>OX422186.1:1095312-1695312 GCA_949130485.1 Agelas oroides
TGGGTGGCTGGGGAAGCGGTAGGAGTGGTGGTGGACTGGATGTTCGACTAATTCACAACAGACTGAAATTCAAACACTAACTAATGTAAACCGTGTGGAGAACCACGAAATTATATTTTCTGTATATGTTTAATAAGCTAAACCCCAAGTTTTGAAGCATGATTTTGTACAACAAAAGTTTTATACATGCGAATAATATGTGTATGCAAAGCGGTAAAGATAGTGTGCTACAATGTGTACGTGCATAATAAGAATGGACTGCGAGAGGCCTATATGTGAAACAAAACCAAAATATAGAACGTCCAACCACTTGCGAAAGCCTTTATTAAGTGCTGTTTTGAGGCTTGTATCACAGAAAGCAGTTTGGCACTTCACTGTCATCCTGAAACTACACGTAGGTCACTAGGTAAAAACACCCTAGCCGTATATCGAGAAATAAATTTCGCAGCTTCACGGATTTTGCTCTGCACTATCCCCCCCCCCCCACCTCATGTACATAGTGAAATATTAGTGATGCTTGAAAAACACCTATTATTGTACATCAGAAAATTTTCAAGGGGTTAAATTTTTTGCAGCTTCACAGATTTTGTTCTGCACTATTCCTCTCCCCCCTCCCCCTCCCCCCCCTCCCCCCCTCCCCCTCCCCCTCCCCCTCCCCCTCCCCCTCCCCCTCCCCCTCCCCCTCCCCCCCTCCCCCCTCCCCCTCCCCCTCCCCCCCTCCCCCTCTTCCCTCCCCTGCCTCTTTGATTCACATGTACATGTATATAGCATCTATCTGATCCTATATAGCTTTCTTCCAACTATCCCCTCCTCCCCCTCACCTCCTTGATCCTGCCAAGGTCCACAGGGAAGAAGATGTATTCACGATAGTGGGTCATGATGTCATCTGGGACAGCATGCTGGAAGATCTCCGTCTGTGAGGGTGGCCAGGAGGGGGGAGGAGAGGGGAGGAGAGGGGGGAGGAGAGGGGGAGGAGAGGGGGAGGAGAGGGGGGAGGAGGAGAGCGGAAAGGGGGGAGTAAAGTATATGATGGGGTATGGTTCAGTACGTAAATCACTTCTGGAGTGCAAGAGACAGTGTCTGCATGCATTACAGCTATGTGTGAAATGCCAGCAGGTAAGCACTACTGATCCCTCCTGTTAGGGGCAAGTGAAAGATGTAAGAAAATGAGTGTTTGCCCTCCAAAAGTAAGATTATGTAGCTGACCCCACCCATTAGGAAACCATCTTATAGCCTTAATAGTGTGCACATGTTGCAAGGTGCCCAGAGCCCTTGTGTGTATACTTCCAATTCTTAGTCCTGAGGTGTTGCAAAGTGACGTACCCCTGGGAACATCATCCTGTTCACTGCCAACAGCAGCAGGTCCTTGAGGTTGGGTGGACGTGAGCGCTTTGTCTTGCGACTGATGTTCTGAGGGAGAAAGAGAGGACATTTTGAGCCATGTTCATCATTATAACACTCTTGTTGAACATTTTGCTATAGTCTCGTGCCCCACCCACGCGCGCCTCCCGGCGAGAAATGGTCTGGTGAACCAAGTCGAATTCCTTGGGAGTTATTACCCAAAAGTGGTAATGACCAATGAGATTGTGAGGTCGGTAATTATTACGTAGGACTTACAGTAAAATTTGTTAATCTCCATTCGAGTATCCATACCTTTTTTGAGCGGGTTGGCTGCAAAATGTTTTGATCGTTGCTAGGTTACATTGTCGCAAAAGCGTGCGCTAGCCCAAGAAATTTGACTTGGTTCACCAGACCGTTTCTCCTCGTGAGAGGGTAGGGTCTGGGGATGAGACTAATGTTGCTACAGGATCGAAAAAAACTTGGTACTATCTTGCAAAAATGTTCTTGGTGGTTATCACCATGGCAACCAGTCTTCTTCCCTCATTATTGAGACACATGAGTGGTCTAGGTTACATGTTAGTTTAGTTGGCCCTTGGTAGGCAGAAGAAAAGCGGCTCCATAGAATCCCGTAGCCTCGTTCCCAGGCTCCCATGTACAACCAAAAGCAGGGCCTGGAATCAAGACTATACCAATCAGTGGATCAGATGTTACCAACCAAAGCACACAATGTGAATCACTACTGTAATCATTACAATGGTTGTACATGTATTGTATGTAATCATCTTGTACACAAAAGCACACCAGGGGGGGTAGGACAAGCTCTAAGAAGCACGTAAAAAAATTACATTCCATTCTTAGGTATGCGGAAAGTTCACGGGGATTTACAGAGATTAAACAAGTAAGCGCTCGTAGCATCCAAGTTTGCCGGGGTTCAATGGGGTTCAATGCTTCGAACACTTTTGTTCTAAGAGTAGAACATCCCTACATTGTCAGAAAGTCGGAGAAATCCCTGGATATGGGTGAGCTCACCTTCCATGCCGAGAAAACTGCATGCTGCCGATTGCAGCAGGAAACCAAAGTACATGTTTAGCATTAGCGTGGCTAACTACTCTCTAAAACTGCACAAAAAGTACTGAATAAAGGCTGCAGCGCATGGAATCAGACGATTTCACTAGGCATTACATCATCAGATATCTGAGTGCACGTGAGCTTGTCCTACCCCCCTGAAAGCACACGGTTTACATGTACGTGTACATGCACACGTACACGTACATGTACACGTACTAACTTGTTAGTACTGTGTGTTTTGTCAAGTGCCTTTGTGAGAGGTTACTAAAAGAAAGCCATGTACATATGGCCTTCTGTTATTTTAGCTCAGAGGCTCAAGCACACACAACTGAATCTGGCTTGCGTGATGTGCACCTGGCTATGAATACTATACTGTAACAATACCTGCCTCTCATATGACCACATTACGACAGAGCTGTAGGCCCGTGTGTACTACGGTGCGCAGAAGATCAAGTAAGAGAAGTGAACTGACAGAAAGAAAGTTGTCATCGAGTCTGAAAAAGGTCCTACAAAGGTAAGAAGGCCTGGGAACTAGGTAGAAGGCTAGGTAATTCAAGATGGACAGAGGAGTGCTACCTCAAATATTTGCTGTTTTCTCTAGCAACATTCACCAGTGGGAGAGAGCTGGTATTAGTTCTTGAGGACAATTTCAATACGTTCAACCTGAGTCTCTGGAAGCATGAAATCACGCTGGGTGGTGGGGGCAACTAGGAGTTTGAATACTACACAAATAACCGTTCGAACAGCTACGTGGAGGGAGGTGTGCTGTATATCCAACCCACACTGCTGGTGGACGAAATTGGTGAAGCAAATGTGGTGGGGAATAATTATATGCTGGATATTTGGGGGCTTACCCCTAGCAATCTCTGCACCAGTAATGCATTCTACGGATGCCTGCGACAAGCAGGGGGTAGAGGGAACTATCTAAATCCTGTTAAATCAGCAAAAATACGCACAGCAGAGAGCTTCAGTTTCACATATGGTAAAGTGGAAGTCGGAGCGAGACTCCCAAGAGGAGACTGGCCGTGGCCATCTGTCTGGCTCATGCCCCGAGACAACCAGTACGGCAGCTGGCCTGCGAGTGGTGAAATTGACATGATGGAGTCTGTGGGTAACCCTCCGTCGTACGCTCCAGGAGGGTATGATACCTTTACTTCAACCCTACACTGGGGCCCCTCGGTTAGTCAGGATAAATGGTCAATGACACACGCTTCAAAGAAACCCGGAGTCGATCCGACTGCAGACTTCCATACCTTATTTGGAACGAGACGTACATTGGGACGTACTTTGATGACAAAAGTAACACCGCATTGTCGGTACCAATAGAAAAGTCATTTTGGGAGCTAGGAGGTTGGCAGAGTCCACCCTGGCACAATCCTTGGGAGGACATGGGGAACAACGCTTCGTTCGACAGCCTCATTATTAACATAGCTGTCGGTGGGACTAATTATTTTCCAGATGGGAACGGAAAGCTGTGGAGCAACAGTGATCCACACGCTGTTAACAGCTTCTACAATGCAAAGGATCAGTGGTATCCCACGTGGACCTCACCGATGGCTGTCGACTCGGTGAAAGTTTGGACGTATGCTGACACGATAAACTGAAAATAGAGTTTTAGGATTCTGACGTTGATAGTTTTAACTATATGGGTAGGGTTTGGTGGTTTTATTCCCAAAATGTACACTGTGTAGCTACATGTATGTGGATTTAAGAGTGTTAGTGTATCTATCCTCTTTCCTGACAGCCACACAACTACCACGGGGGAGTCCTGGGAGAAGGCTAAATAGTGTTACATACCCTAACCCTTCCATGAAAATTGATACGACCAGCATTATTAAGGCAGTATAGATAACTTGTTACCTAGGCAACACACAAGAATGTTTCTGGTATCTCTCTTCTATAGAGGTGTTGCCTAGGTAACGGTTATGTACAGTGTAACTGTCAGTGTTACCTACGCATTACACATTGGCCTCACTTGTACCTCGACACTAGCCTCATTCCCAGGCCACTCCCAACACTAACACATAAAATGATCCACCCACCCACAGAGAGATATACATGTAACTATTACTTGTCACTGTGACACACACGCACACACACACACACACACACACACACACACACACACACACACACACACACACACACACACACACACACACACACACACACACACACACACACACAACCATACAGCCACATCACACATTTCCCTCCCTCCCTCCCTCCCTCCCTCCCTCCCTCCCTCCCTCCCTCCCTCCCTCCCTCCCTCTCTCCCTCCCTCACCTTGCAGACAGGGCAGAACCAGTCCTCTTCTCCCTCGGGAGCCTTGCTCAATCCAGAACACCCCACATGGAAGACACGAGCACAGTTATCACAGCACAGTACATCACCACCGTCGTGGCACACCCAGCAGTAGGAATCATTCTTTGAAGTGTCCTGGGAGGAAGGGGGGTGGAGAGAAGAAGGAGGAAGGAGAGGGGAAGGGGGGGGAGAGAGAGACGGGGAAGGAGGGAGGGAGGGAGGAGAGGGGAGGGAGAGATGGGGAAGGAGGGAGGGAGAGACGGGGAAGGAGGGAGGAAGGAGGGAGGAGAGAGAGACGGGGAAGGAGGGAGGAAGGAGAGAGAGACGGGGAAGGAGGAGAAGAAGTGAAGTTAGGGAGGAAGGGGGAGGAAGTGTGCGAAAGAAAAGAGGGAAGAAGGAGAGAGAGGAAAGAGATGAAGAGAGGGAGGAAGAGAGGGAGGCAGAGAGGGAGGAGGAAGAGAGGGAGGAAGAGAGGGAGGAGGAAGAGAGGGAGGAAGAGAGGGAGGAGGAAGAGAGGGAGGAAGAGAGGGAGGCAGAGAGGGAGGAGGAAGAGGACGGGGAGTTAGAGGGGGAGGGAAGGAAGGGACGAAGGGAGAGGAAGAGGATAAGGAGAGTGATTGACCACTCTGCATCTTTCAAAGGCAAGATTCTATGTAAACACACAAACGTGATCAGCAGCCACACCTACAATGTACTTCCTAATTGGCCATGAAAAGTGAACATTAGTAAACTTCGTTCCCAGCCCTCCCCCTTCCACCTCCCTGACCCTGGGCAGCTTGACGTAATAGTTATATCCCTCCTGGGGGTGGTCGTTTTACTCATTGGTGTCGACACCAATGTGCAAGACCACCCAGGGAGAGATATAACTGTTATATAACCTGTTACCTAGGCAGCACTACTGTAGAAGAAAGATATGAGCAACATTCTTAGATGTTGCCAAGGTAATGGGTTAGCCTCGTTCCCAGACCCCGCCCAGCTTTCCATCGCTTGCAGTACGGAAAAGCGGGAGAGGGCCTGGAATAATTTATCACGTGAGTGACGTCGAGGGTAGAGAGAAGGTAGAGAGGACTTAATTGAGCGTAGGCGGATTGTCGGTGTGCCCACGCACGTAATTGCATATCGATCGCATCGACAGTACATGTAGCCGTGTTATAGTAGGAGCCCATTCTGGCAGGTTTTTTTTCGAACAATAGTCAATAACAGCAGAGAAGACTTGAGCAAAGCCTAGGAAAGGCCTTGGCGTTTAATAGCGCCTTGAAAGCCATTCTCCGGGGTATACAGCGGTCAGTTTGCCTAGGTAAGCGAGTAAGTTAGTGTGATTTTTGAATGTACGCTCTGAATACGCTCACCATAGCTTGCCGTATTGCCAGGTAATGTAGCGTAGTGCTGCCTATAGTCCTGTTGTCAGCCATAAAGCTTTCGCAACGGAACGAGTATATTCTGTCCATAAAGCGTGGGCGAGTTCATTCGTTCGTCCACTTGTAATTAAGTTCTCTCTATGACGTTTCTCACATGATAAATTTTACCAGGCTCTCCCCCTTTCCTTTCGATTTTTCGTTCGCGCGGGGGAGAGCCTGGGAACGAGGCTAGTAATGGGTTATATCATACAAAAGCAGCTCATTGAAGCTCACCCCTGGCAAGTTCACACCAGCTGTGGTAACAAACACTGAAGTGTGAACACTTATCACCTAGATTTTCCACTTTGATCCACTGAAGGCATGTCTAATAATACCTGCCCCATTCCCACCTTATTTATCACGCCTAGCTCACTCATACAGATTAGTGGAGGCAGTAGCCTCCACCCAAGCAGCGGCTTGGGGCGATGAAGCTACCAGGGAGTTACCTTCATAGAACATGCTGCCAAACTGGTCATTTGATCTTCTACCCCAGGCCTCCCATCCTGCCCTTCTACCCAAGCTTTCTATCGTACCTTCCCACCCTGCCCTTCTACCCAAGCTTTCTATCGTACCTTCCCACCCTGCCCTTCTACCCAAGCTTTCTATCGTACCTTCCCATCCTGCCCTTCTACCCAAGCTTTCTATCGTACCTTCCCACCCTGCCCTTCTACCCTGGCCTAAATTTGTACCTCAGCCCTCTCAAAGGTAGCGCTCTTGTCCTCCCCTCCACCTGTCTTTTTTAGACGTAGGATGGGTAGCTTTGGGTGAAACTCTGAGCTGTGTGTGTGTGTGTGTGTGTGTGTGTGTGTGTGTGTGAAGCAGGCAATTGACATGCACACAAATGCAACATGTAAAGCGTACAATTTAAGTCTCATTCCCAGGTCTTTCCTGGCTCAAAACTTGAGTTGGAATTGTGGGTGGGTGGGTGATGTGTGTGCAGTTACAGCAGTGTTTGGTGGCATTGGTAACGAGTTACTATGGTGAATATGGTTGCTATGCTATCAATAACAAGACAATAAAGTTGCTAAATCATGCAAAGAATTCACACGCAAGTGCACCTGAGTACAAATACTCGGGAGTAATAACAACAATAACAACTCAGAATCTGATTGGTTAATGCACTTCCGGTTACTTGCCCACACAAATCTGATTGGTTAATACACTTCCGGTCTAGCTGCCCACACATGAATCATGAATCCACACACAAACGCAAGCTTACACACAATTTCCTAATAAGGCATCCATTCACAAAAGGTGTGCACGTACACAGAAGTGTCCTTTCAAACTGACAAAGACTCAAGATCCATGTGACACTGTCTAGGTAGCTCCTGTTGCCAGTTAACTAGCCCACCATTTCAAACCTGTCCTAAAAGTGACTAAAAAGTGACCCACCCAAACAGACTCTCTAACATAATAGACTATTAAGAACACAAAGTTAAAAGAAGCTTTGTACAATTTACAAAGGAACAAAACAGACAGGCAGGCACACATGACACACACATCTGACAGCTGGTAAAAACAGAAAATGTTTTTGATGAAGATGTTCAAATTACAGTAAACAAGTTACACACATGTTCCTGTACACAAAAACACAAAATGGATTTGAAAATTGATACAAGTACACCCCAAAATCACACCATATCTTTATAAACCACTCTAGTGACCACCAATACTCACCCAGGTGAGGCCAGGGAGTCATCCTCCTGTTCCTCGTTATTTCCACCTTCCTCGCTCCCTTGATGCGCATTGTTAGGTGTGTTCGTTACCCCTTGTGCAACAGGTGGTGGTTGAAGTGTGGGGTGAGCAGCAGGCAAGATTTGTACTGCGTTGTCACCTTTTGGGTCAGTTTTCAAAGATAACGGGACTTCGGTCAAGTGGCTACCTTGAAGTGGAGTTGTTGATGGAGGTAGGTTGAAGTTTGTCTTCTCGGCTGTCGAAACCAAACTGTGTGCCACTGGTAGTAGATTTGAGGACTGCTCTAAGGAGTTTGAACCCAGATCCATAATCCTGTATGGGACAAAACGTTACTAAACTGTACAGTGCCTTACAAAACGTTGCCCATAGTGCCAAAATACAAATTCACGTGCGTAACTTATGTCAAAATGGTACCCCAAATCGCTAGCTGATTTGGAGCGTATTTATGGCTTACCTGGTACTAAAATGCTAGTTTATACTCTCACGGAAGGGAAAGTACGCTTAGCTAACAGTGCAGGTAAGAAACAGCGATTATCATCGCGAGTTTTGCCGACTTTGGCACACTTTCCGACCAACTGGTTCACCGTCTTTCGATATACGGGCGACCGGTTCAAAATTTTGTACGGCACGTTTTTGATGAATGACAACAAAACCGCAAGTATGTAGGTCGTAATTATCAGTAATCGTACAGAGCTGCAGGTTATGCTCTGCGCTTTAGCCTGTAGACGGTGCAACCGCTGCATTGCCTACGCTTTGCCGACCTGTTTCTCTCAGCTGGACTCTTGAGCATGGCGGTAGATTCGTTTACTTCGTGGCGAAGCTTAGTTGGCAGACTAAAGCGCGCGCGAAAGAAGCTGCAAAGACGTCTTGTTTGCGTCAATATATAGTAGAGCAGAAGTTCGCGTTTTGCTATATAAAACTTGTTTGGTGTGTGCAAAAGTCGATTTGCAGGCGACATGTTATAATTTGCGGCTAATGTGTGCAGGAAGTGGCGGCCAATTCTGAACATGAAATGGGCGGAGAAAATAACCCAGAATCTCAAGTTGCACGTGGACTGCCAGTGACAAGACTATTTGTGCGAGCTTTGGCGTAAAACAAAGTCAAGTGGCACTGTTTCGGTAAAGGTGGGAATACCGTAAGTACAATTTATCCATGGTTGCGGGGTAAATCTTAAAAAGTTGGTTCAAGAGCCAGAGTTGAAGGGGTGGGAGAAGTGGAGGGAAGGCACCATGAGACACGTTGGGCGTTGCATGACCCTTTGTGTTGAGAGGACAGGGTGACTTGGCCTCTCATGCCTGGAGCAGTGGGGAGGCTATTACAGCAGACGTTTCTTTGCAATAGTTTAAAAAGCCGAAATCCCATAGGGTAATTTTGTGTGATGTTGTATGTACAAGTTCTTGAGCAAGTATGCTCCCATTTTGAGCAGCAAGAGTGGGCTGATAGTCATGACCTAGTCTCGCGAGCCAGACCCACTTCCGCAAGAAAGGGAAGGGTCTGGTGAACTGCGTATATAAGCCGTGTCCCACCGGAATGCAATTAGCTAGATAACGTAACCAGATTTCAAATAATGCACTCGTGAAATACCTGTTGCGAAGTGTGCATGCTCTCTGACAAGTATAGTCCAAGTGTTTTTATAGCTCCTGTAGTAGCAGAAAAGATGTCCTAGCTCTCTGTCGCCGTTTTCATTATTGCAACTCAAACAGTGATGTAATGTGTCACGTGACAAGATACTGTAACGTGATTGGACCGCACCGTACGGTGCGGCAGGACACGGCTTGTATACGCAGTTCACCAGACCCTTCCCTTTTTTTGCGGAAGTGGGTCTGGCTTGTGAGACTGGTCATGACCCATTTTTCATGCCTGGATGAAGGTGGAGTCAGATCATTTGCAGTTTGTCTCAAGTTCTTTTGGAATGCTGGCACATTGTGATCACATGATCACCAATTCCACCTCCACAAGTCACATAGTTGAGCAGTCTCTACTATGCACACAGGCTCTCAGGGGATGGAATCTAGCAAGAACTTCATTGACAGCGGTCTTTCTTGCCTCTCAAAATGGTGGCGTACTATCCAGATTTCTGTCAGCTGTCCGTTTTATGTTCAGTTATGCGAGGTGTTGCAGTGTCTAATATGTCGGTAACTGATGCTCAAATTGAGTCCCATGTACTTGTAGTGTATTACCAGCTACATTTAAGTCACGGTCGTATATTTCTGAGTGTGTGTGCTCAAGTCATTCACTCTAGTAAAGTTAGTCCCTTTCACTCTGAAACCAAAACAGGTCTGTTTGCTGCCCCAATCTAACTTGGGTTGAAAAGACCAGTGGGTAATTATAAGGTGGTACAGTTTTGTTTAGACTGGTCTCTTCCAGCAGACATCTCTTCTTGTTTCTTGCTGTGGGCAAGTGTGGGCAGTTTCAGTCACACCATCGCCAGTGGCAGGGCCAGACAATCATGGTCATATGTATACCTAAGCGGCAAGGAGTAAGTTGCTGTGCGTGCTTCAACTTCAGTCGTCTCCGCTTCGGGTCACCGACGCTGCACTCAGGCAATCTATCGAGTGCATGAGCTCGGTCTTCAAATTTAACCACGCTCATTTTAAATTTACGGTATATGGCCGCAAGCAAGCAAGCAAACAAGCAAACATACACACACACGTGCGCAATGCAGTCCCGCTAGTGTGGGGCTTGCTCAGGCTCGCCCCAATTATAAGGTAGTACAGTTTTGTTTAGACTGGTCTCTTCCAGCAGACATCTCTTCTTGTTTCTTGCTGTGGGCAGGTGTGGGCGGTTTCAGTCACACCATTACCAGTGGCAGGGCCAGACAATCATGGTCATATGTATGCCTAATTCACCAGGGACTGGTAGAGTAAAAATTTTGCCAGACATTTTTTTTGCCAATCAATCATTACTGCTCACTAATGAACTGATACTCAGAACTGGCGCACCCCAGCTGCATTATGAAAAGCAGCGGTGTCTGGAAAACACGGATCGGCGGATCACGGACTATGATGCAAAGTGGGCTGGAACCATGCCCGCTACTAACTGCATTCAGCTGTAGTCTCTTGCCTTTTCACATTGCTTGGAGGAAAGAACCTGGTGCAACGCCTGTTGCGTCGTTCGTTCCTTGTCAATTACATCATGCAGGTATCGATAATTCTAAGGCACGGTGTAACATGGAATAGCAGTGACAACTGGTCGTGTGAGAGGCTAGGAATGAAGCTAGCAAGAGCACATGATGACATCAGTTTTATTGATGTCATCACTTTTATTGATGACATCATGCACTCTTGAGCTAGTTACACAGTAGTTCTGCAGCAAACATTTTGCCAGACTTTTTTGGTATTTCAGCCAATCAACTCCCCTGCCCACCTAAGGTAGCATATTTATCATAAGGCTGCCATTCCAAGTTGTTTAAAACTACCCATATAATTACAGAGAAGTACCCAACTTAACTTGTGGTGAGTTTTTTTTTATCTCTTCTTAGCTGAATGTAGGTGGCTGAAAGTAGGTGGCTGAAAGTAGGAAAAACTGTAGTCTGACCTCAGTAGACATCTTCTCTTGTGTGGTCTCTTGTGGGCGGCTTCAGTCACACCACATCACACAGTCATAACGTACAGTCATAACATACAGTACATCAGGACATTTTTATCATTTAATGATTTGTGTAAAAATTAATTTAAAGATACCGAGTAATTAACTACATGCAGTGGGTGACTTTGCATAACATCTAGGCCTATTTTTTAAGGGAGTTAGTGGTTCATGGATTGTTCATGTTCGGAGAGTCCGTGGACTCTCTATATATGGTATAAGCATTACATCAATGGAAGTTTTGAGCGCATGCAATGAAAGATTTTTAATGGTTATTAAAAATGTCCTGTTTGCCACACACACACACACACACACACACACACATACACACACACACACACACACACACAACACATTCACACACACAACACACACAACACACACACACACACACACATTCACAGGTGAAGGTACCTATTGGTAACAAGCAGTTGAAGAGCACCGAAAGCTTTACTGCATAAGACGTAAGGTAGCATTGTTTCATGAAGAGTGTGTAAGATGCAGTCGATTCGACTCCGGAAGCCACACAACAAGGGGGATGGGCCGCCTGTGTTCAGTCATGAGTTTATCATCCAAAATCATGCGGACATCATCTCCTGTCTTGTCATGATTGTCTTTGTTGGACTCATTCCACAGGTGTGTGTGTGTGTGTGTGAGGGTGTGTGTGTGTGTGTGTGTGTGTGAGGGTGAGTGTGTGTGTGTGTGGTGTGAGTGTGTGTGTGTGTGTGTGTGAGTGTGAGTGTGTGTGAGTGTGAGTGTGTGTGTTAGAATCTTATAAATGCATAACCGTGCCAGATTGATAAATTTTTGTGCACTGTATACAGTTGTGTGGTAGCCACAACAAAGATCAGGTTTTCAGTTTCAAGTGACTCTCCCGTCCATACATGCATGGACTGCACACAACCCTTCCCACACACACACACACACACACACACACACACCTCATACCCCAGGCTATTAATCCAGTAGCTTCCAGTATAATCTTTGTACACTACAACACTACAGTGGAGCCAGAGATTTCGGAATCAGGTACAAGTCTTAGCATGTGCAAAACAATGGAGAAAGCAGCTGCTGCCGTAACAGTGCAATACACTCATATCACATACCAATATTGTCCCTCCCTCCCTCCCTCCCTCCCTCCCTCCCTCCCTCCCTCCCTTCCTACATTTTGTGTCTCCTCCTTCTCTCCCTCCATTTCCCTTTCTCCCTCTCCAATTCTCTCTTCATTCTTCGTCCCTCTTCATTCTCCCTCCCCCCTTTTCCCCTCCCTCCTTTCTCCTCCGTTCCTCCACCTCTTTCCCCCTCCCTCTCTCCTTCCTCCACTCCCTCCCTCCTTTCTCTTCTTCCCTCCTTTCTTTCTCATTCCTCCCTCCCAGATGTCCTCACCTCCCGTGTCGACATACGCCCTACTGCCGAGACTTACTATTATCATGGCTGGAAGGATGTGTTGAACGTTGTTTTCTATAGCCTTATTTGGATTGTCATACATGCACTCCTACAGGAGTACATATGGGAGGTGTGTTCTGTTACTATGGTATTATATCCCAGCAAGCATAAGAAGCTGTATTGAGATACTTTAATGATTGCCCTGAGTAAGCATCCATGGATGTTTGCAGCTCAATTACATATACGTAAGCTGGTTATATTCTTACCACTTTGTGACTGAGAGGCCAATTTGTGCCACTTGAAATTATTACCCTGAGCAAGCGTCTGTGGCTGCTTGCAGCTCAGAAGGGGTCAGAACCAGCCTGGGCTCTCCAAAGATCTGCGTTGTGTCACATGGGTGAAGCCGACGGTGTATTGTTTGTTGTTTTGAGAGCCATATCGTCTTGAGCAAGCATCCATGGGTACTTGTTGCTCAAGCAAAGAAAACACGAAATGAATAATTATGGCAAAAATTCCCCCGTGGCAGTAGTTCTTCTCTATACAGTAGTGGAAATCATCTGGTGAGAGTTTGTCGCTAGGTTATAATGCTGGTCTTCCATACCTCTAATGTTCAAGACAGAGTAGTCTCCCTCCCTCCCTCCCTCCCTCCCTCCCTCCCTCCCTCCCTCCCTCCCTCCCTCCCTTCCTCCCTTCCTACATTTTTGTGTCTCCTCCTCACCCTCCATTTCCCTTTCTCCCTCTCCAATTCTCCCTCTCTCCTTCCCCCACTCCCTCCCTCTTTCTCCTCCGTTCTTCCACCTCTATACAGTAGTGCAAATTATCGGGTGAGAGTTTGTTATAATACTGGTCTTCCATACCTCTAATGTTCAAGACAGAGTAATCCCTATACAATGTACATGTACCCCCAATTTTTGGTGCTTGAGCTGCGAGCGCCCATGGGCACCTGCCCGGGACAGTACGGTACATGCCCTTCATTCCCTCTATGTACGAGTGTGTGCGAGTGTTTTGCTGTGGTACTGAGTATATACTTTGTGTCTTCCAGCGCACGGTGAAGCGGCTGCACCTGTCCAAGGTGAAGACCTCCAAGTACTATGACTCTGGCTGTCTGGTGGTGTTCTATCTCGTCTCCCTCATCTGGGGAGTCAACCTTATCGCTAAGGTGGGAGAGGAACAACTGTCCAACTGTCTGTCTCTGTGTATTTCTGTCTGTCTGTATTTCTGCTTGTCTTTCTTTCTGTCTGGTCTGTCTGTCTGTCAGTCTTTCAGTCTGTCTGTCTGTCTGTCTGTCTGTCTGTCTGCCTGTCTGTCTGTCAGTCTGCCTGTCAGTCTGCCTGTCTGTCTGTCTGTTATATCAGCCTGTTTTCTCTCGTCTCTTGCATCTCTCCTTTCACCTCTCTCTCCCTCTCCCACCTCTTCCTCCTCCCTTTCCCCCTCCTCCCTTCCCTCTCTCACGCTCTGCAGGATGGTTACCTGTGGAGCTGGTCAAAGCTGTGGGAGGATTATCCTCACAAGCTCATGAGGTGTGTGCTGTACACAGTCTAACAGTGTCACCCACAATGACCTCACTACCTACATGCATGTACATTGTACATATATGGCATGTGAGAGGGGAGTGTAACCTGTATGATACTTAGTGTGGTGTGGGTCATACTGACACTCGTTTCTGTGCATGTGTGTCTCTGCAGCCTCTCTCTCAAGTTCTTCATGCTCAATCAGGTTAGTGTCTTTCCCTCCTCCTGCCCTCCCCCTCCTCCTCCTCCTCCTCCTCCCCTCCTCCTCCTCCTCCTCCTCCTCCTCCTCCTCCTCCCCCTCCTCCCCCTCCTCCCCCTCCTCCCCCTCCTCCCCCTCCTCCCCCTCCTCCCCCTCCTCCCCCTCCTCCCCCTCCTCCCCCTCCTCCCCCTCCTCCCCCTCCTCCCCCTCCTCCCCCTCCTCCCCCTCCTCCCCCTCCTTCCCCTCCTTCCCCTCCTCCTCCTCATCCCCCTCCTCCTCCTCCCCCTCCTCCTCCTCCTCCTCCTCTACCCCCTTCCCACCTCAGTGTACCTAAATGCTGTACTTGTTGCATAATATTGTCGTCAAGTCCCTTATTATATAATCACCCTCTTTTGCTGGCTTCAATCCAAACTCTCACATGAACTACTAGAACCTAGCTGCAGATAATCAAACAACATGTAGGCACAGTGCTTGACCTGCTGCAAATAAGTCCTGTCTACCTTATTCGTTATTCATGAACAATCAACAAACCACATCTCCCTACAAAAATGGCCTAGATGTTGTGTAAAGTCATCCACTGTGCAGGACGCGTTTTGGCCAATAGCAGGCCTTACCAGCTGCACTGGGGTGACCAGGAGATGGGGACTGCATGTGATATATCTTCTGTTGGTGTTAACTGGTTTGGGAAGGATGAGTTATGTTGTTGAACGGTTGTCTCTGTCCACAGTTAGCGTTTTGGTTGCACTGCTACCCAGAACTCTACTTCATGAAGGCAAAGAAGGTGCGTGTAATGATTACCACTTGGATGCATACAGTGTGTTTTAATTCTTGAAGTTAGGCCCTTCCAACTGGTATTCCTGTTTCTGGTCCTCCGCCCACATCAATAATTACGCCTTACGCAATTTCAGCAACTCAACTTCTGTGCATGCGCAGTATTGTGGATTCGCGGTGATTTGTAAATCGATCGCCATCAGCCTAGCAAACTAAAATAATTAAGCAAAATAGGAAAGTTGTCTGTCATATTTGTAGGCTTCAGTATGTTTTATTCATTCTTTTTGTGCCTTTTTGTAGGTATCTCACTTGGCTGTTGTGTATGGCGTTAGTGTTTCGTGTTGAAGTAATTGGTTTCTAGGTTGCCAAGTACCCGCCCGCCTGCGTCAGGGAAAACCCCTGGCCAGAAACAGGAGTACTGGTTGGAAGGGCCTTACAATTGTACTCTACATGTAATGTAATGTAATGTAATATGATATAATGTTGTAATGTGATGTAATGTAATATAATGTAATATGTAATGTAATGTAGTGTGATGTAATGTAACGTAATATCATTTCATACATAAGGAAAGGGTTGTACATAGGTAATCCTGCCTGGAGTACTTCCCTATACAAACATAACAGAGTAAAATGCTGCTAGGTACAAATAAACTACCAAATATTTGTATCCCATTTCGTAGACTCGCATTTCAATCACATCACTATGTCTGTATCACCGAACTCTCCTAGTGTGCACAGTTCAGAGGTGCTTTGTTGGTGTATATGGCCGCTCAAGCACCAAAAATTGAGGGTGGGCGGTTGCATGGAGGAGGTGCTTGAATGGTTCAACTATCTCCGTGCAAGCGCCCACCCCGGATGTGAAGTTAGCTGCCAGGGGGTACGTCAAGCCAGCCCGATAGTGGAGAAAGCTGTATCATGCTAGAAACTTGACCGATTCGTAGCCTCGTTGCCAAGCTTCTGCAGCATTCGTCGCTGCAGTACGTAAATTTTGTGCCGCAAGTGGAGAATGCTGTGAACGAGGCTGCGAACGAGGCTGCGAATGGGTGTGTGCAAAACTTTGCTGCTGTATGTTGTGGCATCATAAAGATCGTAGCTATGTACTTGAGCTCGGTGGGCCTACTTTCGATTCACTATGCAAGAATTTAGCATAGTGGGTTAACCACAAAACTGTCAAAATTGGGGTATGGGCGCTTGTACGAGGTTGGGCGCTTGTACAAGGGTGGGCGCTTGCCCGGGACGATATGGTATTTGTCATTCTTGGATACCTTCCAAAAATGGACATTTTCCATTATCTATGCAATAATCATTGAACCTTAGCTAGAGATTTTCCCAAACACTGACCCTATATCAGGTCTCATCAACTACAAGTATTCTCGTAACTTGTGCATAAGAAAGTCGGTCTGTTACCGACACCGTAAACAGCTTTGTAGAGTCCTGTGTGGTTGGGTATATCCATGTCAGTTTTTTTCGCTCTCGCACCAACCAAACAACAACCAGATAGTTCTCAAGTTGGGATCAAACGTTTCGGCCACTATACAGTGGCCCTCATCAGTGTAATACAGGCAGTACAACTGCCTGAGAATAAATACAGCAAGGGAAAAGTGGCGGGAATAAAAGGCGGGTGAAGAAATTTTGAAAGAAAAAAAAAAAGAAAAAAAAAAAAGGTGTAACAGAACAATATATAAAAAACAAGGAGAGGGAGGAGACAGTACAGGGCATACAAGGCATGGTTTAGTTTGCGGTGCACACCGCATTAGCTATGTCCATCTACGCAAAGATGCCTTGTAGTAACCTTCGGTAAAGTATTACACAAAGTTTCTTACCTCAGATACGCTTGAGGCTGTGCTTCTCTTACTCCACGTGAAGCTCGCTCCAGGGTGGGGCGCTCATCGAGTAAACTTTGACCCTGTACAGGAAATTGGGCCAAAAGTAGGGGGTGGGCGCTCTTTTGTGAGACTACGGTATATGTACTCTTGCCACGTTGGTCGGTATTCACTTGGTATTTTTCTATAGGAAGAGCTGTACTCCAAGCTGGTGCTATACACCTCGTCGCTGCTGCTGATTGGAGGGGCCTACTTCATGAAGTGAGAGAATTGCTTTTGCCCATAAAGCGTAGAGTTGCCATGCCAGAGCCTGTGTACAGTGGTCAGTACGTACCATCCTCCTACCTTCCCTCTCCTTCCTTCCTTTTCTTCTTCACCCTCCCATCCTTCCTCCCTTTCTCTCCATCCCCATCATTCTTCTTCTCCCTCTCTCCCTACCCCCATCCCTCCCCCAGGCTGCAGCGTCTTGCTCTGATTCTACTGGTCCTGCACTACTCAGTGGAGTTCCTCTTCCATACCGCTCGTCTTCTCCACTACCACGGCAAAGAAGAGATCGCTACACCAGGGTAAGCATAAGTGACATAAGTGCACTCTACTCACTGCTCCTCACCACTGCCACTCCTGAACATGTCCCTCCCTCCCTCCCCCTCCCTCCCTCCCTCCCTCCCTCCCCCTCCCTCCCTCCCTCCCTCCCTCCCTCCCTCCCTCCCTCCCTCCCTCCCTCCCTCCCTCCCTCCCTCCCTCCCCCTCCCTCCCTCCCTCCCTCCCTCCCTCCCTCCCTCCCTCCCCCTCCCTCCCTCCCTCCCTCCCTCCCCCTCCCTCCCTCCCTCCCCCTCCCTCCCTCCCCCTCCCTCCCTCCCTCCCCCTCCCTCCCTCCCCCTCCCTCCCTCCCTCCCCCTCCCTCCCTCCCCCTCCCTCCCTCCCTCCCCCTCCCTCCCTCCCTCCCTCCCTCCCTCTCCCTCCCTCCCTCCCTCTCCCTCCCTCCCTCCCTCCCTCCCTCCCTCCCCCTCCCTCCCTCCCTCCCTCCCCCTCCCTCCCTCCCTCCCTCCCTCCCCCTCCCTCCCTCCCCCTCCCTCCCTCCCTCCCTCCCTCCCCCTCCCTCCCTCCCTCCCTCCCTCCCTCCCTCCCTTCCTCCCTCCCTCCCTCCCTCCCTCCCCCTCCCTCCCTCCCTCCCTCCCCCTCCCTCCCTCCCTCCCCCTCCCTCCCTCCCCCTCCCTCCCTCCCTCCCCCTCCCTCCCTCCCCCTCCCTCCCTCCCTCCCCCTCCCTCCCTCCCTCCCTCCCTCCCTCTCCCTCCCTCCCTCCCTCCCTCCCTCCCTCCCCCTCCCTCCCTCCCCCTCCCTCCCTCCCTCCCTCCCTCCCCCTCCCTCCCTCCCTCCCTCCCCCTCCCTCCCTCCCTCCCTCCCTCCCTCCCTCCCTTCCTCCCTCCCTCCCTCCCTCCCTCCCTCCCTCCCTCCCTCCCTCCCTCCCTCCCTCCCTTCCTCCCTCCCTCCCTCCCTCCCTTCAGGTTCAAGTTGTGGCTAGTGCTATTTGTGCTTGCAAGAGTAGCGACTGTTTTCATATCTGTGCTTACATTATGGTGAGTGCTTGTATGAAGATACTGACAACCAAGATGTAGATAGCTATACTGTAAGATGTATTCAGCTTTGTCTTTACTGGTTTGTGCCATGTTGTACTGTACATGTCCCCCCAAAACGCACCCTTTAGGTGCACAGGGGCCGTCTCTTCCAGTAAAAGAGTGCGTACATAACGTGATGTTGACCAATTACTAATGTAAAGGCATGTTTGATGTTATCAGGTGAAAATAGAGGAATTTGAAAAGCTGGTAGTCGCAAGATATTTTCTAAGTGTCACTTACTGATATTTGTCACATCAGGAGCTTATGATCCGCTATATATGCAAGAAGGAGCGGCAGTACCCATCCTGTGTCGAATCACACTTCAAAATGCACCATATATGGATTTGTGTTAACGAGTTTTGAGGTTACTACGCCCACCTGCTGTAACAAGAGCCAGCTGCTGGCTTCTTAACGACGTAGGTGCGAACATACAGCTTACCTTATAAGGTGTGTTTGTAGGGCGCCAAATTCGACAGAGAATGGGATCAACTAATGTACTATAGTTTGACACACATCACTTCGTGGTGCTCATAAGCTCCTGGTCACCTACATGTAGGTTGTTATATCTGTTTTGGAAAGTATTTGTTCATGATTGTCCTCTAGGTTTGGTCTTGGAAAGGTACATGTGGCTCGTCTTTCTCAGCCTCCCCCTCCCTCTCCCCCTCCCCCTGTTGAAGGGGAGGAGGGAGGAGGTGGGGATGGAGAAGGGGAAAAGGAGGAGGAGAGTGGGCCTGAAATTGATCTCACCGACTGGAACTACAGGTAAGGGCAACAGCACCATCAGACTTGTGTTGATCATCATGGTCTTGAGGGAGTGCCCATGAGTGCTATACTGTCATGAAGACAATTTCCTGTGTTTACCATGAACCATATTCACTTAGCAGCAGGCACTTGTGCCAGAAAGAGCGTCCAGTTCACTATAGCTGCAAAGCACTTGTGACAGTCCCATGTGGAAATTGAAGATGATTCTGTCACATATTTCAATTGCATCACTGTGCTGAACTTGAGTTTAGGGCGGGGCATCACTGTGCTGAACTTGAGTTTAGGGCGGGGCATCACTGTGCTGAACTTGAGTTTAGGGCGGGGCATCACTGTGCTGAACTTGAGTTTAGGGCGGGGCATCACTGTGCTGAACTTGAGTTTAGGGCGGGGCATCACTGTGCTGAACTTGAGTTTAGGGCGGGGCATCACTGTGCTGAACTTGAGTTTAGGGCGGGGCATCACTGTGCTGAACTTGAGTTTAGGGCGGGGCATCACTGTGCTGAACTTGAGTTTAGGGCGGGGCATCACTGTGCTGAACTTGAGTTTAGGGCGGGGCATCACTGTGCTGAACTTGAGTTTAGGGCGGGGCATCACTGTGCTGAACTTGAGTTTAGGGCGGGGCATCACTGTGCTGAACTTGAGTTTAGGGCGGGGCATCACTGTGCTGAACTTGAGTTTAGGGCGGGGCATCACTGTGCTGAACTTGAGTTTAGGGTGGGGCATCACTGTGCTGAACTTGAGTTTAGGGTGGGGCATCACTGTGCTGAACTTGAGTTTAGGGCGGGGCATCACTGTGCTGAACTGTTTAGGGCGTGGCTCACATAAATGCATGAATGTTGAATGCAGTTTATGAACTTTGCCCTTGACGAAAGTTCAGGACACACACATACACACACACACACACACACACACACACACACACAGGTTGCTGGGTCTGACCTTCATCCTTCTACTCCAGCTCTGGGTCGGATGGACATTCCTAAACTCACAAATGGAACGGGCAGGCGGTAATCTACAGGAACCACCCCGAAAGAAAACTAGCAAGAAACCCGACTCCAAGAAGAACGACAAGACCAGCAAGTCAACCAAGCCCAAGACATCTT
This sequence comes from Agelas oroides, assembly GCA_949130485.1. Taxonomy (NCBI): domain Eukaryota; kingdom Metazoa; phylum Porifera; class Demospongiae; order Agelasida; family Agelasidae; genus Agelas; species Agelas oroides. Next base: position 1,115,876 of record OX422186.1, read on the forward strand.
GAATGAAGCCAATAGATGTATTAGTAGCATGAAAAAAGCCAATGATCTTTTTTTTTTTCTTTTTCTGCAATTATTGTACAGTAAACCTAGCCTTCTAGTTTCTGTACAGGTGGCTTTAATCTTTGGTGAGCTGATGATTGATTTGAGCTCTTGAATGCTGTTTCACTATAAGGAAAGCAACCTGTATTACAGGTCATTCACTTAACATTATTTCATGACTGTGTTTCTCAATGGTGGTGCAAAACTGCGTGCTCTGTATATGGAAGGAAGTTGTATTATGAATGCCTCCCCCCCCTGCATGTTATAGTTTTACTATGAGTTGGCTGTATATAGCATGCAGTGGTTCAGCTTAGAGAAGGTTATCAGGACACTGTACCTCCCTCCCTCCCTAGCTGGGTCTTCCCTAGTTCCCTGAGGGGAAGGTATTATAGAGGCCCTCCTATCATTTACCATTAGTTGGCTCCTACCCTGATGAATTATTCAAACATCAGCAAAAGCATTAGGTTCAGTATGTAACTTTCAGCTATTTCTACTGTGCCTCAGCATTTCTCTGGAGTAGCAGGAATTGCTGAGGGGTGAGAGAACTTGGTTGTAGGGGCATGCATGCACTGGGGACAAAACCAAAAAAGCGACCACAAGAATTAAGGTGAGGGTGGTACATTAGGGAAAGTTTGCTCCTGAGCTATATAACAGTGGTGAAATAGTGATTTATAAAAGGCCGAGTGGTGTTGCTGCTAGGTTAGGTCACACACACACATTAGCTGTCACACATGCACAATGCAAAAACCAGCAGTGTATGGTCTACTAGTTTCCCTTAGTCTGAGTTTTTCGGAGGTAGCTTGTGTGTAATGAGATCTGACCAACTTGGCGCCTTATGAGGTCAGTTTTCATAACTACTCCCTCCCTCCCTCCCTCCCTCCCTCCCTCCCTCCCTCCCTCCCTCCCTCCCTCCCTCCCTCCTTCCATCCCTCTCTCCCTCCCTTCTTTGCTCCCCTCCCTCCTTTCTCTCCTAGATGTATTAACATAACCCCAGTGCTACCCCTGTCTTCAGACTATCTTTGCATGAACAATCAATGAACTGCAAAGAATAAAAAAAGGCACTCTGGTTACAACAACTGTTACTTTGCCTGAACGGTTCGTTCAATGTATCATCTTATTAGCTAATTCTAAGAGGTTTGTCGGTTCTCTCCTCCAGTCATGTATGTATATAGCCATTGTTCATCTCCAAAGAGGCTGCTCTATCATACACCTTCTTGGGTGTAGGCTAGTTCCACAATGTGAAGTGATGTTATAACCACCATCTGCCAGGTTAAAGTACTGAGTTAGCTTTCCTACAATCTCTGGAGCTTCTTCTGCAAGCTAGCTAGCAAAGGTTGATGTTATGAGGTGAAAATAGAGAAAAGTGGGAAGCTAGCAGTCCCTCAGTAGCAGAATACTGGGTTTGATTCTTGCTGAATGCCGGTTTTTCCAAGCTTTCCCTTGTTCCACAAGGCAAGAGCACACAGGGATAGGCTCTTGGCAAGGCAAAACAAAGGCTGGTGAACAAGCAACCATCCTCAATAGCATTATGATTACTGTAGGGTTGTCATTGGACCTTGTGACAACTTGAGTCTCATTGGAACTAATTGATTGAGGTTTGTATATATACACACCACACACAAATACCTCAGGACATGTTATGCAGCATACGTAGCATACAACTACACACACACACACACACAACACACACACACGCACACACACACACACACACATGCACACACACATGCACACACACACACACACACACACACACACACACACACACACACACACACACACACACACACACACACACACACACACACACACACACACATCCTCAACTAAAATTGTGCCTCTGTCCAGCAACACATACATAGCTAAGTTAGCAATATACCAGCCACAGTGGGTGAAGAGGGGCTTGTTATGCACATGGTTAAGTTGCATACGTAGCCAATTATGTGTATGGTAAATGGTCCATTATATTACATATGGTGTGCTTAATAATGCAAAGTAAACATTATTCATTTAGCTAGAGGTATTACTGGAATGCTGACACTTAGTTCAATTAGTTCACGTGAATGCTGACATCACCCAGGCCCTGCTATATCTATAAAAATAAAGAAGACTTCCTGGAGCAAGCATTTTTGATCGTGAAAACAGGCTCCTAGTTAGAAAGTTGATAGCTATATTGAACTAAACACGCCGCTCTTATCAAGCTATACCTGGAAGCAAAATGAATAATAGAGTTGTCTATAGGGTGCCTTTAAGTTTAGCAAGAATAATGGTTAGGATAAAGCCATTCATGAGTGTCAAAGTACTTGGAGGTTTGCACAGCCGTGGCTTCTATAGAGAAGACAGCAGTTCTTCTCAGTTTTCGAGAGTTTGTGTGATTGGAAGTGGACCGGCAGGTTTTTACACAGCCCAGCAGCTACTGAAGGTACATTTACAGCATGTTGTTAGCTGACTATATATATAGATGATGGAAAGTAACATCTTAGTAATTAAAGAGTGACATTTTTAATCAAAAATACATTTGATATACACCTAGGTCAGTATACTGTATAAATTTACAAATTACAATCAATTTTTGGGGCAAAGCTACTGTCATCAGCAGATGTACTTCAAGAACTATGGGAGTATGTATGTATAACTGGTTATAACTTCTACAAAAGTATCTTTTGAATGTCTAAAGTATCTGAGCTAGCTACCTGCTCAGTTGTAAATGACTTTAAAAATGTCTCATAGCAGTTGGAATGAAAATAAGACAGTTTAGCGATAATTGATAATCCCTTTCCCTCCTATGTAACTTCTAGGTATTTGCTCTTGAATGTTTTGTTTATTGGGTCTAAATCTTAGAAGCTCAAGTTGCCAGCATTCCTTGTAGCTAGCAACACCTCCTCAAGTCAACTAAGCCCTACACTGTATTCCTCTCAAAGAGTGTACACTTGAATCTACAGGATTTTAATGTCAATGTAGCTACCCGGTATAATACTTGATGTTGCTTGCTTACAATAATTGTGCAGAGAGAGCTAATTAGAAACCAATCACCAGTCGGGGATCCAGCTGGGAATTGAACCCAAGACCTTCTGAATACTAGTACTACAGTCACACGCTCTTACTATTGTTAGCCACTGGGACCATGTGACTGTAGTACTGGGACCATGTTATTGTTAGCCACTGGGACCCCTGGGCAGTAGAGCAGAAAACAAGTTATAGCATTGCCTAGAGGTCCCAGCTAAATCTGAACTGATTCTCACTATACTCCAACTCCAGCTGAATATTGTGTGTGTGTGTGTGTGTGTGTGTGTGTGTGTGTGTATATATATATGTTTCACTTTTTCAGCACAACAGCTACCCAGTATGTATAGTATACTGTTTTTCCTACAGTACCATCCAACCATCTCAGTCGACATCTTGGAAAGATTTCCGGTGCCATTTGGTCTTGTGAGATTTGGTGCTGCTCCAGACCATGCTGGAATCAAGGCAAGATACTGATGGCTTTCACAGAATCTGTGTATTTGATATTGTATATTTTGATACTTAGCCTTGCTTCTAGGCTCTCCTGCATCAGCCTGAGAGCCTGTCTTGAACCCAAGCATGCGTGGGTAATGCCTGAACCGAGAAGAAATTTAAGTACTGTGATGTCACATGAACTCTCTTGCTTCGTCACCTCATTAAAGAGAGATTGAAGTAAGCATTGTAGCTTCGTAGATTCATTAGATATTCATGCATCTACGAAGCACGTATGAGCCCCAAGTTCAGCGATACGGCGCTTCGAATGCAGCAATGCGGTCGAAATATGCGACGGAATAACCTTCGATTTCTACATAGGACTGCCACATATACATATAACAACATACACAGAAATGACACAGCATTATCCAGAATATATAATTAAGTCTAAGTGATTCAGAGCCCTCACACTGACCAATCAAATTCAAGCATTTCATAATTAAGTGACAGTGATCTTTTCACGAGTCTAGGAACAAGGCTAATCATTATATAAACAAGTAAGGTTTGGCAAAATGTGTTTGTTGCACTACAAGCGGTGCACTCCCTACACATATGACCATATAAGGAAGAGAGGTAGTTAGTAGTGTTATTGTCCAGAAAGTGCCAACTGTTGTTTTTCTATAGATTGCCAGTTGTTATTTTGTTAGTGCAAATGAAATACAAATGATACTGCTTTTCTACTTCACTTAGTATGTATAGCACAATGAATCATATCTTACTTTGTACACTGTTTAAATGGTATGTATAGCTCAATTGTAAACTGCTTCCTATTCTACGTATGACAGAATGTAACTCACAAGTTCACACAGCTGGCCCATTCAGGAAGATGCCAGTTCATTGGCAATGTTGCTCTGGGAAGAGATGTGACTCTTTCCCAACTAAAACCATTCTATAATGCCATAGTTCTGGTAAGTTAGGTTATTCATGACAAAACAGGTTTTTTGAGAAGTCATGAATATTGGCAATGATTTTCTGTGTACAGGCTTATGGTGTTCTTGATGACAAGAAGTTGGGGATTCCAAGAGAGGTAATCAATCATCTAAACGAGTCCTTCTCTAGAAATTGTTAAGCCTGCAGCTGTCCGAAAAACAAAAACACTTTTAGGTGATCTTGTGAGGGAAACATACAAGCGCTAAAACAGTGGCCTCATTCCCAGGCTACCTTATTGGGAGATAGCCTGGAAATAAGGCTATGTACTGCTCCTAGAAACACTCACATGCAAGGTTTTACTGAGAACTGATATGGGTTTTTGTTTGAAAATGGAGAAGTTATAGTTAGTAACCCTGATGGTGGTCTAAAATTAGATTGACCATATATAGATGACTTGGCCACATCAATGCTGGTTATACTTTATTGACCTTTAGACTCTAATAATGGATCTCCTGGCTGTCATTGGCATAAATTTCATTACTAGAAATGTAGTCTAGCTATAAAGTAAAGTGAGTGGGGGTATGTTGAACTGACAGTATTTGTAAATTCTATGTATATCTTTCGCATGCACCTATGTTGGTGTGTTTCATGATATTTAATAATAATAATAATAATAAAGGGGGCCGGCTAGCTTAGAGCATATACGTGTGTCAATGATTGATTTAGACTAGCAGTGCACATAGGTTATTGGCATTGTGTCATGCTACCAATAGGACTTATTTAGCCTCGATCCCACGCCCTCCCACCATCCAGTTTATGATTGCTTCCAGTTATTCAACAACCTGATGGTTGGAAGGCATGAGAATGAGGCTAAGATATAAACAGTAGCTAACACTCTTGGATAAAGTTATGGTGTGGATGGTCCACTATATAGTAACATCTATGTAACTCTTCTCAACAGAAGTTGTCTGGTATTTATTCAGCACAAAGTTTTGTGGGATGGTACAATGGAATGCCAGAGCATCAGATGGTATGTTATGTCTATATAATGACAGAAAGCGTTCATTTCACAAACAATGTATTATCGGTTCAACTATCTTCAATACTATTAGGTACAAATACAATCTGCTTGGTTTTGCATACCAGTAGTTAGCTGGACACCAAAACCAGTGTGATTGGTACAATAAGGTCATAGTGAAGTTCTCCACACTAAGGTGCTCACATGTATTAACAACAGATGTTTCTGTGTTTCTCCTTGTATCAGCTCAATCCTCACTTGTCAGGTCATACTGCGGTTATCATTGGTCAAGGCAATGTTGCCATCGACATTGCAAGGATACTGCTTACACCCGTTGATATCTTAAAGGTGAAAATAATATGTTGAATCATGCTTGTGAGGTGCATTTTGATACCTCAAAGGTTGTCTTACACAGTTGATAACTAGGAAGATGCTTCATCATCGTGGGGCAAGCCGAGTGAGCGGCACATTGTTAGTCTCGGTCCCAGACCCAAAACCAACCCCGGCACGGATCACTTTCAGTATCGCACGCAGGTGCGTTATACTGGAAGCGATATACACGCCAGATGAGGTTTGGGGACGAGACTATGCCATTGTATGCCCTGATTTCATATTTTTCAGGGCATACAATTCATGCATGTAGCTTTAGCAGAAGGGTTGTCATCCACTGTTACGGTTGATACTAAAACTACAGCATGTAAAGCCATATCCAGTTTTGTCAGATGCACATTTTGTGAAGCCAGTTGAACAGTCTCGTTCCCAGGTCTTCCCACTATTAAGGGGTAATTACTTTGTGTTGAATCGTGAAGGTGCATTTTACATCTCAAAAGCTTGTGTTATAGCTACATCACACACTTGATAAATTTAAAAGCCAAAGTGAGGTTTATTGGATAAGGGATTTGTATGAAGCCGATGAAGAGCTTTGTTCTCAGGCCTTCTTACTGTCCAGATTTTACCATTCACAGTATGCAAACAGAGGCTGACAAAACCTGGGTGGTAGGAAGGCCTGGGGATGTGGCTACTACTGATAGAATCCATCCTTTCTTCACTAGAGAACAGACATTTGTGACCATGCTCTTGAAGCTTTGAGCAAGAGCGATATCCGGAGGGTGCACATGATTGGACAAAGAGGCCCCCTACAGGCTACACTCACGTCCAAAGAATTGAGGGAGTTATCAAGACTACGCGGCTGCCAGCCTCATCTTTGCAGAGAGGATTTCACTGCAATTGGAAGATTGGTAGATAGTAAGCACAGGACAGAATGCTTACGGCTTACAACCACATGCACTTTGTTGTGTGTTCATTAATGATATTGATGAATCTGGTACATGCAATTTACGGTTTACCAAGTCTTTCTGCAGTGTTCATTATCCACAGCTGTATGACCTGCTTCGTTTACAGGTTTGCCTAGAGCTCGCAAAAGATTGACCCTTCTAATGATGCAAATAGCAAAGTAAGCATTACTGTTTGTACCAAACTGGAATAAGACCTTTGATCTATCTCTCTTTTTCTTCTCCAAGTGAGCAAGCTTCACTACGCCAAGGAGAGAAGCAGTGGGGACTCAGGTTTTTCAGAAGTCCAGTCGAATTCCATGCAGACAGCAGCGACCACAAACGTGTTTCTGGCATCACATTGGAGATCAACCAGGTGAACTACGAGTATGGAATGTGATATCTGAATACATTAACAGATGGAACTTTGTAACTCATAACCGCACCTATGCTTGATATGTGTGCATACCACTTGCTACGTACTGTAGCATTGTACTTAGCATCGTTCCCAGGCTACATTGCAGTGTAGTGCATAAGCTTATACACTGTATCTTTATGTATTGTTTACTCCTATGGTTATTGTCCTCATATAGATGGATAAAGTGCTTGCATTTGAGTGTTGTGGAAATAGTTAGTTACCACAAACAACACGTTTTGTTACTTCACCATACTGATAAGTGACCTTTGTGCTTTTGTAGAATAATAGGTTGGAATCTTGTGAAGTCACCGGAACTGGGACTTACGAACTGATGAATTGTAGCATGGTAAGCAACATACTCAGAACAATGAAATTACTGGTAGAGATATGTAGGTCATGTGAATGGGGAATTTTACGGGACTTGACCAAATTCCGTGAAGCTGATATCTGCATGCTTTGATGTATGATATCCATTGCTAACTCCATTCATAACCATGAATGCATCCCACGTATTCAAAGGGACACTGTTTTGATGGAGGAGTTAAGTGTAGTTGTGTACATTGGCAATACTGCAATAGGAGGGTTGGGGGGGGGGGAGGTGGGGGTTGTATAGTAACTGACTTGTTATCATACTGTAGCAATGCCAGCTCCTCGTCCACTTCTTGAACGTCATGTTACCGTGTGTTGCGATATACAATGATAGATCGTGGACTTTCACGGTATAGTTGGCATTTTGTTTCGATCACACTCTTGTATATAATCTTCTTCAGGAGTTGCCTGAAGAAGATTACCAGAGTGTGATTGAAACGTTGCAAAAAGAAAAAAATTTGCCAACTGTACCGTGAAGTCCAAGATCTATCATTGTATATCCAATTGGTATACAAGATTCAAAAAATACACAGAAGAACATTCAGCCATTTTCGAAACATTCATAAACAACCTTTCAGGCTCTCAATAACCCATCCTAGTCAATTGCTAAAGCAAAAGGCTTACACCTTGAAGTTATGAAGAGCTTGAAGACTCCACCGTGCATGCCATGCAGACCCAGTAACCCACCTCTCCCTGGCCTGTCTGTGACTGGAGCAGTGAACCTATCTGCCAGGGACATTGCTGGAAATGATGTCATGATGTTAAAAAGGATTTGTAACTCCACAAATGGCACTCACTGATTAAATAGCAATTACTTCCAGTCAAAACAACTATTTCGTAATCAAATTTATCGAGTTCTTGGGACTGTACCATTGCAACGTGCAAAGGACACCAACCCTAACGGTACCCCCCACATGCTATTTCCCAAAATTAAGTTAGTTTAGCCTGGAAGCATTGAATGTACTAGTAACCTTGAGCATATCTAAATTAAATCAAAACCGCAGCACAGTAAAACCGCAGCACAGTAAAACTGCAGCACAGTAAAACCGCAGCACAGTAAAACCACAGCACAGTAAAACCACAGCACAGTAAAACCACAGCACAGTAAAACCACAGCACAGTAAAACCACAGCACAGTAAAACCACTCATATGTTGAGTAGCAAGCACCAACACACTTCCCCTTCCCTCCTTCTATGTTAAAGCTATGTTTGTAGCTGCTGCTCATGGGTGGCACACCCATTATGCAGAAATCAAAACGGAAAGTAAATGCTTATGCTCTAGCAAACCATTTCTTTGTGCTCCCACATACAGGTAATCAGGAGTATAGGGTTTAAATGTTTGCCAGTTGATGATAGCCTCCCGTTTGACACCACAAAGTGTGTTATACCCAACATCAGAGGCAGAGTTACCACTGGTAAGGCTGTAGAAACTAGCTGTCTTTGAATATAGTCACCTTGATACAGCTCATAGCCCATGTAGTTAAGAATTCTCTCATTATTCAGCTCAGTCATGGTTTGGTTCAGTCACAGTTCAGCTCAGTCATGGTTTGACTCGGTCATGGTTTGACTCAGTCACAGTTCAGCTCAGTCATGGTTTGACTCAGTCATGGTTTGACTCAGTCACAGTTCAGCTCAGTCATGGTTTGACTCAGTCACAGTTCATGGTTTGACTCAGTCATGGTTTGACTCAGTCACAGTTCATGGTTTGGCTCAGTCATGGTTTGACTCAGTCACAGTTCAGCTCAGTCATGGTTCAATTTAACAAGGCTAGCACAGTCACTGTCAAGGATGCTATAGTCATGGTCCTATGTACAATGGTCCATGTGTACCATGTACTCCGCTATTCTATTCTGCCTAGCTTATATGGGTAGACATAGCTAGGTGTTTAACCAGGTCTATACATTGCTATAACCAAACTAGATGCCAACTCTATATAGACATCAGCGTATGCATACCATATTGGTTGTGCTATATCCAGGTGTCTAAACAATGCAGACATTGTCAGCATGACACTGCAGTTTGGATTGGCAGGCTAATGTTATTAGTAACTGTTGTAACTTACACTCTTTTCAACAGATGAAAAGAATAATAACATCATACCAGGTAAATTGTCCTGTATACTTATACCTTAGTACATGTACCTGCTATGTGGGAGAACATCTATTTTGCATGCTGACCACTGTTATAATGGGCCATCGCTTCCAGAGGGCAAAAGTTGGGGTCTGCGTTCAGTGCAGCTGTATGCAAATTACAGGCAAGGAAGTACTCCATCAAGTTCTTACCAATAGGTAAAAGAAACTGCTTCTGTCTAAGGTGAAAGGTCCGCTGTACAGCTGCCTCTTGGTCAGGTGTTTGCCCTCAGGTAGTAGCATGCTTAACTGAAATTTGTAAACCATCTATACTGACAGAGTATGCATAGATAGCCTCGTTCCCAGGCCTTCCCACCGTCCAGTTTTTGATCGCTTGCAGTATGTTTTTGGATACTGCAAGCGATCAAAAACTGGATGGTGGGAAGGCCTGGGAACGAGGCTATGCATAGACTTATAGTTTTTGTCCGGCAGCATGATTGTACACATTTGTTTCTACCTTGCAGGTCTGTACTGCAGTGGATGGGTCAAGAGAGGCCCATATGGCAATACACCAGTGACCATGCTAGACGCATTTGAAACAGCTGACAAAATACTGGAAGATCTCGAACAAGGTAAGACTGTATCATCAAGGCATGTATGTGCATGTCAAGTAAAACCCTATCCCAACCTCAATAATGTAATGAACATCATTTTAGGCTTAAGAGTTGTACAAGAAGGGGTAGAGGATCACATACACTTTTCCTTAAATGTACACTGAGATGTTGTACAAAATCTCTTGTGAAGAGAAAGGAGGTAGCCTTGTTCCCAGGCTCTCCCCGCTAAGAAAGAGGGTTAGTGAGAAGAGCAGGAGAAGGGGTGAGGCAAGCAGGAGATACATCAAGTTTATTGGCCTGACCACTTAAAACCCCATCTAACCAGAACCAAACAATTTAGCAAGGTGTACTCGTCTCGTTGTGTATAAAGTTGAAAATTGACTGACCGTCCTTACCAAGATTGATACCCTTAATCCTGGGATGTTCTTTGTCATGAACTAACCTCCCTTATAGCAAGCCTTTGCTTCCACGTTTACCAATTGCCTCTTTCCAAGGCTTTTATTTTGGAAAAAAGCTTGGGAGATCTGCTCATTTGTTGTAGACAGACGGTAGACTCATGTCTTGCTTGGTATTTCACGACAGGAAGACTGCCCGCCAGGTGCTACTCAGAGAATGTGTTAGAGCTGCTGCACAGTTTACCTGGTATGTAATGTACACATCCTCAAATGTTTGTGGTTCCCTTGTTACTATATTGGAAACCTCTCCACCTACTTAAAACCTTATTCATGCATGATAGAAGTGTAAAGTAAACTCGTGTGGCTTCACCTGCAGTATTACCTTTTATAGTCTCGTGCCCAGACACAAGGAAAAGGTCTGGTGACTATTGGTGCTTCCTTGGTTGTGCTGAGTCAGCAATCTTGATTTTTGAATAAGTGCTGGAGTGATTACATCTTTATGATGTAGTGCTATTTCATTGGCTAGTGTCAACGCTTGTATGATGTATGTAGCGTTAGGTTTGCTCAGAATTGAGACTGCTGACTCGGCACAACCAAGAAAGCATTCAATGGTCACCAGACCCTTCTCCTTGTGAGAGGGTGGGGTCTGGGGATGAGACTATGGATTTTAAGGCATCTTGGGGTGTAGTGTTCGAGTCACCATGCAAAAACTCATGTGGTGGGCAGTTACACTGCCAAATTTTGGGGGGTGGGTGCTTGTACATTTCATACAAGTTATCTCATGTCCTCTGTTTGTATATAATACACAGCCTTATACACATGCCTTGGATAAGAAGCTAAGCACGTTTAATTATATGTTGATTACTAGGGGTCACCCCAACATCATTTTCTGACTGGGAGAAGATCGACAGTGTTGAAATTCAGAGAGGGAGAGCAAAAGGCAAGCCCAGAGAGAAAGTCGTCTCTCTGAAGGAGATGATGGAGATTATTGCACCATAAATTGATATATCTTCTTGTGTTGTGTATCATTTGTTTTGATGCCTATGTCGGAATACCTATTTGTCCAATACAATTTTTATTGCTGTATACGACACTGACAAATATTTTGTGTGCTGTATTAGCTGTTTATATATAGCTTTATGCTGCTGCTGTCTTATTTAGTGTTATACGGCTGTGTCATCTATATCATTGCTTGAGTGAAGTTTTATCCAGTACAGATATAAGTTGCATGCTACCCTGACAGAGATGTTGTGTCCATTTCTTGTAACAGGTTATGAATGTACAAACATTTATAGGAAGTAATGAAATTAAATTGTTGCATGGGACCATGACCGACCTGTTGTGTGCCATGTTAGCCATTTCTTGTAACAGGTTATGAATGTACAAACGTTAGTATGAGTTTATAGGAAGTAATGAATTTGATAAGTAAGAAGCCACTTCAAATTCAATATTCCATGAAAAAGTTGCATACTTGTACATGGGCTGATTGCTAACCATTAATATAGCTGTATAGCTCAACAGTATGTACACTATTGAGCTAACAGTGTGACAGGGTTAGTTAAACAATGAATAAGGCACTGGTATTCATAATACATAAGAAAAGGTTACTAGATGGTAATCATGGTTCAACTGGAAAGACAGCCTGGCAACTGTAACACACATAGCTGTAACCTTTGGCAGCCAGATTGTAGGTTAGGGTTGGGCAGGTGAACACAATTATAGGTAATACAGAGACTTGAATACAGGCTTCCATTCTGGATCCAGATTTGGATTTGGTTTGAGGCTAGGTATACACAGCCCACTCACCTTGTAGCCTCGTTCCCAGGCTCTCCGGAACGTGAAATGTACACACGTGGAGAGCCTGGTATCTTTTCTCACGTGATCATGACGTAATCGAAATAGGACCAGAGTTTATAGAACAGAAAGGCAATGTTTTGCGCGTTATTCAGCCAACTTTGCGTTCAACGCTCGGTGTGTACAATATTGGCCCCCCGATAGCTGGATACGTGTGTTAAGTTTCCGGATACCTTCGCTCTTTTTCCTGTTACCGGCTACTGGCTGGTCTTATCCATGACGTGGGATAGTAGCATCTCAAAGGTAGTGCCTCTTCGTGCAGATTGTTTCACATGTCACCACAATTGAGAATAATCCACAAATAAGATTGATCAGGTACAATAGCCCTTGTTCGCAGGCCTCTGCCCAGCTTTCCATCATGTACTGGAAGCAGTGGAAAGCTAGGTAGGGGCTTGGGAACAAGGTTACAGGTGCTAGGTAGCATGTGGTGTGAAGTGGCACTGGTGAATAGACGGAAGAGACAGCATACATGTTACACTAAAAATTAGTCCAGCCTATGGTCCTCTTTTCATGAGGCATGGTGTGGGTTTTTATTGTAATATACCTTGTAAGGATCTATCTGACATGCGTAGTCACACAGTACAATATTATATCTAAACTGTAGGTGTCCAAAACTATGGTTAAACTTCCATACATGAACAATCAATGAACCATATCTCCGTAAAAAAAAAAAAGGCCTAGATGTTATGTAAAGTCACCCACTGCACAGGACGCGTTTCGCCCCATACCAGGCCTCATCAGCTGCACTGGGGTGACTGGGAGATGGGGACTGCTATCTCATGCACAAAATGCAGTCAGGTGGCTGGCCTTATCCAAAAGGTCAGTAGAAGCTCTTCAAAGGCATCTTCACTTAAACTTCCATACATGCATACCGTATTTCCTTGATTTCTTCCCACCCTTGAATCAACCCCATATGCACACTCCGCTTGAGCTAAGGAAAATTAACCCCGCCCTTGAATAGTTCCTGCACGGTACACAGCCACGCTCATTGCTGGCAACAAGGACGAATTGCATGACTCAGATCACTTGTCTAGCTGGTCTTTTGTCATGCAATGTACTGCACTGTACGTTACTAGCATTTGTGCCGTACAAAGACGTCAGCCGTGTGCATTTCGATGATGCGTATGCGATCGGAGCACACACCGGACTAGGCTAAAGTTAATTGAATCTGTCCTTGTTTTGTTCCCGCTGTCGTATTGTACCCGTGGGAAGTAATCAAGGAAATACGGTATTTGCACGTCACCAAGAATAGTCCTGGAAAACAAAGGTTCATACCAGATTGATCAGATACAATGTGTATTATGAATTGGCAGTGAAAATAGAGAACATGATGATACTGGTGAATCAACGGAAGGGAGATACCACCACATACATGCTAAATGTACACTATGTAAAGGTATAATGTACGATGTTCCACATGTAAAAGTGACATGGTATATACTGAGGTATAGTGACGCAGTGACAGAAAATGCCGTGAACAAATTGTGATCTGTTGAATGTTTCACTATAGTCTTACAATAGGATGCAATATGAAGTGTCAACTGGGCTGTTGTAACTGATCTTGGTATAATTATGATGATAGACTAGATACCTGCGATGTCCACCCAACCATGCAGTCTCTATTCTGTTGAAGTCTCCATTGGAGTCAGTTGACTACCCTTGGTGTTATGGAGTAGTCCAGCATCTTGCTAATCCCATGAAACTTGAAGCATGCATCAAAGTAGCCATTGTTGAGCATGATGGGGTACCAGAGATGGTCGTCAGGCCACATGGAGTCAAAGGGAATGTTGGCGTGCTTGAACCAACACGGACGCATCTCTGAGATGAAAGAAAGACAAAAAGATATTGTGAATTTACTACTTCAAGGCAGAAGACATGACGTCTTGTAGCAACAATTAGCGTGCTCTGATGACATTCCAACAGCAAGAATCATGATTACACTTCTACACAGCACATAGAAGCCCTGTCCTTAACGAAAGTGCAATTGACAAAATCATGTCTACCCAGACAATCATGACGACAAATGTATCTGCCTCCTCACCTTCTGTTTCCTGTGGTTCTCCCTCGTAGTTCCGGGTCCGAAACACATGCACCTCCATCAGCTGAGGCTCATTGACAAACTCAAACAACATCACACCGACCTTGTCCAAGTCAGACACACAGAGACCACTCTCCTCCAACATCTCCCTGAAGAAAAATAACGAACAATACAGACTAGTCTACCCAGAAAATTGTAAGGAGATGATTGTGGTACAGCCTTGGTTGGCATTGTTCTCAGGTTCTCCCTCTTGTTATGATGTTAAAACAGTCCCTTCAGAGTTCAAGGAAATCGGGACGGGGGTGGGGTGGTGGGGGGGTACAGGGGTCAACATGCAGTACCACATCAAGGGTTTGAGAGCCATGGAACAAGGATATAGCATAAGTATGCATAGTTGTACTTCTGTCATCCATCTAACCGATTCCACTGGAAAAACAATTTCCTAACTACAAATTTAGCATCATTCTCAGCCTCACCCACTATCTCTCCTATTATTGCAATGAGGAAATGAGGTTTAGGCTTGGATACACACTCCTTAAAAGGACAACATCCAGAGACAGGAAAAGGGTGGGCTGCACATGTACTATTGTTACTAGGAATACGCATGCGCAGAGTATGCCTCGCGCAGAAGAATATCCGGAAATATGCAAGTAGATATCCGTTGTAACCACGTGTAGTGGTGTAGGTGCTAGGTGCTGGAGATGAGATAGAGCGATGAAGATGGCAAAGCGGTCGTCTGAAGAGTTTCAGGAAGTGAGCGTAGTGTCATGCGAGCAGTGGCGTAGCTAAGGTAGGGCCTGGTAGGGCCTAGGCCCTACCAACTGCTGCAAGTGCCCTACCAACTGGAGCCCTACCGTCCAGCTTTCTCACTTACTGGAGCTACACAACCGCCAGTGTAACAGTGCTGTACGTACGTAGCTTCATTTGAGCAACCGCCAGGCACGCTGGGCTTCTCTTCGTCTACTGAGTACGACAGACATGTGTCTACAAACCACACCTACACAAGTACATGTCTCGTTCCCAGACGTGGAAGCGTGATCTCGTCCCCAGACTTTTCATTACATCAGCCACGTGGCACGATTATGGCTAAGCGGAGTGTCCAGCCTAATTTGTTTTCGTTTTTACCGTCGAAAATATCTGACATCCACACAAACAAGGTGAAAAGGAGTAGAGTGGATGAGAATGAGGAGCCTGATGACTCAAGCTCCGAGTTGGAACCCGAGTTCGGTGCTGAAGCGCCCCCTGGATCACCATCACCTCGGCCTCGTGGGGACGAAACAAACGTAAGTGCAGAGGTAACTAATCCCAATCGTACCGAGCATCAAGATAACTACGTGACAGTAGAGAAACCTTCTGGATCAACTACTATTATTATTAACAACCAACTGGAGACGAGTGCAGATCGTGAAAGCACAATCAGTACAGACCCTACATTCAGTAGGCAACCGTCTGGTGTTGTGTCCGATATTGCCCAGGGTATTCTTCAGTCACCTGTTCAACCACTAAATAAATTTCCCACTACCCTTTTTGGGACAAAAGGTAGGTCTTTCAATGGACTATGGTACCACAAATACCCGTGGTTAGAGTATTCTGTTCAAAAAGATGCAGCATTTTGTTATGCTTGTCGTCTGTTTTCCATTGGTGCTACTGGTAGAGCTGATGATGCGTTTACACGAATAGGCTATCGCGATTGGAAACATGCAAGTGGTAAACAAGGCCTTTTTGAGAAACACAACAACTGTCACACTCACAAGCAAGCGATGGTGGCATGGTATGACTATAAGAAAAACACACAAAAAAGAACAACCATTGCCGACAGACTAGATTCTGCACGAAGTTTACAAGTCCAACATAATAGGCACTACATAAAAACAGTGGCTGAAGTTATTTTGCTTTGTGCTCAACAAGATATTGGCCTCAGGGGGCATCGTGAGTCCCAGTCATCCTTGAACAGAGGTAACTTCCTGGAGATCCTTAGTTTAGTTGCAAGTCACGATACAACTGTCCAAGAAAGGCTTCTTTGTGGACCCAGAAATGCAGTTTATACTTCTCCAGACATACAGAATTCCCTGCTGAATGTGATGGCAAACATGGTTAGGAAAAAGATCTGTAATGCTGTAAGAGAGGCTGGTGTTTTTTCGCTATTAGCTGACGAGTCGAAAGACTGTAGTAAACAGGAGCAATTAGCTATCATTTTGAGGTATGTGGATGACAAGGCAATAATCCACGAGAACTTCCTAACTTACGTACAAGCAACAAGTCTCACAGCTGAAAGTTTGGCAGCATACCTTGTGGATACACTCAGAGAGTGTCAGCTGGACCCAGAGAGCATCGTCTCACAGGGTTACGATGGGGCCTCTGTAATGAGTGGTAGGTGTTCAGGAGTTCAGCAGCGCCTCAGAGAGTTTGCACCGCATGCAATATATATACACTGTTATGCTCACACATTGAACTTGGTTTTGGTAGATTGTGCAAAGGTGGTTCAGTCTGTCAGGGAATTTTTC
Source organism: Agelas oroides (assembly GCA_949130485.1). NCBI lineage: Eukaryota > Metazoa > Porifera > Demospongiae > Agelasida > Agelasidae > Agelas > Agelas oroides. The sequence goes on from OX422186.1 coordinate 1,132,833, forward strand.
TGTCTACTTGAGCAGCTCTATGTGTTTGTGTCAACCACAAAAGCCCATGTGACTTTCATGGCTAAGCAGAATGAACTGCACCCAGGTAAGCAACCACTACAGCTACAGGCTTTGTCGGACACTCGCTGGGCATGCAGATATGGAGCAGTGAATGCAGTATGCCGTACGTATGATTGCATTTTGGCCACACTGAGGGAAGTAGGTAACGGCTCTGACAGTACTAAGGCAGTGGAAGCAAGAGGTCTCTGTCATCAAGTAGCAGCTTTTCCATTTCTAGTATCCCTAGTCACGTTTGACAGGATTCTGTCATGCACGAAGAGTCTTTCAGACCACCTTCAGTCTACTCAGATTGATCTGGCTGGTGCTGCTAATCTTGTGAATGCCACTAAAGAAACTCTGAAAGACTACCGTAGCGATTCCATGTGGAATAAAGTGTATGAGTATGCTAAGAGTGTCGCAGAGCTTCATGGTATTGAAGTAGCTGTTCCTACCTCAGCTAGGAAGAGGAGACTTCCAAAACGTTTTGAAGAGTGTGTACTCCTACAGTCTACGGGATGCCGTGAGTCTGTGTCATCTAGCGAGGAGTACAAAAGAGAGCTCTACTTTCCTGTTGTAGATGCCTTTCTCTCTGAACTTAGACGGCGCTTCGACGACAAGAATATGGATGTAATGCGTGGCATCCAAGCATGCAATCCACACTCTAAGAATTTCCTGTCACTGTCTGTGCTCATACCACTTGCAGAGATGTACAGTTTTGACAAAGAGGTCCTTGAGATGGAAGTAAAACTAGCGAAGCGGACACTAGAAACAAAGGAACTAGAACACATCGGTGATGTCTTCCTGGCTCTCGTTTCGCTGAAGGCTGCATTTCCTGAGTTCACTAAACTAGTAAGGATTGCAATGACCATTGCTGTATCGACTGCACATTGTGAGAGATCGTTTTCAGCCCTCAAAAGGATCAAAAATTACCTACGTTCCACAATGGGTGAGAACAGGCTGACGAACTTAGCAATTATTTCAATTGAAAGAGAACTTTCCAACGCTCTAGTCTTAGATGATGTAGTCACCGAATTTGCTGGACTCGATCAAAACAGGAGAATTGTATTGGTATGTTTTTGAAGTGTTTTCTGTATTGTTTACATGTGATTTTTGAAATTTCAACCTGGCTCTTAGCAATTAAAGTTGTAAGGTTCAAGTTACTAGGAACGCATTACAGGCTTAATTGACCTTGGGGGACTCAACTGGGATTCTGTGGGGTATATATGCTATGGAGCATTAATTTGGGCCAGTCTGTACTTGTGCCCTACCAACTGTCAGCTTCTAGCTACGCCACTGCATGCGAGTATCTGTCAGACTCTTTCTCCTTTGCCTTACTCTCTTCTGATGCAGTGTCCCTTTGTTTCCGTCTTCGCTCTCTAGCACGATCACGCTTTGACTGCTTCTGCTCCATTTTGGCTCTCGGACGATCTTTTTCACACGTCGATCGCCTCCTGCTCCCACCAGTACCATGTGGCCCCTGCTCCGTTTCGGCTCTCGCACGCGCACGATCTTTCGATCGCCTCCTGGTCGGACCAGTACCACGTGGCTAGTAGTCTGGGGACGAGACCACAGAAACTGCGCCCACGTAATCAAAGTGTGACGGATATATATATATATATATATATATACATACATACAAACGCGAGCTGACTACGCTGCACGATTAGTAGCCTCGCACTAAGGCGCTCGGCAATGACCATCATCTTGGAGACAGTAATGAGTATTGATTGAATGCCTTAGTGTGAAGAACATAATCATGCAGGTGCAGCGGGCACTGGTGAGGTCTCACTGTGAGCATAGATATGCTGTGAGGTTGTGCTTGTATCTATGTATGTACCATATGTATGTATGCATGCATGTTTCAATGTGTTTAAAATTGTAGAGAATTGTAGTCCGAACTGCCGTAGATATCTTGGAGCGAAATATGCAGAAGATGTCATAGGACAAAATGTTGTGTATTTTGCCGCAAGATAGCTGCGACAGTTTGGACTACAACTTCCTACTATGTTCGGATCAGTTGGAATATACAGCACCGGAAACGTCACCTGAAATCCTGTTCACCTACCCAGCCCTAACCCTTACCCTACCTGCATGTGTGCTAACTAATCCGAATTTCCGGTGCCGTGTATTCCAACTGGTCCCTATGTTCTACTGAATGTAGGCCTAACAGCAGTTCAGACAAAGCAAGCCAATCATTGCTGGATCCCCTCCACCCTTCTCCGAACATAACTTTAACATAATAGTTGTTACCTCTTGGCTGCTTCCTCAATGGTTTCGTCCAGATCTACTTTCCCGCCAAATCCGTTCCACCTTCCCGCGCCAAATCCGCGCTTCTTCATGCCCAGCAGAACCCGGTCAGATTCGACCACAAACAGCAACGTCAACAACTTGTTTGGGGGACGTTTTGCAGGCTCTCCGCCTTGCTCCATGGTTAATAGTGACAGTAACAGTGTGACTGTGTGTTCTCGGATGCCCGCCACTTTCACGTGCACTCTACACGTGTGTTTGAGTAACGCCCACTTCGTATTGCGGGCAAGCCAACCCCCAGCCCAGGCGAGGAGAGCCTGGAATTAGACTATGGTGAGCTAAATTATAGTAAAAAACATATATCCCCCAATACCTCCGAGAGAGTTCAAATTTAATAGCCACTGTTTGTATTGCCATTGATATAATCTAGGTTACATACTGGGTATCATTGTGAACTGCATCTACAGTTGAAGATGTGATCACAATGTGTGTGTGTGCGGTGGTATGGCATAGTTATATTGTGGAGTACAATTCATTTTGTTATCATGATTTTGCTACCTGGATATTTCTCCCACTAATTGCATAACTATCCTTTTGGGAATGAACTGTGAGAATTTGGACAGGACGTGAGAAAATGGGTTAGTCTCATTTCGCCTACTCCCATTTTGCCTACTCCCATTCCGCCTACTAAAAATCAAATTGTGCCATTTCGCCTACTCAGCCAAAAATAGTTTTTTAACACTAAGACAAACATCCAAGCAACTGAGCTTGCCTTTTCTACAACAGAGGTGAAGAGGTGCTTTTTCCACTTTGCTCAAGCCCTAAATCAGAGGATATCCACACTTAGGCTTCTTTTATTCATTTCATATGCCAGAACGTTGCACCAGTTTTAGTGCCTCTTCAATTTGTATACAACTACCCTGGCAGCAGCCAAGGTTACAGGTCCTAATCTGCCCAGAGTTGATGAGTTTTGTAACATACTTTGAAGGAAGATGGTTGGTGGACAATAGCTGATTGAAAATTTTAAACAGGAACAGACACACACAGAAGTTGATCTCTCAGCTTGTAACTGGTTCCCAACCACCATAAAGTGTTGTAGTAACTAAAAAATACTTGTTGCTTTACTTAGAAACTGTTTTTAGTTGAGTAGGTGAAATGCCACATTTTGATTTTAGTAGGCGAAATGGGAGTAGGCGAAATGGCACCAAACTGAGAAAAATATCTTCGACTACAACCATACAGCATAGCTAGTATTCAAAATAAGTATGATTACACTGTATATACACATTTTGCATCCAACCTTAGCTCATGTTATGAAACAATTTGCTAAGATGGGACAGTTCACAATTTCCTGCACCACATTCAACTCTAAAAACCTCTGTGCTAAAAGGGATGTTTCACTGACATGTGCAGTGTCTGTGCATATCAAAATCACTTGTTGCGCCTAACTTTCTCACACTTGTTGATAATGGGACTAACCGATATATCCTGAGATTGGATGTCCATTGCACCCTGGCAATTACGTTATTCAGTACCCGTGTATGTGGATCTTTTTTTCATCTTGGTGTAATGATCAACACTGTATCTTCCCAACGACAATTCTAGCGTCCCTAAGTTCAACGTCTTATTGTCCCAGCTTGGGATTTTTGTACACAATATATCATGTGAGTGTTCAGCCTTTCCTAAACATTGAGGCAGTTTGTCTACATATGCATAACTGCTACCATGTGACTAAACCATGACTCAATACACTCTCTATACTACCCAGCCCTGTTCCCAGATTTCCCTGTTTAAAATTGACTTTTTAGTAGCTAGCTCCAAAATCTCAGGTCAGCCTTCTGGGACTAGCAGTACATCCTTGAGAATAACACTTACAGCTATAAAAGGATCTTGCTTCTTAAAGAAACTATGCTTGTATAAGTTATCCCTCTGCTACACACAAGGTTCTTCTTGTGATGCTTTGTTCAGCTGTTCTACCACTTCTTGTGCTCATAGCTACTGTTCATGAGTGCAGGGCTGCTCACCACTACTATGTGACAGCAACCAATGGCTCAGACTGCCCTCTGACCTTTCCCTGCCATCCTCTGAACTATTATGTGCAGAATGCCGAGTCATACTTTACTTCCAACACAGTGGTGGAGTTCCTCCCAGGACTGCATGAGCTCAACTACACTGGACATGTTTTTGTCACACTTGCAAGAAATCTTACTTTGATTGGCAGTGAATCTAATGTGAAACCCTCCACAAGATGTAGCCACTCTGACTCCATTGTGTTTTGTACAGACTACGCAGGGTTCTTCTTTGTAATGATCAGTGGCTTGAATATTGTCAACTTACACTTTTCCCACTGTGGTGCTGTATTATACTCTGACTCTTTCCCAAAACTGCCATTAATTGATACTGCATTCCTTAAAGTATACATTGCTCTGGCCACGTGGCAGGTGCAGAATCTTGTTATTTCCAGGGTCACAATAGAGAAGAGCTATGGATTTGGGCTCTATGGAACAAGCATTTGGAACAGATCAGTGATAACTGACAGCTGTTTTATCAGTAACAATGAGTATGTTGGCAAGTATCAACGCTGCATTGATCCTGAATACCCTGCAAGCTGTACTGGTGGGAATCTTCGTCTGGCTTACTTGGACTTCCCCTTCCCAGGCACACCAGCCAATAACAGCCTAGAGATAAACAACTCCGAATTTAGGCGAGGGATTTCTACAATACAACAAGAGCCAAAATCAGGATTTGCAGGTGGATTAGAGATATTGGTTGGTGGTTTGGGTGGTCACGAAATTCATATCATCATAAACAACACAGTTATTGCTGAAAACAGTGGGTTCATAGCTGGAAACATGTATATCAGCATTATGTATGGTGTAGATCACATTGCAATCAGGCTTGACAGATGTCACATTCACTCAGGCAATTTGACAAGTATTTCAGATCCTCGGTCATTTGCTACAGGACTTTTATGTGGTGTTACTGTTGTGAAGGAACATGCTGATGGGAACACAATGCCTGTGCATATATCCAACACAAGATTCATTTCTAACTATGGTGGCGCAGTAGCATTCTTTGTTGGTGGCAGGCGTACTTACACTTGTAACAGCTCTGCATATATGATTTTTGTGGACAGATGTGAGTTTTCCAACAACTCTGCACATTTTGGGCATACTGCAATAAAGGCTGGAATGATGTCTGATAATGTTAACCCTAGAGTTACTGTTCATGAAAGTGTACTCAAAGTGAGGCTAGTAATTCAAAATTCAACCTTTCACCACAATATTGAGTTGCCAAGTATTTCTTCACAAACAAGTGGTCTCCTTGTTTTTGTCCAGCTTCCAGAAGTTGTTATTGTAAATTGTAAACTTTATAGTAACACTGGATCACGTACCATAGTTGTCTACAAATCCCGGATCATCTTCCAGGGCCAAGTTGTGTTCGAGAACAACACAAGCACCACAGATGGAGGAGCACTCCATCTTGATGAGAGCTCACTACTGCACTTCAAATCAAACACAAGTATTTTCTTCATCAAAAACAAGGCTTTACAAAGAGGGGGGGCAATCTATGTTGAAAACACAAAGGCAGATGACAATTTGTATTACCTATTCTGTTTTTATGAGTTGGAGGACATGATGAAGTACCCTCAAACAAATGTCCAGCTGGTATTTGAGGGAAATCTTGCAGGAATAGCAGGAGATTCTCTATATGGTGGACGGATTGACAAATGTATCTTGTTTCCAACTACATCACTAGCAAACCGAAACTTATTAATGGATGTGGAATTCAAGCAGAAAAATATACGTACCCTTATACTAGATCCAGCAGATGTGTTTGAATCTCTTTTCAACTTTACGGACAAAACTCCACAAATATCCTCAGACCCATTTCGAATATGCTTCTGTAGCAATGAAAGTGAACCAGACTTTGCTCTTGAGCAGTCCATTCAGAAAGAGGCCTATCCGGGACAAATGTTTTATGTAGAAGCTGTGGCAGTTGGTCAGTACAATGGAACAACACCAGGTGTAGTCCTTGCAAGAGCTGTCACAAGTAATACAACCAGCATACTAAGGCAGGTGCATTTGGCACAAGAAAGCAAACGCTCATGTACCAGGCTTCAGTATACAGTTTTCTCCAGTCAGGCATGTGAGGTAATTCAGTTAGTCCCTTCAGGAGTATCCAGAAATTTCTTCTTTGCTAACGTAAAAGTTACATTGCTTGCATGTCCACCTGGTTTTACACTTCAGAATGGCACTAGTAAGTGTGATTGTCACCCTCTGCTGAATGAATATAATGTGACATGCAACATTGATAACCAAACATTAACTAAAGCAGACAGTGCGTGGATTTCACTCGATAAATCCCTTGCATCCGAAGTATTACTGCACCCAGAGTGTCCTTTTGACTACTGTAAAGTAGGAGCTGTAACATTTAAGCTCACTGAAAACCCAGACTTCCAGTGTGCTTTCAGTCACACTGGTGTGCTCTGTGGCGCATGCTTACCAGGGTTGAGTCTTGCCCTGGGAACCTCCAAGTGTCTGGAGTGTTCCAATGTCTGGCTTCTCCTTCTGCTTCCATTCGCAGCCGCAGGGCTGGCTCTTGTATTTGTATTACTAACTCTCAACCTCACAGTGTCCACAGGGACTATCAATGGGCTCATATTCTATGCAAACATTGTCAGAGCCAATCATGCAGTGTTCTTCCCTCCTGGAGATCGAAGCTTCTTCTCCCTATTCATAGCCTGGCTGAACCTGGACCTTGGGGTAGAGACGTGTTTCTGGGACGGCCTGGATGGCTATGCCAAGACCTGGCTTCAGTTTGTGTTCCCTGTCTACATCTGGGCGATTGTTGCCATCATCATCTGGCTAAGTAGGTGCTACGTGCTTGTTGCAAAGCTTTGTGGCTCACATACAGTTAAAGTATTGGCTACACTCTTTCTCCTCTCTTATGCCAAAGTGTTGCGAACTGTCATTACAGCTCTTTCATTTACTAGTCCTAGACTTCTGGATGGATCCACAATAACAGTTTGGCTATATGATGGCAATATTGACTATCTTGGTGTGAAGCACTCTTTCTTATTCTTCACGGCTCTTGTGTTTGCTGTTGGGTTTGTACTTCCCTTCACACTGCTGGTTCTGCTTGCTCCTTGCTTGCAAGCATGGTCTAACAAGCGCTGCTTCAGGTGGGTTCACAGAATAAAACCTCTACTAGATGCTTACCAGGGTCCCTATAGAGACAAATTCAGGAGCTGGACTGGAGTGATGCTAGTTGTTAGAAATGTACTTTTTCTTTCATTTGCTGTAAATGGCCTGGGTGACCCAGATGTTAACCTGGCACTGATCACTACCATGGTGCTTGGTTTCATTCAAGCTTTCATGTGGCTCCCAGATAAGGTGTACAAGATATTGATTCTAAACATTCTTGAAGCGGTTTTCATTACAAAACTTGGAATTTTCTCAGCATGGACTATTTTCATACGTCACAACAATCCTGATCCAGTGAAAGGTCAAATGATTGCTGCCTACACAATCACAACAATCACCATCATCATTTTCATGGCCATAGTGTGTTACCACATTTGGATCGCTATCAAAACCTCACAAATAGTCAAGAATCTCACCAGGAAACCTCAGAGACAACAGGAAGGTGCTCAACAGGAAAACTCTATTGACGGAAGTGGCAATGCTGCTCAGCCTTTCCATGCTCCAACTATTACCTACATCAACATGAGTGAGCTGAGAGAGTCATTGCTGTCATAAGGGTCATGAGTCTGAGTCCCTGTTTACAACAATCATCACGTATATTTTTAAGGTACCGAATTCACTACCAGCTTTGCATTGTTTTTGATAATAAACATTCAGTAAGTAACTTTTGCAAACTCTTGTGTATCATTGGGTAGTTAGTTGTCTCTGTTGTATAATTAGGAATGTAATTGAATTGTTTACTGCCATCTGGAAGAAGTATTGGAAGTGGACATGTGATTGCCAGTGCATGATTGAGCGAATGAACACCGAGATGATTGGATAGAATTTGTGACTTTAGAGGCTAGTGGGAGGAGCTACTACATTGCAGGTTAAAAAAAATGTGACAACATGTCAAAGTGGGGTAGTTAGTGGTATGAAGCTGGCAAGGAAGGTGCATGAAAGGAGGGAGAAAATTAAGAGAATATTGTAGAGCTAGAGGGTCTCAGGCATGAGTCAGTGTGTACTGTCGTTAGAATGGTAGATCTAATCTGAGTTCGGGAAATTTTAATCCAGTGGAAGCCAAGTTTTATATTTTCCACTGCATAAGGATGGTACATTGTTTGAGAGATGCAGCCATGCATTATATTGTCTTGGTCAGTTTGAAAGTGACTGATGTTGGACTTGTTATTTCCAGAAAGCAATTTCCCTTTTCCCAACACATGTCGTTTTGTACACAAAAACTTGATATAGTAGGAGTAGTTGTGTTTTAACAGCTCAAGTGCATATCACACTTTGGTAGACAGCCAGTCTCAGTGAAGAGCCAGCACATGTTTAAGAGTTGGTTCAACTCAGTGTGATGGCTAGCAATTATTCCCAGAAAGCTTTTATTTGTTTTGTACACAATAAAAAGAGCTTATTAATTGCTAGCATCTTCCAAACCACAATTTCAGTTGTTGTTTTTGTACATGTACAGGTTTTCCTAAACTTTATGAGTCCCAGATTGTACATCAAGTTCTCAGTTTGTACATACATCCTCACCATGTGACAGTTAATAGCAAAACACCCATGTACAACTGTTTTACATGCAATATAATTATATTATTGATACATAAACTGCTTGCTATTGGCTACAACATATCATCCTTCTGGGACTGCAAAATTGGTATCTTCCCATGAAATTATTGCATGGGAAGATAGACTGCTTCACAAACTAAGGTTGTGTACAAGTGAGGCTCTCATAATGCTTTGTTGTGTTGACATTCCACATCTTGGCATAATGATCTAATGTGTCAACACTGCATCTTCCCAACGACAATTCTAGCGTCCCTAAGTTCAATGTCTTATTGTCTCAACATTTTTTGTACACAATATACCATGTGAGTGTTCAGCCTTTCCTAAACATTGAGGCAGTTTGTCTACATATGCATAACTGTTACCGTGTGACTAAACCATGACTCAATACACCCTCTATACTACCCAGCCCTGTTCCCAGATTAATTTTGCCTGTTTAAAATTGACTTTAGTAGCTAGCTCCAAAATCTCAGGTCATCCTTCTGGGACTAGCAGTACATCCTTGAGAATAACACTTACAGCTATAAAAGGATCTTGCTTCTTAAAGAAACTATGCTTGTATAAGTTATCCCTCTGCTATACACAAGGTTCTTCTTGTGATGCTTTGTTCAGCTGTTCTAACACTTCTTGGACTTATAGCTACTGTTCATGAGTGCAGGGCTGCTTACCACAGCAACCAATGACTCAGACTGCCCTCGGACCTTTCCCTGCCATCCTCTGAACTACTATGTGCAGAATGCTGCCTCATACTTTACTTCCAACACAGTGGTACAGTTCCTCCCAGGACTGCATGAGCTCAACTACACTGGACATGTTTATATTGCGTTTGCAAGAAATCTTACTTTGATTGGCAGTGAATCTAATGTGAATACCTCCACAAAATGTAGCCACTCTGACTCCATTGTGTTTTGTACAGACTACGCGGGGTTTGTTTTTTGGATGATACGCGACTTAAAAATTGTGAATTTGCAGTTTACTCACTGTGGTGCTGCTTTATATTCTGAAGCTTTACCAGAAGTGTCAAAAGTATACTTTGCATTGGCTATTTTACAGGTGCAGAATCTTGTCATTTCCAGGGTCACAATAGAAAAGAGTTACGGATTTGGAGTATATGCAGTGAACATTTGGAACAGATCAGTGATAACTGACAGCTGTTTTATCAGTAACAATGAGTATGTTGGTAAGTACCAATGCTGCATTGATCCCAAATACCCTGCAACCTGTACTGGTGGAAATCTTCGTCTCTCTTACATGGACTTCCCATTTCCAAGTACACCAGTTAATAGCAGCCTAGAGATATATAACTCAGAATTTCGGCGAGGAGTTTCCACAATAAAACCAGAACCTCAGTTGGGACTTGCAGGTGGGTTAGAAATAGTGGTTGGCATGTTGTTTGGTCATAACATTTACATCACCATCAACAACACAGTAATTGCTGAAAACAGTGGATTTATAGCTGGAAATGTGTATATCAGCCTTATGTTTGGTGTAGAACATGTTGCGATCAGGTTTGACAGATGTTACATTCACTCTGGAAGCAACTGGTTTGACAAGGTTATATTTGCTACAGGACTCACATGTGGGGTTTATTTTGTGAATGAACATTCTAATGGAAATGCAATACCCGTGCAAGGTAATGTGGTTCTAGAAGTGTGTCTACATATGGCTACTATAGCGAATGAATGAGTGTTGTCAATTTTAAAACAGTAGCTAATAAGAACATGCAAAGCATACTTGCATAAGCTCTGGGTCAATTGCATCACATGTGCACCATCATGTCCCTACCTAAATACGACTCAAATTATATAGCTAGACTAGTGAGAGAAGTTTCAATGCACTACACTACAGGTTGTAACAAGTGTGACTACATACCTAAGTACATGTTGTGTTAAATGCATCGAACTGATGTAGTTATTATCAAGCTGAGAACCAGGAAAGAGGAAAGGGGGGCATGGAAGCAGGAGGAAGGAGGCAGTACAGTAGGTAGTGTTGCAGCTAAGAGTCAGTCAGTGTACAGATTGAGAGATGCAGCTTTTGCCTTGGTGATAGCAGCTGGCATGTGATTGGTAACTGTAACTTACCCTTTCCCAAAAGGGCTCATTGCTATTGTGTTCTAAACAACAATTTCTATCCCAACTCATTTTATTTTGTACATCAAGTCCAAGTTACCATATCATGGATTATGTTTTGTACATAAAATCTCACCATGTGATGGAAAACCGAAAAACACTACAACACACAACTTATGTGCAGTTGTATTCTGTATTGCATCTAGAAACTGCTTGCTATTTGCTATATACCTTGATCATTTCCTACAGAATTCCAGATCACTCTAAACTTAAGGTATGAAAACTCCTTAAATGTTTCTTTCCTGGGAATAATAATATAGAATTGATGCCATCATTCCTCACCAATGCACTACTATGTGACAGCAACCAATGGCTCAGACTGCCCTCCGACCTTTCCCTGCCACCCTCTGAACTACTATGTGCAGACTTTGAACACAGTGGTAGAATCCTCCCAGGACTGCTAGAGTTCAACTTCACTCGACATGTCTTTTGACAAGCTTGTGAAAAATAGTAACTCCTGTATGAATATTTCGCAAGATGTTGCCACTCAGACTTCCTTTTGTTGTACAAACAATTCAGGTTTTTTGGGCAAATTTGTGAGTGATTTGAAGAGTATGAATTTGCACTTTGCAGTGCTCATTATTTAAAAAAAAATCATACCAGTACATGTTTTTAACTTGGGCTATTTTACCAGATGTACAGAATCCGTAGCTACATGGTGTCTCTCTTATGAGCCAATGTGCAGAATGTTTGATGTATACAGCTATTGTCAGAGTCATAGCTGACATGTGATTAGTTACTAAAGCTCAGAACACAACTCCTTTCCCCAAACGTGTTATGTTTTGTACACAAGTTTGCTTCCACCATCCTATAAGCCAAACTTTCTTTTGTATGTGTTTTTCAACTTTGAGTTAAAGTTCCCATATCATGCTATCATTTTGTTCATTAATACATTGCATACAAAAAATGAGCTGTTTAATGAAAATACAATGCCCGTGCATATCTCAAACACAAGGTTCATTGCAAACTATGGAGATGCAGCAACATTTGCTATTTATGGCGGGAGTAGTTGCACTTGTAGCAGCTCTGCATATTAGACCGCCATGAAATAATTTGGCACATTTGGACACACTGGATTAACAGCTGCAATGATGTCCGATAAAGATGTCCCTATAGTTACTGCTCAAGAACCTGTACTCAAAGTGACATCTGCATTAATTCTGAACATTCTTGAAACGATTTTTATTATAAAACTTGGGAATTATTTCAGCATGGACAATTTTCATACATCAAAAGAATTCCAATCCAGTAAATGGCCAAATGATTGCTGCCTACACAATCACAACAATCACCATCATCATTTTCATGGCCATAGTATGTCACCACATTTGGATCACTGTCAAAACCTCACAAATAGTCAAGAATCTCACCAGGAAACCACAGAGACAACAGGGAGGTGCTCAACAAGAAAATAAAGTGGAAATACTGCTCAAACTACCCATGCGACATTTATGTGTTACATACACCAATATGAATAAGCTAAGAGAGCCATTGTGGCTCTAAGATGTGATACTTCACAAAATATTAGGATGTGCTACATGTTTTGTTACCAACTTGGTTGCGTTTGTAGACCATAATACTAGTATAAATTTTCTAAGTAGCAAACTCCTGTTAGATATTTGTATTTTAATAATGGGTGTTGCAATTTTTAAAACTGTCATTGAGTCATGATAAAACCATCTACAAGAGTAACCATAGGAAGAAAGTTCTGGAAGCATGTATACATGACTACAAATAAATGAATGAATGAATGAATGAATGAAGGAATGAATAAAAGAATGGATGAATGAATAAAAGAATGAATGAATGAATGAATGAATGAATGAATGAATGAATGATTGAATAAATGAGTGAATGAAAGCATGGATGAATGAGTGAATGAATGAATGAATGAATGAATGAATGAATGAATGAATGAATGAATGAATGAACGAATGAAAGAAAAAGTATAATGACATATACTTTAGGCTGATGGAGGACATGCAAAGTGCAACTGTAGAAGTTCCTGGTCAATCGCATTACTGTGTGCAGCTAACTCCCTCTACTAGTGTAGGCTAGTGAGCAAAGCTTTAATGTATTACAATTCACAGCAGGTTTTATCATTTCTGCCTACCTAGCTACAAATCGAACAGGATTAATTGACCTAGCTATATGAAGCTGGCAAGGAAGAAAACCAAAGAAGAAAGGAGGAGCTGGAAGCAGGAAGTACAGAAGGTGGTACAGTAGATAGTATGACAGCTTTGAGTCAATACATGTGCAGACTGTTTGGACAAGATGCAACAGTTGTCTTTGTCAGTGTAATGGCTGTTATGTGATTGGGTATTCCCAGAAAGCAACTTCCTCTTTCCTAACATAATTTGTTTTGATTACAATTGTTGATAGCATATTTCTAAACTGCAATTTTAAACCAAACTCACTTTATCTTGTACATAATTTTCCTAAATTTTGAGTCCAAGGTTCTATGTCAGTTTGTGTCTCATTAAACTTTTAGTTACTGGTAGAATGGTTGTTGCAAATTGCCACAACTGCAAGGCTGCGGGGAATACTAGCCTAAAGCACACAGCAAGCTTGCTGAGTGCAAGGAGGGAGAAAAGGGAGAGCACTATAGATAGTGTTAGAGTCAGTGTACATATGATAACTCGCATCCCCAGAACTACGGTTTCATAGACCCTAGTCAGTATCTCACAGATAACCTCAAGTTTGAGCCCAAAGCTGCAACCCAGCACCCCCCTCCCTCCCTTCCCCCATATAGATAATCTTACAATCTGTCTTACTAGCATAACACAACCCAGGGACTATGAATGAATCTGAGTATACCTCACTCCCAGGCTTTGGGAACAAGGCTACATTGCAGGAGGCCTTGCCACATTTGGGGAGTTTTCCACTAATTTCCCCGTTTGTCATTACATGAATAAGTTGATGTGTCCCTTGTGTCCCTGTCGTACAATAGAATTGACACCAACTTGTACAGTTATAAAAGGAGAATGCTTCTTGGGCTCATAGCCACTGTTCATGAGTGCAGGGCTGCTCACCACTACTATGTGACAGCAACCAATGGCTCAGACTGCCCTCCGACCTTTCCCTGCCACCCTCTGAACTATTATGTACAGAATGCTGCTTCATACTTTACTTCCAACACAGTGGTAGAGTTCCTCCCAGGACTGCATGAGCTCAACTACACTGGACATGTTTATATTGAATTTGCAAGAAATCTTACTTTGATTGGCAGTGATTCCCATGTGAATACCTCCACGAGATGTAGCCACTCAGATTCCATTGTGTTTTGTACAGACTATTCGGGGTTCTTTTTTGGAATGATCAGGAGCTTGAAGATCATGAATTTGGATTTTACACACTGTGGTGCTGTTTTGTATCCTGAATCTCTTCCAAAACTGCCATCAGTTGACACTACAATTTTTAAAGTATACATTGCTCTAGTCATGTTTCATATACAGAATCTTGTCATTTCCAGGGTCACAATAGAGAAGAGCTATGGATATGGACTAATTGGAACAAACATTTGGAACAGATCAGTGATAACTGACAGCTGTTTTATTAGTAACAATGAGTATGTTGGCAAGTATAAACGCTGCATTGATCCTGAATACCCTGCAAGCTGTATTGGTGGAAATGTTCGTCTGGCTTACATAGATATCCCATTGCCAGGTGTACCAGCTAATAACAGCCTAGAGATAAAGAACTCTGAATTTCGACGAGGAATTTCTAATATACAACTGCAACCACAGTTTGGACTTGCAGGTGGATTAGAAATACTCGTTAGTGTCTGGCTTGATCATAACATTGTCAACAACACAGTAATTGCTGAAAATGGTGGATTTATTGGTGGAAACATGGCTATCAGCATTATGTATGGTGCAGAACATGTTGCAATCAGGCTTGACAGATGTTACATTCACTCAGGCAACTTGACAAATTCTTTACCAACTCGGCCATTTGCTACAGGACTTTTATGTGGAATTAACTTTGTGAACGAACACTCTGATGGGAACACAACACCTGTACACATCTCAAATACAAAATTTATTTCTAACTATAATGCAGTGACATTCTTTTTTGGTGGCAGGCGTACTTACACTTGTAACAGCTCTGCATATATGATTTTGGTGGACAGATGTGAGTTTTCCAATAATGCTGCACATTTTGGGCATACTGCAATAAAGGCTGGAATGATGTCTGATAATGCTAACTCTAGAGTTACTGTTCATGAAACTGTACTCAAAGTAAGGCTTGTAATTCAAAATTCAACCTTTTACCACAACTATAAGTTGCCAAGACATTCTTCAGAAACTAGTAATCTTATTGATTTTTCCCAGCTTCCAGAAGTTATTATCGCAAATTCTAAATTTTATAACAACACTGGATCACGAACCATAGTTTTGTTCAAATCCCGGATCATCTTCAAGGACCAAGTTGTGTTCGAGAACAACACAAGCACCACAGATGGAGGAGCACTCCATCTTGATGATAGCTCACTACTGCACTTCAAAACAGACACAAAGATATTGTTTATCAACAACAGAGCTTCACAACGAGGAGGAGCAATCTATGTTGAAAACACCAAGACAAATGACTATTCCTCATTCTGCTTCTATGAGCTTGATGATGTGCTGAAATATTCTCAGGCAAATGTTCAACTTGTGTTTGAGGGAAATCTTGCAGGGGTAGCAGGAGACGCAGTCTATGGAGGGAATGTAGACAGTTGTATTTTGCTTCCAAATGGAGTTGGGCCATTCTCCTTAAACATAGCAGACTTTATGACAAATAATACGCGCAAAGTGTCCTTGAATCGAGGTGGAGTGTTTGAAGCACTCTTCAACTTCACAGACAAAGCTCCTTCACATTCACTAATATCCTCAGACCCATTTCGAATATGTTTTTGTAGCAATGAGAGTGAACCAGATTTTGCAGTAGAACAGTCCATTCAGAAAGAGGCCTATCCGGGACAAATGTTTTATAGAAGCTGTGGCAGTTGGGGAGCATAATGGAACAACACCAGGTGTAGTCCTTGCAAGAGCTGTCACAAGTAATACAACCAGCATACTAAGGGAGGTGCATTTGGCACAAGAAAGCAAACGCTCATGTACCAGGCTTCAATATTCCATTTCATCCATCAGTGAGTATGAAGTGATTTATTTAGTCCCTGCAGGAGTATCGAGACGTTTCTTCTTTGCGGACATCAATGTCACCTTGCTGGAATGTCCACCTGGTTTTGCACTCCAGAATGCCACTAGTGAGTGTGATTGTCACCCTATGTTGAACCAATACAATGTGACATGCAACATTGATAACCGAACATTAACCAAAGCAGACACTGCTTGGATTTCACTCGATAAATCCCTCACATCTGGAGTAATACTGCACCCTGAGTGTCCTTTTGACTACTGTAAAGTAGGAGCTGTAACATTCAAGCTCACTGAAAACCCAGACTTCCAGTGTGCCTTCAGTCATACCGGTGTGCTCTGTGGAGCATGCTTACCAGGACTCAGTCTAGCTCTGGGAACCTCCAGGTGTCTGGAGTGTTCCAATGTCTGGCTTCTCCTTCTGCTTCCATTTGCAGCTGCAGGATTAGCTCTTGTATTTGTATTACTTACCCTCAACCTCACAGTATCCACAGGGACTATCAATGGGCTCATATTCTATGCAAACATTGTCAGAGCCAATCATGCAGTGTTCTTCCCACCTGGAGATCGAAGCTTCTTCTCTCTATTTATAGCCTGGCTGAACCTGGACCTTGGGGTAGAGACATGTTTCTGGAATGGTCTCGATGGCTATGCCAAGACATGGCTTCAGTTTGTGTTCCCTGTCTACATCTGGGTGATTGTTGCCATTATCATCTGGCTAAGTAGGCGCTATGTGCTTGTTGCAAAGCTTTGTGGCTCACACACTGTTAAAGTATTGGCTACACTCTTCCTTCTCTCTTATGCCAAAGTTCTGCGAACTGTCATCACAGCTCTTTCATTTACTAGTCCTAGACTTCTGGATGGATCCACAATAACGGTTTGGCTATATGATGGCAATGTTGACTATCTTGGTGTGAAGCATGCCTTCTTATTCTTCACGGCTCTTGTGTTTGCTGTTGGGTTTGTACTTCCCTTCACACTGCTGGTTCTGCTTGCTCCTTGCTTGCAAGCATGGTCTAACAAGCGCTTCTTCAGGTGGGTTCACAGGATAAAACCACTACTAGATGCTTACCAGGGTCCTTACACAGACAAATTCAGGTGCTGGACAGGAGTGATGCTAGTTGTTCGAAATGTACTTTTCCTTTCATTCGCTGCAAATGGCCTCGGTGACCCAGACATTAACCTAGCACTAATCACAAGCATAGTACTTGGTCTTCAAAATTTCATGTGGCTCTCAGGCATGGTGTATAAGGTCTTGATTCTAAACATTCTTGAAGCCTTTTTTACTTTAAAACTTGGAATTTTCTCAGCATGGACACTTTTTATACGTCGCAACAATCCTGATCCAGTAAAAGGCCAAATGATTGCTGCCTACACAATCACAACAATCACCGTCATCATTTTCATGGCCATAGTATGCTACCACATTTGGATCGCTATCAAAACCTCACAAACTGTTAAGAATCTCACCAGGAAACCCCAAAGACAACAGGAAGGTGCTCAACAGGAAAACCCTTTTGATGGAAGTGGCAATGCTGCTCAGACTGCCCATGCTCCAACTATTACCTACATCAACATGAGTGAGCTGAGAGAGTCATTACTGTCATAAGGGTCATGAGTCCCTGTTTACAACAATCATCACATATTGTTAAGCTACCAAATTCACTACCAGTTGTTTGTGATAATAAAAATTCGGTAAGTAACTTTTGCAAACTCTTGTGTATCATTGGGTAGTTAGTTTTCGTTGTATAATTAGAAATGTAATTGAATTGTTTTCTGCCATCTGGAAGTGGACATGTGATTGCCAGTGCATGATTGAACGAATGAACAATCAGATGATTGGATACAATTTGTGACTTTAGAGGCTAGTGGGAGGAACTACTACATTGGAGGTATTAAAGAAAATGTGACAACATGTCCAACTGGTGTGTATTTAACCGTATGAAACTGGCAAGGAAGAAAAAAGAAGTGTATGAAAGGAGGGAGAAAATGAGGAGTATATTACAGAGCTAGAACGTCTCAGGCATGCATGAGCCATTGTGTACTGTCATTAGAGTGGTAGATCTAATCTAGTATAAAATTGAGTTCAGACCCAGTGGAAGCCAGTTTTATATTTTCTACCACTGTATTAGAATAAGGATGGTAGCTACATTGTTTAAGAGATGCAGCCATGCATTGTCTTGGTCAGTTTGAAGTGACTGGTGTTGGACTTGTTATTTCCAGAGAACAAATTGCCTTTTCCCAACGTAATTGTATTGTTTTGTACACCAAATTAATGTTTAACTAGGACCAAAATTAAAAATGTTTCTTTTGTACATGTTAGCAGGGTTTATTTCTTACCATGTGACTGATTACAAATGCTGAGACTCACTTGCAGTTTCTGTAGCTACATCTTTACTTACATGCTATACTATTATTGCTTGCATGAATTCACATGGTTTCTATTGGTTATGTACCATCACAATTCATGACTAAATAGAACAAAATCATCCCATGCAGTTACAAAAGATCACAGATTTGTATATTCTTCACCAAGCAGTGCGTGCATACATACCTCAGCTAAGATTGCAGTCAGGCTTAACAGAACATATACTCAGCTATAATGCCCAAAACTTAAATATCTTTAACATCTTCAACACCAACTGCTACAGGACTCATCTGTTTTGAACACGCTAACAATGCCTGCATGTGTATACCTCAAACACACAGTTTATTTCCACTATGGTTCTAATGTTCAAACTTTATATTGTAGGAGTAGTTGTGTTTTAACAGCTCTGCATATCACACTTTGGTAGACAGCTAGTCTCAGTGAAGAGCCAGCACATGTTTAAGAGTCTGTCCAACTCAGTGTGATGGCTAGGATTATTCCCAGAAAGTTACCTTTTATTTGTTTTGTACACAATAAAAAGAGATTGTTAATTGCTAGCATCTCCCAAACCACGTACAGGTTTTCCTAAACTTTGAGTCCCAGATTGTACATCAAGTTCTCAGTTTGTGCATACAACCTCACCATGTGACAGTTAATAGCAAAACACCTATGTATACATGCTATATTATAAATGCATAAACTGCTTGCTATTGGCTACAACATATCATCCTTCTGGGACTACAAAACAAAATCGGAATCTTCCCATGCGATTATATAATTGCATGGGAAGATTATTTTACAAAGACTGCTTCACAAACTAAGGTTGTGTACAAGTGAGGCTCTCATAATGCTTTGTTGTGTTGACAGTCCACATCTTGGCGTAATCATTCAATGTGTCAACACTGCATCTTCCCAACGACAATTCTAGCGTCCCTAAGCTCAATGTTTCATTGTCTCAACATTTTTTGTACACAATATACCATGTGAGTGTTCAGCCTTTCCTAAACATTGAGGCAGTTTGTCTACCTATTGCACTTTGAACCAGACACACGAGTATTATTCACCAACAACAGAGCTTTACAAAGAGGAGGAGCAATTTATGTAGACGGCACAAAGATAGAAAGCAATGTTCCACATTGTTTTTATGAGCTGGATGAGGTGCTGAAATATTCTCAGAAGAACATCCAGCTTGTATTTGAGGGAAACGTTGCAAAAATAGCAGGAGATGCTCTATATGGTGGGCGAGTTGATAGATGTAGCTTGCTTCCAAATGCATTTCCACTAGGCCCTTATTTCAAAAATAGAGTAGACTTTGAAGGGAAAGATTTACGTGAAGTGTTCTTGAATCCAGATGAGGTGTTTGAATCACTCTTCAACTTCACAGACAAAGCTCGTTCACATTCATTAATATCCTCAGACCCATTTCGAATAAGTTTCTGTAGCAATGAAAGTGAACCAGACTTTGCTGTAGAACAGTCCATTCAGAAAGAGGCCTATCCGGGACAAATGTTTTATGTAGAAGCTGTGGCAGTTGGTCAGCACAATGGAACAACACCAGGTGTAGTCCTTGCAAGAGCTGTCACAAGTAATACAACTCGTATACTAAGGCAGGTGCATTTGGCACAAGAAAGCAAACGCTCATGTACCAGACTTCAGTATTCTATTTCATCCATCAGTGAGTATGAGGTGATTCAGTTGTTCCCTGCAGGAGTATCCAGACATTTCTTCTTTGCTGACATCAATGTCACATTGCTGGAATGTCCACCTGGTTTTGCACTCCAGAATGCCACTAGCAAGTGTGATTGTCACCCTCTGTTGAACCAATACAATGTGACGTGCAACATTGATAATCAAACATTAACTAAAGCAGACACAGCCTGGATTTCACTTGACAAGTCACCAGCATCCGAAGTAATACTGCACCCAGAGTGCCCTTTTGACTATTGTAAAGTGGGAACTGTAGTATTTAAGCTCACTGAAAACCCAGACTTCCAGTGTGCTTTCAGTCGCACTGGTGTGCTCTGTGGTGCATGCTTACCAGGGCTTAGTCTAGCTCTGGGAACCTCTAGGTGTCTGGATTGTTCCAATGTCTGGCTTCTCCTTCTGCTTCCATTTGCAGCTGCAGGACTGGCTCTTGTGTTTCTATTGCTTACTCTCAACCTCACAGTGTCCACAGGGACTATCAATGGGCTCATATTCTATGCAAACATTGTCAGAGCCAATCATGCAGTGTTCTTCCCTCCTGGAGATCGAAGCCTCTTCTCTCTATTCATAGCCTGGCTGAACTTGGACCTTGGGGTAGAGACATGTTTCTGGGATGGCCTGGATGGCTATGCAAAAACCTGGCTTCAGTTTATGTTTCCAGTCTACATCTGGGTGATTGTTACAATCATTATCTTGCTAAGCAGGCGCTATGTACTCGCTGCAAAACTGTGTGGCTCACATACAGTTAAAGTATTGGCTACACTCTTTCTCCTTTCTTATGCCAAAGTGTTGCGAACTGTCATCACAGCTCTTTCATTTACTAGTCCTAGACTTCTGGATGGATCCACAATAACGGTTTGGTTGTATGATGGCAATGTTGACTATCTTGGTGTGAAGCATGCCTTCTTATTCTTCACAGCTCTTGTGTTTGCTGTTGGGTTTGTACTTCCCTTTACACTACTGGTTCTGCTTGCTCCTTGCTTACAAGCATGGTCTAACAAGCACTTCTTCAGATGGGTTCACAGGATAAAACCACTACTAGATGCTTACCAGGGTCCCTATAAAGACAATTTTAGGTGCTGGACTGGAGTGATGCTAGTTGTTCGAAATGTACTTTTTCTTTCATTTGCTGCAAATGGCCTCGGTGACCCAGACGTTAACCTGGTATTGATCACTACCATAGTACTTGGTCTCCAAAGTTTCATGTGGCTCTCAGGCAGGGTATATAAGTTAATGATTCTTGACGTCCTTGAAACTATTTTTACTGTGAAACTTGGAATTTTCTCAGCATGGACTATTTTCATACGTCACAACAATCCTGATCCAGTGAAAGGTCAAATGATTGCTGCCTACACAATCACAACAATCACCATCATCATTTTCATGGTCATAGTATGTTACCACATTTGGATCGCTATCAAAACCTCACAAATAGTCAAGAATCTCACCAGGAAACCTCAGAGACAACAGGAAGGTGCTCAACAGGAAAACTCTATTGATGGAAGTGGCAATGCTGCTCACACTGCCCATGCTCCAACTATTACCTACATCAACATGAATGAGCTGAGAGAGTCATTGCTGTCATAAGGGTCATGAGTCTGAGTCCCTGTTTACAACAATCATCACATAATTATATTTTTAAGGTACCGAATTCACTACCATCTTTGCATTGTTTTTGATAATAAAAATTCAGTAAGTAACTTTCGCAAACTCTTGTGTATCATTGGGTATATAGTTCGTTTTCTCTGCTGTATAATTAGAAATGGAATTGAATTGTCTGGAAGATCTATTGGAAGTGGACATGTGATTGATTGCAAGTGCATGATTGTGCAAATGAACAATCAGATGATTGGATACAATTTGTGACTTTAGAGGCTAGTGGGAGGAACTACTACATTAAAGAAAATGTGACAACATGTCCAACTGATGTGTATTTAACCATATGAAACTGACAAGGAAGAGAAAAGAAGTGCATGAAAGGAGGGAGAAAATGAAGAATATATTGCAGAGCTAGAGCGTCTCAGGCATGAGCCAGTGTGTACTATCATTAGAATGGTAGATCTAATCTAGTAAAAAATTGAGTTCGGACCCAGTGGAAGCCAGATTATATATTTTCTACCACTGTATCAGAATAAGGATGGTACTTACATTGTTTAAGAGATGCAGCCATGCATTATATTGTCTTGGTCAGTTTGAAGTGACTGATGTTGGACTTGTTATTTCCAGAAAACAATTCCCAACATAATTATACACTGCAAAATTAATGAAGCAAAATTAAAAATATTTCTTTTGTACATGTTAGCAGGGTTTATTTCTTACCATGTGACTGATTACAAATACCGAGACTCACTTGCAGTATCTGTAGTCATCTTGCATGAATTCACATGGTTTCTATTGGTTATGTACCATCACAATTGATGTCTAAATAGAACAAAATCATCCCATGCAGTTACAAAAGAAGATCACAGATTTGCATATTCTTCTCCAACCAGTGTGTGCATGCGTACCTCAGCTAAGATTGCAGTCAGGCATGCACTCAGCTAAAATGCCCAAAACTTCAATATCTTCAACATCTTCTGCTGCAGGACTCATCTGCTTTGTGAATGAACACACTAACAATGCCTGCATGTGTATACCTCAAACACACAGTTAATTTCTGACTATGGTTGTAATGTTCAAACTTTATATAGTTGTGTTTTAACAGCTCGAGTGGATATCACACTTTGGTAGACAGCTAGTCTCAGTGAAATAAGAGCCAGCACATGTTTAACAGTCTGTCCAACTCAGTGTGATGGCTAGGATTATTCCCAAAAAGTTACCTTTTATTCGTTTTGTACACAATAAGTACAGGTTTTCCTAAACTTTGAGTCCAAGATTGTACATCACGTTCTCAGTTTGTACATACAACCTCACCGTGTGACAGTTAATAGCAAAACACCCATGTATACATGCTATATTATAAATGCATGAACTGCTTGCTATTGGCTACAACATATCATCCTTCTGGGACTACATATCCAAAATTGGTATCTTCCCATGCGATTATATAATTGCATGGGAAGATTATTTAATCAAGACTGTTTCACAAACTAAGGTTGTGTACAAGTGAGGCTCTCCTAATGCTTTGTTGCGTTGACATTCCACATCCTGGCGTAATGATCCTTCCTGGTGACCATAGGTTTTTTCATCTTGGTGTAATGATCCAATGTATCAACACTGTATCTTCCCAACGACAATTCTAGCGTCCCTAAGTTCAATGTTTTATTGTCTCAACATTTTTAGTACACAATATACCATGTGAGTGTCCAGCCTTTCCTAAACATTGAGGCAGTTTGTCTACCTATGCATAACTGCTACCATGTGACTAAATCATCATTAAGCACACTCTCTATACTGTTCCCAGATTTCCCTGTTTAAAAGTCATCCTTCTGGGACTAGCAGTACGTCTTTGAGAATAATCACTTACAGCTCTAAAAGGACCTTGTTCCTTAAAGAAACTATGCTTGTATAAGTCATTCCTCTGCTACACACAAGGTTCTTGTGATGCTTTGTTCAGCTGTTCTAACACTCCTAGTACTCATAGCTACTGTTCATGAGTGCAGAGCTGCTCGTCACTACTATATAGAGCTAGGTCTCAAAACATGAGATATTGTGTATAGATGGTCTGAGAAATGCAGCTATACATTGTCTTGGTCAGTGTGAAGTGACTTGTATTTGGACTGGTTATTCCCAGCAAGCAATACAGATGTGTACCTTTTTCAAAACATATGTATTGTTTTGTATGCAAGGTTGCTGCTAGCATCCCACAGTTTCAAATCTTTCTTTTGTGTAGGTCACTAAAGATTTGAATTCACAGTTCCACATCCTGTTTTAGATTTGTAAATGGGAATACTGACAGTCACAAAACACACCCTTCATGTCACTGTTCTGGAATTCAGAACAAAACAAAACACATCATCCCATGTGCTTATAAAAGGAGAGTTGTTTGCACATCCTCCTCCGAAGACTGTGCTGCTACACATAAGGTTATCATGATGCTTTGTTCGACTGTTCTACCACTCTTGGTGATCATAGCTACTGTTCATGAGTGCAGGGCTGCTCACCACTACTATGTGACAGCAACCAATGGCTCAGACTGCCCTCCGACCTTTCCCTGCCACCCTCTGAACTACTATGTGCAGAATGCTGCCTCATACTTTACTTCCAACACAGTGGTAGAGTTCCTCCCAGGACTGCATGAGCTCAACTACACTGGACATGTCTTTATTTTGCTTGCTAGAAATCTTACTTTGATTGGCAGTCACTCTCATATGAACATATCCACAAGATGTAGTCACTCTGGCTCCATTGTGTTTTGTACAGACTATGCGGGGTTCTTCTTTGGGTTTATCAGTGGCTTGAACATTATGAATTTACACTTTGCCCACTGTGGTACTTCATTATTGCCTGACTCGTTCCCAAAACTGTCATTAATTGACACTGCATCCCTTATTGCTCTGGGCATGTTTCAGGTGCAGAATCTTGTCATTTCCAGGGTCACAATAGAGAAGAGCTATGGATTTGGACTGTTTGCATCAAACATTTGGAACAGATCAGTGATAACTGACAGCTGTTTTATCAGTAACAATGAGTATGTTGGCAAGTACCAACGCTGCATTGATCCTGAATATCCTGCAAGCTGTACTGGCGGAAATTTCTGTCTGACATACTTGGACTTGCCCTTCCCAGGCATACCAGCCAATAACAGCCTAGAGATAAACAACTCAAAATTTCTGCGAGGGATTTCTACAATACAGCCAGAACCACACTCAGGCTTTGCAGGTGGGTTAGAGATAGTGGTTGGTGTTTTGTTTGGTCATAACATTTACATCACCATCAACAACACAGTAGTGGCTGAAAACAGTGGGTTCATAGGAGGAAATGTGTTTATCAGTCTTCTGTTTGGTGTAGAACATGTTACGATCAGGTTTGACAGATGTCACATTCACTCTGGAAGCCAATGGTTTGACAAGGTTATATCTGCTACAGGACTCATATGTGGGGTTCATTTTGTGAATGAACATTCCAATGGAAACTCAATGCCCGTGCATATCTCAAACACAGAATTTGTTTCTAACTATGGTGGTGCAATGACGTTTAGTTTTGGTGGCAGAAGTAGTTGTGTTTGTAACAACTCTGCATATCAGATTTTGATAGATAGTTGTGAATTCCGCAATAACTCAGCACAAATTGGATACTCTGGATTAGCTGTTGTGATGATATCTGATAAATTTAACGCCAGAGTTACTGTTCAAGAAGCTGTACTCAAAGTGAGGCTTGTAATTCAAAATTCAACCTTTCACCACAACTATAAGTTGCAAACAGTTTCTCCACAGAATGTTGATGTCATTTGGTTCTACCAGCTTCCAGAAGTTGAAATTATAAATTCCACATTTTACAGCAATACTGGGTCACGAACCATAATGATCTCTAAATCAAAGATCATCTTTCGAGGCCAGGTAGTATTTGAGAACAACACAAGCACCACAGATGGAGGAGCACTCCATCTTGATGAGAGCTCACTATTGTACTTTGAACCACACACACGGGTAATATTCACAAGCAACAGAGCTTCACAACGAGGAGGAGCAATTTATGTAGATGACACAAAGATAGAAAGCAACGCTCAATTTTGTTTTTATGAGCTGGATGAGGTGCTGAAATATTCCCAGAAAAATATACAGCTTGTATTTGAGGGAAACGTTGCAAAAATAGCGGGAGATGCTCTATATGGTGGGCAAGTTGATAGATGTAACTTGCTTCCAAATGGAATTCCACAAGGGCCATATTTTGTCAATAAAGTAGACCTCGTTGACAAGAACATGCGAGAATGGTTCTCAAATCCAGATGATGTGTTTAAATCACTCTTCAATTTCACAGACAAAGCTCGTTCACATTCACTAATATCCTCAGACCCGTTTCGAATAAGTTTCTGTAGCAATGAAAGTGAACCAGACTTTGCTGTAGAACAGTCCATTCAGAAAGAGGCCTATCCGGGACAAATGTTTTATATAGAAGCTGTGGCAGTTGGTCAGTACAATGGAACAACACCAGGTGTAGTCCTTGCAAGAGCTGTCACAAGTAATACAACCAACATACTAAGGGAGGTGCATTTGGCACAAGAAAGCAAACGTTCATGTACCAGGCTTCAGTATTCTATTTCATCCATCAGTGAGTATGAGGTGATTCAGTTGTTCCCTGCAGGAGTATCCAGACATTTCTTCTTTGCTGACATCAATGTCACATTGCTGGAATGTCCACCTGGTTTTGCACTCCAGAATGCCACTAGCAAGTGTGATTGTCACCCTCTGTTGAACCAATACAATGTGACGTGCAACATTGATAATCAGACCATAACTAAAGTAGACACTGCTTGGATTTCACTTGATAAATCCCTTGCATCCGAAGTATTACTGCACCCAGAGTGTCCTTTTGACTACTGTAAAGTAGGAGCTGTAACATTTAAGCTCACTGAAAACCCAGACTTCCAATGTGCTTTCAGTCGCACAGGTGTGCTCTGTGGTGCATGCTTACCAGGGTTCAGTCTTGCCCTGGGAACCTCCAAGTGTCTGGATTGTTCCAATGTCTGGCTTCTCCTTCTGCTTCCATTTGGAGCCGCAGGACTGGCTCTTGTATTTGTATTACTAACTCTCAACCTCACAGTGTCCACAGGGACTATCAATGGGCTCATATTCTATGCAAACATTGTCAGAGCCAATCATGCAGTGTTCTTCCCGCCTGGAGATCGAAGCTTCTTCTCTCTATTCATAGCCTGGCTGAACTTGGACCTTGGGGTAGAAACGTGCTTCTGGGATGGCCTGGATGGCTATGCCAAGACGTGGCTTCAGTTTGTGTTCCCTGTCTACATCTGGGTGATTGTTGCCATCATCATCTGGCTAAGCAGGCACTACGTGCTCGCTGCAAAACTGTGTGGCTCACATACTGTTAAAGTATTGGCTACACTCTTCCTTCTCTCTTATGCCAAAGTGTTGCGAACTGTCATCACAGCTCTTTCATTTACTAGTCCTAGACTTCTGGATGGATCCACAATAACAGTTTGGCTATATGATGGCAATGTTGACTACCTTGGTGTGAAGCATGCCTTCTTATTCTTCACGGCTCTTGTGTTTGCTGTTGGGTTTGTACTTCCCTTCACACTGCTGGTTCTGCTTGCTCCTTGCTTGCAAGCATGGTCTAACAAGCGCTTCTTCAGGTGGGTTCACAGGATAAAACCTCTATTAGATGCTTACCAGGGTCCCTATAGAGACAAATTCAGGTGCTGGACTGGAGTGATGCTAGTTGTTAGAAATGTACTTTTCCTTTCATTTGCTGCAAATGGCCTCGGTGACCCAGATGTTAACCTGGCACTGATCACTACCATGGTACTTGGTCTCATTCAAGGTTTCATGTGGCTCCCAGATAAGGTGTACAAGGTCTTGATTCTAAACATCCTTGAAGCGGTTTTCATTACAAAACTTGGAATTTTCTCAGCATGGACACTTTTCATACGTCACAACAATCCTGATCCAGTAAAAGGTCAAATGATTGCTGCCTACACAATCACAGCAATCACCGTCATCATTTTCATGGCCATAGTATGTTACCACATTTGGATCGCTATCAAAACCTCACAAATAGTCAAGAATCTCACCAGGAAACCTCAGAGACAACAGGAGGGTGCTCAACAGGAAAACTCTATTGACGGAAGTGGCAATGCTGCTCAGACGGCCCATGCTCCAACTATCACCTACATCAACATGAATGAGTTGAGAGAGTCACTGTTATCCTAAGAAGTGTGACTCATAGGATATCACTACTTCACAACAATGAACAGATCGTATGTAAATAGTTTGCAAAATTAATTTTATCTAGGATGAGTCTTGTATTAGTTAGTATCATTATAACTCAATATTTTATTATGTAACTCTCATAGTTCTGCAGATATTCATTGTTGTAGCCTATTTGGTTGTTTTCGCATTTCTAAGTGATTGATTTACTATTACACAGCCGATTGATTGCTAACTCTATAATTAAATTGTACTTTATTTTGGTGATTCTTGATGAATAATTTACTTAGCCAATAACAGCATATGAACTTATCCAGTTGTGACTGAGAAACAGTAGCTAGTTGGAGCAATCTTAGCTAAATGTCCAGCAGCTGATAGGTCAGGGTGTGTGTGTGTGCATGTGTTTGAGAGTTTTCATGTTAAAAAGGGCAGCAGGGAATTTGTCCATTGCACTTTGAGTCAGTGAAAGTTATTATTGCAGGTGTTTGTGTGCGGTATGGTACTGAGCATCTTAATATATTCATGCTGATACATTACTGATCCTATGGAAGTTATCTGAGGCTATAGTGCATATGCTACAATGTAAGTACATACATAGTTTCTTTCTATTTCCGGTTTCCTTTTGCTGGTCGTCAGGGGAGTTCCCAGTCTGATTGTTGCACAATGTTGTGGTCACATGTATGAGTTGTGTTGCACATGGGCTTACACATGCATGGGCTTACATGTGGGTTACATAAAATATTGCACTGTTACCTGTGAGTTAGCAGCTATCATCATAACAGAAGCATTGGTTCTTTCTCATTTCAGTCTTTTATGCTTCCCTAGGGATTAGTCTCATCTAAAGTGTGATTATTTACCACCGTATTTGGTTTTGCTATTGTGGGCATTAGTACGTAACAAAGACAAGTTCATTTCTATAATGTCAAGCAAAAACCCTTGGCCAAGTTTGTCAAAAGATGTCTCATGCTGATAGCTCAATAGTGTCCTGGCCTTCTCCTGTGTCATTACAACTTGAACAATAATAGTCACAATGTTATAGAATGTGCTTATGGACCTTATATCTCAGAAGAGTGGTCTGTGTGTGTGTGTGTGTGTGTGTGTGTGTGTGTGTGTGTGTGTGTGTGTGTGTGTGTGTGTGTGTGTGTGTGTGTGTGTGAAAGACACCAGATCCTCTTCTACTTTTCCATACTTGAAAGCTGGGTGAGGACCTGAGAATGAGGCTACGTAGCATCTTCATTACTCTTCACTCATGGTATTCTAGCACACTGCTGCTGCTTCGAATTCCTTTATGTACAATGGTGAAATTTGTCATTTCTTGCTGTGTTGTCTCCAAACAAGTTGAAATCTCCACCATATTAGCATCAGTAGAATCTACAGGCTCTTGGCTACATGCTGGTATTTGTCCGGTGTTTGTGCGTTGAGTAGTTCTCGAGATATTGCACGATATCGTTTGAACTCACCTATTTATGCTGCACATAAATCAACCAGCGTAGTTTATGGAAAGAAACATGAAATATATTTATATCTCGAGAACTACTCAACGCACAAACTCCGGACAAGTACCAGCATGTAGCCAAGAGCCTGTAGATTCTACTGATGCTAATATGGTAGAGACTTCAACTTGTTTGGAGACAACACAGCAAGAAATGACAAATTTCACCGTCCGATATCGATCGAATCGGACTGGTCCATGTTCAGCTGCGCCCCTGAGTGTTCAAAGCAGCTACCGCTACCAAAATATATTGCGAATTGGGGAGGTCTTGGGGCATCGTATCGATGCTAAAATCTCTCCAAAAGCAGCTTCAGAGAAGGCACAAACAACAGTGTCTGAAAAT
The DNA here is from genome assembly GCA_949130485.1 of Agelas oroides. Lineage (NCBI taxonomy): Eukaryota > Metazoa > Porifera > Demospongiae > Agelasida > Agelasidae > Agelas > Agelas oroides. The sequence continues at coordinate 1,162,880 of OX422186.1, forward strand.
ACATACACTTTTCCGAATATTGATGTTTTTCGGACGGCCATTTTATCGCTTCTAGCGCCAACAGGAAACAATGCGCGGGAGTCATTTTTGGTACACCAGGTACCACGTACCTCAGCTACAGTCTTGTGGTATCGCCGAATGTTTACGCAGTTTTCCCTCCGCGTTTGAGTGTCCGAATATACCTGTCGTCCGATGATTGCTAACTTACTCTACCAGTGGAATAAATTATTCAATCAATTACTCGTGAACTGGCTTTAGAAGAACCCTTGCTTGATTGACTACACTTAATCATTATGTTAGGGAATTATCCTTGATTATTCATTCAAAATTCAATGATGAATAGAGCGTTTTCATCACGTGATCACAATTCCGTATACTAGAAATAAACCGCCATCTTGGTGTACAACTTGTACAGTATGTTATTAGCAGTATATGCGATATCGATTAAAACACCCACAGGTAAGCGTTTATATAGCTGTGTTAACTTATGTAGCAATGGTATTTTGTCCGATTCAACACATATTAGAAGCATTATAAGTATATCACTCATTTCGTGAAGATCGAAATGGCGGCTGTTTTCTGTTTTCCTTCGTAATCTCGAACGTAATGACGTCACGTGCAATCAGGCCAAATCATTTTTAAAAAAATGTTTTCTCAATTCGATGAAACAAATAAATGTAAACTTGAATACAAAATTTTATGACATTGCTTTAGAGAAAACTGTAGCCAATAAAAGCACATGAGCACTAAAACAATAACTGTAGGAAGCGCAGTAAATTGACAAGTAAGGAAAGCAGTACTTACATTCACAGAACAGGTTGGCCTTATAATAACTCTTGGAGTAGCTGAGCAGCATTGGATCTTCTTTCTCAATGAAAGGTGGCAGCCTGTTCTCTAGATCTGCATTGGGATATGTTTGCTCATTTTATTTAGTAAACCTTCTGTGTTGATACAGGCCATTGAACACAATATTTGAAATGAATGCAGCCCTTAGTAGCTTGCTTACCTTTTTGTGCCCTTTCATGGCTATTCTCTTCTGAATTGGTGCTACACACCTGGATGGAGCTATAGCTTACTGTGTGTCAGCCTAACTCAGCAAACTTGAAACTAGAGCAAGGTAGCATCAAACTGTACTTCTTGCTTTAGTGTTGGCAAGATGTCTAGTAAGATTGAATGTGCATGCAAAGCATTTGTATATGCCAGTATCTAGTAACAGTAGTATCATTTTAAAGTTTAATGCTAGTGATGGAGTACTGTATCCCTCCTACAGTGCTCTGAGTTCAGCAACATTGCAGAATGCAACTTATTATTATTATTATTATTATTATAATTGAGAAAACACACCAACATAGGTGTAAGAGACAAACAACTAAATTAAATGTATATTAAGTTAGTGTGAAGAGATAACAGAAATTACATATTCAAAGTCACTGCTAGACACACAACTAATTCTAATATCTCTAATTATGTTAGCACAAAAAAGGTCTTCAGGATAATAAGTCTTCTTATAGTTATGTCCACGGAGACGGTTGAACCCACACGGAGTATACACAAGGTTGGAAGAAACACGATAGATAAAAGAAACAGGGAACGAAGGACAGGACAGAGCAGAAGATAACAAGGATAAAGAACGAGCAAAGACAACATTGAAGAGACTCAACAGACGGGCAGTACTATGAACTATTCTAGTATGAGAATTAGACGGGAGTTTCCAAATATGCCTCAAAATTTTATTGAAGGCAACTTCAATCAGGTTCATAGATGGGGGTCTAGCCGCCACAGAGAGCATCCATACAAGGAGAGACAATATGAGCGAAACAGAAACGTTAATTATACTAAGTGTTCTTTAATGAATTTACAGCTGCCAGGACTACAGTGTGGTCATGAGTGGAAAACCGTTGATTGAGATGGGAAGGATGGGTGATTACAGGCCTGGGTGTTAGAGATCCAGCCTGAGGGAGCATGCCACGGTTGTTTATCCATTTTGTTATGCCATCTGCTACTGTTCAAAGGCACAGAGGTACCCACCAAGTCATAGTAGCTTGTAATACGTGTGCCAAGAGCGCATAAGAACGGGCGGCTAGAGTAAGAGCGTGTAACTACGGAATTTACCGCCAGTACTAAAAATAGTAAGAGCGTGTAACTACGGAATTTACCGCCACACGTGACCGGGTGTTCTATTTTTAGTACGGTTCAATAATTTTGCCCGGACTACGGGCTTCTATAATTTGGAGTTCTTACTCAAGCTGCCTGTTCTTATGCGCTCTTGGTGTGCTTTCCTTGCAATGTTGAGGGAGAAGAGTGAGAAGAGAGAAGCCATACAGCTAAATGATCTACGGGGTGGATATGTTGCCACCTGAGCTTTGCCATGCTAAGATCCTCTATTATGTTTATCTGGGGGCTAAATCCTCTGCAAACAGGCCTGGAAATGCAGTTCTGTGTTGATCTACAGTCAGCTGAGGCCTGAGAGTCACAAGCATGAACAGTGCTCAGTCTTTATTTATCCTTTTATACTTATACTAATTTTTACATTAGACTCATTCCCTGGCTTGGCCCAGCTTTCCATTGCGTAAACAAAATCTGCAGTGGCCCAGGGGTTAAAGCCAAGCCTGATAACACAGAAGTAGCATATTTCTGTAAGAATTACGTCCAAATTTGAAAATTGCCCAAAAGCTGCATGGGCAGAGACAAGTTGGAACTCATGGTTATCTTGTTCATGAATAGAACCAGGGACGATTAGGGACTCATGGTAGTCTAATTGTGTTCACAAGTAGAAACAGAAGAATTGGGGGAGAGTACAACAATCAACTTAGTCCTTGTTCAGATTGAAATATTGTTTTAGTATTTAGTAATGATTCACAGTACCTATTATAGTTAAAGATCGACAAAATCTGATAACCATTGGGCAGCTTCACTGTCACGACACAATGCAATAAAATGTAAGAAATAGATTAAGTACATTACAAAGCAGTTCATAAAAACGATTTAAGCAATTGTTTGTCAGGAGTTCCAGGCTGCAAGCTCACAGAGTATAGAGTCATTGATTTGATCCACTTTCAACTTGCTTGAGTATGTCCGGGTGTAAAATGAGGAGTCACTTGACACACAGTGTGTGTTATCACGAGCGCTATGGTCTTGGTAAATATGTAATCGTCCATGCATGAGTCAGTATGTAGGCTGTTTAAGAGGACATGTCTTGGTCTTGGTTAGGGTGCATGTTATCTGCCTGTCTGGTAACTAGTTGCAGAAAGCTTTCCCAACTCAATATGTTTTATGTTTTAGCTTGTGGCTGTAAAGATAATGCTTTCCTCTTGTGTATTGTACCAAATGTAAACACATGATTACCAGCATCCCAAAAACTACGCTTTCATAATCCCAAATCAGTAGCTATCTTCATAGATAATCTCAAGTTTGAGCCCAAAGTTGCAACCTGACACCCCCCTCCCTCCCCTCCCCTGTATACATAATCTTAATTAGCAAAACATGACTCAGGGACTATGAATGAAATCAGAGTAAACTAAGCATATATAACACCTTATACCATTGCATGCAAGTATCCTCATTTCCAGGCTTCGGGAACAAGGCTATATTGCCAGAGACCTTGCCAGACTTGGGCCACTAATTCCCTGGTTTTCCATTAGCTACATGATGAGTCCATTGTGGCTCCATCATGTCACAGAATTGACACTTGTACAGTTTTAAAATGAGAATACTCTTATAGTTTGTACAACCCTCCACTTATGGCAACACTGGAGCACACACCATAATCACATCCAGATCAAGGGTCAGGACCAGGTAGTATTTGAGAACAACACAAGTTTAACAGATGGAAGAGCACTTCATCTTGATGCAAGCTCAAAACCAGACACAACAATTTTGTTTCTTAACAATATATAGTGTTACAAAGAGGGGGAGCAATTTATGTGTAAAACCCAAAGAGAGAATGGAAGACAATGATCTCTTTCGTCTCACTGAGCTGGATGAGGAGAGCAGTGCATTGAGAAAGAGGCCTATCCAGGGCAGATGTTTGATGCAGAAGCTGTAGCAGTTACAATGGAACAACACCAGGTGTAGTCCTTGTAAGAGGTAATACAACTGACATACTTCAAGAACCCCAACTGGCACAACAGAGGAAACACTCATGTACCAGACTTCAGTATTCCATCAGTGAAATGAGGTGATTCAGTTGGTCCCTGAAGGAGTACCCAGACATTTCTTCTTTGCCGACATCAATGTCACTTTGCTGAAATATCCACCTAGTTTTGCAGTCCATGCAGAATGCCACTAGCAAGTGTGATTGTTACCCTCTGCTCAGTCAATGCAATGTGATGTGGAACATTGATATCAGACCATAACTAAAGTATAGACACTGCTGTAACAAGTGCTTCTTTAGGTGGGTTCGCAGAACAAAAGCTCTTCCTATCAGAGTCCCTATACATGGACAAATTCAGGTGTTGGACTGGAGTTCACTGCATGCTAGTTTTGAAAGATGTGAGTACATAGATACAACATGTCAAGTGCATGGAAAGGGAGAGGGAGAGAGAGAGAAAAAGATGTATACAGTGTCAAAGTGAAAGTGCATGCATGAAAAAACAATGAGTTACCGTAGGATGGGAAATTTTTCGCAAACATTCATTCCTTTGCTAAATACATTGCAATGGTGCTTCCGTGAATATTTTCGACTGCGAACATTTTGCATCCTACGGTATTGTATACAGAGCTAGGTCTCAAGACATGAGATATTGTGTAGATGGTTTGAGGGATGCAGCTATATATTGTCTTGGTCAGTGTGAAGTGACTTGTATTTGGACGGGTTATTCCCAGCAAGCAATACAGATTTATACCTTTTTCAAAACATATGTATTGTTTTGTACACAAGGTTGCTGCTAGCATCCCACAGTTTCAAATCTTTCTTTTGTGCAGGTCACTAGGTTTTCTAAAGATTTGAGTTCACAGTTCCACATCCTGTTTTAGATTTGTAAATGGGAATACTGACAGTCACAAAGCACACCCTTCATGTCACTGTTCTGGAATTCAGAACAAAACAAAACACATCATCCCATGTGCTTATAAAAGGAGAGTTATTTGCACATCCTCCTCCAAATACTGTGCTGCTACACACAAGGTTCTTATGATGCTTTGGTCAACTGTGCTGCCACTCTTGGTGCTCCTAGCTACTGTTCATGAGTGCAGGGGTGCTCACCACTACTATGTGACAGCAACCAATGGCTCAGACTGCCCTCTGCCCTTTCCCTGCCACCCTCTGAACTACTATGTGCAGAATGCTGCCTCATACTTTACTTCGAACACAGTGGTGGAGTTCCTCCCAGGACTGCATGAGCTCAACTACACTGGACACGTTTTCATCACATTTGTAAGAAATCTTACTTTGATTGGCAGTGAATCTAATGTGAAACCCTCCACAAGATGTAGCCACTCTGACTCCATTGTGTTTTGTACAGATTACTCAGGGTTCTATTTTGGAAGGATGAATGATTTGAAGCTTATGAATTTGCAATTTACACACTGTGGAGCTGTCATGTATTCCAAATTTGCCCCAAAACTGTCATTTGATAGCAAATTTTACTATGCTCTGGGAATAATTGGTGTGCAGAATCTTCTCATTTCCGGAGTCACAATCGAAAAGAGCTATGGATTTGGATTCTATGGATTCAACATTTGGAACAGATCAGTGATAACTGACAGCTGTTTTATCAGCAACAATGAGTATGTTGGCAAGTACCAACGTTGCATTGATCCCGAACACCCTGCAAGCTGCACTGGTGGGAATTTCCACCTGGGTTATTTGGACTTCCCATTGCCAGGTATACCAGCCACTAGCAGCCTAGAAATAAATAATTCAGAATTTCTGCGAGGGGTTTCTACAATACAACCAGAGCCACAGTTGGCACTTGCAGGTGGGTTAGAGATAGTGGTTAGAATTTTGTTTGGTCATGATATTCACATCACCATCAACAACACCGTAGTGGCTGAAAACAGTGGGTACTTAGGAGGAAACATTTACATAGGTATTGGATTTGGTGTAGAGCGTGTTGCAGTTAGGCTTGACAGATGTTACATTCATTCTGGCAAAATAGCAAGCACTTGGCTACAAACAATTTCAGTTTCTACAGGTCTTACATGTACAGTTACTGTTGTTGATGAACATTTAAAGGGGGACACAATGCCTGTGCATATCTCAAAGACAAAGTTCATCTCTAACTACGGTGGTGCACTATCATTTGTTGTTGGCGCTAGGAGTAGTTTTGCTTGTAATAGCTCTACATATCAGATTTTGCTAGAAGGCTGTGAAGTATCTGCCAATGTAGCACACTTTGGACGCACTGGCTTAATGGCTGGAATGTTATCAGATGAACGTAGATCTAGAGTTAGTGTTCAAGAATCTGTACTCAAATTGAGGCTTGTAATTCAGAATTCAACCTTTCACCACAACTATAAGTTGCAAGCATTTTCTCAAGAGGATGTTGATCTCATTCAGTTCTACCAGCTTCCAGAAGTTGAAATTATAAATTCCACATTCTACAGCAACACTGGGTCACGCACCATAACTGTGTTCAGATCTAAGATCATCTTTCAAGGTCAGGTAGAATTTGAGAACAACACAAGCACCACTGATGGAGGAGCACTCCATCTTGATGATAGCTCACTATTGCACTTCAAATCCAACACGAGTATTTCATTTACCAACAACAGAGCATCACAAAGAGGGGGAGCAATCTATGTTGACACCACAAAGAGGGAAGACAGTTTGCCATTTTGTTTCTTTGAGGTGTTAAAAGGTTCTCAGAAAAATATTCAGCTGGTGTTTAAGAACAACCTTGCAGAAATAGCAGGAGATGCTGTATATGGTGGGCAGGTTGACAGATGTAGGTTGTTTCCAAAAGGGCCATATTGGGTAGATGCCATAGGCTTTGGAAAGAAAAATATACATAAACTGATACAAGATCCAAATGAGGTTTTTGAATCACTCTTCAAATTCACCAACAAAACTCACTCACATTCAGTAATATCCTCAGAACCATTTCGAATATGTTTTTGTAGCAATGAGAGTGAACCCAACTTTGGCGTAGAACAGTCCATTCAGAAAGAGGCCTATCCGGGACAAATGTTTTATGTAGAAGCTGTGGCAGTTGGTCAGTACAATGGAACAACACCAGGTGTAGTCCTTGCAAGAGCTGTCACAAGTAATACAACCAGTGTACTAAGGGAGGTGCATTTGGCACAAGAAAGCAAACGCTCATGTACCAGACTTCAATATTCCATTTCATCCATCAGTGAGTATGAGGTGATTCAGTTGGTCCCTGCAGGAGTATCCAGACATTTCTTCTTTGCTGACATCAATGTAACAATGCTTGCATGTCCACCTGGTTTTGCACTCCAGAATGCCACTAGCAAGTGTGATTGTCACCCCCTGCTCAGCCAATACAATGTGACATGCAACATTGATAATCAGACGATAACAAAAGGAGACAGTGCGTGGATTTCACTCGATAAATCCCTTGCATCCGAAGTATTACTGCACCCAGAGTGTCCTTTTGACTACTGTAAAGTAGGAGCTGTAACCTTCAAGCTGACAGAAAACCCAGACTTCCAGTGTGCTTTCAGTCACACCGGTGTGCTCTGTGGCGCATGCTTACCAGGGCTCAGTCTAGCTCTGGGAACCTCTAGGTGTCTGGATTGTTCCAATGTCTGGCTTCTCCTTCTGCTTCCATTTGCAGCTGCAGGACTGGCTCTTGTGTTTCTATTGCTTACTCTCAACCTCACAGTGTCCACAGGAACTGTCAATGGGCTCATCTTTTATGCCAACATTGTCAGAGCCAATCATGCAGTGTTCTTCCCTCCTGGAGATCGAAGCTTCTTCTCTCTATTCATAGCCTGGCTGAATCTGGACCTTGGGGTAGAGACATGTTTCTGGGATGGCTTGGATGGCTATGCCAAGACATGGCTTCAATTTGTGTTCCCTGTCTACATCTGGGTGATTGTTGGCATTATCATCTGGCTAAGCAGGCGTTACGTACTTGTTGCAAAACTGTGTGGCTCACATACAGTTAAAGTATTGGCTACACTCTTCCTTCTCTCTTATGCCAAAGTGTTGCGAACTATCATCACAGCTCTTTCATTTACTAGTCCTAGACTTCTGGATGGATCCACAATAACGGTTTGGCTATATGATGGCAATGTTGACTATCTTGGTGTGAAGCATGCCTTCTTATTCTTCACGGCTCTTGTGTTTGCTGTTGGGTTTGTACTTCCTTTCACACTGCTGGTTCTGCTTGCACCTTGCTTACAAGCATGGTCTAACAAGCGATTCTTCAGGTGGGTTCACAGGATAAAACCTCTACTAGATGCTTACCTGGGTCCCTATAGAGACAAATTCAGGTGCTGGACTGGAGTGATGCTAGTTGTTCGAAATGTACTTTTCCTTTCATTTGCTGCAAATGGCCTAGGTGACCCAGATGTTAACCTGGCACTAATCAATACCATAGTACTTGGTCTCCAAGGTTTCATGTGGCTCTCAGGGAGGGTGTATAAGGTCTTGATTCTGGACATCCTTGAAACTATTTTCACCGTGAAACTTGGGATTTTCTCAGCATGGACTATTTTCATACGTCACAACAATTCTGATCCAGTTAAAGGTCAATTGATTGCTGCCTACACAATCACAGCAATTACCATCATCATATTCGTGGCCATAGTATGTTACCACATTTGGATCGCTATCACAAGATCACGAACTGTCAAGAAAATCACCAGGAAACCACAGGCACAACAGGAAGGTGCTCAACAGGAAGGTGCTCAACAGGAAAGTGTTCCACAGGAAAACCCTATTAACGGAAGTGGCAATGCTGCTTATCCTTCCCATGCTCCAACTGTCACCTACATCAACATGAATCAGCTGAGAGAATCGCTATTATCATACAATTAACAGACGTTGTAGGTAAATAGTCTGCTGCAAAATTAATTTTATCTAGGATGACTCTTAGATTAGTTTGTATCATTGTTACTCAAGAGTTTACTGTGTAACTCTCAAGATATTCAGCCTATTTGGTAGTTTTTGCATTTCTAGGTGATTGGTGATTACGCTATTGCACTTCTAGTTCAGATGATTGATTGATTGCTGAATCTATACTTATAGTGTACTTTATTTTAGTGATTCATGGCCGTAGCAAGCGGTCTGGTTTTGGCTGGTCCAGTTTTTATGGTCATCATCCCGCGAACTATAAGTTTCCCAAGCGTACATTTAGGCAAAAGAATGCATGTCCCATGCCTTCCAATCTGCTTGGTTTAGTTAATTAACTAGGGGTGTGGCTTAACCATATCCATGGTCAGACCAGCTCCCAGGTGGTTCTGTGATTCTTGCCCTTGGAATGTCATCAGAGCGCACTAATTGTCACTACGACGTGACGTCATGTCCTTCCTCCTCTGGCTGATAGCAGGACTGAGAGGCTGCGCGTACTACTGACAGCGTCAAGCAATCGTCACTGTCTCACTCGTACGTACCTTATCTGTTGATGTCTGAGGGCTTTCCAAACAAATAAACGCCGCCCTCAAATAGTATATATATAGCCACCACAACATTTATTCTCAACGACTACACGTCAGACTACCGAACTCGTCTGCTAAAGCTTCATATCCTACCACTCTCAATGCTGCATGAACTAAATGACATTTGGTTGTTTTTTTTTGTCAAATCTCTCAAACAAGCATCCAGCTCCTTCAACATCACAGATTGTGTCTCCTTCAGTGGCAACAACACTAGATCTGGATCACACTACAACCCATTGTACCAACCAATCGCTTCGAACACTTCTACTTTTATAGTAGACTTCCCTGCCTATGGAACTTTCTACCACCCATTGATTTATCTCGAAGTCATGAAAGTATCGTCACTCGAATCAAGAACATCTTTGGGGAACACTTCATCTCTAACTTTGACCCATTCAATTCTTGTACCTATCACTTCTGTTGCCCATGCACCAAATGTCAGGTTTTCACCAAACCAACTTTCAAGCCCAGTCCCCATGCCTATGATCACCGCTCCGTTCATTGTACTCTTTCTGTCATCAAGCCGTTGATACACTCTTCCCAACAACCTCTATATAACCATCCCATAGTATAACAAGAACTTTGTGTTGTATCTTCTTGTGTGTCAGTTGTCCAGGCTGCCAGTCAACTCAGGTTGTCCTACAGTGCACAAATTCTCGCTCTTCACTTACTACTAATTCACAATATTAAAGAAACCCTAACCGTGAAACTAGGAGTAACTTGCTGTCACGCGAAAATCGGTCCTAAAAGTGTTCACCCGGACCGATTTTGGCTGCTACTCGATAAACGGCATGTGTAGCTAGCTATGTCCTTTCTGTTTATGCATTGCTTGCTCAACCTTGAGCAGTCAGAATAGGGAAGCAGGATCATTCGTGGCAACCCAAACTGGTCCATTTTTGGTAGCTAACCGAGTTGCAAGAGCGACAGCTTTTGTGGCACTAGCGAGTCCAAATGATATTCATAAGGAGATGATTCTACTCTTTTCCACTCTTTTCCAGTGCCTCTGAAAGATTGCTCCTGTTCCCGATGTCCAAGTGATGTGTGGTTCGGCTGAAGGGGGGTAACTCGTCAAGATATATAGGTGTTTTGCATCCCCTTACCAGACAGAAGAGCTGACATCCTGACTGCTGTTTGTAAACTGCTGCTTGGGTACATAAATTCATGATAAACATGAATGCATTGACCAAATAGGAGAAAAGTCATTGGGAGATGGGTATAAGTTGTAAATAAGGTAATACAGGAGTACTAATATTAGATAATGCAGGGCAAAATGACATCTTCAATGGCACTGTTTTTTTTTATTTTCTATTTTTATTTTTATTTTTATTTTTTTGGAGTGGAATGAAGGAGGGGGAGGAGGGAATATAGCACAGGAGCGCACAGCAGCAAACAAGAGGAGAGAGGGAGACAGGGTGGACAGGTATACTCAAAAGAGGCGGAACATTGGACATATATATGTTAGGAGAGCAGTGGACAACAATGGGATACAACATGATTTGAAAGCGGTAATAGTTGGAAGAAAAGGAGAGGATATATAAAAGAGCCTATAACAGATCCAAAGTTAGATTAGTAATAACAGTGACTAAGTGCAGAGGATGGTATAAAAAGTAACAGGAGGCTTGTAGAGGAGGAATGTGGAAGAGGGTATAAAATAAGTGTATACATGTATGTACAAAACAGAAAAATACTATGGTCACTGGTTAAAAATCATGTATACAAATTATAAATACCCATGGTGATACAATATAAGTGTTCCTGTGGGTGGAGGAGGATAGACAGTTTCTTTTGGATTGATTCAGTGATAAAGTTTTGATACTTCTCTGACACTGACTTAAAAAGTGCCACTCGGGGTTCCCTAAGTTTAGGGCATATCAGAAGAAAATGTGTTTGGTCCTCTGGAGCTTCACCACACATTTTACAGAGTCGCTGTTTGTATGGTGTTTTCGGGCAAGTAAATCTTCCCAGTTCAACTTGGAGTGGTAGACAGCCAGCCCGCAGGCCAGCCAAAACTCTGCGAGCAGCTAGGGGAATGTGGGCTTTTGCATAGGGCTCCAGTTCTGGCATGCACATAAATTGCCTATAAAGAACTAGTTTACCTCCACTTTCAGACCCCAGTGCCTCTGCGTTCCATACATCCTCTCTCCATTTGTCAAAAAAGTGATGACCTAAGGCATTCCATATGGTGCCTTGTAACTCTTTAACATTTAATGTGCCATCAACTTGGTATTCTATGTGAATCTTCTCAAGGAGGTCTCTAGTTCTAGGCACCCGGTTATTCTTGCCTTTATCAGCTATCTCACTGGCCCAGATAAAAACTTTCCTCACTAGTCTGTCTGGAGGGAGTGAGCATGCTCTAAGCCAGAATTTCAAGACTGTATATTGGAGGTGGATCTGCAGTGGGATCCACCCTGAGTCTCCTATTAAGGCAGCAATGGGGGCAGTTTTTCCTAATCCAAAAAAGAAGTGCAGCGCATTATGTTGGATTTGATTAAGTAAAGCAAAGCTCCTACATTCCCATATAGCTGCCGTGTACTCTATCCTAGACAGCACTAATGTATTAAATAGGTGGGAGAACACTTGCATTGGTAGTCCTCCAGCAGCTTTGGACTTAGAAATAAGGACACCTAAAGCTCTATTGGCATGATCATAAACCTTATGTGTGGACTCGGGGTTGTCCAGGAATTTATTAATCCAGAAGCCAAGATATTTATATTGGTGTGTGTAGTCAAGTGAAAATTCTCCAATTTCAAAGTGGAAGACAGAGCAGAGTTTTCTAAAATGCATGCATTTGGTTTTGCTAGAATTTATATTAATCCCCCATTTGTTACACCAATTTGAGAGAATGTTCAGTATACCTTGAAGATTCATCTCATTCTCAGCCAGGATAACTAGGTCATCCGCGAATAGCAGTGATGAAATTATATTTTCTTTACAATGGACTCCTAATACTGCAGTGTTTCAACAAGATCATTTATAAACATAGAGAACAGTGTGGGTGAAAGGATGCAGCCTTGCTTGACCCCATTCTGGATCTCAAACCATTCCGTGAGGTCATTGTTGGCCTTGACTGCACTCTCCACGTTCTTGTATAATGACTTAATAAGATTTAGTCTTCAAGATATTCCCCCAATCTTGTGTTCAGGATAGAGCAGAAAACTTTCATTATCACTGACTCTATAGAGAGATTCCTCTGTAATCTGAGGGATTTAGAGGGTCACCACCTGGTTTTGGGATAATGCTCTTTAGCCATTGCATAGGAATTTTTCCTAGTCTAAGACATGAATTGTAAAAGATATGGAGAAATTTGAGGCATATTTCATTTTTCAGGAAGGAGGCTTTTATTTCATCTACTCCTGGTGCTTTGTTACTGCTCATATTGTTTAATGCTTGTTCTACTTCTGGTAGAGTGATCTCATCACTTAGATAGCTACAATCATTAAGAGTCACATTTTACATTGGGAGGAGGAGTAAGGTTTTCTTGTGGAATATTAGAGCCTTGGAAGAGTGAATGAAAATAGGATTTCCATATATGCAGCACATCATCTGAGTTATGAATTATCTCACCATTATGGTCTTTTAGTTTATTTGGTAAACCTTTCTTCTGACATCCTTGATGAATACCAATCTTTGTCTCCAAAAGTCTTTTGGCCTTGTTCTGTAATTGGATAGAAGTTTATCATGTAGGTGTCTGCGATAAGCCCTCTTTGTTCTACGTACTTCCCGGTCAAAATTTTTCTGTGCCTTTAGAAAGAGTTCTTTTAGAGATGGATTTTGCTTATTCATTTCCCATCTTTTCAGGGCAGTCCTGGCATTGTTCCTAAGGGTTGCCAGACAGTCGTTCCACCAAGGTTTATGATGGCGGTCAGCAGAGGATACCTTTCTGTACACTAATTCTCTTTTGAGAGTTTGACAAAATTCATCATATATTTGGTTTAGGCCTTCTTGGTCGTGAATGTCAACCATCTTTGTAATAAAGTCTTCAAGTGTTGACTGAGAACAAAGAGGGCTTATCGCAGACACCTACATGATAAACTTCTATCCAATTACAGAACAAGTTATGAATTATCTCACCATTATGGTCTTTTAGTTTATTTGGTAAACCTTTCTTCTGACATCCTTGATGAATACCAATCTTTGTCTCCAAAAGTCTTGCCACTGCTGCATAATCATTTGATGGACTCGTACAGTTATATACGCAAAATACATTACTAGCCGCCAAAGGGGGGTGCAGTTGACTGCACCCTTTCCAGTAGCGGATTTAGGGGGGGTAAGGGGGGTGCAAATGCACCCCCCTTTGGGGGCTAGTAATGTATTTTGCGTATATAACTGTACGAGTCAATCAAATGATTATGCAGCAGTGGCATGCTGCAACAACAACCAGGCACAGTTACACACTCACGTATCAGTTCCTTACTGATCTCTAGACGTTTGACTAGGCCTAGAGTTGCTTCGAGATATTCAGTTCGGCCCGAGGAGTCCGCCACGGCGCGCCTCGGCGTACGAGATTTCGAAATCCACTGGATTTCACAGTGAATTTCTGGATTTCAGTTTGGATTTCTGGATTTCAGTTTGGATTTCTGGATTTCAGTTTGGATTTCTGCCGACAGGTTTCTTCTTGTATGTTCTTGGATATTTTAGTTATAGTTCCCAGCTTGGCAAAAATTTTTAGTTAGTTGTAGTTTTGGTTAACTAAATTTTAAAAAGGCCATACTAAAATGTATTTAGTTAAAGTTATAGTTAACTAAAACAACACTATCGGACAGTGTACGAGATTTCTTTTGTGACGGACCCCTCGGTTCGGGCTTCCAGCTACATTTTGTACGAATGCGTTCACGTGACCGAAAGTGGGCGTGGCAACCCCCAAAAATTTCCGCCGCGCTTTGCGCGCCGGTGACTCAACCCCCCTTTCCAAATTTCTAGATCCGCCACTGCCTTTCTGATGTCAGAAATCCGTCAGGCATAGTGCACAGAAAGGCATCCCCAATGAACAAGTTTTCACTATCTCCAAAACTGTATTGTTTTGTATCTCTTTACCAATTCTGTTCTTTAATTACAGTCCCTATCATCTTAGTCTCGTGCCCAGACCCCACCCTCTCACCGTTTCCTCGTGAGAGGGTGGGGTCTGGGCACGAGACTACTATCATCTATGCTAGCCTCGTTCCCAGGCCCCGCCCAGCTTTCCGTCGCTTGCAGTACGTACTATAAGCGACGAAAGCTGGGCGGGGCCTGGGAACGAGGCTACATCTATGCCCTGGCTCAGTCGTGACTCGTGATGATGACGTTTACGCCTACGCCTCCACCCACCAGATCCGACATTCGGCCCGAACCTTTATATAAGGTTCGGATCTGCGCCAATCGCTGTCAGACTCGAAAATATAGCGCGCATGATGAACTTGAGTGCCGTGATCATTTGCTTGTCCGTGTGTTTGGGACTAACGGTGGGACAGGTACAGCTGAGGGTGTATAGAGGCACTCTCGTGCACTCCAGGGTACTCGAACAGATCGAAGTTCTGCAGGATCATCTCCTTGGCTTCGATGAGAACAACCTCGGGGAGGTGAGTGCTGCTGCATGCTGCAGTGTATTTATTCACGCCGCGCCGCTAAGTGCAGTTTGTTTTTTTTTGGTTTGTTTGTATTTTTTTTTCTTTTCTGTGTGCGATCTTTCCGGGTAAGCTTATAGCTGCCAGTTATCTTCCATGTCTACTTTTTGCAGGCTGCCTAGTCTGCCTTGGAACAAGGCTAAGTAAATATTCAGCGGACTTACAGTAGCCTGCTCACCGCGCGTCGGTTCTAGCTTTAGGGCAACTATCGAGGACTCTCCCAAAGTGTTCATAGCTCTTATACAAGTCCAGATGCAGATAGCAGTGGCAGGGCTACCTTGCTGGACAGTGTGCTGTTGGTGTCGTGCTGGTAAAGTTCAAAGCGTTTTCATTTCCGGTCAATCAATTATTCTGTTATTCCTTATTCCGCGTTTTACCAACTCCCATGCAAAGGGACCCATTGAGAGACAATGCATTGGTCTGTGCTGTAGAGAAGTGTCATTGCCATCAATAGCTCTGCGGATGCATGTGATGTGCCACAGT
Source organism: Agelas oroides (assembly GCA_949130485.1). Classification (NCBI taxonomy): domain Eukaryota; kingdom Metazoa; phylum Porifera; class Demospongiae; order Agelasida; family Agelasidae; genus Agelas; species Agelas oroides. The sequence goes on from OX422186.1 coordinate 1,178,530, forward strand.
GTATAGCAAGCCAGTAGCTAAGTGCACACTTTTAGGTCAGTGTGCCTGTGTTGGATCGATAATCAGCTACCAGAAACTTGTAGCTAATAGATGTAGCTTGTTAACAGTATACCCACCTTAGAATTTATACATGGCTTGAGAGCTGCAAGTCGAAAGTTGGGATATTTACTACTATAGGTGCAATCATAATGTCTTACTATTTTACATGAACTTTGAATAATTAGGAAGGTGAAGTCAAAGCCACTATTCTACTTATAAACACCTCTCTCTTGATATTGCTTGAGTTATAGAAGCACCATTTTGACAAAGTTTTTAAGATGCCATTAAATGTCAACATTTAAGACAATGAACACAATCAGTACATTGTCCAAAATATACGTATGTGACTCAGGTTAGCAGTGGTTTTAAAAAAATGCATATGGCCAGGTTTTGCAAATGAAAGTACCTTCAAGATAAGTGAGCTAGCTTGGCTACTGTAAAATCTTTTGTGACTGAAGGTTGAATTTGTTTCTCATAACTTTGTTTCTCATAATGAAAAAAATTGAAGACACAACTACTCCTTATGTAAAACTACTGCACTTTGTAAGTGCAAAGCACCAGCTGTGTTGGGTCGATAATTAAGTGGCTGTGAACAAGACGTTAAATGCTACAGAATACATAATTAGATAAAGAGAGTCACAGACATAAATGCAGGTTAATGTAATTAAACGAGGTTAATATGAGACAGGAGAGTAAAGGTCAAGGTCGCTCAGACGTTGACGGCAATTGTGTGTGGGTGTGGCTTGCACATGCGCACGGGCAGTTTGGCGTGGGCGTACCTCGTGGCATTCAGTCGAGCGGTTTCTTCAGCAAACGACTAAGCTTAAGCCTATCCCGTGTTACCGACCTCTGAGCGGAACTACTCTCTCCGGACGATGTCCCAAGACGACGATCACAACAGCGGCATGGCGCAGCAGGTCAAGGACCTTGTGCAGGGGGCGATAAAAGAACAGCTCTCCCCGATCATGGAACAACTCGTTCCTCTGGTCTCTCGGCTCCAGGCCCAGCAGGAATCAGGCGGTGGTAAGTCTAGTAATGTCTCCCCTTTATGGGGATGATGAGTTGCTGCCGAGCACTCACTAAATGCAAATACCGCTGGCCGGTCGGGCAATTGCGGAGTAATTTCCCCCGGGGAATTAACTTCACGGCACCGGGTGCCTCCGCAGCTGTTTTACAGCACGTAATCCCCCTTGCAGGTCTCGACGGAGACGGCATACCCGGCAACCTGGGCGAGATCGATACCATAAACCCCACCGGGGGTTCCAGCACAACAGAGCCAGTCACGGGCTCGCAGGGACGTTCCCTCAGGGCCACCAATACATGGCCAGGTGGCCTGGGGGGCTTAACACAATTGCTGATACCCCCGATGGCCCCGAAGGCTGGAACGAAGATCAGCGACGGCCTCCCTCCAGTCCCCGAGAAACTGGTTGCGAAGATTCGCCGGGGGGAGTTCGTGGAGCTGCACGAGCTCCTCCCCGAGTGCCTTGCAGAGTCAATGGACTCTACTGGGCCGATTCCAAGGTCAAGGGCAAGGAAGAGGCTCAACGACATAAATGTATGGCTACAGTGTTTCGCCCTTTACGTGGGGGTCTTGGCCTCCTCAAAGCCAGCACTGGTCCCAGACCTGATGGCATACATGATCTCTATAATCAGGGCCAGCCAGGAGTTTGAGGGATCAGCATGGACGGTATATGATGACGCATATAGGCGCCAAGCGGCCGCAGCCGGCGACCAATGGCAATGGTCACAAGTGAACCCCTCCTTATACACCATCTGCTTTACGGGAAAGGCCAAACGAACGGGCAGATGCGAGCGCTGCCTCAGTGCGGCCCATAAGACGGAAGAGTGTTCGCTACCGAACGAGGATGATCCCGATATGGCAAAGCGCCTCAAGACAATCGAGACAGCAGTCATGGCCCTCACCCAGTCGAGCTCGTCGAGTGTGCCCCGAGGGCAATCGGGCGAGATCTGCCGAAAGTACAATCGGGGGGAGTGCACCTTCCGCTACTGCAAGTACGGGCACCGCTGTGCCACCTGTAGGGGAAACCATCCAGCAGTGGAGTGCCCCTCAAAGGTCCAGACCAAGGGGCGAACGCGAGCCCCCTCGGCCCAATGCGCAGGGCCACGCTACAGAGGCCACCGCAGACAGGCGCACCTTACTAACTGCTGCATCCACCCACTCGGGACATTCCAAGCTTGTAGTCAGGCTGTATATGTATGCCTATATCTATCTGCAATGTTGGGCCATGACATAACTGCACTGCTAATTATCATGTGATTTCTAATGTGGGGGGGCATTTAATGGGAACTCTTTCCCTGTAGATCGGTACCCACATATCGATGAGCTGCTGTCGCTCCAGAGCTGCTCTGCTCAACCACCGAAGGCAGTACCTGCCGCCCTGAAAGGGAACCCCTCCCCGCTCCAATGGCAGGATTGGGAGTACGCCCTGGCCAATCATCCAGACAGACGTTTTGCCGACTACATTGTCGGGGGCATCCGGGCTGGGTTTCGGGTTGGTTTCGACTATGACCACCGCTGTGTAAAAGCGAAGAATAACATGCACTCCGCACGGGAGCACCCAGAGATCATTCGGGAGTACTTAGCCAAGGAGTGTACAGAGGGTAGGATTCTCGGCCCCTTCCCACCAGCATCACTCCCCGGTGTCCAGGTCAGCAGGTTTGGGGTCATCCCCAAAAAGGGGTTGAACAAATGGCGCCTCATATTGGACTTGTCGTCCCCGGAGGGACGGAGCGTCAATGATGGCATTCGCCCGGAACTGTGCTCACTGTCGTACGTGTCCATAGACGACGCGGCCAGAGCCGTGGCACGGGCGGGCCGTGGAGCCCTGCTAGCCAAGATCGATATCAAGAGCGCATACCGGATTGTGGGGGTCCACCCAGAGGACCGCTTACTATTGGGTATGCTATGGGACGAAGAACTCTATGTGGACACGGCCTTGCCATTTGGACTACGATCAGCGCCGAAGATATTCACGGCACTGGCGGATGCCCTGGAGTGGGTCGTCCGACAGACGGGGGTAAAGGTCGTGCTACACTACTTGGACGACTTCCTGCTTGTGGGGGAACCAGCTTCAGAGCAGTGCAAGGATAATCTTCAAAAACTGCTTGCCGTCTTCACCGCTCTGCACATTCCGGTGGCCAGGGAAAAACTAGAAGGCCCAACAACACACCTCTCCTTCCTGGGCATCGAACTCGACACGCACCTCATGGTTCTGCGCCTCCCACAGGAGAAGATAGAGGAGCTTCGGGCCCTGCTGGCACACTGGCGAACCAAGAAGTGGTGCCTATTGAAGGACCTTCAATCCCTTGTAGGGAAACTTCAGCATGCCTGCAAGGTGGTGCGCCCGGGCAGGACCTTCCTACGCCGTATGTTCGAACTGTTGAGGGGTACCCCCAAACGGCAATACTTCATTCGTCTCAATGCCACTTTTCGGTCCGACCTGGCATGGTGGCTCATGTTCCTGGAATCTTGGAATGGAGTCTCCATGCTAACAGACGTTGACAACGCCCCCCCGGATGCACACTTATACACGGATGCTTCAGGGGGCATCGGTTGTGGGGCGTGGTCCGGCAGACACTGGTTTCAGTATTTCTGGCCAGACGAATTCGCGACTCGCTCAATAGCGGTAAAGGAGCTTGTGCCAATCGTCATGGCTTGCATCGTATGGGGCAAAATATGGAGGCAGCAGAACGTGCTCGCTCATTGCGATAACCAAGCAGTAGTCGAAGTCATCAACACAGGTTCCTGCAAAGACCCCGAGCTCATGCAGCTGCTGCGCAGTTTGTTCTTTATAACGGCTCATCTGGAGATCACATTGCGGGCAGTACATATCCCTGGGCTGCTCAACACTGGGGCAGATGCAATATCCCGAGATAACCTAATCTTATTTCACTCACAGGTGCCGGCCGCGCGACCCTCACCCACTCCTCTACCTCCAGCCGCAATCGACCTACTGATCCACCGTCGCCCAGATTGGATGTCACCCAGCTGGTCCCAGTTATTCAGAGACTGTTTACAACGGGTCTAGCGGAGAGTACCCGCAAGGCCTACCAGGCAGGTGGCATCCGCTACAGCAAATTCTGTCGGGAGGCCGGCTTGACACCTTACCCGGCATCAGAGGAAGTGTTGCTATTCTTCATTGCCCACCTCCATCAGGAAAAACTGGCTCATGGCACGATCAAATCATACCTGGCTGCCATACGCTACGGGCAAATTCAACGTGGCATGGGAAACCCGGCGATCCATTCCATGCCCCAGGTAGAATATGTGTTGAAAGGGGCGAAAAAGGCTACCCCTGTTAGCATGAGGAGACGCCTCCCGATTACCCCACCGATATTGGCCGCAATGAAGAGGGTGTGGAAACGTGACCCCAACCCCCGCAATGCAAAAATGCTGTGGGCAGCCTCCTGCCTCTGTTTTTTTGGCTTTCTCCGGTCCGGCGAGATTGTGTGCCCATCAGAGAGTACGTTCGACCCTCTATCTCACCTCTGCTTCGGAGACGTGAAGGTGGACAATCGGTCAACTCCGTCGGCTATTCAGGTTACCATCAAGGCATCGAAGACGGACCCCTTCCGCCAAGGGGTAACCCTCCACATTGGGGTTACGGGTGGCCCCTTGTGCCCGGTAGCAGCAGTACTCAGCTACATGGTGGCCAGGGGAAACTCATCGGGCCCACTGTTTACATGGGAGGACAATCGGTTCCTCACCAGGGACCATTTCGTGAGGGGCGTCCGGGCAGCCCTCTCAGAAGCCGGCTACGTGGCCAAGGACTATGCCGGCCACAGTTTTCGGATCGGCGCTGCCACCACGGCAGCAGAACATGGCATTCAAGATTCGCTTATCAAAACTCTGGGCCGGTGGGAGAGCAGGGCATACACACGGTACATCCGGACTTCACCTGAAGTACTGCGCAGTGTAGCAAAAACTATGTCATTGTCGGTTAAGCTTGGGCATTAGGGTTATTTAAGTGGTGCATTGTAGGAGGTCTTTGTATGTTAGGGGTATTGGTGTGTACGGTGTAGGGCGTGTAAGGGGATTTCTGGTTAAGGTGTATCTGTGGACTAGGTGTACTTGTGTATAAGGTATTTGTGTATAAGGTTTGTTGGTGTATAAAGTGTACTTGTGTGAAAGGTGTAATTACAATTTCAGTGGCTTTCCTGTTTTTCGATATCTTATACACTTGATCTTGGGGGTGGGTCGCTTCCTCCTAGCCCACGCACCCACGTGGTCGAGGTGGTACCTCCCCCCTGGGTAGAGTTGGAAGTAGATATCCCCCCTTCCAACTAGCAACCCCCAAGATAATGAGCCCGATACGTAATTACCTGCGCTAAGTGGGGGGCTAACAGGGGCGTGGTATTTCCGGCTTCCAGCGACACACTTTACCCAGGCTACAACCCACCAAACCCCACCAATGGGTTTTGGTGGGGGCTCGGTTAGGCGGTCGGAGGTCGTGATATTAAATGCAGGTTAATGTAATTAAACGAGGTTAATATGAGACAGGAGAGTAAAGGTCAAGGTCGCTCAGACGTTGACGGCAATTGTGTGTGGGTGTGGCTTGCACATGCGCACGGGCAGTTTGGCGTGGGCGTACCTCGTGGCATTCAGTCGAGCGGTTTCTTCAGCAAACGACTAAGCTTCCCAACCCACCTCACCCTAGTGTCCGGTGGAGGCTAAGCTGCCTCCACCGTGAGTGGTCTGGGGTAGAGTTGGAAGTAGATATCCCCCCTTCCAACTAGCAACCCCCAAGATAATGAGCCCGATACGTAATTACCTGCGCTAAGTGGGGGGCTAACAGGGGCGTGGTATTTCCGGCTTCCAGCGACACACTTTACCCAGGCTACAACCCACCAAACCCCACCAATGGGTTTTGGTGGGGGCTCGGTTAGGCGGTCGGAGGTCGTGATATTAACTGAACTCAACATGGTTTTTGCTGTACGCATTCTGCAAAATCCTACGGGTTGTCTACAGTTGCAAGAATAAAGTAAACTGTGGTTTACCTAGAGTGATAGTCATGTTTTATGTTTTTCACAAGACATTAATCGACCACAAGATGCACACAGTCAGTTTCTTGTTCTGACAACTTACCTGTACATGCAGTGGCTGTATAAAATGGAAGCTATAGTACCATGCTACAATTTGTCATCCATTTTCTTAATTGATTTTGTGGCCTTCAGTTCTGATTTTGTATGGTCAACACAAAGCAGTAATGATGCCAAAAATAACTTCTATAAATAACTTCTACTATTGAGGAACCACAAAGTGGTTACCCTGGTTACCCTGGTTACACACACACACACACACACACACACACACACACGCACGCACACACACACACACACACACACGCACACACACACACACACGCACACACACACACACACGCACACACACACACACACACACACACACTAGATCCTGTTTGTGGCTCCGTACTCCCAGCTGCAAGCTCTTGCTCAGCAGCATGGATTTGACCAGAATGATGTCATTACCCTCCCTGAAAGGTACGGTACTATATAGTCAGCCATGGCCAATACAGGGAAAGAAGGAAGGACCCGAAGTGGCCAGTGCTGTTTTAGTTAACTGTAACTTTAACTATATGCTTTTTAGTATGCCCCCTTTTAAATTTTAGCAAACTGTAACTAACTAAAAGTATTGGCTGAACTGGAAACTATAACTACACTAAAACAAAAACATTAAAAAAAAAGAAGCCGAGTGAGTCCTACAGTCAGTACAGTTGAGGATCAAACAGCAATAGTTGTACTCTTTGCTAAGCCTTATAAGGCCATGGAAGTGTTCCAACAAGCTTTCAGACATTCCACCATATTGTACAGACCTCTGATTATTAGTGGACGCCACCTGGCCTAACCTCAGTGAAGGCTCACTTTGCTGTAGAATATACCAACCATTTCCAGATATGGGAATCAGAATTATATTGCCACTATCAAAACTATATATCCACTTCTATATACGCCATGAACATTATTCACATAAAATGTTAAAATTCTTCTCTCTTAAATGCTCCAATTACTACTTCAGATGCAGAGCCATAGCGTCTGGTACTGCCAGTACAGCCACAGACGTACGTACCACGTTTTTAGTTACTGCTATTGAGGGTGGCTGCTTTGGAGAAAAAAAAAGCCTTAGGGGCACCTTCTAATTAGAGCAGCAGTGACACCTACAGTCAGACGAACGTGTGCTCAAACTTCTGTGGACACCCTCTGACATTTGATATTAAAGTCATGCCGCACAGAACCAAGATGAAGGTATCATCAATGCTGCCATTTGCGCATGTATTCACAAGCCTGAGAAATTGTAATATATAAGTATCACCATAGTACAAAGATATATCACAAGTTTGTTGCCGTCTGTATTGTTACGAGTGCACAGCAATGCCAATGGCAACAAACGAGTGATTTATCATACGAACCTACTGCATGTTCAAACGCAGCATTTGTGACTTGTAGTACCTGATATGGACTCTTGCGTGACTTGTAGTAAAAAAAATACGGCTTTTTTATAAACTATGCACAGCTGCAAGACTTCCCATTGACTCCAATACATTTGCGTGAGTTAGACGTATGATATCATAATATAGTTAGAAAGCACCACCCAGAAATAATAACAGTCAGTGGGTACCCATTTTAGGTCATGTCGGGTATTTGGTATACGGCCTGCAATTTTGTTTGTTCAAACAAATGCAAAGTAGTTCAACAGTGGGATGGAAACAAGTGCACCATGCACCCTTACTTTTGGTGGCTACCTCACATAAGTGTTATTGGCTATGTATGTTGTACTGAATCTGTTGACAAGTTAATGTGAGATGGATATAATTATGTTGTGAAATTTTTCACTGCTGCTCTATGCCCCTAAGGTGATTTTTTTCACTCCAAGCAGCCACACCCGATATAGCGATAACTAAAAATGTGGTACAGCCGTGGCTATACCAGCCATACCTGATGCTACAGCCCTGCATCTTAAGTAGTAATTCAAACATTCAAACTATTAAAGAGAGAGAGAAATTGAAAAATTTTGTAATGTGCCACTCATATTCTATTCTCTCTCCTCTCTCTCACATAATTACGCATGCAACACACACTCACTCACAACACATGACACACACACATACTTGTTATACACACATTCAAATATTGACTGTACTTACAGTCAGTTTCTAATGCCAGGACTAGTATGCTGTCATATTCATGCAGACCAAGTTGAGAATGCTGGCGCCCACTATGATAAAGCATTCAATGATTGGTTGTTTGGAGATTTCATCACAACTTCTCAACAATTCGCCAGGAATCAGACATACGCAAGGAATGCTGCATCTTTGATTGTGGTATGTATTTTCTGTGTACACCTTGAAATGTTGGATGTAGGAACAATCAATGACATCTCACTGATTAAATAGTTATCAGTTAATGAATTCCAGTGGCGTATCTAGAAAAATGAGTGACATTTCAACAAGCCCCACACTAGCCAGTTAAACAGTGGATTTTCTCTCTATATAAATTATATTATACATAATTATTATATAGATATATCTGTCATATCTATTCTGTATGTATTTTAGACTATAATTTAATGCAACTGCATACCACGTATGGACAATAAGACTGTGCAATCTACCTACCAGTATGAGCAGTGTGGATGAAGATGGTAACGTGAGAGGAGTAGCATCTACTGTACAAGGGCTGTCAGTTTTGCAGAAAACCTTGCATACTTACAGGAGGCAGAAGGCAGCATAAAATCTTTGATTGTCCAGTTCACGGTATACTTAGCATGCGTAGCAACTTTTGACGCCTCTCCTATTTGTGCAAGAACTATGCACAACACGCTATGTAGTGTGTTTAGTGTCAATAGTGGTCAGTAGGAGGCCATACTTAATCCCTGCTAGCTACAGAAAATGTGTATGCTGTAATCTGGCATGCAAACACTGCAACTCACTAAGGCTCGCCCTAGCCTCGTTCCCAGGCCTACCCTGTTTTTGTTCTTCGGTTTGCGTTCACACGGAGGCGGAAGAGCGCGAAAAATGGGGAAGGCCTGGGAACACTTGTCATGTGAATGACGTCTGGTGGACGCGAGGTGGACTTAGGGGGGGCGGTGCCCAACTACAAATTCGTGTGCAATAAACCATAGAGCGAGTTTCTTACCGGTGAAGTCAAGTACTGTCGATCTCGTGAACGTCTGAGGTCTGGGCTATCGTTGGAGCACTCGATGATGAAGTCTAGTACGTTATTTGTAGTTGGGCACCGCCCCCCTACGTCCACCTCGCATCCACCAGATGTCATTCACGTGACAAGTGTTCCCAGGCCTTCCCCGTTTTCGCGCTCTTCTGCCTCTGTGTATTATATTGAACGCAAACCGAAGAACAAAAAACGGGGTAGGCCTGGGAACGAGGCTAGGCTCGCCCCACAATGTTCTCTACATGTCCACTAGTAATATTAATTAGTGACCTTTGTACCATCAATTCCTTTGCAGGAAATGGGATACAAACAGCTGTTAGAAGTCTAAAAAAGGCTAAAGCTCAAGAAATACTCTCAAGTTCTTTTGCTCACTTGTTTTGAAGGGGGGCTGCATCTGTTTCCGCTTACACTTAAAAACTTTTGGCTGTCACTTGTCATTCAGACAAAAATCACGGGTTTGCAAGATGCATGCAGCTACTTCTCCTCTTTTACAGAGTTATCCAGGATTTCACAATGTACACACACATCTTTGTTATCTTCAGAACGATAGTACCGATTTCTACTTTATCAGCTCAGGTTAGATTTTCTCAAACAAATATGAGAGATGTCCAGGATTGCCATCAAAGGCTTAGTAGTACCTTTGATCTCCTATTGATCTTTGTTCTCTAATCCCTAACCCCAACCCCACCCCCTAACAATGCATTGTTGGCCAACTGGACATTTATAACAAATATGCAAACAAGGAGTTCTTTGTGTAGTTGGGAAAGCTATAAGCACATCTGTGAGCAATCCTTGCCGACATAGTTCGTCATGTATCCTGAACTGGGCTTAAATGTACCCTGGGCTTCAAATATTCACAACAATGCATAGTCATGCCCACATTTCTAGTATACTGAGCATTTGGTTGGAAGGGTAGCAACTCACTGCCTTTTTCAGTATTATGTCAGGAACTGGATCAGGTAGGTGGTGGAGGATACAAAAGACTTCCTATGTCAATTGGGGAAAGTAACAGATGAACATGTACTTGACCCACACAACACAAGCTGAATAGACTGTGATAATAGAGCTTAATTGGATAAAGCTATTGGGAGCTAGCATGACTCATAGACTGTGGTTATTTTGATAATAGAGGTTAATTGCATAAAGGTACCCACTGGAAGCTAGCATTACCAACTTACAACCCACACATAGTAAGATCATCTGTGGGAGAGCCACCAGCAGAGCAGGATAGGACAGTTAGATCATCTTTTGAAGTGCACTTGGAATGACCCTCACAGGTGTTGGAAGAATAATTATTGTGTACTTCAAAGGATGGTGACTAATTGCTCAACTCCTTTTAAGGTTGCTTATTCAATTAGTTTCTAAGAAATTCTTTAAACCACTCTTTACAGCCTGTCTGCAGCCTTGGTAACCACTCTGTGGTTAAAACAAGTTGTTAAGGTTTGTATGCAGGTGTGCATGCAGGTTTGCCTGCCGACTCAGACTCACTTGCACTCTCACTCATGAATAGCATGGTGTGAGTGAATCAGCGTGCATATGCTTGTACCAGGGCCGGAGCCAGCTATTTTAGACTGGTATGGCCATTGCGTGCACTTAAGTGTGAATAAGCTAGGGGGGTGTGGGGGCATGCTCCCCCAGGGAAAATTTTTTAACATTAGGCACTCTGAGATCACTTCTGAGGCCATGTTTGTGCCAAAATGCTACTAGAATCTCCCCACCTGTAGTTTCTGTAGCTAGAGAAGCGATTGAACCGAGCTGCCAGAAATGACCGCTATGCACGACGCCCATGTTAGCCCCTCCCCAATTTGCACGCTCGTCTCGTGCTCAAGTATCGCCATAGAAAATTGAGAAGCCTCAATTCTGCTGTCAATACTTTGGATGCTTGAAGACTTGAAAAAGTCCGAAGAAGACCTCTTAGACGTCCCAAGCTACAGCGAACCGCTCGGAGAGGCCATTCTATGGTGCTGTTCCTCCTCTCACTGAAAAAAAAAAAAAATTATTATTATTATAACGCACGTGTAAGTTAGAATCCAAGCGACGCCATTTTTCTCCCTCAAAATCCGGTACGGCCATGGCCATACTGGCCGTACCATTGCCGCCGGCCCTGTTACAATTAAAAGCGTGTACTTGCTAGTACTTGCACGCTGTGAGTGCTGACGCTTCACACTCATGCTTCACACTCATGCTCATTCAAAGCGTGACAAAATGAACACTTGTCCAACACCAAGTTGGGGGCAATAGATCTAGGAACAAGGCAAGGTTGGTGGGTGAAGGGAGCACATCACACAGTTACTGTGACATGTCCATTAGCTACATCATTACTTTGTGTATACTAATTTCACACACAGAGGTGGACTCTTCGGCACGGTACAACAACCGCCTCTTATGTTACCCCATTTGGAGTGGAAAGTGCCGAGGAATTTGTTAGAGTGGTTGGTAAGTCCTCTACATGTAGAGATTACATTAAAGATAACAAACTAAGTCCTAGCTCTACGTGTAGAAATTACATTCCAATGGAAAGATCGAGAACTTACATGTAGTTACATTTCAGTAAAGTACCCAAGTGCTGTAGTTTCCTGAAAAACCTTCCATGGGTGGAGAACTGTACAGGTTCACCAAAGAGAGGGGTGGGCACTCTTTTCAGTGACTCAAGGGTCATTGTACACATTTCTTTATGTAGCAGTACAATGTAATTCTGTTCTCGTGATACGTACCTCAGGTCTTTCCCAGCAAAATTTAGACAGCACTTAATTGCACATTCAGATAGCCAGGACTTCTTGCTCACCCCTTTGGTGATTTGCTCTTAACCACAATTGTTCTTGCTTGAATCCGGTAAGGTGACAGCAGAGGAACGGAGCCACCAGAGTGTCAAATACACACTTTAAAAGTGGCAGGAGCATGCAAAGCATGGAGGGTAGAATTACATCTCTAAAGGTTTAGCCTGGGAAACATTGACATGTGATGTAGCAAAGGAAAGTGTCTACTACATACCTCAGCAGATATGCATAACCGGTAGCTCTTCTCAAACAACTGGTCTGGCTAGTGAGGCTAGTGCATAGGTCAAGTTGGCCCAAAAAGTTGGGGGTATGCATTGTTTTGCGAGACTTGCTGTGGTATAAGCAGAAAGGCTGAACAGTAATGCATATGATCCAGGCCAAAGAACTAATTAATTTCAATTGGACCCGAGGTCATATATCTTAACATTAAGCTGTTCACGCTACTGCGATGAAAGGACGTGCGTAAATAAGTCCAAGTTCAGGTGCTCAAGAGTTATCCTTCTAGTGATGTCACCCCACCTGCTGTTCTGCCATCCTTAGACTTAGTATACCTTCGCTTGTGGAAATTCAAAGTCAGCTGGCTGAGCAAATGCATGCATGGACATGTCCACAAGCCATGCAGCTACTACGGCTCTGCTTCTGTCCCAAAATGGCCTCAGAAGCAATCTCAGAGCATCTAATTTCTAAAAATTTCCTGGGGGAGCATGCCCCTAGACCCCCTAGTCTTGCATGCCTATACATGCATACATACAAATCAGACATCCATGTAACCCCCCTTCTAAAAATCCTGGCTACGGGTCTGATTCATGCAACTAATTTGGGCTAACTCTGGTGTGTGTTATTTCTATCCTCTGCATTTTTACTTCATGCAGGTGAACAGAACCAGAGAGCATTGGTTGGTAAAGAAGCCTTGGTCAATCCAGGAGCGGATCGGACTGCAAATGTGGCAATAAATGCTACACGGAGGTATTCTTTTTGCTCTTTGTGGTACCGTAGGCGCTGGTTGTTAAGCACAGCTCTTTATTAAGCGCATCATTTATCAAGGGTTTTACCAATCACGTGTTAAGCACATGCGCTTAATAAACAAACTTTGAACTTTAAGCGAACGTGTTGAGCAAGACGTGTCAAGTAGTATATATGAAGAACGAAGAGAATGGCTGAACTAGCGCTGGGAAGTAGCTTCATCAGGAAGCGAAAAAGCTACACAAGAGAAGTGAAACTGAAGATAGTAAAATAATACTATGATAACGGAAAGAACCTATATGAGACGTGCAAGAAGTTCTCGCAAAATACAAAGACTGTTCAGCACTGGCTATGAGCTGAAGAGAAGATCCGAGACAGTAAGAAGGGGAGCATGCGTGTGAAGTTCAAACGAAGAGCACAGCATCCACAGATGGAGGAGAGGCTGGAGGAGAGGCTCAACAGTGAGTACAAGGACCTAAGAAAGAAGGGTCTAAAGGTGAAATGATGGTGGTTCCGCCTGCATGCTAGGCAGATTTTGGGTGATCTGCTTGTAAATACATGGCCACGAATGACACTCTCCAAAGTACTTGCTTGACGCTCTCCCATGTTGAACAAGCGATATAATGGAAGCAGCGAAAGCACCGCCCACTATTTTCATACCCATTTATTAAGCGACTGTTTCTTGTTAAGCGTATACTTCCTTGCTGTCAGCTGTTATAAGTGCATGCGCTTAACAACCGGCGCCTACGGTCTGTAACATATATTCCACTCCACACCAGTGAGCCCATTTCATATGGGAAAGTCTAGCACTGCACTGCCCGACCATTTATGGTGCTTGTGGTAACTTAGTTCTATTATAAGTCAGAGGTTTAGCAGTATCGAATAGCATTGAACAGCATAGCACAAGGTGACTCTGCTAATGGTAGTACTTCCTTTTGTAAAGGAATGAACCAATCTGTTTTACCAGCTTGCAGTAATTCACACTGATATCATTACCAGCTTTTCGCACTTTAGTAAGTATCATTTACCGTACTCACTTGACATTAAGCCCCCTTCGATTATAAGCCCCCCCTTACTATTTGCATAAATTTGCTGCGGAGGTATATTTATTTCCAATTTACGCCCCCCTCGGCCATATGGAAGAACTCTGCGACTCCGATGAACAAGAGGAAGGTTAGAACTCACATACCACCCTATATAGAGTCCAGCTACCTACTGGCCAGCGATACACCGACCAAGTGATTGGCTACGCGGCGGCAGGCTCGTAGCTAGCTGGTGGTGGTGCGAAAACTGCATCGCGTTTTCTTACCGCACACACTCTGCACCTTCATTGATAATTTCATGATCCTTTGCCCTGCAGAACTGAGCCACTATGAGCTTCATCGCAAGCCGCACGAGACGGTGACGGACAATTCTGCCATTGCTGTTTCCCTCGCGCGCTCCACAGCGAGGAAAGGGGGCATATGAACGAGACTAATTACCATTATTCAATTATAACCCCCCCCCCCCCCCCCATAGTTGTAGCTAAATCTAATCGGCAAAAAGGGGGGGCGTAATGTCGAGTGAGTACGGTAGTTGTTATAGACTTTCAGCCAGTCTGGCATAGCTATGTATCGGATAGTGATTGTGTCTTATTTTCTTCTTCTCAGAGTGATTCAATTCATCAATAGCCTTCAGGTAAGCTGTATTAGAAAATCAATACAGTAGGAGTCACTTATCCAAACATCAAACACGTCGGTTAACCAAACATGTTCAGCAAAGCCACACCCACTACTTTTGCAGACTGGAAGTCAGCTAGCTGTTTGACTGGCTAATAGTGAGTGTTTCAGGGCTCACTCCATCTGTTGTATGGCAGCTGGAGTCATAGGCGCCTGCAGAGCTGTGTGGGTACCCGGGCAAGACTTGGCTACGCCGCATTTGATGCGCAATTGTGGAAAGCGTATTTTGTCACTACACTGTACGCTATACGTACGTCTGTGTGTGCCTCACCTGTCCAGGAAATTACATATCTTGTGATGGTTTCTGGGACCAATGCCTCTCCAGTCTCTGTCTCTCATCATGAAAGTCCATCACATTTTGACATGGTTGGTGACCACGTGTCTTTGCGTCCGGTCCTCGTGATATGAGTACGCATGATTCGAAATAACCCGGGCAATGCCTGGGTATGCCCGGGCCTGCAGGCGCCTATGGCTGGAGCTATATGGAAAAACTTCTACTGGCAAGGCAGGCTTCCCAAACAAGGTACAACCAACCAACTGTCAAGTGAGCCACTGGATGCTGGAAACTGAGCAACAGTTATGGTTGCTTGCATTCTAGTGCTTGCTACAATGCAGTGTTCAGAGCTTTGCTTTCAGACCCGGTAGCTAGGAGATGCATCACGCACCAGTGACAGTTTGACAGCAGTATGTCAATTGTATTTCTGCTCAGGCTAAGGGCTAGTGCTGCAGCATGCTCATGCGGTTATAACAGACACCCCCTGATCTGTCATACTTCAGTTCTCGTCTCAGAATGTTCGGATAAGTTACTTTCTACTGTAATACCGTGGAGTATGAAATGATTGAGTGATTTAACAGATTGTGATAGCGATTTTTAAAGTCTGCACACAACAATATCAGTACTTATTTCATTCCACAGGATCCACTGATACTACCGTTGGTTATCGTAGAACCTTTTGGAAGTGCTCCTGCTGAACTAGTGCAAGGTATGGGCAGTCTTGCAGAAGAGCTGGATGTGCGAGTGCAGGTAAAACATTTGCTAGGCATGAGCATAAAGTGGTTAGACTAGTTGTAGAAGAAGACATGCATTCATTTCTGAGAATTTGTTGAAAAGTTTGTAGTTTAAAAAACCCTATGACTATATCACAGTTTAGCTCCATTGATAACAGTGCACTAAATGCCAAATAGTGTTGCAACATACTTTTCTTGTACACTTAAAAATTTCTAGCCTTACCAGCGTGGCAAACAAAAATTACCCAGCCAAAGACAAGCAAAGAGTTATAGGACTGCTAAAAACTCAGTTTGTTAGTATGTTAGTGTTTGGCAGTGGCCTACTTAACGGTGTGTCAAATGAAGGCCAATATCATGTGGCTATGTGTTTTCATATGTCATATATTATAGAGGTGAGCACTATTCTCCTAGCCCTGACCCCAGCACTTATCGCTTGAACTGTGCTGTCAACGCAAGACCATCTTCACACTACAAATGTAAACTATAACTTTGTAACACGAATTATAACCCATAAGCAGCCAGCATAAAAGCTTCATAGATGCTTTCTTTTCGTGCCTTAGCGCTGTCACTTTGCCTCAAAGTCGCAGGAAGGCATACAACACAGCAGAATCCAGGCCTAAAACACAAATAGCCCTTGTCAGCAGTGTATGATTAAATATACGGCAAAATACATGTACCTGACGTCACGGCACACGGAGGTAACATGGTATTATCCAGAATGTTGGGAAATTAAGCGCATGCGCAAACAGTACATACCAGGCCCTTTTCTCCGATTTTTCGAACTGGCCTGGGGACGAGGCTAAGCCAGGTGGTGTATAAAACCTTTTGGAGGTCAAAAGGGGGGTTCGCTCGAACCCCTTTGAAACTCCGGAGAGATTGAACTAAAGAAGTTCTTTGATCTATAAATGGCTGGGGTTCTGTTCTCTCCTTATAGACACATACTGCTGAGAGAGCACCTTTACCAAATGGAACTTTACAAATGTGGTCAGAGGCAGGACTTCTTCCTCCAAACAAGGTACCCAATATATGTATATACCAAACAAATTCTAACACAGTGCAATGTTCAAAGTTAAGAACAGGATGGTGTTTGCAACGACTCAAATCCAGTGTGGGCACAATGCAAAAAATATTTGGTTAAAATGACCACAAGTGCATGGTTACTGCGGTTTCAGGGTTTATTCAACAGGTGGGTAGTATGATTAAAGGGATTACCAAACACAATTATCATCCATCAACCCCCTCATAATTCCATCTAGCTTCAAAGAGCTAGCACAGACACTTGTCTGCTAGCTGACATATACCAGTTCATATGCATCCATATGGTGATAATAGCCAGCAGATGGCTGCAAATTCTATCATATAGAAAATGTTAGTAGGAAGCTGTAGCTCTTCATGTTGGTTTTTTCCTGTCTGTTTTCTTTTCTACAGTTTCTTGGATATCATGGACTGCAGCTTGGAGACAGTGAACTGGAGTTTTTCAGGCAAAGAAATCTATCCCTTGCACATAATCCCAATTCAAACCTGAAGTAAGCACCTCATTGAATTTGTGTTTTGCAGCCGTTATATACTAACACCAGTGTAGACTGACACCATATACAGATGAGGAGATTCTTTAGCAAAACACCACCCAAATTTGAAATATTTGGTGTATTTATGTTAAAATTTGGGTGGTGTTTTGCTAAAGAACCTGTCATGTCTATATAGTCCTAGCCACACAGACCATATATAGTAATACAGATGAGAAGTGTATGGGTTTACAATGCATGCATATACATGGCTTCCCACAGCTTTGCGTCTGGCATCCTAGATGTAAGAAAACTTCTAAACATGGGAATCAGGATTGGCTTAGGATTAGGTAAGGATTCTTACACTACTGTTGCATAGATTGTTTTCAGTTGGCATTCTCATGATTCTGCCACTGTTTCCGCAGCAGAAATCCCCTCCCCCTCCTCTTTTCCCCACCCACCCCTAACTTCCACATATGTACACACTCTATGATTTACTCAGATATTTTTTACAAATGTGCAGTGAGCTGCCATTTAAAAGTATATAGCCAGGTGTGTATATGCTGACCACTGGTGATTCTAGAGTGAATATGCAGGGCAGGCCTACAACTTACCTTGGGGAGGGTGGGAACTTGCTGCACCGGGAAAGTTTTATTTTTTAAGTGTGTAAGAAGTGATTCGAGACCACTCTCAACTGAATATGCACTACAGAGTACCATAATCGTTGAAATTTTTGTGGTGGATAAATTTTGGTGTATTTTGTGAGTTGGTCTGCACTCACAAAAGTTCAATTACGGCTGGTGCACACGTTAGTATATGTGACACACACAATGCTATCGCAAATTGCAAAAACTACTGTATACGGTATTATAATCCACATACTAGCTCAGACTCGCTTTGCTAGTAAACTTATCAGCTTCACTCGACACTTAGCTACGTGAAAAGTGCGTCAATTAACATGACGTACGCATAAGTTATGCAATCTTGCTGGAAACAGGGTGGCCTGTGCTCCCCTTAAAATTGCCAGTGATGCTGACCACTGTGAATTAACTTGATTATTGAATCTACACAGTTGGTTTTTTTATACTCTGCTTACTGATAGTCACTATTTCTGAAACAGAAATCTCCCACCTTTTGTCAGTGACGATACTTTCTATCTACATTCTTTCCTCCTCTGTGATTCACTCAGATATATCGGGTGGGTATTCTCCTTCTATATTCAATGCAATGCGAGTTGCCATCCATGCTTCAAAGGCACTCAGTCTGACTATGAATCAAACCAACTACCGTCCACTAACCCACCATGAGGCGTTCTATCTGGCCACTATGGGAGGAGCCCAAGGTCAGTCAACTCTCATTAGAGTATGAAGAACAAAAGTGCATAGATAAGCATATGTAACGTCTATGGTGAAGGCAGAATCCCGGTCTATATACCACTATGGAGCACCCAGGCCAGCAAACATTACACGATACAACATGCATCTCAATAGAACTACAACAGTGCAACTCACCTGACTTTTGTATTTCTGCTTAGATTCAAGGATTTTAGCACCCAATAGTAGAACTCTTGCAGGCCTATTGGTATTTTGTGAAATATTATACTGCTTTTTCTTTAATTCTCCAGCACTGAACATGGATGATACAATTGGTAACTTTGAGGTTAGTAACTATTAACTTACATGCATGGCAAATATAACTAAGATAGTACCGTATTCTCTCTAAAATATCGGACAGCAAAAAATAATTCAAAATAGGAGTGTCCGGTGTGAACTAGAGAGTTTTATAGCGGCAGTTTTTTATCGTGTTTTTTTTTTTTGTGAGTTACCTTGTCCAATTATTGCCACCTTCTGTGTGCGTCGGTCAGGACCCATACTGACACATACTGAGCATCACCTTTCGAAGTGGCGAAGCGTAGTGACTGCAGCCATGGTCATTGTCCCTTGCCTCGATCGTAAAAACGACTAATTAGGGACGTTTCAACGCCGATAAGCAGAATCACAACACTAACTACGGAGGTACAGCGGTATTTGAGTTTCCTAAATATCAGAGTTGCGCCTTGCTATCAACGAAAGACGGCACACACGACATGCAGCACGTAAGCGTTCTCTGTAAATTCATAAAACGGATGACAAATCATTTCAGAAAAACATACCATTTGTTGAAATAACCTCGTGAGCCTCTTTCCCTTCCTTGTTTTACTCTGTAGAGCTTCATTTGACTAGCCAATACTCCGACAAATGTGTCCACGTGTATTAGAGAGGGAAAATCTCTAAATTTTCTGCTGTCCGGTTCATAATTAAGGTGTCTGGACAATTAGAGTGTCCGCTATTTTAGAGATAAATTAAATACGGCACACATTCTCCATGCAGGTTGGAAAGCAGTTTGATGCACTCCTGGTTGATACCCAGGCTCCTGATGCATCAAACCCAGTCTTTTACACTTTCCAATCGGACTCCATGGCTGTAAGTCTCATTGCTAATCTGGCTCTTTATTGCTCACATGTCGGACCACAGAGAAATATCCAGCAAGTTGCACTTATTTCAGGGGAAGCATATTAATCAAGCTGGAACATGACATTTAAGCTAATGTAAGGTTTTCTTTAGTGGTGCCACTGTTCCTATGTTAGTCTCAGCAGGGCGTACCTGCTTTGCACACACTGTATGGCAATTTTATAATGTCAGTACATTCAGGAAGCTTTTCAGCATTGTATGTAGCGTAGCCTCTTATCCAGGCCATGTAGGAGAGCAAAAGTGATCTGGTATCCACCGTTCACGCATGCGTGAGGTTTTCTTGGCAACCTGTATACTACTCCGTTGCACTGAAATTATAGTCAATTTTAGTTTAGTAGCTATCTGGAAGGCAACAGTGAAGGTTATGCAGTTTTGAAGTCAGAACAGACATTGCTACAAACAAACAAGTGAATAATTTCTGCAAGCGAAGAGTTGAATGCTTTCATTGCTTCCTCGTCTTCATTTTGAGACAATGTGGTTGGTAGTGGCATCTTTTAGATGAGAAATTGGCTGACTCATGGAGGTTAGTGTAACAGAGAAAGTTAACTGTTTGTTGACGATGGTATATGTACCCCATAAAATCATGGGAGGTTTTCATGCTCGTGCAAACAGGGAATAACAGGCTGCTTTTTCTCCTCCCATGTGGCCTGGGTACAAGGCTACATTCTAGCAGTAGCTACTCAAGCATAATCCTAATGAAAACACTCTGAAGAGTCGTACTGTCATGTGTAAAGTATGTGCACATCTAGCTTGTTGTTTATGTACTACATCATCACCTACATCCCCAAAAGTCAACAATCACCTAGCGTGAACAACAATTTGTGGACCAGTCCATGACATTTAGTGACTGTAGCTAGTAACAGATCCACGTCTAGCTTATAGGTTGCAGTAGTTTTGATTAATATAATTTTTGTTTTTAACCTGCACTAAGAGGGGTTTCTGGAATCCCCCTGTAAACCTTCCTCACTATATGCTCCTGCTCAGTGGTGCTAAAATTGTGTCTGAATTTCTAATTTTGTTCTATTACAGGACATCATCGAAAAGTTTATCTATCTTAGTAAGTATTCAATTATAACATTATATACTGCACTGTTCTGTGGGTTCTACATGTATTCTATCATGTTGGAGAGTCTAATCATATGACCTGCTATGCTAATATTCTGCTAATAAACAAACCCTTGAGATAGAGCTATAATCTAAGGCCTATTAGTAGCCAATAGCCCAAGTGTGCACAGCTATACAATATACACACATGCCTTGAACTGAAACTCTTAGATTGGAATCATATTTTAGGGATTAAAAATGAGATATTTTTGATGTTGGGAGCTTGTTTTGTTTTGAAGTTACATTTTTTGAAAAGTCGTGAAAGTTAACATTTTACAATAACTCCTTATGGGTGTTGGTGTACCAACCTGATTTGGGGATATAACCAGCATGCAACCTGTTTCACTAGTGTGGAGCTCACTCATGCAGTTCACCACAAAGGTAATTACTTCCCTTATTAGGTGATGACAGGAATATTCAGAGGGTGTTTGTTGCAGGAAGGGATGTCACAGTCACTACACCTACAACGTCCTCAGCTATTAAACCAGTTGTGCCCGTTTTTGTGTTGTGTATGATACAGCTGCTGCTGGCTGTGCTCTAACGATTGTAAACTGTTAGCTAGCTTGCACTAGCATCTGTAAACTAGCTTGTACTAACATTGTAGACTAGCTTGCCGCTGACTATAGTGTCTCTAGCTGAGATCTGTTTAATATTCCCATACCCTGTTGCATTATACCAATCATTGTGTATGAAATATGTTGGAAATGCTAGTAGAAGTGTTCTCCTTCACAATGCATGTGCTGGTGGTCACCTTGACGTGGTGAAATACGTGATTGATGAGCATCAACTTGATTCTTTATCCAAAGATAAACTACTGCTGATGACAAACTCCTCTACATGTGGCTTGTGAGGTTGGCTATCTAGATATTGTCAGGAACCTGGTGAACAGTACACCACTCTGTAGCAAAGGGCACCTAGCTAGATGTAGTAAAATTTCATACTGGGGAGAAGGAATGCAATTAACTTGATCTACTCAAATGTTCCAGGACAATGTAACATCCCTTCTTCATGAGCCTTAGAGCTCCATGCAGCTTGTAGAAGTGGGGACCTAAAGTTAGTAAGTTTCTTATCAAAGCATTGGAATGTGACCACACTAAAATGTGCCAGGCTAGGGACACTGTTTTCATTGCTACCTGATATGGCAGCTGCAGGACATGTTTGATGCTGCAAGGTATGTATTTTGTACATTGTGTACCAATGGTAACCCTGCCAGCACTTACACGCCCCTTGTTAATAGCCTTGCCTGCCTGGGTGGCCACTTAAACATGGTTAGCTAAGTGGATGAGAAGTCAATTGATCCACTTCACAGTCTGAATGATGGCATCATACCATTCATGCTGCTTGTAGGAATGAACACCTTGAGATTGTGAGATTGCTCATTGAGAAAAAGGGGTGTGACCCTATGTATAGCAATGGAGAGGTACTCAAACACCCTATCTGCTGATGCAAGGATTGCTAGACATTTAGATACCATCAGGTACTTGACTAAAAGTGTGACCCAAGGTCATATGAACATACTTTTGCTCTCACATTTGCTGGTGTTTGTAGTGTAAAAAGTCACAAAAAAGTTTGCCAAACGCAAACAAGCACATGTAGGGATGAAATCCTCAAAAACCAACCAAACAAGACGGGAATGACACCACAATACTTTTACACCATCCCTACATCTTGTGCCATTTTGCCAAAACTGTGTGTTTGTATTTGTTTTTTAGTTGTGTGTAGAAGAGGGTTGTCTTGTAGATGGAAGGGTGTGGCGTGGGTGTGTTGTGCATAGTGAGTATGTTGTGTTGTTGGTGGTTGCTACTGAGTGTAGCAGGTATGGTCCAAGTTGTGTGTAGAAGGTGTGGAGTGAGTGAGGAGTGGTGAGTGTGTGTGTTATGTTGGAATGTGCATTATGTTGTTAAGTTTTATGCCTGTTTAGCATGATAGATATGGGTTGTCTTGTATACAGGTGGCTGTGAAGTGAGTAGTGGTAATTTTGTAATGCTTTGTGAAGGATGGGTTATTTTGTGAGATAGTTGAATGGAGTGAAGTACTATGTTTGTTTGTGGTTGGTGTGGGCTAATAAGTACAAATGTAGAGGGTTTTGTGTTGTGTACAGGTGGCAAAATGGCACAAGATGTAGGGATGGTGTAAAAGTATTGTGGTGTCATTCCCGTCTTGTTTGGTTGGTTTTTGAGGATTTCATCCCTACATGTGCTTGTTTGCGTTTGGCAAACTTTTTTGTGACTTGTTTCTGTTTTTGTTTTTTTTGTTGTTGTGTAACCACACCCCAAGTGAAATGACTTGTTATGTAGTTTATTGTTGATGTTGATGGATTTCTGGA
This sequence comes from Agelas oroides, assembly GCA_949130485.1. Taxonomy (NCBI): domain Eukaryota; kingdom Metazoa; phylum Porifera; class Demospongiae; order Agelasida; family Agelasidae; genus Agelas; species Agelas oroides. Next base: position 1,201,687 of record OX422186.1, read on the forward strand.
GGATGTTAGCTGTTTGCACTTATCCACTTGACAATGGAATCATGGGTGTAACTGTTGTCTAATTGGGTATGTGCATGTGTGTGTGAGTGGTTGTTCTAAGGCACTGTGGTATATACATGACTGTCTACCTGTTCTGTTGTATGACAGGGTTGTAACACTGTATGTTGTGTGTTGTCCAAGGAACAGTTTCTATAGCTGGTTATACATTGTGGGCAGGTGTGTGTAGGTTGTGTATGGTGGGTGGCAGGTACATAGGTCATAAAGAGGTAAGGCATAACTGTGGTAAAGGAACCCTTGGAGAGTAAGAGTGTTTTTCCGGGTTCTTCCAGTACTTGTTACGGGACGCTTGCCTTTTGCTTTCTTTGTTTCGCAGATAGTTCTGCTTATCCCGCGCCCGTTTCTTGTGGACGTTACGCATACTGCGTTCCTTGTCAAATCCAGCACAAGTACGTCAACTGCTGTATGAAAGTAGCAACATATGCAATCGTTTGGGAATCAATCGATCGTCAAGTTCTCTACGGAAGTAGAATAACCGCAGCTGCATGCCAACTTCACGTGCTGTAGCTGTTGAACTTCTGTTGACGTAATCGCTATGAATATTCTATTCTAACAAAATGGCGTATAGCAGCAAGCATAAGCGTGGGGTTACCTGAGAATCGCCGATTAATTCGACTTCTTTCTTTGAGAACGATGAGTGGTGGGTACAATACCCAGTAATTTATGCTGATCTTTCGCGTTTGAATCGTTGTAATAGCTTCAGCCGTTGTCGTGCTATCGTGGTGAGCAAAAGAAGAAGAAGAAGAAGAAGTCAGAAGATAGACGATTTGCCTTTTTTAGCGACTTGACTGTCAGGTACTTAGCGATGCTTTCCAGCAAATTTAACGATCCTGTTGCCCATGGAAGCACTCGATAATGTCTGATATGGCTCATGGAGGCCGTTGACTTATCTAACGCGGACATTTCGAGCGTGTCATTTGTGCACTTTGAATGTGGCCGCCATTTTTTTTCGGGGTCATCCCTACATATGGCGTACTACCGTACGCCATGATATTCTGAAGCTTTGTTATACTATACCTGACTATTTGTCCTGGCTCTCTGTCACTATTTTCAAGACTGATGTTTGCACTCATGCAAATGGTGATGTAATTTGTTGTGTGACGAAATGCTACAACGTGGTTGGACTGCACTATATGATGTGGTGGGAGATGACTTGTATGCACAATTTATCCAACTCTTTTCTTTAGAAAAGTTGGTCTAACTTATTAGACCAGGACTCTTGCTTATGACAGCTAGCTAGTTCATCTAGCAGTCTTACAAGCCAAATGCAGCAAGCCTTGTTCCTAGACCTTCCCACTGTCCAGTTTTTCATAGTTAACCCCTCTAATTTCGGTGTCCTGTAAGTAACCAAACAGTGGTTACGCTACGTAGCCAACTTCCGGTGTTTTAATTTGAACCGGATGTAAGTCGGAAACGGTTCCGTCGCATTGATAAGCAACAAGCCCCCGAGCGTTGTTTTTATGGACCACTTTTTCGACTCCACTTGTATCTTTTCGAAAGTTAGACATACTTGGTTAGTTATATTGGCTACAGTAGAACCGGTGTATACATTTTACTTACCTCTAGAGTGCCTGGTTTGTCCACACAAGCGCTTTTCCCTCGAGCTATCTGCAACTGCTAGGTGGAGGTTAGTGTACGAATGTGCTGCACAAATCCAGATGCCGCATGCATCGACGCTAAAACTCAAGAATTAGCAAGTACAATGTTAGTAGTTGTCGTGATGTCAAGCTCATTTTTGTCTGTCCACTTCACAGGTTTCTAGGCGACACTACAAAACGTGCATTATTTGGAGAAACTGGCGGGGTCCAAACGTATTGCAGCAGCTGACTTTAGATTGATAGTGCATGCATGTTAGAAGTTGAATGCAAGTGTAACGAGGTACGCATTTTCTTGTCTGGTTGTAATAATGAATTATCATCACATTTTATAATATAAGTATACATATATATATAATATCATGATGTGAAACAAATCAAGCATGATAAAGTATAGAACACAATAACATGTAATAAAATGATATACACAAATCAATAGGTGGTCAGAGATGTCGGATTGTGTTCAGACTCCCAGTAAACCAACATTCAGCATGCAAGACATTCACCCAGGGAGAAATTGTACAGAATGCTCTTTGTGCAGCTCACCGCTACAACAAGCTACCCACCCTGCAAATTGGAAGTCTGAGCAAGTTTCATGGCTTCATCTGCACACCCCCTTGCCACTCCCCTCATCAGCATGCATTTGCAGGCCATGTTCAGAAAACATCAGGAAAAACATAGGAAATGAAAACTACCACCCACGCTGGAAGCCCCATGCACCAAAACAAATACAGTACTGTATGGTGGAAGGATGTACCAACACAGCAGCTAAGTGTTCTCACCTGGCATCCATTAGTGAAACATCACTACTTCTTAACTGTCCACTAAAAGAAAGTACAGTGGACAATGATACCCTTCCCTTGTGCAACAGCCATTACTCTAGCTTGTATGACAACCTGCGACGGAAACCATGTGTCCAGTGTCAGGTGAAGCCACCAAGAGGTACAACTTTTACTCATACAAGTCCAAATCCAGTGCTTTTGACTGCGTACCTACACAGTCATACTGATTTCATTGGAACAATTGGTGAAAGTGACAAATTGTGCAAAACATGCTACAACTTTCAACTTTCTGTCACACAAGAAGCAACAACAGTGAGCTTGGATGAAGATCTAAAGCTCAAACTACACAAGCTCAGACAGTCGGTTGAATTGCTCTCCAAAAGCCAAGATGAAAATGTTGACACCGAATTCCATCTGACATGGGCAACAGAGGCAACATGCATCTTCGTTGCTGAAAACTTGATAGCCAACAGGGCTTTACTATTACCAGACATTGTCAGGTACTTTACAGCAGTTCTATGCAGCAAGAGCAAATTGCTATCAGCTGCGCATCCACAGACAGCTAGCAATCCACCATCAAGCCAGTGGCTAATCAGCCGATTAACAACATTCCTTGCCCCCCATATTGCCTTCTGCTGCAAAATACTGAAAATTGGAACAATAGTCTACAGGAAAGACGGCGATGTCATGACAGCACTAACTTATGCACTACCGCCTACCTAGCCAAGCGCTACAATGGTGTACCAGTTGTCACACAAAACATCCCTGGTAGTTGGAAGCCACATAGTGTGATTATTGATGGCATGGTCTTGCTTCACACAAACCCACTTGCTCGTCACCACACAATGACTGACTATGCTAATATGCTGGTCAACAAGTTCATTGCACCATACTATAAAGCTGGAGCTATGGAGGTGCATATAGTATTCGATGACCCAGACAGGCATGGGATATCACCAAAGACAATCGAAAGGTTGCGCCGAGATGGCCAAGGACCTGAAACCTTAGGTCATGGGCAACACAGCCTTTCTCTGCCAACCCTACCACACTACTCCCAATGGCAAAACGTCTTGAAGTGTCGTCAGTGCAAACGATCCATTACAGAGAGTCTAGCTAGCAGCCTTCTCACTGTGGCCTCTCAATACCTTCCACCTTTTGGCAAATTTGTTACTGCAGGAGCATTCACTGGGACAAATCAAGACAAGTGCTTGTCTGTGTATGATGGTTGCCCTGAATGGAAGGAGGAGCCCACCCTTCAGTGTAATGCAGAAGAGGCAGACACAAGGGTGTGGCTGCACTGCAAGTACTCAGCTGGTTGCAACAAGATTGTTTTCTCTCAAGACACTGACACTTACCACATTGGTATGGGCCTCCTTACAGACTATCGCCTATCTGAACTTGATATCTACGTTCAGTTGCAGTGGTCTCATGTTTCCAAAGCTACCAACAGGTTCGTTCACCTGTCTGCACTGCAAGAAGCCCTGATAAACGACCCTGATTTAGCGCACCTGCCCAATGACATATTGCTACCATGTCTACAGACCTTGTATGTGGTCTCAGGGTGTGACTATGTATCTTTCTTTGCGGGCATTGGAAAAGTTACATTTCTGGACACATTCTACCAACATGCTAACTTCATTAATGACATCAACCTACTAGGAACACTTGCAGATATCATGCAACACAATGAAGAACATGGTTTTCTAGCATTCCTAAGGTTGATTGGGAGTGTTTACTTCAAAAGGTACAAATCAGCATTTGCTCAGCCCACACCAGCAGCCTACTTTCACTCCATATCTGAAAACCTTGATTCAAAAGAGCACCATCTGAAATGGATTAACTCCATTCGAGCAACAATCTGGCCCTACACACAAACGCCGGAAGATGAATTACCATCCACAGATTCCCTCCAATACCACTGGAAAAGATCAGTATGGACAGCAAACACCTGGCGGCAAGCATTGAAAAACACAATGGAACCTCTGGCTATCACACACTATGGGTGGGAACACACTGGAGATACCATTAATGTGGTATGGGAGTCTGACCACAATGTGCATCAGGCAAGGGAAAGAGTACAGTTCTACACTAAAGGCTGCAAATGTAAAACGAACTGTTCAAGGGGGTGTGGATGTGTTAGGCACCATCGCCCTTGTGGGCCAGGATGTGTTTGCCAACCGAGTGTGTGTCAGAATCCACACAGCACTAGAGACGATGGTACCTGCAGAGATTCTTGCTCTGATACTGAAACCACATCAGGTACTCATTCCATACCTACAAGTGAGGAGGAATCTCAAAGTGAATCTGAAGGCGACTACATCCATGATGAAGAGTTGGAACAGTTAATGGCAGACGTATTTGGAGAAGACATTGACAAGGAGTATTTACACGCATGGTTTTGAATTTCATTTGCAATTGTGGTCAACTTCAAAACTTTTTATGCACAGGACAGGCAAAAATTTCATTTTCACACGTTTTATAACCACGCATTTTACTACTCACCTCTAAACTGTTGCATAATTCCAGATGGAGCACACCACTTGGAAACACCTCCAGAAAACGCTTTAACCTGTTGCAGACAAAAACGAAAAACTAAGTACTCAAAATATAGACAGCGTAGCACCGTTCTACCATAGTTTTATTCTACTCACAAAAGGCATCTGGATTTGTGCAGCACAATCAGACACCTACCTTAGAAAGCAGCATCGGAACATGCCCCAGAAAATCCCGTCACAGAGCATGCATGGTGGCAAATCTAGGCAAATAAACACTGCAAATAACGAAAAGGGTGCCTAATAGTATCGACCATCTGAAAAAGGGCCGCCAACAGCACCCTGCATTCACCTAAGAAGGTCGCAAACTCGACACTCGATTTCAGCCGCCATCGCGCTCCTGCCACGTGCTCGTACTTTTCCCCAGCCGCTGTTAATTAAAACCTTCCATATAAGGAAATTATTGCGACGTAGCGTAACCACTGCAAAAGCTAGATGGGAAAGCCTGGAAATGAGGCGAAGATGCAGGCAATGTGAGTGTGGATCACTTTCAGTAGCTACCACAAAGGATTTGGTGACTCTTCAGATATTTTCATGCGCACATGAAATAGAGTAATGCAAAATTATATATATAGTGCCTAACTGTAGGTGATGGAAGATAACTTACAATATGTGCCTACCATCCATCTATTGTGATTTAGAAAATTTCTTTAGACAACAAAACTGTCAGCCATGAGAAAAAAATGTACATAGCTACATTGGGTGCTAAAAAAAGTCCATGAACCAAGTACAAATTTTGTGTGGTGGCAACTATAAACACTAAAGTTCACATATCAATGGACTGAGTATGCACTGTTCACACAAACTAGGAAGTCTTTTTTCTCCTCCAACTCAAACACCAAGTTAGCATGAAAGGGATACTCTACCGTCTGTGTTGAGACAAAGATTCTGTACCAGGCATATATAATTAGATTCTAGTTCCACAGTCCCAACCAACCACAATGTAGAGCAACTTTGATTAGTGCCAAACATGGGGAAAATGGATTTGGCAATTCTTCACAGCTTTTTGTGTTCTAATAATTATAAGCAGGTAGCTATTTAGAATTCATAAACAGCTGGCTGTGTATTAGTATTGTGACTGAATCATTTCCAGAGTCCTTAATTACATTTTGTTAGTCTCAGGCTGTGCTCTGGAGGCACTGACTCAATTTTATCACAAAAAAAACCCTGCTGAGGATGTCTCTCAAAAAGGTTTTAAGGTGGCACGTACGGAGCCCTGTATTTTCAAGGTCAACAAACCTGGAATCCAAGCTGATAGACATCTTTGTCTTCTTAAACTTTTAGCAAACAGTCAGTTTTGGGAGTCATCCGTTTACTGTCCGTAAAATTAGGGATTTTCCCAGCTTCCTGTTGGCATTGGCATCCGTTTATAGTTAAGATGTTGCCTGGCGGAACCCCTCATGTGGTGGTCGGAACTTTGAAGATAAGCTTAGATCGACATGAAAAAAAAAAGGAAAAATAACTAGAATATCGTTGGTACTACGCTCCAGTATCCAAAGGAGCTGAAGAGTGGTTGTGTGTAGTCTATCAAGCCAGACCATCCCTCATGCACCCTCTGGAGGGTGAGAGATGGTCTGGCTTGATAGACTAGGTTGTGTGTGGAACAGAGCCGTGAGTTGTTTAGCGACATAAGGCGGAGAGGTGGGGCTAGTAATGCTTGCTTCCACTCGTGAATGAGCCCCTCCGTAGACAAGCTGTGAATTATTTAAAATGTGTATTCATTTTGGTGCAGTCAAAGTTGTCCATTGCAAGGGTAGTGACAAACATGAGTCTAGCCTGACTTTGAGAGTAGCTCTGAACAAAAGCTGGCATAGATTGGTTTGAGATACATTGCCGGTGGTTAGGATGCTACCTATACAGTGAGCATGTAGATGCGTCCATCGATGCAGTGCCAATTTTGGGTTCATGAATACATTAATGAGCTACTAAAACCCTTTTTAAAATTAGGCAAAGCAAGATTACCCTAAAGCAAACCCTAACCCTGAAACTAGGAGTAACCCTGGTCCTGACTGTAACCCAGGTTTATGTTTTCGTTAACCTCCGCCGAGTGATGGGCTTGCCTTAAAAGGACAAGCCAGATATCATTATTCAATAGCTAGAAAAAGCACACCACTGTTGTATAAACGTAGCTTTCTATTCAAATAGCTTCAAGCATGTAATCTGTACAAACCTGGTATAAGCATGCAAAATAAGCAGAAGTGTGTTGGGGTGTGGGCCTTTGCCAGCCTTTCAAAAGCCTCACAGTACGCACCTCTACTTCACAGTGTACAAGATTTTTTCCTGCTGGAGCAAACCCAACAACTCGATACGCCGCCAAATGGAACTAGATAACGCAAAAGCAGCCAAAAAGTGAAACTTCACGAATGAAGGTCGAGGTTCATCCAACAACTCCACCCACTCAGTCAGTAACAAGTATACGGAAAAAACAGGAAGTCAAAACGAAGGCGCATTCCAATGTTCAATTAACGGTATCTTGTCTTCCGGTGAGCTTTCAAAGTCTCTTGCCAACAAACAAGAAGCTGTAGGCGCCTACCTTGCCAGCGGTTTTTTAGACCAGTCAGTCTACTTTCGATATCCAACGTTTCAAGCTTTAGATTCTTACCGCTTCGTGTAGGGAAGCCGTTGTTTACGAACGGTTCGATTGTACCCCGTGCGAGAGGGGTGCGGTTTAGCTTGGCACGTTTCGTTTCGCCCCCCCCTGAGCTACATGAAACAGGTACCATTCGAAAGCGCTGGAATCAGGCTACAAAATATGCAGTAACTAACTAGCGGCTAGAGACAGGAATAAAACCCATTAGTAAACTTTGACCTCTAGTGCATAATTGTGTATTTGAACGCGCGCGCACCGCGATTCTACTTTTCTCGTTCCCAGTCTGTGCAATGCGACTGGTTTCGAAGTTACTTTAATGACTGCCTGTGCAATCGTTGACTGAAGAAATGGCTGGTGCAGAATTTGTGAAATTGCCCTCCACTAGCTACAAAGCACACATCTGTCCACCTCTGCCAATCCACATCTCATCTTCAAACAACCCTGCAGGACCTGACTTCAATCAGAACCTCAACCTAACGTGGCCAGATGTCTTTCCCATGAGCCCATGTACCTCTCTGGCCCCTGTTCTTTATCTGCTTTCCATGTCTACCTGTTCTAGACAGTGTGCTCAGTTTTGTTCTTTTTGTTCTTATCTTCCTTTTCTGAACTGCTGTATGTGCTGCCGACCCTGACTCTTAGCCTTTCTCAGTAGTATATCGTATTCCTCCAACCTACACCTGGCTCTTTCACTATCTGGTTTCACCAATCTCTTAACCAAAACTTCCAGAATCTCTGTCATATACATCTCTCTTCTTCTTTTTCCATGGAGCCCATCTCCCCACAAACTGCTTCTTATGCCACTGTTCTAATAGCTCCCAGCAATTTTCTCCCACCCTATCCTGTACAACCTGTAACTCCATTACTAAGAAGTATTATCATGGCTCAATTAACGTAGAAACACTGAGTTTAGGACAAGGAGCATAATGTTATTGTTATTATTACAATTTGTGAATGAAGTTGACAGGTTACACAAGCAAAAGGACGTTCTGCCTGCTGAGCACATTTGTACTCCAGTGTGAGTGATATCCCTCTGTAGCTCCAACACAGCTGCACAAAGCCCTGAAATGAAAGATAAAAAGCATTACAAGTGTCAGGCAAAGTATACCAAACAAATTCTGCTCTGAGCTATGCATGGATTGACTCACCGTGTACATGTTTAGGTGGCATCTATATACAAACCAAATAATGTAACTGTGACAATAATTTGTGATCCCCCTCCCCTATCCTCATATGTCATGCCTACCGTCAAATGCTGATCAGACACTGCCCTCAAATAGCAGCTGCACAATTGGAAGTAAAACGTCCTTGAATAGTAGCCATGGCCAGTGTATGAAACAGATGATGGTCATCTAGCTATAGCACTAGGGCTACTGTGGGATATTCCATTTCGAAATTGTTTCCATGTAACAGGCTTATTTTAATGAGTCTACGAAGCCAGACCCAAGCGCACAGCACAAGGGCCTGGTCTAATGTCTATACCTAACCTGTGCATCATGCATGGATGTGGTTATTATAAGCTTATTCATGATATGAATGGCATTATAACGCAGGAATCGATGTACATTCTTTCTGCCTGCGTCTGAAACGTGATTGACAAGCAGTACAATGTTATCTTGGCTGTGTACTGAATACTACGATGAACTACCGGGGCTGAGCTTACCAAACGAGGGGGAAGGAAGCCAGGCAGAGATACATCCCTTATAGCCTGTGGAAAGAGCACCGATGCCATCACGCTCTTGCAGGAAGGTAGTTTACTAATAACATTAGCTGTTCTTCCTTCAAACTGTGGTAGCCTAAAGTTGCTAGATGCAGCCTTTGCGCTTCCATTCAAAGCTATGACATATCAACCGGATGTTCTATATACATTCCCGTGGCATTCTGCGATTGATTGGACCTGCAATATACTTCAGTGCAGCGGGGACAGGTCAGGTATAGGTGTTAGACCAGACCCTCGCACGCTTCGCCAGACTATGAGTCTACCTCCCTTACTCTTAAAAGTCAGAATGTTATTTTTATAGTTTGTGAACTGCCCCCTTACTGTTAGAAATGAACTCTCTCTCGACTTTAGGTCATGTGTATAAAACCTGACATCAGAACTTGCAGACAGAACTGTATATATTTTCAATAAAAAGGTTACTTACTTTCATGAAATAAATTTACTATAGCTAGTGTCATCTATGTACCAGCTACAATACTCACCTCAATCTTCCTCGCCTTTTACTAGGGATACACATTGTGCAAATGGACCTCGCTCCGCGAACGTCCGCGTTTGCCCTCGTATTTCCCAAGTATAGTTTCTACGTTCCCAATCCACGTATCCTGGGAACCAGACCAGTCTTACCATGTAAAAATGGCTGCTGTTGTAAGCTTGAGTTGGTAGAACAAAGAGCATGTTTGTCTTATGGTACAGTCGCTATTTGTCTGCCGTGGGTTGCTCACAGGTGGAACTGTCATACCAGTAAGTTTGGTAGCTGTTGTGCCTACCCTTCTGGAGAAATCCGTGTTTTGCGGATATCTCACTCCTGCATCTGTTTCCCTTGGGCTACCGACACAGTTCGCTCACAGTTGTTTAGTAACAGCTAGAGCTTTCATGCCTGCCAGTCTGATAGTGATCCCGTAGACCATTGTTGAGATATCGAAGTTTTTAGGCCAACTTCCGGTTTACCATTGACGACGACAACGACGACGACGACGACGACGACGACGAAAAATCTCAATTGAACGCGTGTATAGCCTCGCTTCGCTCGGAACAAAATTTATATATATATATGGAAAATGCACGTGGCACTGGCCTCACCTGGGTCTGCATGGAACGAGGTTTTCTCATTGGTTTGGAACCGCGGCGTAAAAGGTCAAAGTTCACTAATGGGCCTGTCTCTAGCCGCTAGTCAGAAACTAAGCGTGTACACGGTACAGGGTCTGAGATACATGCTGTGGTATGCAGACCAATTCGCCACGTGGTGAAAAGATGAAGCAAGCGTTTGTAAAAGCACTTGTAACGGTACACAGAATCTCTGTGCTCTTGCCAAGAGCGTCTGAAACGAAGACTTAAGCCATCTTGAGCAGTGGAAAAGTGATTTGCAGCAGTTCCTCCTGCAGTACACACTATCTCTCTGAGTTCATGTTTGTACAAGGCTGAGTCAGGTTAGCATAATGAAAGGATTGGGATGAGTTTATCATTAGATGGATAAAGTGAGAGTTTTAGAAGCAAAAGCCAAGTTGCCGTGTACCTTGATATGGTATGGTATTGATTGCGTATATCTCTGTGCCTCTATTTTGCGACTACTAATTCATCCCTATTCTACAGCATCATCACACTGTTTATAAGTATACTGTAACCCTGAAAGGAGTAACTTGCGCTGGAGATTCACACTTGTCCCCCAGCCTGGTTGATAGATGTATTATTGCAGACAGTCTCGCTCACACCAAATGTTCTGTCAGGAAGTTGTTGTAGCAGCATAGCGAGGACCTTCGCCCTCTGAGATTCACGGTTGTGCATGATCTTGTACACAAAGTGGATAAGCTCCAGGATACTGGCAGTGTAACCGAACATAATGAGCTTGTAATTCTATACAGTTCAGGTTGCTGCATGCAGCCAGTGAGTCACTGTACATACCATTGTATAGTTGTGTACGGAAAGGGTCTACTAGAGATGTGGTCCTAGCTGTAGAAGGAGCAACTGCGGCAATACTGTTAATGCTGTTACATTGCTGTAGCTATAGATGGTTTTCATGGGGCGTGGCTTCACTTCCGGAGGGCAAAAGTCGGTGTCTGGGTTTAGTGCAGCTGCGTGCAAAATACAGGCTAGTAAGTGCTACATCGAGTCCTTACCATTAGTACCGAAAGATAAAAGAAGCTGGTTCTCTCAAGGTGAAAGGTCCGCTGTACAGCTGCCTATCGATCGCGCGTTTGCCCTCCGGAAGTAGGGCGCTTAATTGACATTTGGAAACCATCTATACCCATAGTATCCCAGCAACAGGATGTATCACTACATCGTACTAGCAGGATGAACTGCTGCATTATGAGCTGCTCAGGATGGAGGTGGTAGTGAAAGTGGAGACTGATGAAGATAATCACAATTCGAAGGGAAGATGAAGGCGAAGAGCCTGAAGAACAGATCTAGCACTGAGCTCTTGTCTGTTCTTTTCTCCTGAGTATATCCCCCCCCCCCCCCCCCCCCCCCCCCTCCCCCCCAATCATGCACTGCATGGTGATCACTTCAGTGTCTTCAGTGCTATGTCATACTCCAGCTCTTTGTCTGTGTTATACAGGATAATAGCCCTTTTCATGGCTTAATCTTACTGTGTGATATAGGTACATACAAGCATGTGTATTGTTACTGCTTACTTTGCACATGCATGCGTCAACCGCAATTTTTTGGTCCGCATACCACAGCATGTATCTCAGACCCTGTACCTTGTACACGCTTAGTTTCTGCATATTTTGTAGCCTGATTCCAGCGCTTTTGAATGGTACCTGTTTCATGTAGCTCAGGGGGGGCGAAACGAAACGTGCCAAGCTAAACGTACCCCTTGCATACGAGGTACGATCGAACCATTCGTAAACAACGGCTTCCCTACACGAAGCGGTAAGAGTCTAAAGCTTGAAAAGGTTGGATATCGATAGTAGACTGACTGGTCTAAAAAACTGCTGGCAAGGTAGGCGCATACTGCTTCTCGTTTGTTGGCAAGACACTCCAGAAACTTACCGGAAGACGAGGTACCGTTAATTAAGCGATGGAATTTTTGTACGTATACACTTTCCGTTTTTTCACTAATTGTCCGTATATTGTCACTGGCGAAACGACTGCACAGACACGACTGTACGCATGCGGCAGTTTGCCAGTTTGAAAGTCGTGCAGAGACTAAGTCCAAAAAGGGTGCGTCAGATAGCCTCCGGGTGACTGTAGTGTGGGCGAGGACCCTGGCCTTTGTATGACCTGTCGTTTATGTAGCCTAATTGATGCACATTGCATGCCAATACAACAATAATGTCATGTCTGACTTGACTTGTAGATTGCATTAAGTAATACATGAGTAAATTAGTAAGGGGCGCCGTATTGGCCGTATTTAAAGTTCATTTTGCAGCTTCAGCTAATGATATCTCGAAGGATGAAGCTGATCGCTGTGAGCATTTGCGTGGCCCTGTGCTTGGGACTAACGGTGGGGCAGGTTCAGCTGAGGGTGTATAGAGGCACTCTCGTGCACTCCAGAGTACTCGAACAGATCGAAGTTCTGCAGGACCATCTCCTTGGTTTCGATGAGAACAACCTCGGGGAGGTGAGTAACTACTGCATGTAGTACATTTTCATTTATAACCGCGTAGCGTGTGTTGTCGTTCCCATGATCGGTTGTGGTCGTGCGAAAAATGGTTACCCTTACCATCAGGTTGCAACCTGTATGAGAGCGTTTTCTGACAGCTAAAAATTACATGTAGCTGTAGAGTGTAGGTCTAAACATTTGCCGTTCCTAAAACTTACTTCCAGTCACAACCGTACCTAGACTCAACCGTACCTAGACTATTTTCAGATCGCTTACTCCAAAAGGGAAACAAACATCAGATTATGAATGTACACATCAAATGGGACTGTTTGATACCCATTTTGTCCAGTTTGGTCAAGTATTACCTGCTTCAGGGTTGAAATTGTTAGTTACAAGTCGTATAATCACAACCGTACCTAGACTAATTTCAGAACACTTACTCCAAAAGGGAAACAAACATCAGATTATACCCATTTTGTCCAGTTTGGTCAAGTATTACCTGTTTCATGGATGAAATTGTTAGTTATAAGTAACCGATACCTATAAGTGGTAAAATCACAACTGTACCTAGACTAATTTCAGAACACTTACTCCAAAATGAAACCAAACATCAGATTATGAATGTACACATCAAATGGGACTGTTTGATACCTATTTTGTCCAGTTTGGTCAAGTATTACCTTTTGCACTGTCTCCTCAGCTTGACTGTAACCAGGGTAGCTAACCACTCTGTGGTTAAAATGACCAATTTTTTTATTTTTTTTGCAGTGATATACTTCCTATTACGCAGCATTATTCCTTATACTAATGTAGCCTCGTCCCCAGGCTCTCTCCTCAAAAACGGGGGGAGGAGAGAGCCTGGTAACATCCGCAGGAAAAGTTGTCGACTTCCGGCGCGTCATCATGCATTCATGTGATCAACGTAGGACGCTCTCACTTTAGTAATAATTGTCATGTGATTTAATAACCTCCCATGCAATATCGGTACTATACCTGGTAGCAGCGCAAGCTATTTACAATTTCGCTCCTCGTCTTCGAGGCATCCGCAGCTCTGTTCAGTTCCGTGACGCACTTTGCACATGTAAACTCGGAGCAGCGAAGTATGGTGAGCGAGTCGATCCCGCAAACTAACTACAGCGAACTTCGATCTTGGACTCTCTGAACTTGCGCCCCTTCCGCACATTCGCAAACTGTTTTTCACCAACCTTCGAGGTGTAGTCTACGCTTACAAGTTCATTTTCGAGTGACAATTTTGCTGAGTGGACAAAATGTCACGTGCACATGTGGTTTCGTTCTGCAATCTGATTGGTACCGCCAGAGCAAGGCGCCGGAAGTCAACAACTTTTACCGCGGATGTTACCAGGCTCTCTCCTTCCCCCCCCCCCCCCCCCGTTTTTGAGGAGAGAGCCTGGGGACGAGGCTAATGCTAATGTAGCTATCCTAAATTATGCTAGGATAATCAGTGGGCTAGGGTTAGTATATTGTCACACACTAGCATGTTGGGCTAACACCATAGCCTCGTTCCCAGACCACTCCCAGATTTTATCTCGCAGCCGTGGAGAAAACAGAGAGTGGCCTGGGGACGAGGCTACTAACACTATTTTTGTTATGAATTATAATTATCTGTGAGATCTTAAAACGGATAAGCATTCCACCACAATACTACAACTGGCAATAGCTAGAACAATAACTTAGCTCTTTTTCACAACCATGTTTCCATAACCAAGCTATCAATTATCTATTCAGTCATTCCCTAAGGGAAAACTAATTTTATGTGCTAGCAAGTCCAAACCGTGCTCTCAGCGACCTATATAGAGTTTAATGCTACAGTTTAACTTTGCTAAATGCCTTACTAGAGTTAGAAAGAGGCATGAGAGTCGACCGCATAGCCAATCACTTGTACAAAAAAAAACCAAAAGCACTGACACATATGTGGTGCTCAATAACATGATTGCAGAGACAATAGCTTTTCATGGAGTTGTACCACACAATGGAGCCATTACTCTTAACTTTGGCTAACTGTAGGCTAAGTCTGAACACAGCGTGGCTTGTCATGCATAGTCCTTACTTGAGGCATCTTAGAGAAATAGCAGATGGGAGTCGCCATGCATCAGCCATATATGAAGCAGAATCTCTGCCGTCTTCTACTTTCAGCCTGTCTACACACTGTTAGCCCTTGTATGCATACAGTAGATACTCATGCTCCAGCTGCTTATCCCGAACGTTGCTGCTATCCCTTGTACAATAGGTGTGCACACTCCGTCTGTCCTAGCTTCGAGTGCCTGGGAACGAGGCTACGTCTGTCCGTCCTGACTGTCTTTCATAAGTGTCATCTTTCAACCTCACCTCGGAGCTAACTGGCTGCCATGTTGTATGAAAATCTTACTTACAGTCCGCATGCGGCCCACAGGTATTGCATTAAATTACAGTCAATGGCTGTGTCAAAAACATACAGAATGATGTATAACAGATAATAATAGTGAAAAATTGCAATTCAACTCACTCACACTGGCTCGCCTCAACACGGGGAAAGAGATAATGATACAGCTACTTGCTAAGTTGGTGTGTATAACCTCATTCCCAGGCTCTCTCCTCCATCCCGATGGGAAAGCCTGGGAATGAGGCTAGGTGTACATGGTCAGAAGCGTTGCCATTTGTAAGCTATCAAGACTTGGTATATAGCAAACCAGTGAGGTAAGTATGGTGCTATGTGTAGATAGTTGTTTGGAAGGCATTGTGCCCAGCCATGTAGCTACATGTAAAACATACATCACACTATCAAGCATGTCAATATGCAAATACAATTTACCTTCCTTTCCTTGAAATTGAATGTGTTTAGGATACCATAGTTAGATAATGATGCATAAGTGTGAACAGTTGATATAAACCTTGGAAATATACACACAAACGTTGGAATCCCTAATGTAAGTGAGTGAAGTTGTTTTTTTTTTAACCTTCCTCCTCCTTGAAACCAGGCTTTCACTGCGTGAAAAGCTTTGGCATTCACCCCTACCTCACTACAAAAAACAGATTGGTTGTTTTATTTTGGTATCAGAGGCTAGTTGTAAATAACAACCAAAGAGGTAGTTTTCTTGTCGGTTCCTCCTCTTTTCCTTATTCCAACTTTTGTGTGTGTGAGGAAAAGAGGAGGAAACAACAAGAAACATACAATTAGCCTCTAGTACTGAAGTAAACCATACAAACAGGATAACCACTTTGCAGTTAAAACAACAATCTGTTTTTACAGTGCCGGCTAGCTTACACTTTGAAACAGTACTTAGTCTAATCTGGGAGCATTCCAGAATTCAGCTTCATAATGTGCATGACACATTACACGAGCAAAATATAGCCCACTGAATATTATTACTGTGATAGCTAAAACTGTCATAAGAATATTGAAATCTTCCTTTGTGTTGTGCTGTCTCCCCCACAAACTGGCACATTGTTAGCTGTAGCTACTGCTGTTTATGCAGCCTTCTTGCAAAATGTGGCCAGAGGCACTCTTAGTGTGTACTTGGAATGTGGACTGGCACATGCATGTATAAACATTTTAGTGGTTTTAACCTCAAATTATGATTCTAGTGCATGCATGGTTTTAGCCACACAGTGGTTACCCTGGTTGCAGACAAGCTGAAGAGACATATAAAGACTAAATAGCTACCCCACCCTGTACAAACTACTTAGAGCTAATTAGAACATCCTCTGAGCGGTCACTCCTGTTCAGGGCTCTTTGAACTGGTGAGTGCTGTAAAGAGAATTTAATTACCATTCATCATCCTCCCTTACAAATCAAAACACTATAGCTAATGCAAGAGCACATAAGAACGGGCTGCTAGAGTAAGAGCGTGTAACTCCAATAGAAGCCCGTAGTCCGGTCAAAATTATTGAACTGTTACTAAAAATAGAACACCCAGTACGTGCTTAGCAACAACGGCTTATGTCTACGGGCAGCTGCGCATACGTGTTACTATTTTTAGTAACGGTTGAATAATTCCGACCGGTTTGGAATTTTACGTAGTTACACGCTCTTCCTCTAGCCGCCCGTTCTTATGCACTCTTGCTAATGTACACCCAATGTTTTGTGCTATTCTGAGTGTGGCTGGGGAAAATGTTTCAGCTCCCTCTGTCTATGTCTCTAGACTACTAGCTATGTAACACAAATAGTAGCTAAAAACAGCCCTCTCTATCACCTACTCCCCCTCACACACACACACACACACACACACACACACACACACACACACACACACACACACACACACACACACACACACACACACACACACACACACACACACACACACACACACTAGATCCTGTTTGTGGCTCCATCCTCCAATCTTCAAGCTCTTGCTCAGCAGCATGGGTTTGACCTGAATGACGTCATTACCCTCCCAGAGAGGTATGATATTATCAGCCCAAGCCAGATGTATCATGATGGTCTATGTAATGGATATATCACTGTAAAAAGGTTCAGGTTACTTCAACCATATTTTGGTCACCTCAGTTGCATTCCTTTTGTGTGCGTGGCACATAAAGTTCAAGGAATGCTTACAATTTGAACCATAGTGTATAGTTCAAATTAGTATCTCCTTTCAGAAAGCCTATAAGTCAGCATTTCTGGTGAGGTTTGGCTTTTTTGATCTTGTATATCTGCCCCTGGAGAGTTCCTTGGTTGTGGTAGAAATGCCAGGAATGTAGCCAAACTGGTCTTCTGAAAAAAGAAGTCTAGCTACTCAATGAACTTTCAAGAAAACCTATTTGGTAGCATTCCTTGGTCACACCAAGTAAGCAGTGTATAGCTACTATCTATATCCCTGAGAGGTATGATACTATCAGCCCAAGCCAGATGTATCATTGTATTGGATATACGTACTATCTCTATGAGGAGTATAAATACAAATATAAACTGGTAGACAGTTTACCCGAGGTGCAGCTGAAGGTTACTACACAATTTAGTGAAATATATTGTTTATGCTCCGAGTATAGGTAGTATGTCTAGTTTGTACCACATTGAGACAGTAAACCATAACTAAACTATTCTGTACATCATGCATGTTTTGTGCAAACTTATTGTACAATTTTTTACACAACAGGAGTATATGACCTGTTATACTCTGCTGTTCATCCAATGAAATGCTTAGAAAGTGATGTAATGTGGTATAAGTATGTTCCTTCTGTCATACAATATATACGGTATGTACCCCATTCTGTGTATTTCTAGCATTCAAATTCAATGCTACAGTCAGACAAACTTGTGCTCAAGCTTGGACACTTCCATGGATGACCTGACTTAATTCAACTCCATACTGCACAGGACCAATGTGAATGCTGGTGTAGATTGACAAGTGTTTTCATTGCTGCCACTTGTGCACCTAGTCACAAATAGCTAGCAGTTAAATTCCTTGGAGCATGCTTTCAGACCCACCAGGAGCTAACGGCATACTTACCTGAAGTTTTAGGTCCTGCCATATGCACCATTGTTTTAGAAGTCTTGAGTACTTAAGTATTATAGTATTGGTCATTTTGTGCTAGTCAGGTACATGTATAAATTTTTAAATTTGGTCCATTGACTAGTTAATGTGAGATCTTTGTTGCTAGAGTTGTCATTCATACCGTATGGCGAGAAATTTTCGCGGGACAAAATTTTCGTGGATTGGCCGCTGGCAAAGATTTCTTGAAAAAATTTTCGCGGTTCGATGATCACAAAGCACAAAGCACGACGATCACAAAATTTCGCGGTTAAAATTTTCGTGGTCTAAGGCAAATCCGCGAAAACCGCGAAAATTTTGTCCCGCAAACATTTCTCGCCATACGCTTCACTTTCTTCTCTCACACATCTACATAATTATGCAACACACATTCACAACACATGACACACATACATATTTGTTATGCACACATACAAATATTGACCGTCCTTACAGTCAATTTCTAATGCCAGGACTAGTATGCTGTCATATTCATGCAGACCAAGTTGAGAATGCTGGCGCCCACTATGATAAAGCATTCAATGATTGGTTGTTTGGAGATTTCATCCCAACTTCTCAACAATTCGCCAGGAATCAGACATACGCAAGGAATGCTGCATCTTTGATTGTGGTATGTATTTTCTGTGTCACCCTTGTAGGAAATGTTGATGACATCTCACTACCACTAATTAAATAATTGTCCATTAATTGATTCCAGTGGCGTATCTAGAAAAATGAATGACTGGTTTCCACGATGCTTTGCCTTGTAGGGGGGTCCTTGGAGCATGCTCTCCCAGAAAATTTCGGTAAAATTACAATATTTCTGTGGTGCAATTCCATCAATTCTGGCATGTTTTAAAGCTTGTTCTTTTGATCTTTTGCAAAGCGAAAAGATTAAGCTAGCTTCATCATAAAGTATGCCTCACTATAGCTAGTCTCACACAGTGTTCATGTACTCATTGTAAAATCGGTGCAATGTGCATGGAAATGAATGCTGGATGCGACTGGGAGTGAGGCTACAGTACATTGTATGCTGCTGTGAACTGACGAGCCTGAGTAATTTCCAGAAACCTCGGAACCCCCTCTAGATACACCACTGGGATTAACAAATTTTCTACTTACCAAGTTTTGTATTAAAGCTATAGGTACAGTATTAATGTGTTAAAGCTAACCACATAACTTTCTTCCCAAGCCTGTCTGAATCATCAAAGAAAAGGCCTGGTTATACCACTGTTCTCTTCATTTTCCAACATTTTTGGAAGTCCATATTTTACCATGTTATGGTTGTGTGTTGCATGTAGTGCTTAGTAGCTATGTTGTAGTTCGAACATGGTCAGTTTGCTATCTGCACGTGTCTATACATACATGTGTGTGTGCTTACATCAGTCCATGTTGAGGGGGGTGCATAGTAGGTAGCTCATAGGGTACAAAACATTGTGCAAATAAAGACGTGAGCATGTAAATCCAGCCGTTCTGCTATTACTTTGGCCATGTTAGTACATGTAGCTACTGCAAACTGGGGACAGAAGAAACCAGGTTGACAGGTGAAGGAAGTATATCACACAGTTCCGTTGACATGTCCATTAGCTACATCATTACTTTGTGTATACTAATTTCACACACAGAGGTGGACTCTTCAGCACGGTACAACAACCGCCTCTTATGTTACCCCATTTGGAGTGGAAAGTGCCGAGGAATTTGTTCGAGTGGTTGGTAAGTCCTCTACATGTAGAGATTACATTGGAAGTAGTATAAAGTGCCATAGTCTTGTTAAAGAGCTCCCATGGATGGAGCTAGAACCATGCAGGTTCGGCAGTTGGTGCTCTTTTTGGTGACAGAAGTGTTTCATCCATGAATAACACCCACCATTGTTCATCTCAACCACTCATTGCAAGACTCTTGATATGTCACACACTTTCTGTTACTTAATGCAGTAGCTACAACATAATTATGTTTTCATGATACCTCAACTTTTCAGTCCTAGCTCACTAGACAACAAATGTAGACAGCAAGTGATTGTGCACTTAAATTGCCTGAGCCTCTCACTTGCCATGTACCATGCCTCCAGCATTGTCGCTCTTATAGCTACAAATGCTTTGCTTGAATTTGCTACCTGGTCAATTTTGGGCAGACAACAGCGGAATGGAGCCACCAACCCTCAAATCAAGACTCAGCACTATAAAAACAACAGCAGCAATGCATATACAAGGCTTGCTGGGCCAAACTGCTATACAGAGAAGTTTACATAGCATGAGGAACTTTGGCACCACTAAATCATAGTCAGTGCTTTTGGCTCAATTTTCTTCATAAAGGCCAAAATTTACTTCAAGAAACGCCCGTCCCTCTGTTTGCCTTGTGTGACCAGATCAGTGGAGTTTTAAGAAGCTCTATGTATATCTGAAGTATGTATTATACACTTAAATTGGCTGAGAACTAACCCATGACAACTGTACAAGCAGGGCCGTAGCCATCAGGTTTCAAGTGGTCAGGTTACTAGTGTGTGTGTAAGCATGCAACATAAATAGCTAGGGGGGTCTGGAGGAATGCCCCCAAGAAATGTTTGGAATTTAGTGGCTATGAGATTGCTTCTGAGAGCATTTTTGGGCCAAAATAATGCTTCTAGGTGGCTAGATGAAGAGTTTCACATGCACAAATATCCACCTTTCCTGCCCATCGCCCCCTACGGCACACCAGTGAGTTGAACGGTTCCAGCTTCCCGATCGTTTGCTATCTTGCAAGTCACACCTTTGGAAGAACGGAAAGTTGTCGGGAGGAAGACTTGGAAGAGATTCTTTCACACTGTTTGCAGCCATCTCGAAAGTTCTAGCACATCACATCCAAATGCTCGCTGTGTGCATGTGGGCCTTGCATGCATGTCCAGCGAGCAATTGTGCTAGTTGGCAATGCCAAGTAAGCCTTGAGTGAGGGAAAAAGTGGTCCAGTTGAAACTGGACTAACCAGACGGGTGGCTACTGAGCCCTGACAGGGCCAAAGAGCTAATTTCCAGTGACCAAAACTAGCTATCTTGACATGAAGATAATTTTATTTGCTTGCCACACTGACTGAGCAAAAGGCAGTCTGGGTAGAGTGCCCTATATCTCTCTCTGCTTTGTTAATCTTTCTATCCTTTGTTCAGCTATCTCTGCCACATGCCGAGGCTGAGCCCCCTCTTGTTTTCTCCTGTGCAATAGCCTGTCTTCGATGGTCTTCTGGAAGTGTTATTGGATCACATGTGCATAGTGTCTGTACCCGATAGCATATGCTTGCATGCACTGGATGTACGACGTATGTCTGTATGGTACATAACATGCATACATACATATATCAGACAAAATCTCACCGTTCAACTCACCGGTGTGGGGCTGCCTCACACTCGCCCCGACTAGCCCCCGTATAAAAGGAAGCACTAATTGGGCTAAACTCTAGTAAGATATTTCTATCCTCTTCAGGTGAACAGAATCAGAGAGCGCTAGTTGGCAAAGAAGCCTTGGTCAATCCAGGAGCAGATCCGACTGTAGATGAGGCAATAAACAGAACACGGAGGTATTTAATGTTCATTACAATGAAGTGTCTTCTCAACCCATGCTGCCAGAAAGTGGGTCTGCTTATACTCTGCTATACATAGTAATAGTGTTTTGGATTTACTATAATGCAGTTGGTCATGGGATAATATTTGATAATTATAACTCTGTTTACTACAGAGCATGCAGTTCAATGAAACAGCATTACACTTGTTGACTAATGACCATCAGCAGTAGCTCCTTTGTAAAGGAAATGAGTCATAACCTTCATTAACAGCTTGCAGCAACTCATACAGATTTCATTACCATGCAACTTAAGTATGGTATACTATTATAGGCCTTCAGCCAGTCTGACATATTAATTTTATGTATTGGATAGTGACTGTGTGTTTTTCTCCCCTTCAGTGTCATCCAATTCATCAATGACCTTCAGGTAATGTGCACACAGTGGCGGTGCTGCGGGTGGGGGGGGGGGGGGGGGGGCATACCCCCCACCCCCCCAAACTGCCCGGGGGGCGGTCACGGGCAGGCGCCATGCTATGCTCATGTGATCTACACAGCCATGCTCACAGCTAGCTAGCTAGGTAGCATACCGTACATAGATCAAGAGATGGATATAAGGACATTCTTTGTAACTCAAGATAGAAAGAAGTCCACTGATTCAGTTGAAGGAACAGCAGCCCAGGAGTCCATTAATTCAGTTGAAGGAGCAACAGCCCAGGAGTTCACCGATTCAGTTGAACGACCAACATAAATTTTGTGCATGCTTCTCCCCCCCAACCCTCTACTGCTGTGCACACCTATGTGTGCACGCAATAATGTCATTATGCTCAAACTGTATAATAAACCATATCACACTACATATCGAATTTTGTTCCCACAGGATCCACTGATACTACCGTTGGTTATTCTAGAACCTTTTGGAGGTGCTCCTGCTGAAGTAGTGGAAGGTTTGGGCAGACTTGTAGGAGAGCTGAATGTACGAGTGCAGGTAAAGTATTAGCTAGGCACAAGCTTAACAACTAATTGTAGAGTAAGAATGTATCTATTCTCACCAAGAAGCTTCTTTTTTAGTCTGTTTACTTGTCTATATTTGCGGTATCTCTAGCTATACATAATAACCATACAGTTCTCTACGATGTTCACGATTAAAACAAGACCAAACTTCTTCAGAAGCGCTGCTTTATAGGATACAAAAATATAGCCAAACAATTATGTTGTCTCAATTAAAAATGAAGCGAGAGATTGAACTAAAGAAGTTCTTTGATCTATAAATGGCTAAACTTCATGGCATAGGCACTGAAAGCACTTCAAATTTGGGGGGGGGCACAGTTGTAGTATGGTGGCCGCTTAGCGGCCGTAGGGGAGGGGTGTGGGAGGGGGGTTTCCGCAGTAGCTCAGAGAGTGTACCGTACTTGAATGGCCGCGAGACTACAGGAAGCTAACCCACTTCTTCCATTCGTAACCTGGTAACATTACAAGGCGTGTACTTTTTACCTCTTGTCACTTGCTGTCTTCTTTTTCTTGGCTGCAGGTAGCTAAAATCAAGCGTTCTCTGGCTCATTCAAAAATGCGCGCTTCCGTCACCTATGCATTGAACTAAAGAAGTTCTTTGATCTATAAATGGCTGGGGTTCTGTTCTCTCCTTGCAGACACATACTGCTGAGAGAACACCTTTACCAAATGGAACATTACAAATGTGGTCAGAGGCAGGACTTCTTCCTCCAAACATGGTACCGAATATATGTATATACCAAACGAATTCTAACTATTACAAATTATAAGTATGTGTATATTGGTAATACGTTTTTACACATAGTTGTAGTGTTTCCAGCGTTGTTTTCTGGCTTTGCACAGCTAAATTTGAGTGGTAAACAATGGGAGCTCACTAGTAACGTAAGGTGCCACCATCAAGCTCGGTGGTGAGAGCTTTCTACACCCATCATAAGTGACAATCCAACAAAGCAAGACGGTTGACTGTCCCGACAGCATTTGAATTTACCTCTGCAAAAGGGTTGCCTGACTCCTGCTGACATTACTGTGCTAGCAAAGCACTGCATGTTTGGGTGGACCCTCACTCATGGATTAGGCAGGGCCGGAGGAGCCGGTACAGCCGGTACAGCTAGAGCCGTACCACTTTTTACGCTATACACAAATATAAATTAACACCGTAACTTCCGAGCAGCACTAATCTGGTGCCCAGATGGGGGCGCGTAGGTCTGGGCACGAGATCGAAACTAGGGGCCATCCAATTGACGTCTGGACAGCATGCCTATAAAGCTGGAGGAAGTTTTTGACCCTCCAGATCAGCCCTATCACCCTCGGAATTTACAGTTTCCCTACCAATCATTTGGAAAGACTACTGTCACTCATCAGCTGCTTCCTGAACTCTGTAAATTGCAAAATTTGTGGCCGTAACACTTCATATTTGCTTCCTCCAGGTCTGTTAGGTCATCCAAGTAGCCACCATTTTGCCAAATTCATTCCAGTACTCTTTGTGTTAGTTTTTTCTTGTTGTTTTACAGTTTCTTGGATATCATGGACTGCAGCTTGGAGACAGTGAGCTGGAGTTTTTCAGACAAAGAAATCTATCCCTTGCACACAATCCCAATTCAAACCTGAAGTAAGGCACCTCTGTTGAGTTTGTGTTCTGTAGACTGACACCAGTGTAGACTGACACCAGTGTAGACTGACACCAGTGTAGACTGACACCAGTGTAGACTGACACCAATGTAGACTGACACCACTGTAGACTGACACCAGTGTAGACTGACACCAGTGTAGACTGACACCAGTGTAGACTGACACCACTGTAGACCGACACCACTGTAGACTGACACCACTGTAGACTGACACCAGTGTAGACTGACACCACTGTAGACTGACACCACTGTAGACTGACACCAGTGTAGACTGACACCACTGTAGACTGACACCACTGTAGACTGACACCAGTGTAGACTGACACCACATATACAGATGAGAAGTGTATGGATTTACAATGATACATGGCTGCCCACAGCTTTGCGTCTGGCATCCTAGATGTGAGAAAAGTTCTAAACATGGGAATCAGGCTTGGCTTGGGATTAGGTAAGGATTCTTTGTAAATTAACTTAAAATTTCATTGTTCACGAGGTATTTTCACCCTATATTACTTTGCTGTTTCTGCCACTATTTCCAGTACTGAATCCCCCCAACTTTGTGTGTACACTCTCTATGATTTACTCATATTTTTACTGCCATTTAGAAGTAAATAGCCATGCAGGTGTAGTAATTTTCGCAGACCTGTATTCAATGCACTGTAAATGCATCAGTTAGTATTCTCATCGCTTACTGATTGTATAGTAGCTACTGTTTCTGGAACAGAAATCTCCCACTTTTGTCAGTGACGATACTTTCTATCTACATTCTTTCCTCCTCTGTGATTCACTCAGATATATCGGGTGGGTATTCTCCTTCTATATTCAATGCAATGCGAGTTGCCATCCATGCTTCAAAGGCACTCAGTCTGACTATGAATCAAACCAACTACCGTCCACTAACCCACCATGAGGCGTTCTATCTGGCCACTATGGGAGGAGCCCAAGGTCAGTCAACTCTCATTAGAGTATGAAGAACAAAAGTGCATAGATAAGCATATGTAACTTCTATGGTGAAGGCAGAATCCCGGTCTATATACCACTATGGAGCACCCAGGCCAGCAAACATTACACGATACAACATGCATCTCAATAGAACTACAACAGTGCAACTCACCTGACTTTTGTATTTCTGCTTAGATTCAAGGATTTTAGCACCCAATAGTAGAACTCTTGCAGGCCTATTGGTATTTTGTGAAATATTATACTGCTTTTTCTTTAATTCTCCAGCACTGAACATGGATGATACAATTGGTAACTTTGAGGTTAGTAACTATTAACTTACATGCATGGCAAATATAACTAAGATAGTACCGTATTCTCTCTAAAATATCGGACAGCAAAAAATAATTCAAAATAGGAGTGTCCGGTGTGAACTAGAGAGTTTTATAGCGGCAGTTTTTTATCGTGTTTTTTTTTTTTTGTGAGTTACCTTGTCCAATTATTGCCACCTTCTGTGTGCGTCGGTCAGGACCCATACTGACACATACTGAGCATCACCTTTCGAAGTGGCGAAGCGTAGTGACTGCAGCCATGGTCATTGTCCATTGCCTCGATCGTAAAAACGACTAATTAGGGACGTTTCAACGCCGATAAGCAGAATCACAACACTAACTACGGAGGTACAGCGGTATTTGAGTTTCCTAAATATCAGAGTTGCGCCTTGCTATCAACGAAAGACGGCACACACGACATGCAGCACGTAAGCGTTCTCTGTAAATTCATAAAACGGATGACAAATCATTTCAGAAAAACATACCATTTGTTGAAATAACCTCGTGAGCCTCTCTCCCTTCCTTGTTTTACTCTGTAGAGCTTCATTTGACTAGCCAATACTCCGACAAATGTGTCCACGTGTATTAGAGAGGGAAAATCTCTAAATTTTCTGCTGTCCGGTTCATAATTAAGGTGTCTGGACAATTAGAGTGTCCGCTATTTTAGAGATAAATTAAATACGGCACACATTCTCCATGCAGGTTGGAAAGCAGTTTGATGCACTCCTGGTTGATACCCAGGCTCCTGATGCATCAGACCCAGTCTTTTACACTTTCCAATCGGACTCCATGGCTGTAAGTCTCATTGCTAATCTGGCTCTTTATTGCTCACATGTCGGACCACAGAGAAATATCCAGCAAGTTGCACTTATTTCAGGGGAAGCATATTAATCAAGCTGGAACATGACATTTAAGCTAATGTAAGGTTTTCTTTAGTGGTGCCACTGTTCCTATGTTAGTCTCAGCAGGGCGTACCTGCTTTGCACACACTGTATGGCAATTTTATAATGTCAGTACATTCAGGAAGCTTTCAGCATTGTATGTAGCGTAGCCTCTTATCCAGGCCATGTAGGAGAGCAAAAGTGATCTGGTATCCACCGTTCACGCATGCGTGAGGTTTTCTTGGCAACCTGTATACTACTCCGTTGCACTGAAATTATAGTCAATTTTAGTTTAGTAGCTATCTGGAAGGCAACAGTGAAGGTTATGCAGTTTTGAAGTCAGAACAGACATTGCTACAAACAAACAAGTGAATAATTTCTGCAAGCGAAGAGTTGAATGCTTTCATTGCTTCCTCGTCTTCATTTTGAGACAATGTGGTTGGTAGTGGCATCTTTTAGATGAGAAATTGGCTGACTCATGGAGGTTAGTGTAACAGAGAAAGTTAACTGTTTGTTGACGATGGTATATGTACCCCATAAAATCATGGGAGGTTTTCATGCTCGTGCAAACAGGGAATAACAGGCTGCTTTTTCTCCTCCCATGTGGCCTGGGTACAAGGCTACATTCTAGCAGTAGCTACTCAAGCATAATCCTAATGAAAACACTCTGAAGAGTCGTACTGTCATGTGTAAAGTATGTGCACATCTAGCTTGTTGTTTATGTACTACATCATCACCTACATCCCCAAAAGTCAACAATCACCTAGCGTGAACAACAATTTGTGGACCAGTCCATGACATTTAGTGACTGTAGCTAGTAACAGATCCACGTCTAGCTTATAGGTTGCAGTAGTTTTGATTAATATAATTTTTGTTTTTAACCTGCACTAAGAGGGGTTTCTGGAATCCCCCTGTAAACCTTCCTCACTATATGCTCCTGCTCAGTGGTGCTAAAATTGTGTCTGAATTTCTAATTTTGTTCTATTACAGGACATCATCGAAAAGTTTATCTATCTTAGTAAGTATTCAATTATAACATTATATACTGCACTGTTCTGTGGGTTCTACATGTACTCTATCATGTTGGAGAGTCTAATCATATGACCTGCTATGCTAATATTCTGCTAATAAACAAACCCTTGAGATAGAGCTATAATCTAAGGCCTATTAGTAGCCAATAGCCCAAGTGTGCACAGCTATACAATATACACACATGCCTTGAACTGAAACTCTTAGATTGGAATCATATTTTAGGGATTAAAAATGAGATATTTTTGATGTTGGGAGCTTGTTTTGTTTTGAAGTTACATTTTTTGAAAAGTCGTGAAAGTTAACATTTTACAATAACTCCTTATGGGTGTTGGTGTACCAACCTGATTTGGGGATATAACCAGCATGCAACCTGTTTCACTAGTGTGGAGCTCACTCATGCAGTTCACTACAAAGGTAATTACTTCCCTTATTAGGTGATGACAGGAATATTCAGAGGGTGTTTGTTGCAGGAAGGGATGTCACAGTCACTACACCTACAACGTCCTCAGCTATTAAACCAGTTGTGCCCGTTTTTGTGTTGTGTATGATACAGCTGCTGCTGGCTGTGCTCTAACGATTGTAAACTGTTAGCTAGCTTGCACTAGCATCTGTAAACTAGCTTGTACTAACACTGTCGAATAGCTTGCACTAGCATCTGTAAACTAGCTTGTACTAACTAGCTTGCCGCTGACTATAGTGTCTCTAGCTGAATATTCCCATACCCTGTTGCATTATACCAATCATTGTGTATGAAATATGTTGGAAATGCTAGTAGAAGTGTTCTCCTTCACAACGCATGTGCTGGTGGTCGCCTTGACGTGGTGAAATACGTAATTGATGAGCATCACCTTGATTCTTTATCCAAAGATAAATTACTGCTGATGACAAACTCCTCTACATGTGGCTTGTGAGGTTGGTTATCTAGATATTGTCAGGAACCTGGTGAACAGTACACCACTCTGTAGCAAAGGGCACCTAGCTAGATGTAGTAAAATTTCATACTGGGGAGAAGGAATGCAATTAACTTGATCTACTCAAATGTTCCAGGACAATGTAACATCCCTTCTTCATGAGCCTTGGAGCTCCATGCAGCTTGTAGAAGTGGGGACCTAAAGTTAGTAAAATTTCTTTATCAAAGCATTGGGATGTGACCACACTAAAATGTGCCAGGCTAGGGACACTGTTTTCATTGCTACCTGATATGGCAGCTGCAGGACATGTTTAATGCTGCAAGGTATGTATTTTGTACATTGTGTACCAATGGTAACCCTGCCAGCACTTACACACCCCTTGTTAATAGCCTTGCCTGCCTGGGTGGCCACTTAAACATGGTTAGCTAAGTGGATGAGAAGTCAATTGATCCACTTCACAGTCTGAATGATGGCATCATACCATTCATGCTGCTTGTAGGAATGAACGCCTTGAGATTGCGAGATTGCTCATTGAGAAAAAGGGGTGTGACCCTATGTATAGCAATGGGGAGGTACTCAAACACCCTATCTGCTGATGCAAGGATTGCTAGACATTTAGATACCATCAGGTACTTGACTAAAAGTGTGACCCAAGGTCATATGAACGTACTTTTGCTCTCACATTTGCTGGTGTTTGTAGTGTAAATATTCTGAAGATTTGTTATACTATACCTGACTATTTGTCCTGGCTCTCTGTCACTATTTTCAAGACTGATGTTTGCACTCGTGCAAATGGTGATGTAATTTGTTGTGTGATGAAATGCTACAACGTGGTTGGACTGCACTATATGATGTGGTGGGAGATGACTTGTATGCACAATTTATCCAACTCGTTTCTTTAGAAAAGTTGGTCTAACTTATTAGACCAGGGCTCTTGCTTATGACAGCTAGCTAGTTCATCTAGCAGTCTTACAAGCCAAATGCAGCAAGCCTTGTTCCTAGACCTTCCCACTGTCCAGTTTTTCATAGTTAACCCCTCTATTTCGGTGTCCTGTAAGTAACCAAAAGCTAGGTGGGAAAGCCTGGAAATGAGGTGAAGATGCAGGCAATGTGAGTGTGGATCACTTTCAGTAGCTACCACAAAGGATTTGGTGACTCTTCAGATATTTTCATGCGCACATGAAATAGAGTAATGCAAAATTATATATATAGTGCCTAACTGTAGGTGATGGAAGATAACTTACAATATGTGCCTACCATCCATCTATTGTGATTTAGAAAATTTCTTTAGACAACAAAACTGTCAGCCATGAGAAAAAAATGTACATAGCTACATTGGGTGCTAAAAAAAGTCCATGAACCAAGTACAATTTTTGTGCGGTGGCAACTATAAACACTAAAGTTCACATATCAATGGACTGAGTATGCACTGTTCACACAAACTAGGAAGTCTTTTTTCTCCTCCAACTCAAACACCAAGTTAGCATGAAAGGGATACTCTACCGTCTGTGTTGAGACAAAGATTCTGTACCAGGCATATATAATTAGATTCTAGTTCCACAGTCCCAACCAACCACAATGTAGAGCAACTTTGATTAGTGCCAAACATGGGGAAAATGGATTTGGCAATTCTTCACAGCTTTTTGTATTCTAATAATTATAAGCAGGTAGCTATTTAGAATTCATAAACTGCTGGCTGTGTATTAGTATTGTGACTGAATCATTTCCAGAGTCCTTAATTACATTTTGTTAGTCTCAGGCTGTGCTCTGGAGGCACTGACTCAATTTTATCACAAAAAAACCCTGCTGAGGATGTCTCTCAAAAAGGTTTTAAGGTGGCACGTACGGAGCCCTGTATTTTCAAGGTCGACAACCTGGAATCCAAGCTGATAGACATCTTTGTCTTCTTAAACTTTTAGCAAACAGTCAGTTTTGGGAGTCATCCGTTTACTGTCCGTAAAATTAGGGATTTTCCCAGCTTCCTGTTGGCATTGGCATCCGTTTATAGTTAAGATGTTGCCTGGCGGAACCCCTCATGTGGTGGTCGGAACTTTGAAGATAAGCTTAGATCGACATGAAAAAAAAAAGGAAAAATAACTAGAATATCGTTGGTACTACGCTCCAGTATCTAAAGGAGCTGAAGAGTGGTTGTGTGTAGTCTATCAAGCCAGACCATCCCTCATGCACCCTCTGGAGGGTGAGAGATGGTCTGGCTTGATAGACTAGGTTGTGTGTGGAACAGAGCCGTGAGTTGTTTAGCGACATAAGGCGGAGAGGTGGGGCTAGTAATGCTTGCTTCCACTCGTGAATGAGCCCCTCCGTAGACAAGCTGTGAATTATTTAAAATGTGTATTCATTTTGGTGCAGTCAAAGTTGTCCATTGCAAGGGTAGTGACAAACATGAGTCTAGCCTGACTTTGAGAGTAGCTCTGAACAAAAGCTGGCATAGATTGGTTTGAGATACATTGCCGGTGGTTAGGATGCTACCTATACAGTGAGCATGTAGATGCGTCCATCGATGCAGTGCCAATTTTGGGTTCATGAATACATTAATGAGCTACTAAAACCCTTTTTAAAATTAGGCAAAGCAAGATTACCCTAAAGCAAACCCTAACCCTGAAACTAGGAGTAACCCTGGTCCTGACTGTAACCCAGGTTTATGTTTTCGTTAACCTCCGCCGAGTGATGGGCTTGCCTTAAAAGGACAAGCCAGATATCATTATTCAATAGCTAGAAAAAGCACACCACTGTTGTATAAACGTAGCTTTCTATTCAAATAGCTTCAAGCATGTAATCTGTACAAACCTGGTATAAGCATGCAAAATAAGCAGAAGTGTGTTGGGGTGTGGGCCTTTGCCAGCCTTTCAAAAGCCTCACAGTACGCACCTCTACTTCACAGTGTACAAGATTTTTTCCTGCTGGAGCAAACCCAACAACTCGATACGCCGCCAAATGGAACTAGATAACGCAAAAGCAGCCAAAAAGTGAAACTTCACGAATGAAGGTCGAGGTTCATCCAACAACTCCACCCACTCAGTCAGTGACAAGTATACGGAAAAAACAGGAAGTCAAAACGAAGGCGCATTCCAATGTTCAATTAACGGTATCTTGTCTTCCGGTGAGCTTTCAAAGTCTCTTGCCAACAAACAAGAAGCTGTAGGCGCCTACCTTGCCAGCGGTTTTTTAGACCAGTCAGTCTACTTTCGATATCCAACGTTTCAAGCTTTAGATTCTTACCGCTTCGTGTAGGGAAGCCGTTGTTTACGAACGGTTCGATTGTACCCCGTGCGAGAGGGGTGCGGTTTAGCTTGGCACGTTTCGTTTCGCCCCCCCCTGAGCTACATGAAACAGGTACCATTCGAAAGCGCTGGAATCAGGCTACAAAATATGCAGTAACTAACTAGCGGCTAGAGACAGGAATAAAACCCATTAGTAAACTTTGACCTCTAGTGCATAATTGTGTATTTGAACGCGCGCGCACCGCGATTCTACTTTTCTCGTTCCCAGTCTGTGCAATGCGACTGGTTTCGAAGTTACTTTAATGACTGCCTGTGCAATCGTTGACTGAAGAAATGGCTGGTGCAGAATTTGTGAAATTGCCCTCCACTAGCTACAAAGCACACATCTGTCCACCCCTGCCAATCCACATCTCATCTTCAAACAACCCTGCAGGACCTGACTTCAATCAGAACCTCAACCTAACGTGGCCAGATGTTTTTCCCATGAGCCCATGTACCTCTCTGGCCCCTGTTCTTTATCTGCTTTCCATGTCTACCTGTTCTAGACAGTGTGCTCAGTTTTGTTCTTTTTGTTCCTATCTTCCTTTTCTGAACTGCTGTATGTGTTGCCGACCCTGACCCTTAGCCTTTCTCAGTAGTATATCGTATTCCTCCAACCTACACCTGGCTCTTTCACTATCTGGTTTCACCAATCTCTCTTAACCAAAACTTCCAGAATCTCTGTCATATACATCTCTCTTCTTCTTTTTCCAGCCCATCTCCCCACAAACTGCTTCTTATGCCACTGTTCTAATAGCTCCCAGCAATTTTCTCCCACCCTATCCTGTACAACCTGTAACTCCATTACTAAGAAGTATTATCATGGCTCAATTAACGTAGAAACACTGAGTTTAGGACAAGGAGCATAATGTTATTATTACAATTTGTGAATGAAGTTGACAGGTTACACAAGCAAAAGGACGTTCTGCCTGCTGAGCACATTTGTACTCCAGTGTGAGTGATATCCCTCTGTAGCTCCAACACAGCTGCACAAAGCCCTGAAATGAAAGATAAAAAGCATTACAAGTGTCAGGCAAAGTATACCAAACAAATTCTGCTCTGAGCTATGCATGGATTGACTCACCGTGTACATGTTTAGGTGGCATCTATATACAAACCAAATAATGTAACTGTGGGAATAATTTGTGATCCCCCTCCCCTATCCTCATATGTCATGCCTACCATAAAATGCTGATCAGACACTGCCCTCAAATAGCAGCTGCACAATTGGAAGTAAAACGTCCTTGAATAGTAGCCATGGCCAGTGTATGAAACAGATGATGGTCATCTAGCTATAGCACTAGGGCTACTGTGGGATATTCCATTTCGAAATTGTTTCCATGTAACAGGCTTATTTTAATGAGTCTACGAAGCCAGACCCAAGCGCACAGCACAAGGGCCTGGTCTAATGTCTATACCTAACCTGTGCATCATGCATGGGATGTGGTTATTATAAGCTTATTCATGATATGAATGGCATTATAACGCAGGAATCGATGTACATTCTTTCTGCCTGCGTCTGAAACGTGATTGACAAGCAGTACAATGTTATCTTGGCTGTGTACTGAATACTACGATGAACTACCGGGGCTGAGCTTACCAAACGAGGGGGAAGGAAGCCAGGCAGAGATACATCCCTTATAGCCTGTGGAAAGAGCACCGATGCCATCACGCTCTTGCAGGAAGGTAGTTTACTAATAACATTAGCTGTTCTTCCTTCAAACTGTGGTAGCCTAAAGTTGCTAGATGCAGCCTTTGCGCTTCCATTCAAAGCTATGACATATCAACTGGATGTTCTATATACATTCCCGTGGCATTCTGCGATTGATTGGAGCTGCAATATACTTCAGTGCAGCAGGGACAGGTCAGGTATAGGTGTTAGACCAGACCCTTGCACGCTTCGCCAGACTATGAGTCTACCTCCCTTACTCTTAAAAGTCAGAATGTTATTTTTATAGTTTGTGAACTGCCCCCTTAGGCCATACCAAATTGATCTTATGTTTCACGGATCCGGCCGGGTCTTTTTTTTGAAAATTGAAAAAAAAATGTAAAAATGCAATTAATATGCACAGTACTCTCTAGCCTCGTTCCCAGGCCATCGCGCATTCGTCGATAGCACTACAAATTATCGTGCAGCAAACGACGAACATGCGAAGGCCTGGGAACAAGGCTAAGTACTCACCACGTGGCAAGAATGGAGGATGGCGAGCAGTTTTGTGTGACTGAGTGGTATCTAATTAAATTCATGAGAAGTTCGGTCATTTTTATTTTTATTTTTTTGCCTGCCTACCGGGTCATGTTTCTGACCTAAGCAATCCGTGAAACATAAAATCAATTTGGCATGGCCTTACTGTTAGAAATGAACTCTCTCTCGACTTTAGGTCATGTGTATAAAACCTGACATCAGAACTTGCAGACAGAACTGTATATATTTTCAATAAAAAGGTTACTTACTTTCATGAAATAAATTTACTATAGCTAGTGTCATCTATGTACCAGCTACAATACTCACCTCAATCTTCCTCGCCTTTTACTAGGGATACACATTGTGCAAATGGACCTCGCCCCGCGAACGTCCGCGTTTGCCCTCGTATTTCCCAAGTATAGTTTCTACGTTCCCAATCCACGTATCCTGGGAACCAGACCAGTCTTACCATGTAAAAATGGCTGCTGTTGTAAGCTTGAGTTGGTAGAACAAAGAGCATGTTTGTCTTATGGTACAGTCGCTATTTGTCTGCCGTGGGTTGCTCACAGGTGGAACTGTCATACCAGTAAGTTTGGTAGCTGTTGTGCCTACCGATCTGGAGAAATCCGTGTTTTGCGGATATCTCACTGCTGCATCTGTTTCCCTTGGGCTACCGACACAGTTCGCTCACAGTTGTTTAGTAACAGCTAGAGCTTTCATGCCTGCCAGTCTGATAGTGATCCCGTAGACCATTGTTGAGATATCGAAGTTGTTAGGCCAACTTCCG
This sequence comes from Agelas oroides, assembly GCA_949130485.1. Taxonomy (NCBI): domain Eukaryota; kingdom Metazoa; phylum Porifera; class Demospongiae; order Agelasida; family Agelasidae; genus Agelas; species Agelas oroides. The sequence goes on from OX422186.1 coordinate 1,236,503, forward strand.
GTTTACCATTGACGACGACGACGACGACGACGACGAAAAATCTCAATTGAACGCGTGTATAGCCTCGCTTCGCTCGGAACAAAATTTATATATATATATGGAAAATGCACGTGGCACTGGCCTCACCTGGGTCTGCATGGAACGAGGTTTTCTCATTGGTTTGGAACCGCGGCGTAAAAGGTCAAAGTTCACTAATGGGCCTGTCTCTAGCCGCTAGTCAGAAACTAAGGGGGTTCACTAAGTTCACCCAACTCCATGTGGTGACATCACAATTTGTAATGTTTATTCCTAGCGCATTGCGCGCGCGGATCGAAGATGGAACTGGATCCAGACATGTTAATTGGAAGAAGCTCAGTATAAAGTCCCTTGTGAGGTAAACTTTCACTTACAGCTTGCTATAGTTTTACGGGTCGTAGTTTTATACTTACAGTAACTCTGTGAACTAAATTCAGCATAATTTCCGGACCTGAAGAGCTTCAGTACCTTTCTCATGCCTTTGTGAGTGCAACAGCTAGCTCAGTAACATGCTGTGTGACTTATGCGCCTATCAATGTTACGCCCCACTACCCCCTGTACGGGCTATAGTGGGGCAAGGTGGGGATTTGACTAATTTAAATATCAATTGCCCCAATATACGGGACATACCCTATAATCAAATCCCCTTGCAGAAGGTGGGGGATTACTGGGAATTTGACACACGCAGTGTAACTGTGCAGTATACGGAGACCATTGCCGTATTCAAGATGTCTTCAGAGGTAATCAAATGCCCGACTATAGGGGCAGCCTCCTTCGGTCAAAGCCCCTACATTGCCCGCTATCTGCCCGTACGGGGGGTAGTGGGGCATAATATTGATAGGCGCATTACTAGCCTAGTCTTTCACGCTCAGGTCTAGCTTCACCAGTCTATACTAATGATCATGAGCCATGTGCAGATTTTTTATAGTAAGTTCTAGTTTGCATGTGATGACCTAAATGTTTACTACAATCTGAGTACAAGAACAAATTTTGTGTGAGCATCTTGGGGTACGGTTTCACTTGACTGCATTATTTAAGATACTAAAAACTTGTCCCTCAGCAAGTCATGCAAAACAGTTGCTGGAAGGCATGCAGCAAAACAAAACACCAGAAAAATCACAGAGTCTGTATTGTGTCCAAAGATGTGCAACTTTTTAACAAGAATACTGAACTCTAGTGTACATACACTATTTTCAGAGAAAACTGCTCTTGCAAACTGAATCATACACAGTGCAATCTGTTGAAGTGTACTCCCAAAGTAGTCTCATTGCCATACTCTCACAAATGTCTCATGTTTTGAGGGACATGTCTTGTCATATGTAATGGTTGCTTACTACACAAAGAATGTCATAATTGCATTTAAAATCTTGATCTCATAATGCCGACAGTTTAGTGCTGAAGAACATTTACATCTTCTTTAATTTTACCTTGCTCCTCCCTATCACAAAAGCCTCTCTGCCCCCAGTTTCCATGACAATGTTCTCATATGGGGTACAGTGTGTGTCAAATTGCTCCACAGACGTTTAAACTAGCATAAGCCTTAGCCTCATTCCCAGCCTCCCCCGTTTTTACCTTCCGTTTGCATTCACAATAATACACGGTAGCGGAAGACTAGCGTTCACAATAATACACGGGAGCGGAAGACCAGCTGGTCTTCCGCTCCCTTGTATTATTGTGAACACAAACGGAAGGTAAAAACACTGGTCTTCCGCTCCCGTGTATTATTGTGAACACAAACGGAAGGTAAAACACTGGTCTTCCGCTCCCGTGTATTATTGTGAACACAAACGGAAGGTAAAAATGGGGAAGGCCTGGGAACGAGGCTACATAAGCCTGATGCTAAGACACTTATCCTGGTTTCTATCCAACTTTAATATGCTGCTTGCAGTTTCTGCTCTGGAAACAGCAAGCAACCAACGATGGGTACATGACTACATGGCCTAACTCATTTCTGGGCTCCACTAATAAGCTTGCAATAAATCAAGTGAGGATACACTGAGAGTCTGGGAAGGAGGCTACACTTTGTCATAGCAACCTGCAAAAACATGAGGAATCCTGTCTAACTGGGACCTTAGTCTTACAGGGCCGTAGCCATCAAATATGGAGTGGCCAGGTTAGTGCATGGTGCGTGCGTAAGCACGTATGGAACAGGTAGGGGGGTCTGGGGGCATGCCCCCCAGAAAATTTTTGGATTTAGAGGTTATGAGGTTGCTTCCGAGACCATTTTTGGGCCAAAACGATGCTTCTTGGAGGCCAGACGACAGAGTTTTATATGCATGAACATCTACCCTTTCTGCCTGTTGCGCCATATAGCACTGCATGGTTTCGGCTTTCCAGTCGTTCGCTAGTCTCACAAGCCACACCCTTCGCAGATCGTTCGGTTGGAAGAACGGAAAATTGTTGGAAGACTCGGTCTTTCGCACTGTTCGCAGCCATCTCGTATTATGTTGCAACATGTCACCACGCTGTGTGGGTGCCATGGGCGTTTGCCAAGCATTGGCCCTATTTGGCGACGCCAAGCAAGCTATGGGTGAGGGAATAAGTGGTCCTGTTGAAACCAGACTAACCGGACCGGTGGCTACAGCCCTGTCTTACAAGGGGTAGTCACTTATATGTCCCATGTAGAAGCATTTGCGACCGGGATCAAAATTGAGTCAAGTGATCAAAGCCCTTTTTGGGGGCTGATCAAGGTGACCTCTGAACTGCTCAAATCAATGGATCAAGAACACAGAAGGGAACGATCAAGCAATTAAGCACACTTTTTGCCAATCAAAAACCTTGATCCCAGTCGCAAACGCTTGAACACACGGCATGTGACTACCCCTTGGTCTTAGTAGGAAAGTCTTAGTTTTAGTAGGTAACAGGTTAGATCACAAGCTGGGGACGAACATGATCACAGTACTCAATATTAAAATACTGACTGAACCTGTTGGGGTTTTTTACACGAGTCCAGTATTAGCTACATAATTTTCTTGCTATAAAATTAAGTTGCACAGTCTCTTTGAATACAATACAGACTACCTGATGTCTTGTTCAACTGGTGTTTTGTTGCTGCATGCCCTCCAGCATAGATAGTAGAGGAGAGTACTCCTCTACTATCTATGCCTCCAGCAACTCAAACTCGACTCGAGGATCTAGCCCTTCGCAGAGAGGTGTGGCTTGCGAGACTAATGTGCTACATGCCTGGATCCAGTTCCATGACGCTCTGCGCGCGCAATGCGCACATTACAGTTTATGACGTCACCACATGGAGTTGGGTGAACTTAGTGAACCCCGAAACTAAGCGTGTACACGGTACAGGGTCTGAGATACATGCTGTGGTATGCAGACCAATTCGCCACGTGGTGAAAAGATGAAGCAAGCGTTTGTAAAAGCACTTGTAACGGTACACAGAATCTCTGTGCTCTTGCCAAGAGCGTCTGAAACGAAGACTTAAGCCATCTTGAGCAGTGGAAAAGTGATTTGCAGCAGTTCCTCCTGCAGTACACACTATCTCTCTGAGTTCATGTTTGTACAAGGCTGAGTCAGGTTAGCATAATGAAAGGATTGGGATGAGTTTATCATTAGATGGATAAAGTGAGAGTTTTAGAAGCAAAAGCCAAGTTGCCGTGTACCTTGATATGGTATGGTATTGATTGCGTATATCTCTGTGCCTCTATTTTGCGACAACTAATTCATCCCTATTCTACAGCATCATCACACTGTTTATAAGTATACTGTAACCCTGAAAGGAGTAACTTGCGCTGGAGATTCACACTTGTCCCCCAGCCTGGTTGATAGATGTATTATTGCAGACAGTCTCGCTCACACCAAATGTTCTGTCAGGAAGTTGTTGTAGCAGCATAGCGAGGACCTTCGCCCTCTGAGATTCACGGTTGTGCATGATCTTGTACACAAAGTGGATAAGCTCCAGGATACTGGCAGTGTAACCGAACATAATGAGCTTGTAATTCTATACAGTTCAGGTTGCTGCATGCAGCCAGTGAGTCACTGTACATACCATTGTATAGTTGTGTACGGAAAGGGTCTACTAGAGATGTGGTCCTAGCTGTAGAAGGAGCAACTGCGGCAATACTGTTAATGCTGTTACATTGCTGTAGCTATAGATGGTTTTCATGGGGCGTGGCTTCACTTCCGGAGGGCAAAAGTCGGTGTCTGGGTTTAGTGCAGCTGCGTGCAAAATACAGGCTAGTAAGTGCTACATCGAGTCCTTACCATTAGTACCAAAAGATAAAAGAAGCTGGTTCTCTCAAGGTGAAAGGTCCGCTGTACAGCTGCCTATCGATCGCGCGTTTGCCCTCCGGAAATAGGGCGCTTAATTGACATTTGGAAACCATCTATACCCATAGTATCCCAGCAACAGGATGTATCACTACATCGTACTAGCAGGATGAACTGCTGCATTATGAGCTGCTCAGGATGGAGGTGGTAGTGAAAGTGGAGACTGATGAAGATAATCACAATTCGAAGGGAAGATGAAGGCGAAGAGCCTGAAGAACAGATCTAGCACTGAGCTCTTGTCTGTTCTTTTCTCCTGAGTATATCCCCCCCCCCCCCCCCCCCTCCCCCCCAATCATGCACTGCATGGTGATCACTTCAGTGTCTTCAGTGCTATGTCATACTCCAGCTCTTTGTCTGTGTTATACAGGATAATAGCCCTTTTCATGGCTTAATCTTACTGTGTGATATAGGTACATACAAGCATGTGTATTGTTACTGCTTACTTTGCACATGCATGCGTCAACCGCAATTTTTTGGTCCGCATACCACAGCATGTATCTCAGACCCTGTACCTTGTACACGCTTAGTTTCTGCATATTTTGTAGCCTGATTCCAGCGCTTTTGAATGGTACCTGTTTCATGTAGCTCAGGGGGGGCGAAACGAAACGTGCCAAGCTAAACGTACCCCTTGCATACGAGGTACGATCGAACCATTCGTAAACAACGGCTTCCCTACACGAAGCGGTAAGAGTCTAAAGCTTGAAAAGGTTGGATATCGATAGTAGACTGACTGGTCTAAAAAACTGCTGGCAAGGTAGGCGCATACTGCTTCTCGTTTGTTGGCAAGACACTCCAGAAACTTACCGGAAGACGAGGTACCGTTAATTAAACGATGGAATTTTTGTACGTATACACTTTCCGTTTTTTCAATAATTGTCCGTATATTGTCACTGGCGAAACGACTGCACAGACACGACTGTACGCATGCGGCAGTTTGCCAGTTTGAAAGTCGTGCAGAGACTAAGTCCAAAAAGGGTGCGTCAGATAGCCTCCGGGTGACTGTAGTGTGGGCGAGGACCCTGGCCTTTGTATGACCTGTCGTTTATGTAGCCTAATTGATGCACATTGCATGCCAATACAACAATAATGTCATGTCTGACTTGACTTGTAGATTGATTAAGTAATACATGAGTAAATTAGTAAGGGGCGCCGTATTGGCCGTATTTAAAGTTCATTTTGCAGCTTCAGCTAATGATATCTCGAAGGATGAAGCTGATCGCTGTGAGCATTTGCGTGGCCCTGTGCTTGGGACTAACGGTGGGGCAGGTTCAGCTGAGGGTGTATAGAGGCACTCTCGTGCACTCCAGAGTACTCGAACAGATCGAAGTTCTGCAGGACCATCTCCTTGGTTTCGATGAGAACAACCTCGGGGAGGTGAGTAACTACTGCATGTAGTACATTTTCATTTATAACCGCGTAGCGTGTGTTGTCATTCCCATGATCGGTTGTGGTCGTGCGAAAAATGGTTACCCTTACCATCAGGTTGCAACCTGTATGAGAGCGTTTTCTGACAGCTAAAAATTACATGTAGCTGTAGAGTGTAGGTCTAAACATTTGCCGTTCCTAAAACTTACTTCCAGTCACAACCGTACCTAGACTATTTTCAGATCGCTTACTCCAAAAGGGAAACAAACATCAGATTATGAATGTACACATCAAATAGGAGTGTTTGATACCCATTTTGTCCAGTTTGGTCAAGTATTACCTGCTTCAGGGTTGAAATTGTTAGTTACAAGTCGTATAATCACAACCGTACCTAGACTAATTTCAGAACACTTACTCCAAAAGGGAAACAAACATCAGATTATACCCATTTTGTCCAGTTTGGTCAAGTATTACCTGTTTCATGGATGAAATTGTTAGTTACAAGTAACCGATACCTATAAGTGGTAAAATCACAACTGTACCTAGACTGATTTCAGAACACTTACTCCAAAATGAAACCAAACATCAGATTATGAATGTACACATCAAATGGGACTGTTTGATACCTATTTTGTCCAGTTTGGTCAAGTATTACCTTTTGCACTGTCTCCTCAGCTTGACTGTAACCTGGGTAGCTAACCACTCTGTGGTTAAAATGACCAATTTTTTTATTTTTTTTTGCAGTGATATACTTCCTATTATGCAGCATTATTCCTTATACTAATGTAGCCTCGTCCCCAGGCTCTCTCCTCAAAAACGGGGGGAGGAGAGAGCCTGGTAACATCCGCAGGAAAAGTTGTCGACTTCCGGCGCGTCATCATGCATTCATGTGATCAACGTAGGACGCTCTCACTTTAGTAATAATTGTCATGTGATTTAATAACCTCCCATGCAATATCGGTACTATACCTGGTAGCAGCGCAAGCTATTTACAATTTCGCTCCTCGTCTTCGAGGCATCCGCAGCTCTGTTCAGTTCCGTGACGCACTTTGCACATGTAAACTCGGAGCAGCGAAGTATGGTGAGCGAGTCGATCCCGCAAACTAACTACAGCGAACTTCGATCTTGGACTCTCTGAACTTGCGCCCCTTCCGCACATTCGCAAACTGTTTTTCACCAACCTTCGAGGTGTAGTCTACGCTTACAAGTTCATTTTCGAGTGACAATTTTGCTGAGTGGACAAAATGTCACGTGCACATGTGGTTTCGTTCTGCAATCTGATTGGTACCGCCAGAGCAAGGCGCCGGAAGTCAACAACTTTTACCGCGGATGTTACCAGGCTCTCTCCTTCCCCCCCCCCCCCCCCCCCCCGTTTTTGAGGAGAGAGCCTGGGGACGAGGCTAATGCTAATGTAGCTATCCTAAATTATGCTAGGATAATCAGTGGGCTAGGGTTAGTATATTGTCACACACTAGCATGTTGGGCTAACACCATAGCCTCGTTCCCAGACCACTCCCAGATTTTATCTCGCAGCCGTGGAGAAAACCGAGAGTGGCCTGGGGACGAGGCTACTAACACTATTTTTGTTATGAATTATAATTATCTGTGAGATCTTAAAACGGATAAGCATTCCACCACAATACTACAACTGACAATAGCTAGAACAATAACTTAGCTCTTTTTCACAACCATGTTTCCATAACCAAGCTATCAATTATCTATTCAGTCATTCCCTAAGGGAAAACTAATTTTATGTGCTAGCAAGTCCAAACCGTGCTCTCAGCGACCTATATAGAGTTTAATGCTACAGTTTAACTTTGCTAAATGCCTTACTAGAGTTAGAAAGAGGCATGAGAGTCGACCGCATAGCCAATCACTTGTACAAAAAAAAAACAAAAGCACTGACACATATGTGGTGCTCAATAACATGATTGCAGAGACAATAGCTTTTCATGGAGTTGTACCACACAATGGAGCCATTACTCTTAACTCTGGCTAACTGTAGGCTAAGTCTGAACACAGCGTGGCTTGTCATGCATAGTCCTTACTTGAGGCATCTTAGAGAAATAGCAGATGGGAGTCGCCATGCATCAGCCATATATGAAGCAGAATCTCTGCCGTCTTCTACTTTCAGCCTGTCTACACACTGTTAGCCCTTGTATGCATACAGTAGATACTCATGCTCCAGCTGCTTATCCCGAACGTTGCTGCTATCCCTTGTACAATAGGTGTGCACACTCCGTCTGTCCTAGCTTCGAGTGCCTGGGAACGAGGCTACGTCTGTCCGTCCTGGCTGTCTTTCATAAGTGTCATCTTTCAACCTCACCTTGGAGCTAGCTGGCTGCCATGTTGTATGAAAATCTTACTTACAGTCCGCATGCGGCCCACAGGTATTGCATTAAATTACAGTGTCAAAAACATACAGAATGATGTATAGCAGATAATAATAGTGAAAAATTGCAATTCAACTCACTCACACTGGCTCGCCTCAACACGGGGAAAGAGATAATGATACAGCTACTTGCTAAGTTGGTGTGTATAACCTCATTCCCAGGCTCTCTCCTCCATCCCGATGGGAAAGCCTGGGAATGAGGCTAGGTGTACATGGTCAGAAGCGTTGCCATTTGTAAGCTATCAAGACTTGGTATATAGCAAACCAGTGAGGTAAGTATGGTGCTATGTGTAGATAGTTGTTTGGAAGGCATTGTGCCCAGCCAGTAGCTACATGTAAAACATACATCACACTATCAAGCATGTCAATATGTAAATACAATTTACCTTCCTTTCCTTGAAATTGAATGTGTTTAGGATACCATAGTTAGATAATGATGCATAAGTGTGAACAGTTGATATAAACCTTGGAAATATACACACAAACGTTGGAATCCCTAATGTAAGTGAGTGAAGTTGTTTTTTTTTAACCTTCCTCCTCCTTGAAACCAGGCTTTCACTGCGTGAAAAGCTTTGGCATTCACCCCTACCTCACTACAAAAAACAGATTGGTTGTTTTATTTTGGTATCAGAGGCTAATTGTAAATAACAACCAAAGAGGTAGTTTTCTTGTCGGTTCCTCCTCTTTTCCTTATTCCAACTTTTGTGTGTATGAGGAAAGGAGGAGGAACCAACAAGAAACATACAATTAGCTTCTAGTACTGAAGTAAACCATACAAACAGGATAACCACTTTGCAGTTAAAACAACAATCTGTTTTTACAGTGCCGGCTAGCTTACACTTTGAAACAGTACTTAGTCTAATCTGGGAGCATTCCAGAATTCAGCTTCATAATGTGCATGACACATTACACGAGCAAAATATAGCCCACTGAATATTATTACTGTGATAGCTAAAACTGTCATAAGAATATTGAAATCTTCCTTTGTGTTGTGCTGTCTCCCCCACAAACTGGCACATTGTTAGCTGTAGCTACTGCTGTTTATGCAGCCTTCTTGCAAAATGTGGCCAGAGGCACTCTTAGTGTGTACTTGGAATGTGGACTGGCACATGCATGTATAAACATTTTAGTGGTTTTAACCTCAAATTATGATTCTAGTGCATGCATGGTTTTAGCCACACAGTGGTTACCCTGGTTGCAGACAAGCTGAAGAGACATATAAAGACTAAATAGCTACCCCACCCTGTACAAACTACTTAGAGCTAATTAGAACATCCTCTGAGCGGTCACTCCTGTTCAGGGCTCTTTGAACTGGTGAGTGCTGTAAAGAGAATTTAATTACCATTCATCATCCTCCCTTACAAATCAAAACACTATAGCTAATGCAAGAGCACATAAGAACGGGCTGCTAGAGTAAGAGCGTGTAACTCCAATAGAAGCCCGTAGTCCGGTCAAAATTATTGAACTGTTACTAAAAATAGAACACCCAGTATGTGCTTAGCAACAACGGCTTATGTCTACGGGCAGCTGCGCATACGTGTTACTATTTTTAGTAACAGTTGAATAATTCCGACCGGTTTGGAATTTTACGTAGTTACACGCTCTTCCTCTAGCCGCCCGTTCTTATGCACTCTTGCTAATGTACACCCAATGTTTTGTGCTATTCTGAGTGTGGCTGGGGAAAATGTTTCAGCTCCCTCTGTCTATGTCTCTAGACTACTAGCTATGTAACACAAATAGTAGCTAAAAACAGCCCTCTCTATCACCTACTCCCCCTCACACACACACACACACACACACACACACACACACACACACACACACACACACACACACACACACACACACACACACACACTAGATCCTGTTTGTGGCTCCATCCTCCAATCTTCAAGCTCTTGCTCAGCAGCATGGGTTTGACCTGAATGACGTCATTACCCTCCCAGAGAGGTATGATATTATCAGCCCAAGCCAGATGTATCATGATGGTCTATGTAATGGATATATCACTGTAAAAAGGTTCAGGTTACTTCAACCATATTTTGGTCACCTCAGTTGCATTCCTTTTGTGTGCGTGGCACATAAAGTTCAAGGAATGCTTACAATTTGAACCATAGTGTATAGTTCAAATTAGTATCTCCTTTCAGAAAGCCTATAAATCAGCATTTCTGGTGAGGTTTGGCTTTTTTGATCTTGTATATCTGCCCCTGGAGAGTTCCTTGGTTGTGGTAGAAATGCCAGGAATGTAGCCAAACTGGTCTTCTGAAAACAGAAGTCTAGCTACTCAATGAACTTTCAAGAAAACCTATTTGGTAGCATTCCTTGGTCACACCAAGTAAGCAGTGTATAGCTACTATCTATATCCCTGAGAGGTATGATACTATCAGCCCAAGCCAGATGTATCATTGTATTGGATATACGTACTATCTCTATGAGGAGTATAAATACAAATATAAACTGGTAGACAGTTTACCCGAGGTGCAGCTGAAGGTTACTACACAATTTAGTGAAATATATTGTTTATGCTCCGAGTATAGGTAGTATGTCTAGTTTGTACCACATTGAGACAGTAAACCATAACTAAACTATTCTGTACATCATGCATGTTTTGTGCAAACTTATTGTACAATTTTTTACACAACAGGAGTATATGACCTGTTATACTCTGCTGTTCATCCAATGAAATGCTTAGAAAGTGATGTAATGTGGTATAAGTATGTTCCTTCTGTCATACAATATATACGGTATGTACCCCATTCTGTGTATTTCTAGCATTCAAATTCAATGCTACAGTCAGACAAACTTGTGCTCAAGCTTGGACACTTCCATGGATGACCTGACTTAATTCAACTCCATACTGCACAGGACCAATGTGAATGCTGGTGTAGATTGACAAGTGTTTTCATTGCTGCCATTTGTGCACCTAGTCACAAATAGCTAGCAGTTAAATTCCTTGGAGCATGCTTTCAGACCCACCAGGAGCTAACGGCATACTTACCTGAAGTTTTAGGTCCTGCCATATGCACCATTGTTTTAGAAGTCTTGAATACTTAAGTATTATAGTATTGGTCATTTTGTGCTAGTCAGGTACATGTATAAATTTTTAAATTTGGTCCATTGACTAGTTAATGTGAGATCTTTGTTGCTAGAGTTGTCATTCATACCGTATGGCGAGAAATTTTCGTGGGGCAAAATTTTCGTGGATTGGCCGCTGGCAAAGATTTCTTGAAAAAATTTTCGCGGTTCGATGATCACAAAGCACAAAGCACGACGATCACAAAATTTCGCGGTTAAAATTTTCGTGGTCTAAGGCAAATCCGCGAAAACCGCGAAAATTTTGTCCCGCAAACATTTCTCGCCATACGCTTCACTTTCTTCTCTCACACATCTACATAATTATGCAACACACATTCACAACACATGACACACATACATATTTGTTATGCACACATACAAATATTGACCGTCCTTACAGTCAATTTCTAATGCCAGGACTAGTATGCTGTCATATTCATGCAGACCAAGTTGAGAATGCTGGCGCCCACTATGATAAAGCATTCAATGATTGGTTGTTTGGAGATTTCATCCCAACTTCTCAACAATTCGCCAGGAATCAGACATACGCAAGGAATGCTGCATCTTTGATTGTGGTATGTATTTTCTGTGTCACCCTTGTAGGAAATGTTGATGACATCTCACTACCACTAATTAAATAATTGTCCATTAATTGATTCCAGTGGCGTATCTAGAAAAATGAATGACTGGTTTCCACGATGCTTTGCCTTGTAGGGGGGTCCTTGGAGCATGCTCTCCCAGAAAATTTCGGTAAAATTACAATATTTCTGTGGTGCAATTCCATCAATTCTGGCATGTTTTAAAGCTTGTTCTTTTGATCTTTTGCAAAGCGAAAAGATTAAGCTAGCTTCATCATAAAGTATGCCTCACTATAGCTAGTCTCACACAGTGTTCATGTACTCATTGTAAAATCGGTGCAATGTGCATGGAAATGAATGCTGGATGCGACTGGGAGTGAGGCTACAGTACATTGTATGCTGCTGTGAACTGACGAGCCTGAGTAATTTCCAGAAACCTCAGAACCCCCTCTAGATACACCACTGGGATTAACAAATTTTCTACTTACCAAGTTTTGTATTAAAGCTATAGGTACAGTATTAATGTGTTAAAGCTAACCACATAACTTTCTTCCCAAGCCTGTCTGAATCATCAAAGAAAAGGCCTGGTTATACCACTGTTCTCTTCATTTTCCAACATTTTTGGAAGTCCATATTTTACCATGTTATGGTTGTGTGTTGCATGTAGTGCTTAGTAGCTATGTTGTAGTTCGAACATGGTCAGTTTGCTATCTGCATGTGTCTATACATACATGTGTGTGTGCTTACATCAGTCCATGTTGAGGGGGGTGCATAGTAGGTAGCTCATAGGGTACAAAACATTGTGCAAATAAAGACGTGAGCATGTAAATCCAGCCGTTCTGCTATTACTTTGGCCATGTTAGTAGCTACTGCAAACTGGGGACAGAAGAAACCAGGTTGACAGGTGAAGGAAGTATATCACACAGTTCCGTTGACATGTCCATTAGCTACATCATTACTTTGTGTATACTAATTTCACACACAGAGGTGGACTCTTCAGCACGGTACAACAACCGCCTCTTATGTTACCCCATTTGGAGTGGAAAGTGCCGAGGAATTTGTTAGAGTGGTTGGTAAGTCCTCTACATGTAGAAATTACATTAAAGATAACAAACTAAAGTTGGAAGTAGTATAAAGTACCCTAGTGCCATAGTCTTGTTAAAGAGCTCCCATGGATGGAGCTAGAACCATGCAGGTTCGGCAGTTGGTGCTGTTTTTGGTGACAGAAGTGTTTCATCCAGGAATAACACCCACCATTGTTCGTCTCAACCACTCATTGCAAGACTCTTGATATGTCACACACTTTCTGTTACGTAGTGCAGTAGCTACAACATAATTATGTTTTCATGATACCTCAACTTTTCAGTCCTAGCTCACTAGACAACAAATGTAGACAGCAAGTGGTTGTGCACTTAAATTGTCTGAGCCTCTCACTTGCCATGTACCATGCCTCCAGCATTGTCGCTCTTATAGCTACAAATGCTTTGCTTGAATTTGCTACCTGGTCAATTTTGGGCAGACAACAGCAGAATGGAGCCACCAACCCTCAAATTCAAGACTCAGCACTATAAAAACAACAGCAGCAATGCATATACAAGGCTTGCTGGGCCAAACTGCTATACAGAGAAGTTTACATGAGGAACTTTGGCACCACTAAATCATAGTCAGTGCTTTTGGCTCAATTTTCTTCATAAAGGCCAAAATTTACTTCAAGAAACGCCCGTCCCTCTGTTTGCCTCGTGTGACCAGATCAGTGGAGTTTTAAGAAGCTCTATGTACATCTGAAGTATGTATTATACACTTAAATTGGCTGAGAACTAACCCATGACAACTGTACACGCAGGGCCGTAACCATCAGGTTTCAAGTGGTCAGGTTACTAGTGTGTGTGTAAGCATGCAACATAAATAGCTAGGGGGGTCTGGAGGAATGCCCCCAAGAAATGTTTGGAATTTAGTGGCTATGAGATTGCTTCTGAGAGCATTTTTGGGCCAAAATAATGCTTCTAGGTGGCTAGATGAAGAGTTTCACATGCACAAATATCCACCTTTCCTGCCCATCGCCCCCTACGGCACACCAGTGAGTTGAACGGTTCCAGCTTCCCGATCATTTGCTATCTTGCAAGTCACACCTTTGGAAGAACGGAAAGTTGTCGGGAGGAAGACTTGGAAGAGATTCTTTCACACTGTTTGCAGCCATCTCGAAAGTTCTAGCACATCACATCCAAATGCTCGCTGTGTGCATGTGGGCCTTGCATGCATGTCCAGCAAGCAATTGCGCTAGTTGACAATGCCAAGTAAGCCTTGAGTGAGGGAAAAAGTGGTCCAGTTGAAACTGGACTAACCAGACGGGTGGCTACTGAGCCCTGACAGGGCCAAAGAGCTAATTTCCAGTGACCAAAACTAGCTATCTTGACATGAAGATAATTTTATTTGCTTGCCACACTGACTGAGCAAAAGGCAGTCTGGGTAGAGTGCCCTATATCTCTCTCTGCTTTGTTAATCTTTCTATCCTTTGTTCAGCTATCTCTGCCACATGCCGAGGCTAAGCCCCCTCTTGTTTTCTCCTGTGCAATAGCCTGTCTTCGATGGTCTTCTGGAAGTGTTATTGGATCACATGTGCATAGTGTCTGTACCCGATAGCATATGCTTGCATGCACTGGATGTACGACGTATGTCTGTATGGTACATAACATGCATACATACATATATCAGACAAAATCTCACCGTTCAACTCACCGGTGTGGGGCTGCCTCACACTCGCCCCGACTAGCCCCCGTATAAAAGGAAGCACTAATTGGGCTAAACTCTAGTAAGATATTTCTATCCTCTTCAGGTGAACAGAATCAGAGAGCGCTAGTTGGCAAAGAAGCCTTGGTCAATCCAGGAGCAGATCCGACTGTAGATGAGGCAATAAACAGAACACGGAGGTATTTAATGTTCATTACAATGAAGTGTCTTCTCAACCCATGCTGCCAGAAAGTGGGTCTGCTTATACTCTGCTATACATAGTAATAGTGTTTTGGATTTACTATAATGCAGTTGGTCATGGGATAATATTTGATAATTATAACTCTGTTTACTACAGAGCATGCAGTTCAATGAAACAGCATTACACTTGTTGACTAATGACCATCAGCAGTAGCTCCTTTGTAAAGGAAATGAGTCATAACCTTCATTAACAGCTTGCAGCAACTCATACAGATTTCATTACCATGCAACTTAAGTATGGTATACTATTATAGGCCTTCAGCCAGTCTGACATATTAATTTTATGTATTGGATAGTGACTGTGTGTTTTTCTCCCCTTCAGTGTCATCCAATTCATCAATGACCTTCAGGTAATGTGCACACAGTGGCGGTACTGCAGGGGGGGGGGGGCGGATGGCGGCATACCCCCCCCCCAAATTGCCCTGGGGGAGGGGAGGGCATCTGGCCTGGCTGGGGGGCGGTCACCGGCAGGCGCCATGCTATGTTCACATGATCTACACAGCCATGCTCACAGCTAGCTAGGTAGCATACCGTACACTGCAAAAAATACTTGGTTAAAATGACCACAAGTGCATGGTTACTGCAGTTTCAAGGTTCATTGAACAGGTGGGTAGCACGATTAAAGGAATTCCAAAACACAATTATCCCCCTCATAACTCCATCTAGCTTCAAAGAGCTAGCACAGACAGTTGATATGCATCCACCTGCTGGCTATTATCTGGTTCTGAACCGGATAATAGCCAGCAGATGGATGCATATGAACTGGTATATATTGGCTAGCAGACAAGTGTCTCTGCTAGCTATTTGAACTTTGATGGATTGTGAGGGGGTTGTGAGGGGGTTGATTGATGATAATTGTGTTTTTGATTCTGTTCAATGAACCCTGAAACTGCAGTAACCTTCACTCGTGGTCATTTTAACCAAGTGGTTTTTGCAGTGTACATAGATCAAGAGATGGGGATATAAGGACATTCTTTGTAACTCAAGATAGAAAGAAGTCCACTGATTCAGTTGAAGGAACAGCAGCCCAGGAGTCCACCGATTCAGTTGAACGACCAACAGCCCAGGAGTCCACCGATTCAGTTGAACGACCAACATAAATTTTGTGCATGCTTCTCCCCCCCCAACCCTCTACTGCTGTGCACACCTATGTGTGCATGCAATAATGTCATTATGCTCAAACTGTATAATAAACAATATCACACTACATATCGTATTTCATTCCACAGGATCCACTGATACTACCGTTGGTTATTCTAGAACCTTTTGGAGGTGCTCCTGCTGAAGCAGTGGAAGGTTTGGGCAGACTTGCACGAGAGCTGAATGTACGAGTGCAGGTAAAGTATTAGCTAGGCACAAGCTTAACAACTAATTATTGTAGAGTAAGAATGTATCTATTCTCAAGAGTCCACCAAGAAGCTTCTTTTTTAGTCTGTTTACTTGTCTATATTTGCGGTATCTCTAGCTATACATAATAACCATACAGTTCTCTACGATGTTCACGATTAAAACAAGACCAAACTTCTTCAGAAGCGCTGCTTTATAGGATACAAAAATATAGCCAAACAATTATGTTGTCTCAATTAAAATGAAGCGAGAGATTGAACTAAAGAAGTTCTTTGATCTATAAATGGCTAAACTTCATGGCATAGGCACTGGAAGCACTTCAAATTTGGGCGGGCACAGTTGTAGTATGGTGGCCGCTTAGCGGCCGTAGGGGAGGGGTGTGGGAGGGGGGTTTCCGCAGTAGCTCAGAGAGTGTACCGTACTTGAATGGCCGCGAGACTACAGGAAGCTAACCCACTTCTTCCATTCGTAACCTGGTAACATTACAAGGCGTGTACTTTTTACCTCTGCAGGTAGCTAAAATCAAGCGTTCTCTGGCTCATTCAAAAATGCGCGCTTCCGTCACCTATGCATTGAACTAAAGAAGTTCTTTTATCTATAAATGGCTGGGGTTCTGTTCTCTCCTTGCAGACACATACTGCTGAGAGAACACCTTTACCAAATGGAACATTACAAATGTGGTCAGAGGCAGGACTTCTTCCTCCAAACATGGTACCGAATATATGTATATATCAAACGAATTCTAACTATTACAAATTATAAGTATGTGTATATTGGTAATACGTTTTTACACATAGTTGTAGTGTTTCCAGCGTTGTTTTCTGGCTTTGCACAGCTAAATTTGAGTGGTAAACAATGGGAGCTCACTAGTAACGTAAGGTGCCACCATCAAGCTCGGTGGTGAGAGCTTTCTACACCCATCCTAAGTGACAATCCAACAAAGCAAGACGGTTGACTGTCCCGACAGCATTTGAATTTACCTCTGCAAAAGGGTTGCCTGACTCCTGCTGACATTACTGTGCTAGCAAAGCACTGCATGTTTGGGTGGACCCTCACTCATGGATTAGGCAGGGCCGGAGGAGCCGGTACAGCCGGTACAGCTAGAGCCGTACCACTTTTTACGCTATACACAAATATAAATTAACACCGTAACTTCCGAGCAGCACTAATCTGGTGCCCAGATGGGGGCGCGTAGGTCTGGGCACGAGATCGAAACTAGGGGCCATCCAATTGACGTCTGGACAGCATGCCTATAAAGCTGGAGGAAGTTTTTGACCCTCCAGATCAGCCCTATCACCCTCGGAATTTACAGTTCCCCTACCGATCATTTGGAAAGACTACTGTCACTCATCAGCTGCTTCCTGAACTCTGTAAATTGCAAAATTTGTGGCCGTAACACTTCATATTTGCTTCCTCCAGGTCTGTTAGGTCATCCAAGTAGCCACCATTTTGCCAAATTCATTCCAGTACTCTTTGTGTTAGTTTTTTCTTGTTGTTTTACAGTTTCTTGGATATCATGGACTGCAGCTTGGAGACAGTGAGCTGGAGTTTTTCAGACAAAGAAATCTATCCCTTGCACACAATCCCAATTCAAACCTGAAGTAAGGCACCTCTGTTGAGTTTGTGTTCTGTAGACTGACACCAGTGTAGACTGACACCAGTGTAGACTGACACCAGTGTAGACTGACACCAATGTAGACTGACACCACTGTAGACTGACACCAGTGTAGACTGACACCAGTGTAGACTGACACCAGTGTAGACTGACACCACTGTAGACCGACACCACTGTAGACTGACACCACTGTAGACTGACACCAGTGTAGACTGACACCACTGTAGACTGACACCACTGTAGACTGACACCAGTGTAGACTGACACCAGTGTAGACTGACACCACTGTAGACTGACACCACTGTAGACTGACACCACTGTAGACTGACACCAGTGTAGACTGACACCACTGTAGACTGACACCACTGTAGACTGACACCACTGTAGACTGACACCACTGTAGACTGACACCACTGTAGACTGACACCAGTGTAGACTGACACCACTGTAGACTGACACCAGTGTAGACTGACACCACATATACAGATGAGAAGTGTATGGATTTACAATGATACATGGCTGCCCACAGCTTTGCGTCTGGCATCCTAGATGTGAGAAAAGTTCTAAACATGGGAATCAGGCTTGGCTTGGGATTAGGTAAGGATTCTTTGTAAATTAACTTAAAATTTCATTGTTCACGAAGTATTTTTACCCTATATTACTTTGCAGTTTCTGCCACTATTTCCAGTACTGAATCCCCCCAACTTTGTGTGTACACTCTCTATGATTTACTCATATTTTTACTGCCATTTAGAAGTAAATAGCCATGCAGGTGTAGTAATTTTCGCAGACCTGTATTCAATGCACTGTAAATGCATCAGTTAGTATTCTCATCGCTTACTGATTGTATAGTAGCCACTGTTTCTGGAACAGAAATCTCCCACCTTTTGTCAGTGACGATACTTTCTATCTACATTCTTTCCTCCTCTGTGATTCACTCAGATATATCTGGTGGGTATTCTCCTTCTATATTCAATGCAATGCGAGTTGCCATCCATGCTTCAAAGGCACTCAGTCTGACTATGAATCAAACCAACTACCGTCCACTAACCCACCATGAGGCGTTCTATCTGGCCACTATGGGAGGAGCCCAAGGTCAGTCAACTCTCATTAGAGTATGAAGAACAAAAGTGCATAGATAAGCACATGTAACGTCTATGGTGAAGGCAGAATCCCGGTCTATATACCACTATGGAGCACCCAGGCCAGCAAACATTGCACGATACAACATGCATCTCAATAGAACTACAACAGTGCTGACTGTTGTATTTCTGCTTGGATTAGAGGATTTTAGCACTCAACAGTAGAACTGTTGCAGGCCTATTGGTATTTTGTGAAATACTATAGCTACTGTCTTTTCTTTTATTCCACAGCACTGAACATGGGTGATACAATTGGTAACTTTGAGGTTAGTAACTATTAACTTACATGCATGGCAAACGTAACAAGCACACATTCTCCATGCAGGTTGGAAAGCAGTTTGATGCACTCCTGGTTGACACCCAGGCTCCTGATCCATCAGACCCAGTCTTTTACACTTTCCAATCGGACTCCATGGCTGTAAGTCTCATTGCTAATTTATAAAATCACCTCTCTTTAATAACACATGCAACCAGTCCAACAAAGCTGGGACATCTGTGTTTCCCTAATATTTTATTGTTTCCACTGTGCATATGTTAACGGTGAGGGAAAGGGGTGCTTCATACCTACATCTATACACAATGTGGTTCAATTTTGAGGGATTTTTATGCATTTTTAGTGCCTGATACATGATTGACTCGTTGCCAATAATGTGTGCTATCCTATAGCTTGATATTTATGTACTTGCTACAGAAAGACATCATGACCTACAAAACTTAATGACCATTTAGTGTGAATGATTGTCCTTTTAAGAACACAGTTCAGTTTTGTTTTTTTAAAATTAGTTTCTGTATTGTTGTCTCCTTCTGTTTTTGTTTTTCTCCTGAGACTCCTTTATACTAGCTGCAGCTATTGGGGCCTCATTTTTCATCAATTTGTTTCGTGGAACAAATCCATGACATTCAGCGAATGTAACTGGTAAAGGTACCACCAGATCTGCAGTAGTTCCGACCCTTGCTTTCATTTTTTTGTTTACCTGTGCTGAGGGGGGTTCTGGAAACCCCTGTAAACCCTTCTTGCTATATGTCCCTGCTCAGTGGTGCTAAAAGTGTGTCTTTAACTTCCATCATTTGTTTCATTACAGGACGTCATTGAGAAGTTCATCTATCTTAGTAAGTTTAATTTATGCCCCCATGGTCTTGTTTAGTGCCTACAATGCATACTCACTCAACCTCATGCAACCTTAAATGTGGGTTCTGATGGACAATGTATTGTTCTAGGGAGGCCTGGACTCGGCATGCTCCATCTATGCTGGGAGATCAACTAGACATGTGGCTCGAGCAATAGGTTCCTTTGGACTCAATTATAACATGATATACTGCACTGTTCTCTGGGTTCTACATGTACTCTATCATGTTGGAGGGTCTAATCATATGACATGCTATGTTAACACTCTGCTAACAACAAAATCTTGAGATAGAGCCATAGAGATTATAACCTAAGGTCTAATCATTAGTAGCCAATAGCCAAAATGTGCACAGCTATACAATACATACACAAAATTTAGCTAAATTATTAGATTGGTATTAATCAGTCTGAATAAAGAAAAGGTTGTATTTTCAAGTTAATATGCATCATGCAACTCTACAGGCAAGTGAGTCTCATTAGGGAGCAAAAATGTGATTTCTAGTACAAACAATTAATGTCAGTCCACCAGTCCATTTCATTAGTCCAGTCTAATGATCATAGCCTTCATAGGATGGCCGTTGGAAATCATATTTTGCTTGATAGTAGGCATTTTATGTTGTGATATGATGTGTGCTGTTTATTTTGTGAAGGTAATTAATTACTTCTCTTATTAGGTGATGACAGAAATATTCAGAGGGTGTTTGTTGCAGGAAGGGATGTCACACCTACAACGTCCTCAGCTATTAAACCAGTTGTGCCCGTTTTTGTGCTGTGTATGATACAGCTGGCGCTGGCTGTGCTGTAATGATTGTAAACTGTTGGCTAACAGACAGGATTGTGGACTAGCTTGAACTAACATTGTAGACTAGCTTGCTGCTGACTAGAATCTATAGCTGAGTTCTGTTTTGATTCTCATAAACTGTTGCACTATGTCAATCATAGAAATACTAGCTAGCAAAAAGATAACTATGGTAGAAGTATTCTGCTTCACTGTGCCTTGTGCCAGTGGTTACTGTGACGTGGTGAAATACTTGATCGATGAGCACCAACTTGGGTTTTTATCCGAAGATAAAACTTTTTTTTTTTTAAGTGGCATGAGAGGTTAATTGGCCAGCTAGATACGTACAGTCATGGTACCTGGTGAAAAGTCAGTTGATCCAGCTTGAATGTGCCACGGGTGACAACAGTACACCACTCCATAGCTTGTGCCACGGGCGACAACAGTACACCACTCCATGTGACTTGTAGCAAGGGACACCTCGAGGTGTGAAAGAGAAGAAGGGATGCAACTCTACTCAAACATTCCAGAATGTGAATGGTGCTGCAATATTTCATCTTCATGGGGCTTGTGACACTGGCCATGTATTGTTGGGTATGTTGTGATCCATTTAATGCAGCTTACAGGTGGATATGTTGACTCCGTGAGGTACGTGAGAAACTTTACAATAAGACTGACACATCCTTTATACTTACTCTTGTCTGTTAGCATATATATATAGCTAAACATAGCTCACAGTTAATGATAGCAGCACATTATACACGCATAGTTCACAGTTAATGTGAATGATGGCAGCACGTTATACATGCATAGTTCACAGTCAATGTGAATGATAGCAGCACGTTATGCATGCATAGTTCACAGTTAATGTGAATGATGGCAGAATGTTATACATGCATAGCTCACAGTTAATAATGGCTACATGCATAGCTCACAGTTAATGTGAATGATAGCTCTATTATTGCCGAGCGCCTTAGCGCGAGGCTACTAATCGTGCAGCGTAGTCAGCTCGCGTTTGTATGTATGTATATGTATATATATATATATAGATAGATATATATATATATATGATCGTGCTAGAGAGCGAAGACGGAAACAAAGGGACACTGCATCAGAAGAGAGTAAGGCAGTCTGACAGATACTCGCATGACACTACGCTCACTTCCTGAAACTCTTCAGACGACCGTTTTGCCATCTTCATCGCTCTATCTCGTCTCCAGCACCTAGCACCTACACGCTACACGTGGTTACAACGGATATCTACTTGCATATTTCCGGATATTCTTCTGCGCGAGCCATACTCTGCGCATGCGTATTCCTAGTATAATTATATGAACAGACTCATTGCCACACACGCAATTGAAGCATATATGCAGTTCTTATGTCAGTATATACACAGCCTCCACCACCTGGGTATCAGGAGTGGAATGTTTGTTTCTGAGGTCAGCTGAAGTCCTTTGGTGATCATGATGGGAAAAGTAAGTTTCAGAAACAAATGACTACTGGAGTGACACTGTCTTGCAATCATCCTGAGCTTTAGCTGGTTGCCACAGTAGTGTGGCTGTTTTGACGGCAAATACAACTCAAATTAATGAAATTTGCACCCCAAGAAACTTATTTCACATGGTAAGAATATTGTTGGCATTGCAACATACGTTTCACCTACACACGTACACACATATGGGCCATTCTAATCAGTCCTGAAAAGTGATATTCCAATCCATATGCTCTCCCAGTACATATGCGTCCTGTATAAGTGCCTGCTAATACTGTAATAAACTGCACATTCATGAGTGGATGAAGTTATGCATGCTCATGCTCTTCTCATGTTTAAGACACAGCAGAACAGCTAGATAACTGCATGGTTTCATAAATGTGGAGCATATATAAGTGATTGTGAGAAGGTATGATACGTACATCACATCTCAGAGGGTGGGACCGGGAGTCAACTACCCGGCACATTTCTGCCACAGTAGAAACTTACACAGGTGTCACCAAAATGAAACTACTTTCATCTGGAGGATAAAAGGAGTGCACTAAAAATCCATGACGTGCTGTGCATGATTAGTCTTGCAAGCCGGACACTTCCAAAATACACTTGCAAAAGGGTGTGGTGGCTTTTGTTGCAAAGAGAATGGCTTTCGCGATAAGTATTTTGTCTTCTTCTTGTTCTGGCTTTGTGTGTAGACTAAATATCAATTTTGCATTGCACATCAGCTACAGTTCACATTTAAGGTCAATGGGACCCTGGTCTTAGCTGTGACTATAACATCCTACGTACCTTCTTTTCTGAAAATCACTCTCTTCTACATCACACTAGTTTTCTTTCTTCAACTCCTACCCCACCCTCATAATACAGCCCATGCACATCTATGAAGCTCACTCACAGAAACTGGCGGTTGTTCAGCTCCCGCTCACTTCATGTGGACTACTATTGGGTTCACCGAAAAACTCATAACATCTGTGCTTCCCTCACCTGGTTACATTAAGAGCATGAAAGTTCCTTACTGCAACTTTGAAGTGCATTTGTAATGACTCCTTCACAGATGTTCTCAGGGTTGTCAGTGTATTGTGGTTGTAAGATGAACTGGGCAGCTGCCTATTGGGTTGCCTTATGCAATTAGTCTCTAATACCATGGTATTAGAGACTACAGTGGAACCCCGCTTAACGGACACCCCTCAACAGTGGACACCCACGATATAACGGACAATTCTGAAAGTCCCGACTGTCCTTCCATTTACTTCAATACTTAAGCAACTCCTGAATAGCAGACACCCCTCTACTCCGTATAACAGACACTTTTCGCGGTCCCAATTGTACGCAAACAATACTCAACGACCCCGATTTAGCGGACACTCGTCGACCTTTTCAGAAAGATTGTCCACCATCGCTGCTGTAGTTAACAACTTGACATTTATAAATTAGTGCTGTTACTCAAAGTACTAGCCTCTGCTTAGCCTTCCCTGCCAGTGTACAGCAAAGGAAAGCTCTGAAAACACAGCCACTTTGTGCTCAACAGCCTGATTACGCAGTACCACGCCTACCGGAAATATACCGGAAGCCCCTGAGTTACGGACACCTCGCTATAAGGGACAAAATGTTGGTTCCCAATGGTGTCCGTTATAGACGGGTTCCACTGTAGTTGCAAGAGCAAACCCCTTATAACCACTGTCCCTTCAGCTTGTCTGCAACTATGGTAGCTAACCACTGTGGTTAAAACAGCCAACTTGTTTCTGCAGTGCAACTACATTGCATCCACCCACAAAATAACACACTCTCCATGCACATCAACATGCACTACACACCCAGCAATACCCTCCTATGCACACAACTAACAAACACAAAAACTTTCATGCTCTTAATGTGGTTTTTCAGTGTATTGTGGTTGTAAGATGAACTGGCAGCTGCCCCTTATGCAGTAAGTCTTCAATACCAAAAGTGAACCTCTCATAACCACTGTCTCTCCAGTTCGTCTGCAACCAGGGTAACCACTCTGTGGTTAAAACAACCAACTATCTATGGTTGCAGACAAGCAACCCACCAAAACAGGTTTAAAAGGAGATTAAAAGGAGATTAAAAGGAGATACATGTAGCTAATTGCACAAAGTGACCAGAGGGAAGCCAGCTTACAACTCACAGACAGTAATAACCATCTGTAGAGGAATATATCATGGACAGGATCTTTTTGAAGTGCAGTTGTAGTGACCACCTTGATGTTCAAATTGCAGTAACCACAGAGTGGTCAGCTACTATGGTTGCAGAGTGGTTGCCCTGGTTGCAGACAAGCTGAAAACAGCAGTTATTGGAATTGCATATTTTGCTAATCAAATATGACAACCAGAGAGGAGGCTTCCCAGACCATATTACAACCACGTTCTTGCAGTTGTATCAAAGAGCAAACAATAACAACCTTGATCTTGCAGATAGAGTAACCACTGAACATCTGCGAATGGGTCACATCTACTTGCATCAAAGCAACATGATCTTGCAGCTTATAACTGTTCAGAGGTTGTTTATTATGCAATTCAGATAACAGCTGTTTTTCAACTTGTCTGCAACCAGGGCAACCACTCGCCAACCATAGTAGCTGACCACTCTGTGGTTACTGACATAATCAATTTGTGTTTTCTTTGTATCCAGTGGGGGTGGCTTTGCCCTACCACTTATGTACCAATTCCTGAACATCTTTAAGTTGGTCACTTCAACTGCACTTCATAAAGATCAAAAACTTTCCTGCCCATGATATATTCCTCTACAGATGGTTATTACATGTAGCTAATTGATACATGTAGCTAATTGCACAAAGTGACCAGAGGGAAGCCAGCTTACAACTCACAGACAGTAATAACCATCTGTAGAGGAATATATCATGGACAGGATCTTTTTGAAGTGCAGTTGTAGTGACCACCTTGATGTTCAAATTGCAGTAACCACAGAGTGGTCAGCTACTATGGTTGCAGAGTGGTTGCCCTGGTTGCAGACAAGCTGAAAACAGCAGTTATTGGAATTGCATATTTTGCTAATCAAATATGACAACCAGAGAGGAGGCTTCCCAGACCATATTACAACCACGTTCTTGCAGTTGTATCAAAGAGCAAACAATAACAAGCTTGATCTTGCAGATAGAGTAACCACTGAACATCTGCGAATGGGTCACATCTACTTGCATCAAAGCAACATGATCTTGCAGCTTATAACTGTTCAGAGGTTGTTTATTATGCAATTCAGATAACAGCTGTTTTTCAACTTGTCTGCAACCAGGGCAACCACTCGCCAACCATAGTAGCTGACCACTCTGTGGTTACTGACATAATCAATTTGTGTTTTCTTTGTATCCAGTGGGGGTGGCTTTGCCCTACCACTTATGTACCAATTCCTGAACATCTTTAAGTTGGTCACTTCAACTGCACTTCATAAAGATCAAAAACTTTCCTGCCCATGATATATTCCTCTACAGATGGTTATTACTGTCTGTGGGTTGTAAGCTGGCTTCCCTCTGGTCACTTTGTGCAATTAGCTACATGTAACATGTTTTGGTGGGTTGCTTATACAATCAGCTTCTCGCAAGGATAGATAGTAGAGTGAGAGGGATTGGAAACTCAATCAACACGTATTTGTGCTATTCTATACAGGCTACTGGTATATAGCAGGGTATAGGTTGGGCTATTAGCGCCCTCAGAAGTGTCAAATGGGTGTCAAACTACTGGTCAAGTGATGGTGTAGCCATAGATTTGGGGATGATTTATTTTTCAATAGAAGAGGGCACAGAAAGAAAAAAAGAACAAAATAATAAGGGACTAGCCTTACAATAAGTTGAGCTAACTTCTTCAAGCATGGCAAGATCCAATGCTTTCAGCCACTGGGAAGCATAAATATTGAATCATCCAATATTTTAGTCTCGCTGAGCCAGTCTGGCTCCGCGAGACTACCAATATTTGAGGTTGAATGAGCTAGCTTTACTAGTAGTAGACCTTTCTGTACCTCTAGTTACCCAGTGGAATAGGGTGTATGCTAGAAACTTTTGGAGGACATTGTACATTACCATGACTATTTTGTTATAATTCTGGGTTGTTTTGTCATTAGTCTGTGGCCTAATAGGTTGTGGCAGCTGATTTCAGATGTGGTAGAGTTCTGTACCTGTATTAGCTTAGCCTCGTTCGCCTGCGTGGGCGGACAAGAGCCTGGGAACGAGGTTAGTATTAGCTAAGAGAAGGTAGTTAAATCAAACTGTTCACTTAAATCAGTTCAGTAGTGATTACTGTGTGCCCATCAAGTAGTATTTTGATTAGGCTAGGAGTCCCATGTGAGTTACAAAAGGAAAAGTCACGACCATTTTTCACACTTTAGATGGTCTAGAAGGCAAAAAACTCTGACTATAGATAATACCTCACTAAACATATAAAAGTCGTCGTACATTTGGAGAAAAACTCAAGAACCAAATATATGTATCTAGCCACTTACAAATGCTTCCAGAATCAGATCCATGCCGTTTGACCAAGAGGAAGGATTTACCATTTGACTCACTCACACCCTGCTATATTTCTATCATACTGAACTCTTCAGTGCTGCCTACATAAACACAGGTTTATGCCTACTATCATATTCCACCATGCTAGCCTGGTTCAGGCCTCCCGTTTTGTTCTCGTAATACACGGAAGCTAGCCTCGTTCCCAGGCCTACCCCGTTTTTTTTGGGACTCCGTGTATTATACTGAACGCAAACCGAAGAACAAAAAACGGGGTAGGCCTGGGAACGAGGCTACACGGAAGCGGAAGAGCTCATTATACTGAACGCAAACCAAAAACGGGCGGAGAAGGCCTGGGAACGAGGTTACGACCATGCTACATCGAACATAACCCTGTTTTAATTAGGCGTTAACGGAAGTTTCCCATCCTTTTCCTCTACTACAACCTTGGTTAAAAACTTTGTTTTTACAGTGGACCACTATGTTTGCCGAGCTACTTTAAATATTTGTACTAGGTCCTCTCACTTACTTTTTTTCGGCAAGATCCAGCTGTCCTCGGTTGAGATATCACGCAGGATGAACCTGATCGCTGTGAGCATTTTTGTAACCCTGTGTTTGGGACTAACGGTGGGACAGGTACAGCTGAGGGTGTATAGAGGCACTCTTGTGCACTCCAGGGTACTTGAACGGATTGAAGTTCTGCAGGATTATCTCCTTGGCTTCGATGAGAACCTCGGGGAGGTGAGTAGCACTGAATGTGTATGTAGCATGTTTTACACGACGACTCCACATGCAGTAGCGATTCCATGGAGCATGTTGCTCTTGCGCGAAATTTATATTACCTGCTAAATTCGAAGTCACTGATGGGTTACTGCTTTCGAAACAGCACACAATGTGCTGCATTCACCACACAGCATGCATACATTAATACGCAAGCAATCCACGACGAGGTACGCAAAGTACGAAATGTGCACGCAACGCGGATACCATCTAGACGTCTACACGGAAGATTTTAAAAAATGCCACTCTCACCGGTGATATGAGGTTCAGTACTTTTATCGGTAAAATGCGGTCTGGCCTCTTTATTTGAAAAGGTCGGGTTACTAGTGCGTGTGTAAGCAAACAACGGCTATTGTAAATATACTTTGAGGCCTTTCTCGAGGGGCTGCTCACTCCTTGAAATCTCGTACGCTTCTGGTTGAAATCTTTGGAAATCTTGACTGAAATCTCGAAATCTTCGCCAAAATCTGAAATCTCAAAACCTAGTCTCGTGCCCCGCCCGCGAGAAACTCGTGAGAGGGTGGGGTAGTCGAATCGCCAGCGTACGTAACGTCAATACCTGCCCATACATTACAGCGCGGCGTGCGTACGTGCGCAATAATATACGGAGGTGCGCGAAAATGCACGGAAGCTGCATGAATATTTTAACCGCTGTAACTCAGAAAGCCAATACAGAAATAGCATAAAAATAGAAGGACATGCAATGCATAAGTAGGCCTTCATGTGTAGCAAGTTTAGGACTTATTTCACCTTTAGGAGCAAAGATACTGCAGCTGCAGAGTGATGTTCCAGGTCTGTGCAAACAAAGCTGGAACATTTGCCGTAGCCACCTGCTGGAAGTATTCCAAAGGCGTGCTGTAATCTGACTGGGTATATTTCATAAAACTAGACCATAAAAATCAGTGTCCACTGTGACATAACAGTTCAGCGCATGTTCCAAAAACATAGGTATCAAATACTGCTTTTATGGTGTACGTGCATATATTGTTCGATCTGTCAAGTTCACACACAACTCATTTCGGTTGATATATCATCTTTACATGTAATTGGATACAAATCAACAGTAAACAGGTGAACACAGGTTGCAGTGAGACGACAATAATGATTGAGCAGAATTCCGGCTAGAGGGCTCAGTCCAGGGATAAAAGAGTTACCATGGGAATTTCTGGCAACATTTGGTAACTCCAACAAGGCCTGTGTGGTGAATATACTCAACTGGTCTTTCAGGCACACTCTGCTGGAGAACAGGAAGTAATTATCATTACCAAATTTATGGCTGAATCAATGATGGCCTGCACAGCACACATTCGGCATGCTATACTTATAACCCCCACAGTGTCCTGAAACACCTAGCATGCGGAATGCTACACAGTGATTGAATGCTCTTAAGCAACAGTGGTGGATTTAGGGGTATTTTGCGTACATAACTGCACGAGTCCATCAAATGATTATGCAGCAGTGGCATGCAGTAACAACAACCAGGCACAGTTACACACTCATGTATCAGTTCCTTACTGATCTCCAGACGTTTGACTAGGCCTAGAGTTGCTTCGAGATATTCAGTTCGGCCCGAGGAGTCCGCCATGGCACGCCTCGGCGTACGAGATTTCGAAATCCACTGGATTTCACAGTGGATTTCTGGATTTCACAGTGGATTTCTGGATTCAGTTTGGATTTCTGGATTTCAGTTTGGATTTCTGCTGACAGGTTTCTTCTTGTATGTTCTTGGATATTTTAGTTATAGTTCCCAGCTTGGCAAAAATTTTTAGTTAGTTGAAGTTTTGGTTAACTAAATTTTTAAAAAGGCCATACTAAAATGTATTTAGTTAAAGTCATAGTTAACTAAAAGAACAATATTGGACAGTGTACGAGATTTCTTTTGTGACGGACCCCTCGGTTTGGCCTTCCAGTTTTATTGTATGAATGCGTTCACGTGACCGAAAGTGGGCGTGGCAACCCCAAAAATTTCCGCCGCACAAAGCGCACCAATGACTGAACCCCCCATTCTAAATTTCTAGATCCGCCACTGAGCAATAGCTAGATTGCATCAAAATCTAATGTGCTCTTGGCGATAGTTATAACTTGTCTTTCTATGGAAACACTGGGACACAAGTCTGGTACTCGTTGAATAGTCTGGGGCAAATAGAAGTAAACATCCCCAAAATATCAAGTAGATAGGCTCCAATAATGAATGATGGAGTGAAGACCCCCACATAATCAAATGGTTAGATCATATTTCGGTGGCACATTTGCTGTAGCCAGCACCTACAACCTCCAAAATTCATGTGTGTTACCTACGATTGCTGTAGTTCTTAGCAGCGCATATATCGTTTGTGTCCACTACCCAAGTGTGGAAAGCGAGCATAAAACGTTCCTACACATGACCACATGCCCCACAATCACCACGGTTTCCTGGACCCTGTTTAACTTTCAACTTGCTTTCAGTACTCATTCCTACATTCTATTATCTTAGTACTAGCAGCTGAGCTTACCTCTAGTCAGGATTTCTACGTACGTCTCCAACGCCAGCCTTCCAAACACAGCTGAACCGCTCCTGCATCTCCCGCTCCAAATAGTGCCTCTTGGATTACGTCATTGCAATTAAAGTTCCCGTTTTACGCACACTGGCGATTCGACTGTCAGGGGACGTGACTACTCAAAACCCTCCGTAATCTTGTAATCTAAGTTAGCGTACGTCCGTTTTTTTTTGGTGATCACATGATTACTACATGCAGGCCGGGCACTGAGTGTTGAGAGATAGGCGACCATTTATCTGGACATTATGTGTGATTGATACGAAGAGTGACAAGGATTGATACTCAGATGGACAGATGATTTTCAGATGTCTAGTCATGTGTCTAGCTAGCTACATGTGCTGTCTATTAACCGAGTGTTTTGTATCACGTTAGCTTCTACTTGATTAAATCGCTTACATTTAAACATTAAATTGCTTGACTCTTCCAATCCCTTTTAATCCGACTGTTGTCTGTGGTCAATCTGCATGCATGCATGTAAATGCCTATGACCTGCTTGTACATTGTGGCTGTATTGCACATACACGAAATATAGTGTATTGATGAATGCCTGTACACTGCATGCATGCAGTAAATAATCACATCATCCTGAAATTCAGAATCAGTATGTCAAAATCTGCACTAGAATCTGGAAATTTTGCAGAATTTTTCATTGAAATCTGGTAATCTTGCAGAAATCTTCGTTGAAATCTGGAAATCTTCGTTGAAATTTGGAAATCTTTGTTGAAATCTGGAAATCTTGCATAATCTTTCTGGAAATCCTGAAATCTTATGAAATCTTTCTGGAAATCTGGAAATCTTCAGTGAAATCATTGCTACGTGTATTGAGCGCGCTACCGTGCTTCGGACTAATAATACGCGCGTGGAAAAAAAAAGTTCACTGCTACTTAGCTACAAGACCTGCGAGTGTGAAAGCAACTGATGTCTGGCTCCTCCCTTGACGGTAAAGCTTTTTTAAGAAGCCACAAAACTCTGAACTCTAAGGCTTTCTACTTCAAGTAAATTTGCAGCACAAAACCCTGATCTTTCTAAAACCTACCAACAAAGATTTTACCTACGTATAGAACTGAACTCTGAAGTGTTCAAGCCAAGGTAACTGACTCTTCACTAGCCATCTTGCACGTCTCCACATGTGGCATGTCACTTGCCAGCGCGCACACTGTGTTCATGTAGGCATTGCGTAGGCATCCACAGAACAATAGCGCTAATTGCATGGTGACGCCAAGCAAGCCAAGACTGAGCGATTCCGGAAGCTAGTCGTGGGGGCATGAAACTGGAATTACACCATGTATAGTTTGTGCTGCTGCGTGGTGATTTAGCTGAGTCATTTTGCTTATATCGGAGAGTCAGTAGACTCTCTATGTAGGGATGGCGCCGACGCGCAATATATGCAATACTTAAGCAAAAGCCGTATAACTTCACCACAAACACGCTAAAAGCTTATTTAAGCGCCCAGGCTTCCTCTTTGAGTGCCTTTGTGATCAGCAAGACTCATATAAGTGGCCAAAAGCTACGCGGAAGACAGCTAAACGCAAAAGTGTGCGGTAGCGAAAGTGCCATTTTTCGTATTCTTTCTTTCTTTCTTTCTTTCTTTCTTTCTTTCTTTCTTTCTTTCTTTCTTTCTTTCTTTCTTTCTTTCTTTCTTTCTTTCTTTCCTTCCTTCCTTCCTTCCTTCTTTCTTTCTTTCTTTCTTTCTTTCTTGTTAAGACCACTATGTCCAACAACGATATCTCGCAAACGGTTTAATTAAGTACTCACCGTCATTTTAGCATGAAACTGATGCTTATCACAGCACAGAGCTCTACGACCACTCAGCGTCTTCATAGCTTCAAATTCACCCTAGTCAACAAAAGCCATTCACAACACTCTGAGGCTGCTGTCCATTGCTTAGAACGCCATTTTCTAATTTTGTATGCATGCGCACACGAAGTCTCATTCCCAGACCAAAGACTACGGTCATTGGTCTGGAAGCGAGAGTACACAAGCGAGCGGGCGTGACTGGCACGGTCTTTTCCCCCCGCGGCATTGGGCAAGGCTTATGAACACCATGTAGGATGGTCAGTTGTCAGTATGATAGTTTTCTGTGCTGCAGCTGGTCACTCGTCACGTGATTGAAAACTGAATCATGAAATTGGTTTCACAAAGTTTGGTACGGAGAGTGGTTGGCCCTTCATCAGGTTCTAGCTGGCTATATTGCACATAATTATTACATGCCTGGAATCACTACTAAACTGTCAATGCCGTTCCAAGTTCTGGTGTTGTGGTTACACTTGAAATATTCTTCTTAGGCTTAGGTCTAACTGTAACTGAGATTAACATCAAAAAAGTACAGAAACAAGACTTAAAAAACATTAAAAAAGTAAAAATATGTAGGGATGGCATGCCAAAAAGTATGCAAACAAGGTAGGGATGATGCATGAAAGCAAAGGTCTACATATTGGCAAAGCCCCATCCTACATCTTTTTCACATTTTTAATATTTTTTAAGTCTTGTATCAACTAAGAAGCCCCATAGTGTATGGCAAATTCATAACTTGAGATGTAGGTCACTGTCAAAACCCTGGAATTCTATTAGACAAGGTTTAAGCTAACAAATAATTCCTAATTACACTGCTCTTTAAGTTGTCATTTTAGCATTGAAAATAGGAGGCTTATTGCATTATAAAAAATTGACAAGTGTTAGTCAGACCTTTGATGGCCAACAAGTGAAAAGTATGATAATTTAATTGGAGTGAATGTCCGTTTTGGGGCTAAAACTTTTTGATATGGTTGTGAACCAGTACATATGAAACACAAAGCTGCAATGCAGTAATACCAAGGGCGCATCGAGCCCCTAAAGGTGGTGAGAGGGCATGCAATGTACATAGACGGCAAAATGCTGAGTGTTGCTAAATATAGTTCTCAAATTTATTTCCATATTTCCTGTCTGCAGCGTTTGTCTTTGATAGTGTTATGCAACATTTGTTGCATGATACCATACAAGTTCAAAGGTGCCTGCATACCATTATCATGTATAATGCAAGGCCGGTGCGAGCGGTACGGCCAGTACGGCTTGGGCTGTACCAGTTTTTGAAAGAAAAAAAAATGGCATCGCTTTAAGTTTTACTTACGCATGCGCTTGGTGTACGCAAATGACAGTCTGATATCACTATCCATTGATATTCACTACCACTGTTCGCACTTGTGCCTAGTTTACTGAGTGAACCCAATTTAAACACTATAGTCTATTCAACTGCACACCTAGCTACTTGTGCATGTAACTCTGAGTGATTGAGTATCATGACACACACACACACACACCAGCTCACAAGGTGTGTGGTCATTTAATATGATGTATCACATTTCTACAACAAGCAATCTTTCATTTTTTCACTCACTTATCCACACACCCACCCTCTCACACACACACACACACTAGATCCTGTTTGTGGCTCCATCCTCCCAGCTGCAAGCTCTTGCTCAGCAGCATGGATTTGACCAGAATGACGTCATCACCCTCCCAGAGAGGTACGATATTATACAACAATGGTCCATACGAGGAAAGATCATATAAAGGGAATATTCCAACAATCTTACAGACATGCAAACCACCATATTGTAAGGATCTCTGTCATTTATCAGGATATAAGAAAAAAGTGAACGTTGTGTCAAATGATGGTCTGTATCATGTGGTCGTAAAAGATGACCATTATTACTGCCCAAGTTAGGCACAAGTTTTTAACAAACCTGCTCAGGTAGGTTAAGACAGCCTCAGAATGCGTTATTGTTTGTGATACGGAACTAGATTAATACTCGTAGTACTCCAGTTGGCAAACGAGTTTGACTTATACAGCAGTCATAAAGCCTGTCAAAAACAGCTATTTCTGATCGCTCTTAGCGACAATATCTCAGCGAAGTTTAGAAAGCCACTCTTGCCAACTCGCATACAAGTACAAGTCAACAGAACAAGTGTCTCACCTTTGACAAGATCTACATCTGACAGCTGGAAAAAAATCTCGTTTCCAGTTTGGTTTTCCCAGCCAGCCATTTCACCACGAAGAGTGCATTCTCGTCACATGATTTGCACAGGATGTTGGGTGACAGTTGACTCAGCAGTTTGCACACAGCTCTGCAGACATTGCGTAGTGTAATTTTGACCATGAGGACAGACATAGATATCATTAAAATCAGCTATCTGATCAACATGGACACTTCTATTTATTTGACACTGAGCTTTCTGGTATAAATTTCTGCAACTTTAATTATTCAGCTCTGCCGTATTTTTTTCAGTATTGGCCATGCGTCTGTTGACAAGTTATGCATGTTGTCAAATTTAACCCTCAGTTTTCTCTCCTCTCACACACATTTACATATACCTCTATGCAACACACACTCACTCACAACACATGACACACATACATACTTGTTATGCACACATACGATCCTTGCAGTCAATTTCTAATGCCAGGACTAGTATGCTGTCATATCCATGCAGAACAAGTTCAGAATGCTGGCGCCCACTATGATAAAGCGTTCTTTAGGTGGTTGATTGGAGATTTCATTAGAATTTCGCAAAAGTTCGCCAGGAATCAGACATACGCAAGGAATGTTGCATCTTCTATAGTGGTATGTCATTTTTGTGTCCAAATGTTGATGACATCTCATCAATTAGATAGCTATTGGTTAATGGATTAACCATTTTTCAAATTAGCTGTTTTTATTATTAAAGGCTCTCAGCTACAGCCTCGTGCTATAGCCAATCACAAGTTTATTCTTGTCATGGTATAACCTAACCTTGTTCCCAGGCTTGTCCAACAATTGGAGACTGAAATGTCCTCTCAGAACGATTAAGGTGGCCTTAAATTTATTATTTGTAACACGGAAGTACACGAGGATATTGCATTATTTTACGGAAATTGAATGGCTGCCGAGTGTAGGCCTCTTAGCTTTGTCATCATTATTCTGACCGTTAGTCTTTTCTGTATAGCTTTGTTTTAGCGCTGATTGTGAAGTAGGTATATGTCCGAATTTCAGAAGGGATATCACTGAGACTGAGAGCTGCGTGTTTCTGCGAGCGGAAGACAGAAGTAAAGCTCAAGTCATTTCGAGCGACGATGACCGATCATCTTTGGCGGTTTATGCGGAACACTTGCCAGCCTTGGAACCAAGATCTGATGGCTTTTCTGTGTACAGGAGGAGTTGAAGTTGTTATAACCAGGTGGCATTTGTGCTGTTAATGCTGTGCTGAGAAAGCCTTAATGTTTAAATGCTAAGGACTACCCGAATATGCCCCAATTTTTGCCTATTTTCAATTATATAGCAGCCATAAAAATGTTTGCTGTTTCATGTGTTTCTGTTAGACCATGACCAATAGTAATAGTGGCTACAGTGGCTTAGCTCTACATCTTCAGTTCTGCATTTTATTGCTATAAATGGCTTGTTTACACGAGCGTGGCTGCTGTTAATTAGTTGCCATGACAACAAATTGTTTTCATTTACAGAATTGGGGAGCATCATTGTTGTCATTGTTACAAACCCCATGTTCATTCTGCCATGGGTTCATGAGATATTTACAGTTAAATTTACTATGTAAAAAGTTGATGGGTGTATGATTTATATGTACATAGACGGCCTGAACTGTTCTGAGCTGATATATCTACTTTTGTGTGGCACATTTCGGAAATTTTTTATAGTACCATATACAGGCAATGCCATGTGTTATAATGTCTGTGATGGCTGAGAAGTATTTCCAATCTTGACATCTCCATTCTGAACATATCCAAATTGAACATTTCCAATCTGAACATTTCCAATCTCGACAATTGTTTTTCTTTTCCAATCTTGACATAATTATTCATTCAAATAACGTACTGGACTTCATCATTGAGCACTCCAATGATAGCCAGGACCCCAGATGTTCACGAGATTGACAGTACTCGACTTCACCGGTAAGAAACTCGCTCTGTGGTTTATTGCACACGAATTTGTAGTTGGGCACTGCCCCCCCCCTACGTCCACCTCACGTCCACCAGACGTCATTCACGTGATAGGTGTTCCCAGTCCTTCCCTGTTTTTTTTTTTGCGCTCTTCCGCTTCAGTGTGTTATACTGAACGCAAATCAAAGGACAAAAACCGGTGGAGGCCTGGGAATGAGGCTGAAGGTTGTAGACAAGCTGTAGTGACAGTGGTTTTGACAGGTTCTTTGAAACTAAGCAACCTGAGATGAAATCATACCATGGTTGTAGACAAGCTGTAGTGACAGTGGTTCTTTGAAACTAAGCAACCTGAGATGAAATCATACCATGGTTGTAGACAAGCTGTAGTGACAGTGGTTCTTTGAAACTAAGCAACCTGAGATGAAATCATACCATGGTTGTAGACAAGCTGTAGTGACAGTGGTTCTTTGAAACTAAGCAACCTGAGTGAAATCATACCATGGTTGTAGACAAGCTGTAGTGACAGTGGTTCTTTGAAACTAAGCAACCTGAGATGAAATCATACCATGGTTGTAGACAAGCTGTAGTGACAGTGGTTCTTTGAAACTAAGCAACCTGAGATGAAATCATACCATGGTTGTAGACAAGCTGTAGTGACTGTGGTTCTTTGAAACTAAGCAACCTGAGATGAAATCATACCATGGTTGTAGACAAGCTGTAGTGACAGTGGTTCTTTGAAACTAAGCAACCTGAGATGAAATCATACCATGGTTGTAGACAAGCTGTAGTGACAGTGGTTCTTTGAAACTAAGCAACCTGAGATGAAATCATACCATGGTTGTAGACAAGCTGTAGTGACAGTGGTTCTTTGAAACTAAGCAACCTGAGATGAAATCATACCATGGTTGTAGACAAGCTGTAGTGTCAGTGGTTCTTTGAAACTAAGCAACCTGAGATGAAATCATACCATGGTTGTAGACAAGCTGTAGTGACAGTGGTTCTTTGAAACTAAGCAACCTGAGATGAAATCATACCATGGTTGTAGACAAGCTGTAGTGACAGTGGTTCTTTGAAACTAAGCAACCTGAGATGAAATCATACCATGGTTGTAGACAAGCTGTAGTGACAGTGGTTCTTTGAAACTAAGCAACCTGAGATGAAATCATACCATGGTTGTAGACAAGCTGTAGTGACAGTGGTTCTTTGAAACTAAGCAACCTGAGATGAAATCATACCATGGTTGTAGACAAGCTGTAGTGACAGTGGTTCTTTGAAACTAAGCAACCTGAGATGAAATCATACCATGGTTGTAGACAAGCTGTAGTGACAGTGGTTCTTTGAAACTAAGCAACCTGAGATGAAATCATACCATGGTTGTAGACAAGCTGTAGTGACAGTGGTTCTTTGAAACTAAGCAACCTGAGATGAAATCATACCATGGTTGTAGACAAGCTGTAGTGACAGTGGTTCTTTGAAACTAAGCAACCTGAGATGAAATCATACCATGGTTGTAGACAAGCTGTAGTGACAGTGGTTCTTTGAAACTAAGCAACCTGAGATGAAATCATACCATGGTTGTAGACAAGCTGTAGTGACAGTGGTTCTTTGAAACTAAGCAACCTGAGATGAAATCATACCATGGTTGTAGACAAGCTGTAGTGACTGTGGTTCTTTGAAACTAAGCAACCTGAGATGAAATCATACCATGGTTGTAGACAAGCTGTAGTGACAGTGGTTCTTTGAAACTAAGCAACCTGAGATGAAATCATACCATGGTTGTAGACAAGCTGTAGTGACAGTGGTTCTTTGAAACTAATTGAATAAGCAACCTGAGATGAAATCATACCATGGTCGTAGATAAGCTGTAGTGACAGTGGTTCTTTGAAACTAATTGAATAAGCAACCTGAGATGAAATCATACCATGGTCGTAGATAAGCTGTAGTGTCAGTGGTTTTGACAGGTTCTTTGAAACTAATTGTATAAGCAACCTGAGATGAAATCATCTTACCACAGACACCAATATAAGTCTACCAACAATTCTCCCAACATGCAACAACAAAAAAACTAAGGCAATTGAACTTTGCCCCCCATCCACCATTTTTGTGATAGTTGGCATTTGTCATGGTAACTGGTTTATAATAAACAATCTATTTGTCACTTGGTTAATCAACAATTGTCTAGTTATATGTACTAGCAAAGTAACCACACCCCAAGATGCTCATATATAAGAGGTTAAAGCTGCAGGTTTACCTTGGCTCGAACACTTTAGAGTTCAGTGCTATACGTAGGTAAAATGTTTGTTAGTAAGCTTAGGAAAACAAAGTTCACTGCTACTTAGCTACAAGACCTGAAGTAGAAGGCTTTAGAGATCAGGATTTTCTGCTGCAAATTTACCTAAGTAGAAAGCCTTAGAGTTCAGAGTTTTGTGGCTTCTTAAAAAGGCTTTACCCTCAAGGGAGGAGCCAGACATCAGTTTATCAATCGTGAATAGCAAGGCACGCCTTCACCTGCTTTATACTCGCGCATTACGTGCGTAATATTAGCTAGCCCGAAGCACGGTAGCGTGCTCAATACAAGTACATAGCGTATAAGTGTATAATAGCTTTTGTTATATTGAACGCGTGACGTCACGTAAGCGCTACGGAAGTCGCTGTGAGGGGTGACGGTGGTGTAGCTGGTGAAGGGAGAATTGTTGGTGTGCCAAAGTTTCATTCATGGGGTAAATGCACCATGCATTAACGAATATCAACTCAGATTGGATGTCCAACGCTTCCTCTGGCCTGCGTATTATTTATTTATATTATGCATCTTGGGGTTTAATTTCTTTTCACTAGTCTCGTTCCCAGACCCCCCTCCAAATAGGAAAGGAGGGTCTGGTACATCCTCACACTATGGGCTAGCTGTTGCTATAGATTCTGCTAAAAGCTAAGCCTTTGAAGTCTGCTTGCTGGGCTTCAGTAAATTGGCTAAGTAGGTCTGTAAAAGTGAACCTAAGTGGTTTGTGGTAAGGAAGCCCAGTGCAGTCCAAATCAGATTGTGCCACTGAAATCCCTGGAGGTATGTACATAAATGTTGAAATATATATGTAATAAGAGAGCGCAATCATTATTTCCAAATTCCTTAGCATGAATTGTGTGGGTACATAAGGTCTCAATTTGATTTTGTGTATGCAGGGCCAGTGGCAATGGTACAGCTGGTACGGCCATGGCCGTACCGGTTTTTGAGAGAAAAAAAATGGCGTTGCTTGGATTCTAACTTATGTGTGCGTTATGGAATAGCCTCTCACAGCGGTTCGTTGTAGCTTGGGACATCTAAAATATGACGAGGCCTTCTTTGGACGTTTTCGAGTCTTGAAGCATCCAAAGTAGCGACAAGAGGATT
Source organism: Agelas oroides (assembly GCA_949130485.1). Lineage (NCBI taxonomy): Eukaryota > Metazoa > Porifera > Demospongiae > Agelasida > Agelasidae > Agelas > Agelas oroides. The sequence continues at coordinate 1,275,781 of OX422186.1, forward strand.
GAGGCTTTCTTAATTTTCTATGGCGATATTTGAGCATGAGATGAAATTGGGGAGGGGCTGACATGCGCGAAATGCCCATGTGAGATGGTCATTTCAGGCAGCAAGGTTCAATCACTTCACTTAGCTTCACTGGCTGCAGAAACTACAGGTGGGGAGATTCTAGTAGCATTTTGGCCAAAACATGGCCTCAGAAGCGATCTCAGAGTGCCTAATTTAAAAAAAGTTTTCCTGGGGGAGCATGATGTATACACTCATCCGTCACCAATAGCCATAGCAGTCTAAAATAGCCACCTCCAGCCCTGGTATGTATGCATGTATGTATATATGTATGTATGTATGTGTGTCCGTATTTATGTATGTGTATATGTGTATGTACAGTAGGAAGTCACTTATCCGAACATGTTGGGACCAAAGGGTGTACGGATAACTGAAATGTTTGGATAATGGAAGTATAACAGAAGGCGCCATTATATTGCTAGCCAGTCTCGAACCCAGACCCCCTTCAACCCTCCAAGAGGAAAGGGGGGTCTGGTGAATATAGTACAAAATGTTTGTACCTCAATTTTGATGGCACAATCTGATTGGCTGATGTGGCAATTATCTCACCCGTACTGGGCTTCCTTACCACAAACCACTTAGCTTTACTCATCACACTTTTACAGACCTACTCAGCATGGGAGTCGGTAAAACGTGGAATACGGAATAACGGAATAGCGGAATAACGGAATAACTTTTAATTGACCGGAAATGAAAACACTTTGAACTTTGCCAATCACGGCACTGGTACCGTTGTCCAGCAAGGTAGCACTGCTATCTGCATCTGGACTTGTATAGGAGCTATGAACACTTTGTAGGAGTCCTCGACAGCTAGAAGAAGCGCGGTAAGCAGGCTGCCCGGTGTATGAAGTCTGTTGAATACTAGCTTACTTAGCCTCATTCCAAGGCTTGACGGTGCCTGTCAGCCGGGCTTTATCATTGAAAAAGTAGAACCCAAGTATCTGTGACTTATGGATGGAAGGCCCTTTGTCTACTGTTGCGACATCAGTGCTGATATGTCCTAGAAAGTCGAATAGCCAAACGGTTAGACATGGAGGCATTACTCGGAAGCATTGCCAACCCCTATCTGGGTAGCGTGAGTTAGTAGCCTTGCATTTTGCTGCAGTCATGGCAGCTTCTCTCAGTCTGCGTTTAACCTCAAGTATCGCTCAGACTATTTATATATTTTAGTCCTGTTGAGCTAAACTTCAATACTCGTAGTTACACCTTCGCATAGGCTAAGGATCACGGCGCTCCTTAGTTCTGGCTATAGGGAAGCTGTTGAGGGTCTGCCCAATGTTCACAGTTCCTCTACAACACAACAGTGACAGAGCTACCTCGCTGGATGGCAATTGCACGTGCCGCGTGTCGGCAAAGTTCAAAGCATTTTCGTTTCCGGACAGTTATTCCGTTATTCCGTTATTCCGTTATTCCACTATTCCATATTTCGCGTTTTACCGACTCCCCCTTAGCACACCTCCAATTTACTGAAGCCCAGCAAGCAACTTCAAAGGCCTAATTAGCTTTTAGCAGAATCCATAGCAACAGCTAGCCCATGGTGTGAGGATGTACTATATTCACCAGACCCTCCTTTCCTCTTTGGAGGTGGGTCTGGGTACGAGAATAATGCTAGCCCGCATGACAAAAACTGTACATGCAAGCGAGCTGCAGGGCTAGCACTGAGCAGCTGACTTGCTGCTGTCACCGATGTGTGATGCATACCATGGCTACCAGGTCTGAAATTGACCTTCTAGACACCGCGTATACTAGTAGCAAGCACCAGAAAGCGCACAACCGTAAGCTGTCACTCAGTTTCCTGCACATGCAGTACCCAGTGGCTCACTTTGACAGTTAGTTTTTGCTTTGTTACAAAGCCTGCCTTGCCCACAGAAGTTAATCCGTACCATCCAACGAGTAGAGCGAGCCCTAAAACACTCGATATCAGCCATTCGATTAGCTGAAGCCAACTTCCCGTCGGCGAAAGTAGCAGGAAATGGAGGGTGTGGCTTTGCTAAATGTGCATTTGGATAACCAACGTCTTTGGATGATTGAAGTTCAGATAAGTGACTTCCTACTGTATATATGTATGCATGCATGTAGGTATGTATGTATGTATGTGTGCATGTATGTATGCATGTGTACATGCGTGTATGCGTGTACGTATGTATGTATGTATGTATGCATGCATGTATGTATGTATGCATGCGTGTATGCATGTATGTATGTATGTATGTATGTATGTATGTATGTATGTATGAATATACCGTATTGTCCCGGGCAAGCACCCATCCCCATGTAAGCGCCCACCCCTCGATTTTGACAGTTCTGTGGTTTTTCAAGGTCCTCCGTGTAACCGCCCACCACACAAATTTTTGCGTGGTGACTGTAGCTGCGATCATTCTGATGTGTTTCAGGCGCCACTATATCTGGCAACAAGGTTTGCACACACACTAGTCGTAGCCTCATCCACAGCGTTCTTTGCTTACAGTACGAAATTCACGTTGCAAGCGACGAACCTGCGATGCCCTGGCAACGAGACTTCGAGTTGGTCCGTTTTCTAGCAGGATACAGTTTTTCACCTGCCGCGCTGGCCTCGTTTGGCTAAAAAACGAAGCTTGGGCAAAGCTACGACACGGGTCAATTCAGTAACGCCTGTCAGCTAACTTCGGATCCGGGGTGGGCGCTTGCACGGGGATAGTTAGACTATTCAAGCACCTTCTCTGTGTAACCGCCCACCCCCAATTTTTGGTGCTTGAGCTGCGAGCGCCCATGGGCACTTGCTCGGTACACTACGGTATGTATGTATGCATGTGTGTATGTATGTATGCATGTGTGTATGTATGTATGCATGTATGTATGTATCAGTGGCGTAGGAAAGGGTATTTAATAGGGGGGATTTAGCTTTAGTAGTGTTTGTAAAAGAACGCGCGGTGAAATTTTTTAAAACCATGCCCACTAATTAGTGAAAAACTCGCCTTTGGATGCGCTCTCTTCTCCAACGTGGAATCGGATACAGGCATGATTCAAAAGACGATAATCGCTTCATTTACAACCTGTTGCTGTACAAAAGGTACGTGACACATAAAATGGTGAGTACCGGTACTTATCCGAGTACCTAGCTATATAAATACAGTGAAAGAGGGGGGGGGGGGGGGGCTAAGCCTCCCCAGTAGTTGTGAAGGGGGGGGGGCTAGCCCCCCCTATTCCTACGCCCTTGGTATGTATGTATGTATGTATGTATGTATGTATGTACATCTCTAAAGGTTTTACATAAACAACTTATGCACTTTGTTTATTAACCCTACTGGCATGGAGAACTCAGTGGACAGAAGATGATAAGGATAAGAAGCTGACCATTTCATGTGCTAAAGTGATAGCCACACATATTCCTACCTTCATTTAGAAGATGATAAGGATAAGAAGCGGATGTGTGATACTATGTAGCCACACATATTCCTACCTTCATTTAATGCTGCCAGGTAGACAGCAGCCTTGCTTCTGACCCCAGCATTTGTCGCTAGCAGTACAATACTGCCACACCATGTAAACTTTGTCACATGCAGTGACATACCTTGTTGTTGGGTGGACATGTGGAGGTGTAGCAGATCCAGTGTTTCTCAACAAAGTATTCAGCAGTGACTGATCATAAATGGTCAATATTGGGTAGTCTTGGTGAAACTTTTCTGGTTCATAAAGCTGCCCCACAACTTACCTTTAGTAGTAAGGACCTATGTCAGCTGTTGGGTGGCTTTCTGAACTTGAGAAGCATCACCAAGACAGCCAGATATCAAGCATTTATATTTAGTAGCTGTTGAACAATTATCCACAATCTGTGAAGGACCAGATGTGCCATGCCTGCAGATGTCCACCTGGCATCCATGCAGACGCATTACTGTATGTGATGAGTTGTACCAGGCCTTCCATTGTGGCCATGTTAGTACTACAAGCTGGGAGCAATAGATCTGGGAACAAGGCAAGGCGGACAGGTGAAGGAAGTATTTCAAACAGTTACTGTGATATGTCCATTAGCTACATCATTAGTTTATGTATACTAATTTCACACACAGAGTTGGACTCTTCGGCATGGTACAACAACCGCCTCTTATGTTGCCCCATTTGGATTGGAAAGTGCCATGGAATTTGTTAGAGTGGTTGGTAAGTGCATGTAGAATTTACATCCCAAGGAGTTATTTTTAAAACTACAGTTGGAAGCAGTTATCAATAAAGTACTGTGGTGTCGTAGTCTTGCCAATAAGCTCTTTACAGGTTCAACAAAAAGGGGAAGTGGACAGTGACCACAAGCACTCATTGCAAGACTCTTGATCTGTCACACACTTTTGCAGTACAACATAATGATGTTCTCAAGCATGATACTCAGTCAGGGCCTCTCACTCACTATCAGTGGCGTAGCCAGGTCATTGGTATTGGCCGGGCACCTGCAGTATGCTACCCCATTAGCCTCTAGGGAGTCTAACAACACTAGCGCTCGCGCGCGCTTTGTGCGAGATCGCGTTACATGAGCGGGACGAACATGGTGCTTTGGCCGGGCACGTGCCCGGCCAGGCCTGGTCTTCGAATTCGCTACGCCACTGCTCACTATGCCTCCAGTGATGTCGCTCTTAACCACAAAAAGCAAAATGCTCTTACTTGAATCTACTACCTGGACAGCAGGTACACTGGGAGGACAGCAGAGGAACAAAGCCACCAGCCTCAGCACTATGAAAATGGCAGAAACATACAAAGCTTGGAGGGCACAATTGCATCTCTAAAGGTTTAGCCTGGGGAACGTGATGTAGCAAAGGAAAGTGTCTACTACATACCTCAGCAGATATGCATAACCGGTAGCTCTTCTCAAACAACTGGTCTGGCTAGTGAGGCTTGTGCACGAGTAGGTATTTATTCAATAAACTTTCACCCAAAAAGTTGGGGTGGGCACTCTTTTGTGAGGTTGGCTAAGGTCAGTGGCGTAGCGAGGACATTGCTGATGCTAGGGCACAGCATGGGCACACTATGTTTGTACAAAATTCTGCGCAAAGTGCAGAAGCATTTAGGGGGGTCTGGGCATGCTCTCCTTGAAATTGTTTGGAATTTTATAACCTCCCAGGTCGGTTCTGAGGCCATATCGTAGTGCAGTGTATGTCACACATACGGCAAACTCGCGTACGGTGAGCGTACAAGACTCGTAATCCTGTAGATATACATACTGCGCTGTTCGATTTCAAGGTGGTTTGGCGCCTGATTTGCAATCAACAACAATACTATCAGCGCCGATAATTCGCTTGCATATACCTGCACTGGTGGGGCACGGCCTCTAGTTGCTAGGGCACGTGCCCCAGTGTGCCCCAGCCTGGCTACGCCACTGGCTAAGGTGCAGTTTAAGCACTAAGGCCATAGTAACAAAAGTCACAGTTTTTGGCCAGATATTACTCAGTGAGTAATCCATGCGGGCGGGTGTTTTAATATAAATTTTCAGTTTGCAGGGACACCCCTATACAACATTGTAAACGGCCACTACTTCGAGAGCATATAGGCGTAGTGTTCACCACCGTATTGAAATCCTGAGCCACTTGACCACAAAGTTCAGGTAAACACCAAATATCACAACAGATTGCATGGCTAAAACAGGACCGATTGCCTACTTGCCACAAATGCAGCCAGAATGGCTACTTTCTGAAGGTCACGACAAATTGAAAATGACGGCTGCTAGTGGACGGAACTTCAACACTACCATCACAAACTCTGGTATACATTTTTCTACTACCATGCATGACTGACTATTGTAAATTAAGGTTTCAATGTTCACCGATACCAGCATTTCCATAGTGACCAATAACGCTGTTCAGAGAGAAATGAATGAGTAAAGAAACAACACCATTGAAATTATTCAAGGTTCAAAGTTTAAAATTTCAATGCTTACGGAAAAAGTGGGGCAGCCAAGGGCCCCGCTTCCGATGGCCCTGGTCTAGGTGACATCTTGCATCGAAGACTGTTCGGGGACATCCTACACATACTTCAAAGTAATTTTTCCTGCTGCAGCATTACCCCTATAGCTGCCATATGTCAGTTTTGATGTAGGAAAAATGCCACATTAGTCAACTAGGGAGTTTATTGGGTTGTGACACCAGCAGGAAGTAGTATATCATAATATCATCAATTTCACAGTGTGACTGATTTGTGAATAGTAGCTACATGACAGAATATCTAACTTTCAAGCAGTGAGTGACGAACCATGTAGAAGGTCCAGTGCTACATTTCAGAACTTCCAGTTATCCCCCAGACTGGTCAGAGGGATGTGGGATTTAAATATTCTTAGCTGTAGTTTGAAGGCAACTATTAATTGGAGTTTCTCCCTTTCTGAACGTGCTCGTGTCTGATTGGATGAACAAGAGGCCAAATACTGACCAAATAAGAGTGCACTTCAAAATAGTTGCACGCATTTCAAGAGAGTAAATATGTTAGCACTAATTATTATGATATTGTTTTGGTTTGAGCTGGATTTTCCACCTAGTTTTGATTGTAGTGGCTTTCACATGATAGTTTGTTATGGGTAGGACAGGCGGGTCTGTCCACCTGTCACTGTTTCCATTTCACTTGGGGTGCAGTTACCCACTTGAAAAGCAAACCAACAAACATTCTAATACTGTATTAGCCCCACATAAAAGAGATTCGTAGAATCTATGCAAGTAATTTGGACTAAACTCTTGTGTGTTATTTTTATGCTATAAATTTTTACATCAGGTGAACAGAACCAGAGAGCATTGGTTGGCAGAGAAGCCTTGGTCAACCCAGGAGCAGATCGGACTGCAGAGCTGGCAATAAACAGAACACAAAGGTTTTAAATAAGTTATCAATAAAGTGTAAACTTACCTCAAGCTACTCTTTGGTGTATTTAACATATTTCCACTCCATACCAGTGAATCCCATTTCAAGTGGGAAAAGTCTAACATTGTATTGCCACACTATGTATGGTGTTTGTGGTAGCTTAGTTCATATCTCCATTCCTGGCACATGTGCATTGAAGATACCACTTGGGAATGTCTTCTCAACTGACACGGTCAGAAAGTGAGGCTGCTTTTAGTTAACGACTCATGATGAGTGTACTCATCATGCAATTTTGGCCGAATGTTATCAGTTGGCGCAATCCGTTTTGAAGATAGGTTTTGTGCTAGCATAAAGGGTAGGATAGGGGGAGGTGGGTGGGTGTCACCCTTCAAGTGATAGTACATGGCAGCTGTCTTGCCTGTATATAAGGCCTTGGTCAGCAATGCCCATTTCTCTTATTTTTAGCAAACGGGCTTAAAAACTGCCCCTCTGCCTTTGTAGGGGCTCCATTTCTGGCACTGTAGGCAGTTTTTTAGTCAGGAGAAGCGCTTGGTGGTTGGAGAGCCCTGATCATTGTAAGCTCGCTAATGAGTGGGTGTGGCCGAGGTCATGAACCCCATGATGTTTGATGAAAGAACCCTTGGCTCAAGTTTTCAGTTCTAGCTTGCAGCAGAAGTGGAAACACAGATCATACATAGCTTCAAAAAGATTTGTACAAATGAAACTCAGTGTGTAATGGTTAATTAATACATATCCTACAACCAACCAAAGGAGAGATCTTAGATTTATGAGTAGCCTCGTACCCAGGCCACTTAGAGGTCGGAGCACGTGGCCTGGGTACGAGGCTAATTTATGAGGTGAAATAGAGGAAAGTGAAACAGCTGGCAGCCACTAGAAATCGAACCCAGGACACCTGACTTGTACAGCCAGTGCTCTGCCACCACCAGCCCTCACAACCCTCTATATGTACTGCACAGGTGGTACTGAAATGCCTCAGTTGCACACCTGGCAGCCACTCAATATATGCATAAGCCAGGTGTCCTGGGTTCAATTCTGGCTGTTGGCCTTTCCTCTATTTCGCCTCATAACAGCTAAGGTCTCTTTATTTCCAGTGTGTGGCAAGATGATATAAGCATTGCACAGGATGACTCCACCATGACCATCAGCTTCTTTGTAACAGAATTAAATGTAGGACAAAGTATATGATACTTCTACCAACTGCATTTACACTACAGTTGTGCTATATTAGTATTAGTTTGACCATTAGCCGTAGCTTTTGTAAAGGAAACGAGTCACAACCATTACTGATTTTATTACATGCTCTTTGCACTCTAAGTATGGTATCTAGTTACTATTGACTTTAATCCATTACATATCTGTGTAAAATGGTGATTGTATGTGTCCTTTTCTCCTTTCAGGATGATACAATTCATCAATGACCTTCAGGTAAGTCCAAACAGACTACCTTGCTGGAAAGATCAATAGTATGAAATGATTGAGTGATTTAACAGATTGTGATTGTGATTTTTAAAATGTGCACACAACAATATCATTAGGCAATTGCTATAATAAACCATATCACACTACATATCGAATTTTGTTCCCACAGGATCCACTGATACTACCGTTGGTTATTCTAGAAACTTTTGGAGGTGCTCCTGCTGAAGCAGTGGAAGGTTTGGGCAGACTTGCACGAGAGCTGGATGTGCGAGTGCAGGTAAAGTACTTGCTAGACACAAGCTTAAAACTACATCACCAGGTCCTTTACTGCTTCTCTTCCTGGTTTTGAAAGTGCATGCTAGGACTTCAAAGTTCTGTTCTCTCCTTGCAGACACATACTGCTGAGAGAACACCTTTACCAAATGGAACTTTAGAAATGTGGTCACAGGCAGGACTTCTTCCTCCAAACAAGGTATTTACCAAATAAATTCTTCCATACGCAATTACATAAGAACAGCATGGGTGTTTCCAAGTACTCAAATTCAGTGTCGGCAACTATGAATACTAGATGCAAATTCTGTCGTATAGCTATAGCTAGCTAGGTAGCAGGACTTAATTTTCTATAGCCATCCAAGTACCAATGAAACAACTTTCTGCCTGAAAGGTGGCTGACCTCCTCCCACACTTGAATCTATCTTTGCAAAGGGTTGCCAGAGTACCTCTGGCTTTACAAGACCTAGTTGCTTGGTTGGACTCACTCGCTCATGGGTTTGTTCATCCAAGTAACCACCATTTGTTTCAGTACTAAGGAAATGAACAGCACTGAAGTGCAGAACCATCGGCGCAAGCTAGACGATAAGTGTTTATGCTTGCCATATGTGTTCGGTTCTGTTCTTTCCTGTGCAATCAAGTCTGCTCACGTGTTTCAGGAGCTCTCTTACTCACTTCGCGGACTTTGTCTCTCTCTTTCCTCACTAATAACTCTTCCTCAGACAGTAAGGCTTTTCTACGTTTCATTGCGTTCTCAGGCTCCCCAACAGCAGTACACCGTGCTTTCCTTTTCTTCGATGCGAAGGCATGGCTACAGTCACAAACTGACCTCTTCACATGCACCATGGTATTACACTGTGGGCATACCTTTCTCAGACGCATAGACCTATTGCACTCTGTTGCATGCACTACGGTATTACACTGTGGGCATACCTTTCTGAACCTCTCGTAAAAGACAGTCACAAGCGTCTAACAGGTCTAAGTTCGACGGAAAAACCACAATACCGCGTGTTCCAAGTTACGTGATCACACATTACCGTTACGTATGTGTTATGGAGAGGTACACGGAAACATTGCACGTGAAGAAAATGGCTGACTTAGTCGCGGTATACGTAAGTTTATAATGCTTCTAACTTTTGAACTAAGCAGTTTTTAGAGAAAACGGCTTTTTAGTTTTACTGCATTTTCCGCGCTGTACCCGCTGATACTTCTCGTTGGACGCCTAAAGGTGCGAGAAGGCAGAGTAGAGAAAACGGACACACACACAGACAGACACACAGACACACAGGACAACTACTGTAACCCTCGTCGCACATGAGCGCTGAGGGTTAATAAGTAGCCTCATTCCCAGGCCTTCCAATCATCCTTTTTTTTTTCTTGTTTACAGTAAAAGTGATTTATATATATAGCTAACTATTTTGGAGGCGATACACGCTTCATGTTAGTTTGTTTTCTGCAGTTTCTTGGATATCATGGACTGAAGCTTGGAGACAGTGAGCTGGAGTTTTTCAGGCAAAGAAATCTATCCCTTGCACACAATCCCAATTCAAACCTGAAGTAAGCACCTCATTGAATTTGTGTTTTGCAGCCGTTATATACTAACACCAGTGTTGAGTTTGTGTACACCATATATACAAATGAGAAGTGTATGGATTTACATTGATACATGGCTGCCCACAGCTTTGCGTCTGGCATCCTAGATGTGAGAAAAGTTCTAAACATGGGAATCAGGCTTGGCTTGGGATTAGGTAAGGATTCTTTTCACAATCTAATGTAAGTACACCCTAAGTGGAAAGAAAACAATTTATCGCCGAACGCCTTAGCGTGAGGCACATAATTGTGCGGGTGTGGTGGGTGCTTATGGGGCCTTAGTCTGAGGTTGTGCTTGTATGTATGTATGTATGTATATCTGTCCATAACGGGTTTACGACTGAAGTATACGAGTTTATGTATAGTTTACGTACCCTCCGGCACATGCCCCTCTTGGTGTGCTTGAGCTCACGATACGATGGAAGACTTAGAGGAGAGACGACGACGCCAGGCCAGAGAACACGTCCAGAGGTACAGAAAATGTTTAAGTAATGAAAGACAACAGTACGACAGTGAAAAGAGAAGACATGCGCGCCAGCAACAAAGCGATTCACTTTGCTCGCTGACGGCCCGTGAGCGGGAGGCAGAGAACAGCACTGGTAACTCCACTCACGTCCTCGAAATCATCGACTTCGTCAAGACCATGCTTTGCCATAATTTCTGCTCTGCATGAGGCACATCATGCGCATGCGTATACCTAGTAGTAATGAGAGGAAAGCCCTATACGCGCTTATGTATAGCTACTGTTTTAGGTTTTCTCTCCTAGTCTAAAGAATCTGTCCAAGTTTGATCGACTTAAAAGAGTAGTCACTGAGGTATCTAAGACTCAAGCACTAAGGCCGAGAATAAATCGATATTGACTGTATTTGCCATCAATGAATGGAACCTACAGTCACACAGGACTTTAAAGTGGCCAAGCTGAAGGTACCTGTGTTTGCAGAACCTGGGCATATGTGATTCTTAAAATCACTTCTAACCTGAGTTACGACCAATGGTGTTGACAGTTCAGTGACCTGACCCATGTCGTCCTGACTTGCATCTTGAAACCTTGTATACTGTTAATGAGCTACATCCATTAGCTACAAGTCTCTGGTAGCAGATTATTGATCAGGCACAGGCATATGTACTATGGCACAAGTCACTTTGACACTTCAGTGAAGCAATTTCAATGATAGCAGCACTTCTTGACAGCACTGACCGACATCAGACATTGTTTGGTGTTTTTAACTACTACACAACTCAGATAAAGATAAACTGTAGCTGTAGCATGGCCACGCATCTTCTGCCCAGCCAGTCAACAACTGAACACACCCCAAGCTAAGTTAGCTCTCTTTGTTTATGTAGCTCTCTTGTACATGGCTTCAATTATCACCAACTAACATCCACACAAGCATACAGAGAAGGCAGAATAATTTGTGTACATGCATTAGCAATAGCCTCGTTCCCAGGCCTCCCCCATTTTTACCTTCTGTTTGCACTCGCAATAATACACAGGACCAACGAAAACAGGGAAGGCCTGGGAGCATTTATCAGATGCGTGGACGCGAGGTGGATGTAGGGGGAGAAGGGCCGACATTCAAATATGTATTTAAATTGAAAGTGAGTTTCTTATCTTTCATTAGTTTCAAGACGAGTAGTTTCGATCACGCTAAGGTCTGGAGTCCAAACCTGTGGTAGAGTGCTCGAACAGATTATCCAGTGCGTTGTTTTGGCGCCTCCTCCCTACGTCCACCTTGCATCCACCTGACGTCATTCATGTGATGAATGCTCCCAGGCCTTCCCCATTTCTCGCCAGTCTTCTGCTTCCATCCATTATTGTGAGCACAAACGGATGGTAAAAACAGGGGAGGCCTGGGAACGACGCTACATTAGCAGGTCATGTCACTCAATTTGCTCACGCAATGGTTTAGCGTTAATATTTCTATTTGTTAAGCACTGGATTGTGCACCTAGATTCAATCCCCTGTTTTGCAAGTAATCCTTTATAGTTTAAATTCCACACATATCCTGTAGTGTTTATACTTTAGAATTTGTTATAAGCAGGATACGTTGGACTGTTCACCTGTGCTTTTGTATTTCTCTTTGTTCCCTAGTCCTATTTCCTCTTTTTGCTCATTGCTGTGCACTACATGTTGCTGGACTCCCAGGCAGACCAGCTATATAATGGGGCTTTCCTACTACAAAATTAAAGTCAATCAAATCAAATCAAATCAGTCTATTTTGTGTTTCTTTCCACTTGAACTGTGATTACCCAGTTTGATGAACTTTTAAGAAAATAATAAAAATAAAAATAAACTGTATAAATTAATTTTGTTCAGTTGGCATTCTCACTATACATACTGATCTTGCCACTGTTTCCAGAGGTGATATCCCCCTCAGCTCCCCCACTTCCTTCTTTATACATATGCACACTCTCTATGGTTCACTAGTTTTAGTGCAGTGAGCTATACAGCCAGGCATGGTTATATGCTGACCTGCATTCTATCTGCTGTAAATTAACTTGAAAGAAACAAAACAAACAAAAAAACTACACATTATTGAAACTGCAGATTTTTTTCTCAGTTAGTATTCTCATTCGGCTTACTGACTGTAGTAGCCACTGTTTCTGGAACTGAGACCCCCTCATCGTTTCTAATGATACTTTCTATCTACATATTTCTGTGATTCACTCAGATATATCTGGTGGGTATTCTCCTTCTATGTTCAATGCAATGCGAGTTGCCATCCATGCTTCAAAGGCACTCAAGCTGACCGTCAGTAACCCCAACTATCGTCCACTAACGCACCATGAGGCTTTCTATCTGGCCACTATGGGAGGTGCCCAAGGTCAGCCAACTCACATTAGAGTAGGAAGATAAAGAGTGCGTAGAAGAATAAGCACATGTAACTTCTATATTGTGAAGGCAGAATCCCGGTCTGTACCACTATAAATAATATAGTTTGTGCCCAGTACTACTAACATCATACCATGTGGTTTACTAGCTAGAGAGTATTGAACAGACCACAATACTGCAACTCACCTCACTGTTGTAATTCTGCTTGGATTCAAGGGTTTTAGCACCCAACAGTAAAACTGTTGCAGGCCTACTGGCACTCTCCATACATCATGAATAAATATACTGCTCTTTCTTTAATTCCACAGCAATGGACATGGGTGATACAATTGGTAACTTTGAGGTTAGTAACTATTAAACCTACATGCGCCATGCTGGCACCACATAACTAATGTAGCACACATTCTCCATGCAGGTTGGAAAGCAGTTTGATGCACTCCTGGTTGATACCCAGGCTCCTGATGCATCAAACCCAGTCTTTTATACTTTCCCGTCGGACTCCATGGCTGTAAGTTTTCATTGCTCACTTACACAGTTGCAGTAGTGACACATGGGGACCCCCAAACAAGTCCTGGTATAGTCGAATGTTTCACAGGAAGAAAATTGCAATATAGTCGAATGTTTCAATTAGTCTAATTTAGGGCATTGTTTATATAGTGTATCTATTAGTCTCGGTGTTGCTAAAGTTGTGTTTGACTTCATCCTTTGTTTTCATTACAGGAGATCATTGAAAAGTTTATTTATCTTAGTAAGTTTAAGTCGTAACCTTTGTATGTTCTTGTTTAAGTCGCGTGCTCACTCAAGCAAGTCATATGGCCTCAAGCAAGGTTTTGGTGAATCCTCTTATACTGCATTGTTCTCAGGGTTCTACCTACTCCATCTGTGTTGGAGAGTCTGATTATATGACATTGCCAGAAATGCAACGACACGGACTTCGCACTCTTTGGAAACGTCCGTTACATTTCCGTTACACGTACTTCATGTTTTACTACGGGAGCCTACGGCGGTTCAAACTCTAACTTTAGTAACGAGCTTACCTTGTCCGTAAATGTGTTGTTAACGATATATTCACCTTCTACTATCTCTCTACTAGCCACAGATATCTACAGTGCTGGCTCCTGAAGGTCACAGAATTTGCCATTCGTGATAGTATTTCTACCGTATTTTCACACATTGAAGTGTGAAAAAATAGGCATTTCAAATTTTCTGAAATAAAAATATACACTTTTGCAGTTCATTTTTGATTGGTTAACGATATACTTCACTTATTTTTGATGTCCTCTGCCCAACTGGCCGTAAAGTTTTTGCAGATGTTGTTCACAGAATTTGCCAAATCGGTACAAAATAGGTACAAAAATATACGCTAGCATATACAATTACGGATAATTGCAAATACGGTACAATGTAAACTTCCGCGTTTTACTTATAACTCCGTACGCTACGGAAATAACGTCGTGACTGCTGCGCTATTCAAATTTCTGGCAATGACATGCTACATTAATGTTCTGCAAGCAACAAAACCTTGGGATAGAGCCCATATGACATGCTACGTTAATGTTCTGCAAGCAACAAAACCTTGGGATAGAGCCCATATGACATGCTACGTTAATGTTCTGCAAGCAACAAAACCTTGGGATAGAGCCCATATGACATGCTACATTAATGTTCTGCAAGCAACAAAACCTTGAGATAGAGCCCATATAGGGCTTATAATCTAAGGCCTACTCAAATGGTATAGGTAGTAGCCAAAAGTGCACACTAGCTGTGCAATATTATGTAGTACTCCTTCAATTGGACTCACCGATGGTTGGCTTGAGAACAGGTAAATATACCATTTTTTATATACTGTGAGAATATGCTCATGTAGACTGTCTATTATGAATACCATATAGCACCAAATTTTCGAGGGACAAAATTTTCGCTGGTTAGGCATGCCCATTTATGGCAGCCGCACACACACACACACACACATTTCTGTTACCATTCACAATTGGTAGGCCTGATTCATCTAGCTAGTTGACATATTCTGGGAGTTGGCATTTTAAATTTGAAATGTGGGAAAGTTAGTATTTTCAAAGTTAGTATTTGGAAATTGTGGCAGTTAACATTCTGGAACATGGCTTAATTCTGAAAGTTGCTATCCACAAGACACAAGGAGATAATTAATACATAGGATACACGGGAAGATGACAACTAGGTAACATACACAATATTGAAAATAACTCTGCAGATGCTGGCCAAATAAGGCCAACACACTGAGGAACATAGTGATGCATGTAGAGCAAGAGTAATCATAATACCGCAATCATACTATATCTAAGAGTAATCTGGCAACAAAGTTCACCACAGTACTCATACATCTTTTTCTCACTGATGTCCTCAGGTGATGACAGAAACATCCTGAATGTTTTTGTTGCTGGCAGGCAGGTATTTCCTGAACCTCCTACTCCCAGCCCAGGTGCACTTGAGAATGATGTTGTAGTGTGCTTTGAAGTGTTATTTTATTAAGAGAATGATAAGAGGAACAGAATCTTGCATGCATGCATGCTTGATTATATTGCAGTGAGCCTGATCAACGACAGTCCAAGGGTGGAGGGGAACAATGTCACTGTGGATCTTCGGACTGACCATCCTGTCCGGTGCAGTATAAAGCTTGCTGCGACGTCTTCTCCACTGAGAGATTGTGAGTCCATGAGCTTTCTCCTGCATGCATTTTCATAAACATACTGATGTTAGAGACCTCTGAAAATCCAGCGTACTATATATACCAAGTTGAACATTTGCCTGAGTGGACTGGTTACCACTACAGAAAACAGTAGGTTGTGCTGCTATACAAGCAGGTGGTTAGTTTGCACTATCTGTTCAAACTAACTTCAATAACCACATACATCTAGATAGTGCGCAATTGTGATGACAGATGTTAGTGTAATTCTAGAATGGACAGTGTTTTGTGAAAATGTAGTCTGACTGTAAGGACTACTACAGAGCAACTCAGACACAAATATTACTGTGAACGTTACTACCAGGTTATACTTTTAGTAAGCAAATAGCCTTACAGGGACACTGTCATAAGGTGCCACACATTTAATAATTGGAAACACAGTGGCACAGGAACAAGGGGGGGCTCCACCCCTTTACATTTGTGTGCCCAATGTGGAGTGAGCATGAGTGATCCTTGTTGGCCCCTTTCAGCATTACAAAGCCTGGTGTTGGGAGTCTCATTTACCCTCTTCACCATTTCCCACAGCAGCATAGCCCATAGAGGGCTTTTACTCATTAAATTGTTAAATGAGATGGCGCATGGTAGGCCCATGTGCTTGCACATTCTGGTGCTATAAAACTTGGTATAAAACTGGACTACAATTGAGTTTTGAGTTATTGTAGTTTGTTGTTATGGTAATCTTAGCCCAGGCTAGCTAGAAAGCTAAACCATGTAACGATGGGTAGCTATAATCTGTTTACTGCTATTGTATTCTCAATATTCCACATTAGGTTCATCGACCTCTTTTAGTTTCACAAATTTGACTCCAGATGATAACACACCCTACGTGATGCGTGTGGTTGTCAAGCCTAGTACTTCTGGCAGCATGAGAACCACGATTAGGAGGCAGATCTGGATACCCGGTATGAAACTAAGGATAGTGTTCTTCACTTCTTACATGGATATACGTAGCTGGAGGTAGAAAGGAGAACCATGTGAAATTTGGGCATTAGTGGGAAATCTGCTACAATGCCAGCACAGTGGTAACTGTATAACATCAGGGCTGCCTTTTTCAGGGAGATCTAGTTCATTCATGGATACCAGTCTTGCTAGTGGGATAAACTAAGGACACATTATTTTTTCCTCACATTCTAGTACAAAGCTACCTATAATGAGCATAGAAAACAACAGCTCTAATACATATGGTATGTTTTGCCTACATAGCAAATCCTGCTATATGCACTGTACATCTCATCAATGATGGAGTGACTGTGGGTGGGGACACTGCTACAGTGGAGTTCACTGGCTCAGGCCCAGCTACTTCCTTCCAGTGCAGTCTTGATCGCGAGGATTTCTTTCCATGTGAGCTTGTACAAATTACATGGACGTAACTGTTAAAACAGAACAGATTGTATGTGAAAACCAAATATTAATAAACAAATAATTAAGTAGACAGAGGTCTGCAGGACATTGCGTAACAGATACAGGTCTTGAAATGTGTAATGTAATGTTATTCCTTGTCTTACTGACCTAGCTGTATCCTGATGAAACTCCTTGACTTGTGTGTGAGGCATCTAATACAAACTTCATAGAGTAGGCTGGAGGCCAAGGGCTGTAGTAGCTAGCTATTTATGTGTTACTGGTGATCACTTTGATGGGTCATTTTGCTCTCAGCCTGTTGCCTGTGTGTGTGTGTGTGTGTGTGGTTGTCTTGAGAATGGCAAATGAAAACTTCATGGTTGGTGTACTGTCCTTTCACAGTCTGCTCAAAGCCGTGAGTGCCTTACATGGTGATCCTCTGTGTGGACAGTGCTTGAGCCTTAGCCACAACAGCCCATGCAGCAAAACACATAGCCAACATGCAGTGTGTATAGCATTATTCTATGATGTTCTTCCAATGCAGGCAGCAGTCCTCACGTTTTCAGGGATCTCTCAGAAGGAAGTCATTTGGTGAAGATAATACCAAGTGGCTGTGGAAGGAATCGGCGATCAGTTTCTGCACCCTTTGTGGTGTGAATCTAATACTGTTTGTTTCAGGACTGTATAACTTTGTAGGTAGGCAGACATTGAAGTTAATTATTTGCTTAGGCTAGTAAAGTGTTGCTATATTGTGTGGATGCATTCCCATGGTAGAGTGCAAAACTTTGATACAATGATGCGAAAAATAATAACTTGAATTGACATCAAGATTCAAATGTCTAGACATAACACATCACCTCACGGGTCTCAGTGTTGACCTGGTCTACATCCAAAGGACTAGATAGTCTGGTGTCACTGCAACACTTTGTTTGCAGCTTCCTGCAAGTGAAGAGTTGCATGATGGTGCTAAATTAAGTGCAGGGAGTATTGGTGGCTGAGATACGTACCGGTGGCCTGTGCAGGAGGAAACATACTTTTTGCTTGTACTGCCTGGTCATCTTCATTTCAACTCTCATGGACTCCAGAAGTTTAGCAGGCTCTGTTGTTATCCATCTTCTGGTGTGCGTTTGGCAGTGAGTTGCATGCTTGTTGATGCAGAGCTTGCTCAGATGATTTTATCATTGACCTCCTTGTTGTATGTGTGTCATGCAACCCTCCTCAGGTGTTACTCTGTACAGCCAGTTGGACTGAGACTACTAGCTAGTAGTTGATCTGAGCCATAGTGGCTACACATCCCAGACCTCAAATTTTGTTGCATGCTTTGCGAACTTCATATCAAAAACTGGTATACATGTTTACATCCAGTGTAAGCTAAGTTCTGTACTTACAAGCAAAGCTGGATTGTGTACATGAATATAAATCACTGTTTTCGTTGGTGGTTACCATATGCAATTGAAAGCAACGACCATTAGTGTTGATAAAGCATTATAGCTAAGGACATGGTTTACCATGTTTTATTACTCAACTGCAATGTCATCAAGATTATCAGCAAGTTGGTCTGATCGAGAAGAAACAACCATCTCAAACACTTTTTGCTTGTAAGTTCAGCAGAAACAGTGCAATAAGGGCCAACAGGACTGTTTGAGGGTGGAGCACAATAAATGGATGATGCTTGTAGTTTACACAACTTGGCATATCACACAATTCACTGTAAAGTTGCAAATGACTTGTTGCATAGTAAAGGTAAAAGCACAATTTACCACAGGTATTTGGCATTAATAGCACCCTAAATAGCATGAGGTTAAGCCAAATGCTATTTCACCTTATGCTATTTAGGGCATTACAAGTGCTATTAATCCCAAATTCCACAGAAAATGGTGTTATTATGCACCACATAATAGTATAAACTATATTTGTGTATATAGTATATATAAGCTATATCTATATTTACTATTAACTGTGCTAAACATATTGCATGTTGACCAACCAAATGACTATTATAGCATTTGTGCAATCTCATTGGTTGTGTTAGATGCCTATTACAAAAATAATAGTTTAGGTTGGTCGATTTGTGCTTTTAGTCATGGCAATGAAGAACTATATTGAAGCATTTTCGGTTGTTTTATATTTGAAGCGGGGGTTTACTGATAGAGGTCCAGAGCAACAGTCAGCCGTTGAAATACATGCAGTAGTATCCTAAGTACATGTGGTATGCTCATGCAGCATTAAGTACACACAGGCTACAGCAAAACTGACGCAAGTGTGATTGATGATTATTCTGATGAAAATGTAGCTATGTGAAGGGAATACAAGCTAAGAGCGTGGTGGTCTTCAAGCAGGTACTAATACATACAAAGATACTAAAATTGAAATTCTTGGAAGGTGCACTGCATGTTTCAAGTGGAGTGAGTACTGGAATCTAAAAGTTTCTGCTTTCTGTGTTGACTGACTACCGGCTGATTCATAATCACTGCAGAGCAGGAGTCACTTGGCATACAACTGTAGTCACTCTGACAGTTCAGTGCTGCACAGTGCTACTCAGAGCTCAAAAAGTGTTTTAGTTACATCAACCAAAACCAGCATCCAAGCAAACACCACAGGACAACACCACTTCTATCCCTTACATGCACCGTGAGTGGTGGGATACTAGAGTGGCAGACAAAAAGGGGACTAACAGCTATGGAAAGCCATGCACTATTTTAGGAGGTCTGATACTCGCCGGGAAAAAAGTATTGCTTTGAGATGTGCATGCTTGGAGATTGAATCTGGGGTCATTTGGAGCTATATATAAACACCCATAGTATTTGCACCCATTATATATCATGCACTAGTTTGAGTTTGAGCTGAAGCAATGCACAGTAAAACTTATGCAGAAAATAAAAGTACACAGTAATGCAACCAAAAAAGTCCAGCTACGCTAAATACACTGTGCATGCATGCATGTCACACAGTTGATTAACACCTGACGCGGAAGCGAATACGGCACCACCACTCGCGCCTACAGGACCAGCCACAATACCAGCGGGAGCAACACTGACAGACGCAATCGTGCCACCAGCAAAGGTTGCTCCAAAACCAGCATCTTCCGCGATAGTTGCCGCAACATCCCCAATGCCGTCCAGTTGGAGGCCTCCGACCACGAGGCCAATAGGCTCTCTTCTGCCGATTCGAGCTTTCCTCAGACATTGCGGTTTCCAAATCCTGGATGCAAACAAAAAGGCCGTCTCCATAATAGTACCGAGGAGACACTGAGCAAATGTCTTTGGGATTCTGAGCGCCATCAGTTATTCGCTTTGCGGAGCCCATGATTGCACTGTGATACATCAGGCTAAATCGCAGCTGACTCGAACCCAATTCGTCAGTTTGCTTGAACAGAGCGTCAGCGAACTGGTAGTAGTAGGTTACGATGCTGTTGGAAATGGGCGGTAGGCCTTCCTCTTCGAGAAAAACTGTTGCCGTCACGGTTGCAGCATCCAACACTTCTTCTAGCATGTGCTCGATTTTACGGTTGTGAAGAGCAGTGACGGGTAGCTTGAGTGACGTCGCTGTACGCGAACGCCAGAAGTCAAGTTGCTGAAGGTAGTGACGGAAACGATGTATTTTCCTTCCATTTTGGTGTAGAATTCGAGCCGTTGGTTTTCGCCAATAGCAAATGTCCCGCGAATTTCTTCTTTGGAAACATTGACTTGCAGTCCAGACTCTTCATCGGCCGCAATCGCTGCTCCGAAGAGCACAAGCGCCCAACAAATTGCTGCAGTGAAGTGTTGCATGCGCATGAGGTCCAATGATTCTTCGATGGCGGTATTAATGCCGCATTGATAGATGTTTGCGAGCAGCTCTGCTTTATATAGCCTGATTTTGCCCAGGTTTTATTTGGTCTCGACCGATATTACTTTGTAGAAGCAATATAATCAATTAGGCTATTTTCTAGCTCTCAGCCCATGCAGCCCACGCAGCCCACGCAGCCCACGCATAATTATATGAATGAATTTTACTGACAACCCTAATGACAACCCTAACCCTAACCCCATTAGTCAGACAATAAAGCATTAACCAATATATTGCGTTAAAAATATAGCATTAATAAAGCATTAACCAATATTGCGTTTCAACAGGCATGAATGAACAAATTTACTGACATTCACTATTAAGGAGGGGTTTCTAGAACTTAATTTAATAACAATATCAACGGCTTTTCCGTACTGCAAGCGACGGAAAGCTGGGCGGGGCCTGGGAACGAGGCTACCGTTGTTCCACATCAAGCGAGGTAAGAGAGGGGTGGTGGCCCACTACAGAGTCAAACAACAAATGGCCTCTCTTCTACAGTCATACGACTCACATTCAATCATAAAATGGGCTTCATCCTCAACCACTTCCATTTTTCTTTGTAGACACAATGTTGTAAAAAACAGGGTTAGGGTTAGGTTAGCTTATAAAGTTTGTTCCTGTTTTATATATGAGACCCCTGATAAATAACAAAAAAAAAAAGATATCAGAAAGTTAGGGGACATTTGCCCAATTGTATACACTATAGAATCTTGTAAGACATTTAAACATCAAAGAAATATTGGCGATAAAATGATTTTAGTTCTAAAAAGGTACCCTCCTACAATTGGAATCTATAAGTACTTATACATGTCCAAATCAGGGCCGTAGCAAGCACCTGGGAGCTGGTCCGGCCATGGATGTGGTTAAGCCACACCCCAATTAATTAAATGAAGTTACACCCTTTGGTTCCGCGCAAGCGCGCGCCTAGACATGAAGTGGCACTGCCACTGGCTAAACCAAGCAGATTGGAAGGCATGCATGCATGGGACACTGCTTTCATTTGCCCAAAATGTGCGCTTGGGAAACTTATAGTTCGCTGAATGATGTGGCTTTTCGGGGATATCATCCTGTGCCGTGGAATCGGTGACTGTCATGCAGGTGCTGTAGCCATGGCGTGGTAAAAGCACGGTGGTGCAGCTCCGAAGTGCGAAATTTCATTATCTGCGCATGCGTAGTTCCAAAAATGACCGTAAAAACTGGTCCGACCAAAACCGAACCAGCAGGACCGCTTGCTGCGGCCATGAAAATACAGATCCTCATGTATAGTTTGTGCTGCCACGTGGTGATTTAGCTCCGTCATTTTGCTGATACATCAACTAGAAGCCCCATGTATTGCAAAATTATTAACTCGAGGTGTAGGTCACTGTCGGTAAAACTACTTTAAAAATGGTACCCTGGAGTTTAAGGTTTCAACTAACAAATCATCTCTACTGTATCAAGTTACACTGCTGTTTAAGGTTACAATCAACCGGTTCGAAACCTGTGAAATGCATACAAGGGCCAATTGTTTACGTAAGCAATTATAGTTGACATAGTACACAATAATTATTTATTGCAGACGCTGCACGAACGCGCGTCCCAAACTCACTGGCGATGCTCGAGGCCTTGCCGTATTTCGAAAGCAGATCGTTTATCCTTGCGCCAAATATAAGGCAAGGAAAACGTTTCTTCAGTGTTCTGATGTGTTGTATGGGTAGCGCAGTGTATTTAGCAGGGCGGCACGTGAAGAATACTCGAAAATTGGACTTGAATTGAAGATTCTACGCTCCGAAGCGCATTTCTTTCGCCTAAAGCAGTTAAATTCCTACAAAAAGTATACATAAAGCGCCAGATATCTTAAAGTGCCGACCTAGTTAATACCGTGAAGTAGTGCAAGAATAAATTTCAGGATCGAACACTTTACAGTCGCCGAGTAATTTGGCGCAAAAGTGTTCAAGCGGTACGGCTAATTGCTGGTTCGAATGCGTTGGGGCGTTTAAACAGAAACGTATTTCTCTCCGAATAATATATTTCGTTCATCTTGTGTTGGATCGTAACATGTTTGAGATAAATATCAATTATGGTTTTCGAAATATTAAAGCAATAAATTAACTATGCCAACAGCCTTCGGCGGAGTTGATCGTAACCTTAAGTCCGTCATTTTAGCATTGAAAATGGAAGGCTTATTTAGGCCAGGCGGAAGCAAAATTGCATTGTTCCATAGGCGGCGGAACCGGGGGAGGGGGGCACAAGGGGCACATGCCCCCCTCCCCATCCTTGATGAGATTTTGCCGCATAGTGCCCCCCCCCCCCCCCCTTCAAGCTGTTAGGCGTGATGACCTTTGTGACCGCTTTTGCAGTGAGTGATCACTGAACTAGTTTCAAAGTGAAGTACAAAGTACTATTCTTGTCCAGGTCGTCAGTTTGTCTATAAGATGCAGGCCGCCCGACACGTTACAAGGTCGACTATAGTGACTGAAACGTCTCGTGCATGACTACTGACGTGTATCCTTGTGAGCGGCGGTATAATTACTCCCGCCATGTACTCTAGTCGGGCTAGTGGCATGCATGGTAACAGAATTTTGATTCGCTCCACGTCCACACGCATGGAGATTGGTGTCCATCGGCATCGGTGGTTTCAGGCACACCCTAAGAACCGCGTAAAGAAGCGGCGCACGAAAGCCAGTCAAAATTTTGCTTCGCATTTAGTCTGAATCCTATTCCAAGCAACACCAGTCATGAATTTGTGGCCACTGTGCTCAAAATCTGCTCCTTCTCAGGTCTCCGCAGTTCTCTTTTACGCTCGGACGGTGAAGTTCGTGCGGGCACGAATCAGTGCAGACGATATGCGCCTACAAGCGAAGGGTCGGCGGCACCATCTCAGTCAAAACATGGTCGCCGGGTTTGCCGGCCCTGCTCCACCCTTGGCCCTGTTATTGCTTTGAACTCATCAAAAGTTGACAACTGAGTGTTAGTCACACCTTGGCGTGCAGGAAGTTTGTCTGAATGAATGACATTGACAAGACTTAGTGGTCAAACATGTGCAGTCAGTCAGTCAAATTTAATTCCCCCCTGAAAAGAAAAAAGTAACCATGGGATGAGCTAAATATATCAAAAGGTTTTAGTCCAAAACCGGACATTCACTCCAATTAAATTATCAAAGGATTGTAATAATATTCACTTGCTTTTCTTTGATAATTTAATTGGAGTGAATGTCCGGTTTTGGACTAAAAACCTTTTTGATATATTTAGCTCAAAAAATCCTATGGTTACTTTTTTCTTTTCAGAAGGGAATTAAATTTGACTGACTGACTGCACATGTTTGACCACTAAGTCTTG
Organism: Agelas oroides; assembly: GCA_949130485.1. Taxonomy (NCBI): domain Eukaryota; kingdom Metazoa; phylum Porifera; class Demospongiae; order Agelasida; family Agelasidae; genus Agelas; species Agelas oroides. The sequence continues at coordinate 1,299,978 of OX422186.1, forward strand.
TCAATGTCATTCATTCAGACAAACTTCCTGCACGCCTCAAATTCTAATCGCTGGAATGGAACGGTGGAATGGAATATGGAATGGAGGTAAATGTACACAGAACAGCTAAATCATGCAACTGACGCACTGCTCAGTCTAGGCTGAGCTATACCTACCACAGCTTGGGCTCTTACCTCACTGCAGAGGCTTTATGAGCAAGTCGTTGCTGACATGGTTTTATTACTGCCTCGTCCGGTATGTATGCTTAGCTGCTAGTGATATTGTGGTTGGTTATATCTGGCCTGCCAAACTGCGACGAACAAACTGCTGTGTGTAACACTAACTCAGCCTAGTTCCCACTCAGCTCCACACAACCATAAAAAGCTTGGTGGGGGCTGGGAATACTCACCAGATGCTTGAACTTGTACTAGACTAGTGGCAGCATTGGGTTTAAAGCTTACTTTTTGTGGTTAGGTAAGCTATACCAGCAGAGCACACTTTTGTAACCTAGTAGGTAACTTATCCCAGGTAGGGCAGGGCTAGCTAGCCTACGAAACGGCATTTTCTAATTTTGATCGTCCATTCCATAGTCCATTCCATTGTTCCATTCCATATTCCATTTCAGCGATTAGAGACACCTCCGAGATAGCTAACTTCCACCTTCTTCCCCTGTCCGGCATGTTTCCTTTTAGAATCGTAAATACCATGAATATAGTGTAGAGGACCATGTACTTATACGTAACTATACATACATAGAAGAAAGTATAGCTTTGTTCCCATACCCACGCGTAAAAATAAAAAGGATCTGAGACAATAAGTCTGGGCCTGCAGGCCATATATATGCGTGTGGGCCTGTTTAGATGAAATAATATACATCCCGTCACCAGTACAACATTAAATGTTGTACTGGTGACGGGATGTATATTATTTCATCTAAACAGGCCCACACGCAAATTAAATGGATCTGAGACAATAAGTCTGGGCCTAATGTTGAAGTTATGACGGCATGCATATTAATTCATCTGAACAACCCACGCGCAAAAATCCCCGAAAATGGCGATGAGTTTGGGTCTGCAGGCCATATATAATGTTGTACTTGTGACGGGATGTATATTAAACAGGCCCATACGCAAATTAACTTGAATGGATCTGAGACAATAAGTCTGGGCCTAATGTTGTAGTTATGACGGCACACATATTGATTAATCTAAACAGCCCACGCGCAAAAATCCCTGAAAATGGATTTGAGACGATAAGTCTAGGCCTGCAGGCTATATAATGTGGTAGTTATGACGGTACGCATATTAGCTAATAATTTATTTATCTAAACAGGCCCACACGTAAAAATCCCTGAAAATGGATCTGAGACGATAAGTCTGGGCCTGCAGGCCATACAATGTTGTAGCTATGACGGGAGTATATTAAGTCATCCAAACAGGCATACCCGCAAAAATAAAAAGGTCTGAGACGATACGTTTGGGCCTGCAGGCCATATAATGTTGTATATGTGACGGGATGCATATTATTTCATCTAAACAGGCCCACGCACAAAATAAACTGGATCTGAGACAATATATGCCTGTTCCTAATGTTGAAGTTATGACGGGATGCGTATTAAACAGCCCACGCGCAAAAATCCCCGAAAATAGATCTGAGACGATAAGTCTGGGTAGCGATGTCAGAGTTTTCAAAAGTATGTCTCATTTACACAGGCCATTTCTCCACAATACCTTAATGTATTCATCAAATTGGGTACAGAGGTCCTTAGAGGCCTGGGAATATTTGCTTGCACTGCTTTGTTAAAAATATCTGCCTCGATCAACAATTATCGTCACATTTCATTACTTTTCTGCAAATTGTTGCAGTTAGAGCTTCAGACGGAAAAATCAAAGGTGCACCAATTTCAAATTTGATGTGTTAGAACTAAATATCTATCTGAGATACATAAAAGCCGGGCTATAATAGTTCGTACCGCAAAGCTATTTTTAGTCAATTCGCCTTGGACTTGAAAGTAACTGCCTTATGGAACACCTTACCTAGTGCTATTACTTCTGCACCAACTCTTTCTGTTTTTAAGAATTATATTCACTCCTCATAGCTTATTTTAAGAATATTTGATAGTGACTTTTGACAAGAAAATTTAGCAAGCACCAGTGCAATTGATTATTTACCATTGGTAGAGTATAAAAATAGGTAGACCATGCACTCCCGTCGATATCTGTTAAAGGTATGTTCATATAATTATATCTCCATATAAAATCATAAATCCCATATTTGGTACGTAACCTTCTATTGCTTTATATATATATTTTCGGAAGAATGAAGGTCATAGAAACTGTTGTAACTGTAGTTTACAAACAAGGTCACTTGGTTCTTGGATTTCAGCATACTTGAGTCAAGTTTATTTAATCTTTGATTTTCCTCGGGTCCCCTATTGAGATTTTGCTCACAATATTCAACAAGGGTACAACCAGTTCTGTATACTAGATTAGTTGTCCAATGGAAATTCCCATTTTGAAAAACAGCATTTTGTGGCCATAAATAGTTGCATTTCCGGAGAAGTTGGAAAATTTTGGCAAACCAGTTACATTTCGAAGACAGTACCGCTTGCTGTCCATTGATATGGGCACCGTTGGCATTGTCGTTTCATGCTCTTTTCAAAAGTAAGAGTGGTTATGATTAATTCTCACCCCGACATCGCTAGACCGAGTCTGGGCCTGCAGGCCATTCAGTATTTGTTGTAGTTAGGACGGCACGCATATTAATTGATTCGCACACGTGCAAAAATCCCTGAAAATGGATCTGAGACGATAAGTCTGGGCCTGCAGGCCATAGAATGTTGTAGCTATGACGGGAGTATATTAAGTCATCCAAACAGGCATACGCACAAAAATAAAGAGGATCTGAGACGATGAGTCTGGGCTTGCAAACTATAATGTTGTACTTATGCATGATCGCATGCATGCATATTAATTTATTCAAACACTTTTATTAGCCATGTCGGACGAAAATTACAATTGCCTCAAGCCACCCTGAAACTTACACCACTTGATGCTACTGGGACTGAAATCTCCAACGCCGTTTATCGCATGCCGTACTCTAGCTCGAGACTGTACGAGCGCAGGGATGTAGTGACATTTTACTACCGTAAATTTCTAAATCTCGTGTATATAAAGCGGCAGGTGCGGTCATATGCAGCCCATTGCGCCGGCCAGAAATTATAACTCGGCAACGGAAAGAGCTATGAAGCTACGTTTTCAACAAAATGAATTTCAACACATCAAAACCTGCCTGATGCGTTGATCGGACATTGTGTTGTTGATGTTTGCCAAAATTGTATTTCCTGACCCTTCTCCAGCTACAACATCTATCTCAGCTTCAAGGTGTCAAGGGTAAACTGAGCTGATCCACACAACATCTCACTCTGTCCAAGTGAATATGATGATTGTGTGGTAGATACCATAAGGATCCATAGCATTGGCCAAATTTTGATGTGCCATCACTGTAGAGTTAGCTGCTGGGAGACTTGCAGTTTCTCTGCAATCTGCTTGTATGCCAGAGCCTTCACCTCAGGCAGCATCTCAACAGTTGTCGTATATTTAGCAGTTGGTCTACTGCAATGTTGCTAAGGCTAGTCCGAATTATTGGGTCAACATTTTTTACCCCAACATCCATACTCAACTAATGGAAATGGAAACTATAGGATTAGTCATTTCTTGATGCCTATTTTGGTCCCTTCAGTACTGCTACTGGATTAGGGTTTTATACTTGTAGCTGTCCTCTTGCGTGTTTTCAATTCCACCAATGACCCTATTGTGAACCTTCTGTGATTTCAACAGCTGTTGTTCTCCTCTTGGTTCACCTCCCTTATGACACAAGATTTTGGGGTGGATCTCACTATAAGAAGTGGTATCTGTCTCACCTGGAGATCGTTCTTTCATTCTAAACCTTGCAATGCTCGCTGAAGGAAATTTATTCTGTCAGCTGGAGTAACCAAACAGCTGTACGTAGTGTACATGCCTGTTGGAATCACATTTTGCCAGTTCATTGGAATGACAAATTCCTAACTCAAAACATTGTAGGGTACATGGAAACAGAGAGTTGAGGTGCTTCAACAAATCAATCCATTCTATGAACCCATTCTAGACCAATCTGCAGACCTTGAAACAGATCGTGGCCTCCTATACCAACCCATGCATGAACCAATGCCTCTGCTGGAGGATGAAGACAACGTACTGAGTGCATGGACTTGTATGAACTCATAATGCCTAGCTTATGTAGTGTGCCTGTATTGGCTGCTTTGACTTTCAAATTACCATATTATTAAGATTGAACAGTTTATCAAGGTACTTAGCTATGCATATGTATAAATGTTAATTGTTACATCATTTTGGGGTTGTCTTTACTTGTTCATTATTGGCAATGTCCTCATTGCAAAATTGCACTACTTATAAGTGTGCTTTCTAAGATATGTATCACACTAGAGTCATTCCTGCATGATTAAGAGTGTATCTGTACACCTCTTTGTACTTATCTGCACTGGGAGCCACACGTATACTGCCACAATTCACCAATGGTTCACTTCCATTAGCCCCTTGTGTCCAAGCTCTATCATGAAAAAAGGAAATGCAATGCATTTCTGGGCCTGAGTTGTTCTTGTACAACAGCATGCACCACCATTGAATGTGCTCACCATTCAGGTGTACAGTAGTAAAACGCTGGGGGATGAATTTTTGGGGGCAAGAACTTGAGTAATGCCATAATGCCTAGTTGAATCACTAAACACACACGATTTCCTCATTTCAATCCAGTGTATATAGCTGGTTAAAAATGATATGAATGTTTTTTAAATTGATTGCATACTGTTTTATATTGGTTTCACACTAAAATGTTGATGATATAACAGTAATGAATCAATATCTAGTGTCAGTGTTCCTGAAAGATACATTTGTCGGGATATAGTAGTGATGATACTCTTGATGTGACAGAAAGTGAATTAGTTGAAGCATAATGTGGTACGTTGACAGTGCATTGAGAAATTGCAAAGGTAATGTTCTGAGGAAGAGGATTTATCAAAGAAAACTGTAACCTTGGTACTGAGTGAATAAAAATCAACAATAAACGTGGCTACATGTTACTTCTTGCATTCTGGAAAAATGAACCACTGAATGCGTTCACCGCTAATTGATGACAGGATGTGATGGGGAATATGCTGTTTGTACCATGGCATCAGAGTTAGCGAACGAAGAGTATGGTTCTCTTGAAGAGCTTTGACAATAGCTTCAGCCCCTTCAATGCAAAATGACTTGTCCCACACCATTAGGTTTGATAGAGTTGTGTTATCTTTCAGCTTGCTGGCAAGATGCTTTCCCACTTGAGCAAGATCAATGTTCATGAAATTAAGTGAGTGGAGAGAGGAATCACCAAGCACAATATCAACCATATGTTCAACTATGTCTGTAGACGTGGCTTGCTCTCCAATTACTAGGCTTTCGAGAGTTCCGTTTGGCCTAAGCAGCAAACTCAGAGCTTGTAAGTCATCCATACTCAGTTTGGCACGCAGAAGGTCAAGATACTGAAAATTCTTCAGGTGACCAAGAGCCTGTAACAGCCTAAGCGCTCCACCTGGCATAAAAGGGTTGTCACTAATATCCAGTCGTCTCAGGTTAACAAATGATGGAATTATATTTGAAAGGCAATTGCAAGCACTGTCATCCAATTCACAATGACTGAGGTTCAGGTCTGTTAAACTTTCGCGAATGCACACTGGCAGCTTAGCAAGGTTATAGATCTTGTGACCTTCAGAAGATACCTTAATAAACCCAATCTGACCACATACTGATGCTTGAAACTTCAGAGCAGAAGCAATGTGCGCAATCCCTTCTGCTGCAATTGCACAGATTTTCCAAGAGCACGGAGAGTTTGCAATGCAGTAGCCAAGTGCATAGAGATCAAATGGTGTTGCTGATATGGGAGAATAATTCACCTTGCCACTCGGGTAAACTTCAGCACAGAATGCTGGGTCATGAGCCTCGTACAAGCAGTTCAACACCACAGATGTGCAATTACTTATTCCCTCTTCATCCTTATGAACGCCAGTGTGACTCAGAATAGTTTCCCAGCCAACGCCTATGAACTGTGTCAGGCCAGCTATGAATCTTAAAACCACATCATTTCCATTCTGAATCAATGACACAAGGTGTTCTAGTTGCTCATGGGGTGGAAACCTTGATATATGGAAAGCAGCTAGAAATTCTTGCAGTGTGAGATGGAAGAAATTGTAGGAGACAGATGGCTTGTGCAGTGGAAGTGCTGAGACTGCCACACTTTTGTTCATAAAGCCCATATGTTCAAAATCATCTGGTAAGTCATTGAAGATCAACCGCTGATTACAAACACCTCCAAATGCCTGTTCAGCGAGGTGATCAAATTGAACTTTTACCTTTTTTGGAAGGCAAGCAAATTTCCCCAAAATATGATCAGGGACAGAATCAACTTCATTGAAAGCCAAATCTTGTGTTTTCATATATCTGTATAAGAGATTAAAGCAGAGCTCAGTGTACAGCTCGGTCAGAGTCATGGGAACAGACTGTTTCGAAGTGTTCTTCATCTTGTAAAGTTCACAGACGATGGCAGTATTTAATGGTATATGCATCATGCTTGATATCAATGGGTTGCTGTTAATGTATTCCAAGAAACTTGCTAACATAGCTTTATCTTGTGAGAAAATACATTCTGTGTATTCTTTGATGTTATTTTGAAGAAATCCAAGAATCTCAATGTCCATTGTGTCACAGTCACTGCACATTCTTTCAATTTGTGTGCTAACTGATGGTCGAAAGGTCACTATGATTGTTGCCTTTGGAAGGTACTTACCCTTCAATAGCTTAGCAAATATCGAGTTCTGTTGTTTCGCAGATGGAAGTTCATCGTAACCATCCAAGATCAAAAGCAAGCCAGCACCATCCCTCTCAACAAGCTCTTGTGCAATGGAAGTAACCAGATTTGGATCCCTTTCATCCACTGTCATTAGATCTTTCAGTGATGATGCAGTATGGGCCTTTGCATGACGCAAATGTATAAGCACTACAAGCTGAAACTGCTTCATTGATGGTTTAATTTTCCACTCTCTGCAAATTTCCCATGCAAATGTACTCTTCCCAACTCCTGCTGCACCTTGTACAAGAATCAACTTTACCATCTCTGCGTGATTATTACCAAACAGATCATCTAACTTAACCGGTTCTTTCATCTTGTAAATCTGATCCACTCCTCCATGAAATGTGGCTTTGGTGAACTCATCCACGGTGTGTGGTGATGGTTTCTCTTTTTTAATTACTGCCAGGTTAATGTACTTCTTTGTACGCAACTGTGGCCATTTGGCACCATCAGGGAAATGCTTTGAGTACAACTGTTTCAGAAATTCAACATAGGTAGTCATTTGAAGGGAGGATTGAATGGTGGTATGTGACTCAACATCAGGCTGCAGGAGATTCTTTTGAGAGCAGTCTCTCACTTGCTCTGTGTAATATAAAACTATTCTGAAGTACAGTGGTCCAGGAGATCATCTAGTACACAATAAGCCCAATCCCTAATGCCTAATGCACATTATGACTAGCCTCATCCCCAGGCCTCATTGTTCTTTGGTTACTATTCAATATATACATGGATGCGGAAGAGCAGCAAAAATATGAAAAGGCCTACATGGGAACACTTGTCACATGAGGTAGACATGGGAGGGGAGTCAACTACAAGTGTGTGTGCACTAAACCTTATCAGGCGAGCTAAGTACTCTTGATCTTGTTAACCTCTTGTTAACCTCTTGTTAACCTCTTGGGTCCGGCCATGCACTTATTTCGTACCTAGCTGTGTACAGTGCACCTCACGTGACAAGTGTTCCAAGGTCTTCCCCGTTATTCCCTACTCTTCCACACAAAGAAAAAACAGGGGAGGCCAGGGAATGGGCTACAATAAGCCCAATACCTAATGCCCAATGCCAAATACAATACCTATAATACACATTACGCCCAATATTAATGCACAATATGCCCAATACCTGAATCACAATATATAATACACTTAATACCTAATATATACAACACTACTGCACACAACACACCCAATATCTATATAAGTTATACCTAATTTCCAATACTTAGTACCATAGATTGGAAAAAATTGCTGCTAAAATAATTTTGTGGTTGAGGCCAACGTACTAACAACTTTACATGGTGAAGGTCTATAAGTGTGCGTGCACAAAGTATGGGAGAGAACGACTTCTACTGAGTCTCTCTTGTTGTACATTGCTAGCATACCACCATTACTACAATGGATGGTGCCACCTCGAAGAAAAAGAATGAAAAGCAACCACACCTCCCAAAATAATGCCCAGCATTGGCTCAGTTTGCTGTGCCCCCAAATTTGGGATTTTGCCACATAGCGCAGTGGCGAATTTTTCAAAACCACGCATCTTTAGACTGCAAAATAAAACTTTTTTCAAGGGTGTATAGCTAACTATATTCAATTCAATTTACCTGAAAAAAAAAAAGTGAGATATAACTTTGTAGTTGTTCATAGGAGACCACCCAGCTTTTCGTCGCTTGCAGTAAGGCTCACAGTTGGACATAGTGCTTTAGCCTCGTACAAAGGCCATCCCACCGGCAAGATTTCGATGGCTTTGCAGTGTATTTTGAGCAGAAATGTGCACGTGTATCTGCATATGAGACTGCTGCATTGAGGAGACTGCTGAGCTATAAATAACTAATAGTGCATGGGTCAACAGTATGGATATTAATTTACTGGCTGAAAAGTGTAGCGGCCAAAGCCACTATAGCCATTACGGTTCCTACGCCACTGCCAGGACTGGGTGTAGCTCATTCTATCATGCATGGTATTGACATCCGTAGTGAGGCATGGCACATGTAATGTACCTGGCATGATAAGGCGGGTGTGCCATTATGTACCAATAGAACATGCCTTGTGGGAATTGGCTCATTGCACATTAATATTAGTATTAGGGGCATATTGTGCATTAAGTATTGAGTATTGAGCATAATGTGTATATAACCAGTAGACAGTAGGTTTAGGTGTTATGTAATAGGTATGTACTTGGCTGGAGGTATTAGGAAATCAATACGTAATGGAATTGGGTATTGAATGTTGGGTGTATTGTGTACAGGTATGAGGTATTGCATGGGCCATATTGGATATTATAGCGGTTACAGATGCAACTACCACACTGATGTTATTACTTTAGTACACAAGTTAACCATGTAAAATGGTAGAGCATCTATGCTTGTACTGAATAAGGGGTCTCTGCTACATGGTAGATTAAATGCTTACTTGAATTGTTGACTTTCTGGCGAACTGAGTAGTACTTTAGTAATAAAGCACTGAACTGATTTATAGCTTCTATTCAAAACTCATTAGATAAACATGGTTGTCCAATATTCACTATGCAGAAGTGAATAAAAAATCTTATACACCTCCTACATGCATGCCAGATGTAATAATTGCAATCACTAGCTCAGATATATAAACCAGGTGAATCTATAGCTACGTGGTCATGCTATCCCCAGCAACCTACCATATGTCCTTGAAAGCAATTCACCAAGAGAAACGAGGTTGGCTTGCTCACACAAGACTTGCACAACATCATGAAACCGTCGGTGATTGGCCTGAATTTGGGATTCCAGCTTTTCCAGTAGATGAGCGGTCCTCATTACTGTAGAAGAGTCATATGATAGCGCAGCATCTAGGGTTGATTTTGTGATGATATGAGCTGCATAGAGGTGGATAGCGACCTCTTCCGGATGAAAAATCCTAGTCATCAGTTTGCCCATTGTCTTTCGGAAGGCTGTAGCTTCAGGTTGTCTCCCAGGAAGGGCTATTTGGTGCAAATTATGCAAACATAATTATTACCAACACTCTTTGGGGAAATGTTCAATGCACACTGTATATATGCAAGTAGTGAAAAACTGGCAGTTGCTGGGAATTGAAGGCTACTAGCTTATAAAGCTTGACCAAGGCATGAATTATTTGGCACGCAATATGTACACTGCATGCTGCTGCTGTTGGTAATGTAAGTGTGGCTAGGCATAATGTTTGTATGCATCTGTCTGTGGGGCGTGGCAACACACTCCTTGGGAAATGGCCATATAGTTGAATGAAAACATCGACCAATGTGAACATTATACTCAGAGGAGGTGGAAGATGCTTGAGATTAGGGGGTTACCAATAATGGTGTGTGTGTGTAAGCATGCAGGAGCTAGGGGGTCTGGTGGCATGCTCTCCCAGAACAAATTAGGTGCTCTTAAGTCGTTTCTGAGGCCACATTTGTACCCAAATTCCACTAGTCTGGCTAGAATACCTGGCGGGTATAATACGCCCATTCACTACAATGTATGCCAGTCATCACGAGGTGTTTCAGTCACTGTAGTTAACCCTGTTCATGTTGAGCCATTAGCCTCGTTCCCAGGCGCTCAAAAAATCGGAGGGAACGCCTGGTACACACTGTTTGCGCATGCGCGGCCCCCAGGTTTTTCTGTGGAACTTGGAAACTTCCGTAAAATCTACTCCGTTACACTAACCTCGGTTTGTCAGTCGATTTCTCCGGTGTGAAAGATGCCTGCCATTGACCATGCTCCGTTGAAACAATGACATGGAAGCAATGAAAACACTCAGCTCTTCGCTTGCAAAATTTATTCGCCCATTTGTCCATTCCAGGTAACCACTGTGGCACGTGAATGATGTAATCTTTCCCTTTGAAGTTCATCGAACGCCCTGAACGAGATGATACAAGCCGTTGCTGTCAAAGCGATAGCATTTTTGACTTTAAAACCCCCCGAATGTATCTCACAGAGAGCATAACTCGGCACTATGGCTTATCAGCAGGTAAACTGAAATAGACTGTTTTGTTAGTGCATGGTTAGTGTAACGGATAGTATGCAGGTTACCAAGGAGACTTCGCGCTTGCGCAAACAGTGTGTACCAGGTGCTCCTTCCAATTTTTCAAGCGCCTGGAAACGAGGCTAGTTGAGCCATATAAAGCGAGCATCTTATAGACTAATGACCTTGACAAGAACAGTTCCTATTTTGTACTTCACTTTTGAAACTAGTTCAGTAATTGCTCACTGTAAGAGAGGTCACGAAGGTTACCACACCTAACAGCTTAAAGGGGGGCACTATGCGGTTAAATCTCTTCAAGGGGGGACACATGCCCATGGTGCCCTCCCAGTTCCGCCACCTATGCTTAACCCTAACAAGTCCAATGCAATGAGTAGGCACGATGTCAATTAGTCTACAGTAAAAACCAGCTTAACCGGACACCCCTCAACAGCGGACACCCATGATATAACAGACAATTCCGAAAGTCCCGACTGTCCCTCCGTTCACTTCAATACTTAATTAAGCAACTCCCGAACAGCGGACACCCCTCTACTTCGCATAACGGACAGTTTTCACGCTCCCAACTGTCAACTGTACGCAAACAATACTTTACGACCCCCTAACCTTTTCAGCAAGATTGTCCGCCATCGCTGCTGGAGTTAACAACTTGATATTAGATAAGCGCTGTTACTTGTACTACTAGCCTCTGCTTAACCTTCCCTGGCAGCGTACAGCAAGCGAAAGCTCTGTAAACGCAGCCACGTAGTGCTCAACAGCCAGATTACGCAGTACCACGCCTACTGGAAATACACTGGAAGCCCCTGAGTTAGGGACTCCTCGCTGTAAGGGACAAAATGTTGGTCCCCAATGGTGTCTGCTATAGAGGGGTTCCACTGTATGCATATACAAACAAGAAAATAAAAACATAAAAAGATGTAGGGATGGCATGCCAAAAAGTATGCAAACAAGGTAGGGATGATATAATGGTGAAGGTAAATATACAAAGCTCATCCCTGCATCATTTTGCAACTGTAGTGTAAAAAGATGTAGGGATAGGGCTTTGTAAATTTACCTTCACTATTATATCATCCCTACCTTGTTTGCATACTTTTTGGCATGCCATCCCTACATCTTAAGGCTTTCATTTTCTTGTTTCTGTACTTTTTTATGTTAATCTCTAAGCCTAAGAAGAATATTTGTTTCAAGTGTAACAACAACCCCAGAACTTGAAACGGCATTGACAATTTAGTAGTAGTTCCAAGCATGTAATAATTATGTGTAACATTGCCAGCTAGAATCTGATGAAGGCCAACCACACTCTCCGGAGCTCCGTACCAAACGTTTTGAAGCCAATCTCCTGATTTTTGATCACATGATGACTGACCAGCTGCAGCACAGAAAAATATACTGACAACTGACCATCCTAGCTTGGTTTACTAAAGCTGTGAGTAGCTAAATTTTTTTAGTGTGGCTATAAGTTGGCAGCTGAATGCAGCGCCTTACCTATGTGGTGTTCATAAGCCTTGCCCTCTACTACGGGAAGAGACCCTGCCAGCCATGCGCATGCGTACCACCTGCTAGCCTGGTCAACTTGCAATTTCGCTTGTGCATTTAGTCTCGTTCCCAGACCAATGATTGTGGTGTTTGGTCTGGAAGTGAGACTGTGTGCGCATGCGTACAAAATTACGAAATGGCATCCTATGCAACGGGCAGCAGCCACAGTGTTATGAATTGCTTTTATTGACCAGGGTAAATATGAAGCTACAAAGGTGCTGAGTGGTCGTAGAGCGATAAACATCAGTTTCGTGCTAAAATGACTACTCGAATTACTGTTTTCGAGATATCATCAACAAGAAAGAAAGAATACGAAAAATGGCATCTTTCACTACCACACACTCTTGCATTTACCTGTCTTCTGCAAGGCTTTTGGGCAACTATATGAATCTTGCTGATCACAAAGGCACTCAAAGAGGAAGCCTGGGCACTTAAATAAGCCTTTAGCGTATTTGCGGTGAAGTTATACGGCTTTAGCTTAAGTATTGCATATATTGCGCGTCGGCGCCATCTCTACATAGAGAGTCTACCACTCTCTGATACATTGTAGACATGCAGGAGTTGCTATCACTACCAAATAAGGCCAAACCATTTAATTTCGTGCTCATGGTCCTGTAGGTTACTGACCAGGCAACCAGGTGTCCTTCTTTTGGCAGACAAATTAGAAAGAAAAGGTGTGTATCAAATCCCCTTGTTCAAGCAGCAAAATGCATTATAGAAGGTGGTGTCTGGGCACAAGTGCACATGAGCTTGTAAGTAAAACTTGCTGCTTCATTAAAATGTGGGGCCTTTTGCACTGCTATAACAACTGTGCCAGTGGTTGGTGCAACTTCATTCAAAGTCTCATGAACGTGTTTGTGTCACTGTGTGGTGGTAGGTTTATTAGTCATATTGATTTTGGCCACAAGTCAGTTGAACAGTGCGCAGTTAAGGCAAAAGTTATATGCGCCCTTGATAACTTACAAGGATAGTAATGTCGCTTGTTGAAATGTTTGCAACCAGGATTAAGGTACCTGATTGGTAAAAATATGCTTGATTGTCCTCTTCTACTGAAGCTCTTGATCACTTGATTTACCATGAGTGGTTCACAGGACAAAATAGTAGCCTCCTTAGTATTATTGATCCCATGACTTTGGCAATTTACAGGTCAATTTATAATCCCTTGATCAACTTATAAAAATTTAATCGCTTGATTCTTGGCCACGGTTGCAAACACTTTACAGGCAACATGTAAGTGATTACCCCTAACATACATGAAGTTGTGTGTAGGCCATTCACTGACAGGAACTGCTTCAGCACAGAAATTCCAACATTCCTCACAGATGAATCACTGGAATCAACCAAGACCTCAATAAACCTTTTGAATGTGGGTGAACCCCGTTTGAGGATGACGTCGATTAGATGTGACACCATCTCCTGACGGGTGCGAAATGTTCTGATTGATTCGTTTTCTTCAACGCTAACAACACCCTCAGTAATCAAGGACGGTAACAGATGCGAAGCATCCAGAGTTTTAAGTATGGCAGTTTCTGATGCTCGAAGAACCCTGTAGTGCATTTCATCCATGGGTCCTGCCATCATGTCAAATTTGTCTTTTTCTAGGACTTCTGTGCGGAGACCTTCGATAACGTGAGTAAGATGAAGCGAATCTTTTAGGTCCTCCAACATTTCTACAAACCGTTGCATGATCGTAGGATCGCTGTACGATTTGCGGTAAATGAGCGACAGAAGTGCATCGTTTTGAGAGTGGATTGTTTTCTCCGACGCAATCGACGCCTTCTCGTCAAATGAGACAAGGTTTCTTGTTATGCACTCAGGTAGAAGCTCACTGGCATTGAGAACGTCGATCATCAACTTGTAGCTCGCGCGAAACGAATACCTTAGTCGCTCTTGCGGCTCTGTCGACATCTTGACCAGTACTGCGAGCTTGCGATTATTGTTTATGACGTCACGACGCAGAGGGGAAACACCAGGGAAATTCCCTGATCCAAGCGCTCAGGCTGGTTGCGTCACACCTTAGCTCCTTATTTGGCAAACAGCTCATGCCTACCTAGCACATTCCGATCACAGAACAATGCGCGAAATCGACACTGAACTGCACTGCTAGCCTCGTTCCCAGGCCCACGGGAAGCTGGGCGAGGGCCTGGGAACGAGGCTACTGCACTGCAACGCCCATTGATAGATAGCCTTGTTCTCAGACATTTCCACCTTCCCAGGTTTTGATGGATAAAGCACTGGATGAGGAAAGGCCTGGGAACGAGGCAAAGCCAGTGACATTTACTGTGATTCGCACATTCAAAATTTCTCATGATGGTACAGCACAAAATCTCATGTCTATTTAGTCTTCTTCATCTTCAGTTTCTTGAGGTAGAACTCGAGTTCTTTGCCTTCAAGCAGGTAGCCGTCACACCGACCACACTGCCCCGGTCTCGAGGACACGCATGCTATCGGAGAAGAAGGTAAAAAATTTAAACAGATGCTCTCCCATAGAAAAGTAAACTAAGCGCTTGCATTGGTTGTCACAGCAAAAACTTCACACACTCTACTAATTCATCATAAACATTTCAACAATCAGCTAGGGAAAATTCATGGCACAAGTTTGGTGTTACAGTATGTGAGGCAAAAAGAGAGGAAAGTGAAAGGAACCGAACCTCGTTACCAGGCCTTCCCAGCTCGCGGATCCAGGAGGGAAGGCACGGGAGATTTAATTATGTGTGATGACATCCGTTAGACAAAGGTAGACAGATGGGGGGCGTGTCTAATTGTTATAAGTTACAAACTTTGCATTGATCAGTCTCAAATCTACAAAACAATAACACTACTTTCAAACGTTAAAGTCTCATATCCTTGGACAAGGTATTACAAGAAAGGGCCTCGAGATTCTTGGTCAGGAACCTATCATTATGTCAAATCACCATGCACATGACAAAATCTCCCAGGCCTTCCCTCCTTGAAGCAATCAAAAACTGGACAGTATAGCTAAGGGCTGGGAAAGAGGCTAAATCGAACCTAGAACTCCTGACATGATCCACTGAACTATGATCCACTACAATCCTCTATTGTAAAGTGTTCCAAAAAAATAGATAAATCCAGACTAGCATGTCCAGTGGACACGGTTAACGATTTTTTTTCAATGCAAACAATATTAGTCTTGTTATAGCAACTAAGTCTATGTACTCTGTACCAGCGCTTATGTAGGTTTCTGAAACATCACTGGAAACAACATTTGATAAGCTTCATAACTGTTCCCTCCCACTGTAACAAGATACCCAAGGTATACTTATACAGTGGAACCCCTCTATAACGGACACCAATGGGAACCAACATTTTGTCCCTTATAGCGAGGTGTCCCTAACTCAGGGGCTTCCGGTATATTTCCGGTAGGCGTGGTATGCGTAATCGGGCTGTTGAGCCAACGTGGCTGCGTTTTCAGAGCTTTCCTTTGCTGTACGCTGGCAGGGAAGCTAAGCAGAGGCTAGTACTACGAGTAACTAATGTCAAGTTGTTAGCTACAGCAGTGATGGTGGACAGTCTTGCTGAAAAGGTCGATAAATGTCCGCTAAATCGGGGTCATTAAGTATTGTTTGCGTACAATTGGGACCGCGAAAACTGTCCGTTATACGGAGTAGCGGGGTGTCCGCTATTCAGGGGTTGTTTAAGTACTGAAGTGAATGGAAGGACAGTCGGGACTTTCGGAATTGTCCGTTATATCATGGGTGTCCGGCGTTGAGGGGTGTCCGTTAAGCGGGGTTCCACTGTATATACAGTGCTTATGATAACTGTCGGTCATCGGACAATTTCCGGGTAAAATTGTTACGTGACCGACCATGTGCCGACTTGTTTGGTGAGAATGTCCGTAGGTAGGCTACAGACAAGTAAACTTTTCATAGTAACTGCATGTATTCCACATTCAATGCTGCTCAAGCTGAAATGTGTCCCAAGGATTGGAGCTAAGAAGAACAATCAATCGATCACTGCCGAAACTCCGCTTACCAACTTACAGCGCTTGGAGCTAACGTATTACTGGAAGGTTTATGTTGATTCTTGGAAATGTAGTATTGAGGGGCACACTACGTCATTATTTCGTGCCCATAGCTGGTATCCAGAGATATATAATAGAGAAAGTCGGAATTAGCAGTCGTATTTACGTAAACACGTCAGATCAATTCTCGAGTTTGTCAGATCAACATTTGCTATATATCTTCTGACAATGAGTCAGAATGGTGATAAAAGTTCATAAGCACTGTATATACGTTGTCAGCACAATCAACAGTCACTAATTCTGCATGCACACTATGTATACACGAGACGCAATTAATCATCCCATCCATAACATCAGTACTGATTACGACCGATACGCACCATACAGTCGTCCTGTGAGAAACTGCTCCTCAACATGAGGGTCCACTTTGGCCTGTGCCTTTCGGCCAGCAAGTTTCCGCTGAAGATGGTTGGATCGCTTCTTTGTTAGTACATCCTCCTCCGTATCAGTCTATGTGTGTCAGTAGAAGGAGGAAGGAGGAGAGAGAAAAGGGAAGAGTGGAAGACAAGAGAAAGTGAGGGGAGAGGGAAAGAAGTGGAGGAGGGGAGAAGAAAAGAGAGAAGAGGAGGAAGGCAGGGAGGAGTGAAAGAGGGAACGTGAAACGAAGAGAAATAAACTAAAACTTCAAATTTCCAAGTAAGAAGTCTGTATGATAGCCTGCCTGCAACACACTAAACTCTCAGGTTCTGTGAACATCTTTGAACTCAGAAACTGTGTGACCACATGGCTAAATTTTATATCATATGTCAAGAAATTTATGTCATGACATGAGGTTCATCTCTGAAATTGTAATCTATCACTGCATGAAAAAAGTCTTAAGTGACTCATTAACTTAGTATACAGTGGACCCAGCAAAGAGAGCAAAAAGTGCTTTTTTGACTTTACAGGCTCATATCTTTAAAAGTAAACATGACACAAGAAATACAAACACATTTTCATGATCTCCAGGAAAAACTGAGTAAGACGGGTAGGTGCAAAGGCATCATGTGACAGTCATGTGACAGTACATGGCGGGGAAACAACCCTAGGTCAAAAAGTGACTTTTAGCATGGGATTTGTCAAGCATTGCAATTTAACCCAATACATGCGAAATTGAATGGAATGCAATCAACCTCAAACCCGGAAATAAATTAATTTTGCGTGATGCAATTATTTAATGCTTTTTTCCCCAAGAACTAAAGCGTCAGGAAAGCCAAACGAAGCGCTACAGAGTGAAAGAAGGAGCGGAGAAAGGCTTTATAGAGTTATTTTAAACCTAGATAAGCTTTTCAGAAGCATTATGTAACCGTTTACAAAGGACGCTTACCTACCGCGTTTTGCGGGTAGCGACTTTGGCTTTACTCGCTGATAACAAAGTGTAGCTCCAAAACTGTCTTGATATTTATGAAGCTCAAGGGCCGCTGTACCTCCGTAGTTAGTATTGTGCTTCTGCTTAACCCTTTAACCCCGATAACGCCCGTATGCGCCCGGAATTTATACAACCTTTAAACACGATAGCGCCCGTATGCGCCCGAGTTAGCTTCCGGCTATTTATCGCCACAGCTGCGCGTTTTTGAGTTAGTACATAGTTATTATAAGCCACAGGAAGTCGATCGAAGCATAATTAGCAGGGGTGTCCCATAGGGACTTTCCCCGGAAATCGTGATCGAAGTTTGCCTGCCGATCGTGTTGAACCTAGCATCGTCACAGAACAGCTTGTATCCCACACGCAACTGGTTCTGCAGAATTGCTTATGGCTAATCATCTAAGCAACAATGAAAAATGTACCTTCGCTGGAAGTTTGGCCACGGATCTCCAGTCATTTCCAATGGATAGCAAGTACCGGCACTTCAACCGTTGTAGCTTAGTCGAACTTCACTGTGAACTCGTGTGACTACTTTCTGAGTAAAGCAGGTTTGTTTCTGATTAAGTAAAGCCTAAGTACCAACCTGTGAACTCAGCTAGTTTACAAGATCTAACGCTATGAATCGTAAAATCGCCATTTTTTCAATATCTTGTCTCGTGGTTACGAGATTGATTTCTGCGCATGCGCGTCGGGGGTATAGGGTTAAAGGCGTTGAGAAGAAAACGTGGTCAATAAGTCGTTTTTACGATCGAGGAGATCGACGACCACGCTGGCTTCTACCGCTCATTGTGCTCCGCCCCTCGAGGGCTTCTGGACCAACCCACTTGTATTAGTAGGGGAAGCCCCACCCTAACCACAGACCGGATACAAAGCTTATAGTTCTTCGCACTGGGCTGTGATAACGCTTAGCCGTACCTTGACGTCTTTAGACGTCATTCGTCATTAACGCATGTAAATTTTTGACGGATTTATCCGTCATTCGCGTATAAAGGGTTAAGGTCCCAAACCACTGCCATTGGAATCTCACCCAGGTAAGGTCCCTTGAACTGCACAAAGTATTCTTAACTGTCAGCACTTTCAGAGAGCAGGGCCAAAGTAGCCATTTTTGAGCCCTCCAAGCATTTAGCATGGTATGCGTGCAAACATACGAGTTAAGGTCTGAACTTTCAGTTATCGAACACAAAGTCTTTATATTTTCAGGAACTAGTGACAGGGAACACTTCTCCGCGGCCAAATCCGAGAAACGCAGCCTTGTGAGCGCGAACGCGACTTTTCGACGGCCATCTTGCTGTTTTGTGACGTAGGGCTTGTCACGCGAATAATACTCGCGAATAATACTAAATGTGACGAGGTCACGTGTATCGTTATTAACAATGGCGACTAACCGTGTGCTGTTGGCGTTCTTTACCTGTCACTGCCGGGGGGTAAAGTTTTATGACTTGGCAGAGGTAGGCGCTAGGCAGGGGAGCAAAGTCAGATTCGTCAGGGACCCTAGCAATCCCTATGACACCAACTGTGTCGAAGTGTGGCTGTGTGAGGATGGTAGGAGGCAGAAGTTGGGGCATGTGGCTAAGGAAGCAGCAGAGTGGCTTTCTCCGATGCTTCTGGGCCCCTTTGACATCTCAGGGTAGGTTGTTTTTTTTTATGTTATTATAACTTGATAAAAATAATGCATGTGCATATACAGGAGGATCATGTCCCGTCCATACTCCATGCACCTGGAAGGGAATCGCTCTTGGAGATACCGGGTGATTGATATCCATATCTTCATTAGCGGTTCCTTCCTCCACCAGGAGGGGGTCATTGAAGCATTGGAGGGAGGTAAATCTGTTCTGTCAGACCTGGAGGTATGTAAGGACTAACAAATGGTCCAGTACATCGCTGATACTGTTGATCTATTTCTGCCTCACAGTTTGGAGATGACTTAAGTCCTTCAATTTCTCTTAGACGTACAATCGACCCATTGGCATATGCACGTGTGTGCTTTTTTGAATGGCACCACACTCGTTCTATCGCACTAAGTTTGCAGTGGAATTTTGGATAAAACAGGCATAAGTGCCCTCGTCCTTCAATGTACTCTTCCAGAATTGTTTTTTGATTTTTAAAATCCGAATAAGTTTTCAATTTTTTTCTCATGTCTTCTGCTCTCATGTTCTTTGTATCCACTCCTCTTTCCTCCAGGATCATTTTCATTCCCTTCGCCTTGCCGTCTGCCCGTACCATTGTCTGCAGTGCACCATTCCATGTAGTATCACGCATGATGGGCTGTTTGCCTCCCGGGCCAACGTTCATTTTATCAGCATTCAGGCTGTCATCTGATACTTTTCGATGAGAAGGCGCATTGTCAAACAGAAACAGTCCTTGTGCTTCAGGATGTACCCGTTCAAAAATGTTGACAGCTTTCTCCACCTGTTGCAGCAGCATGTCGTTATTAAAATAACCCTCTCTGCTCGTTTCGAGCATGAGGCGTGCTTCATCTGAGCCATCTCTCAGAAATCCTATTACTTCATCCACAAAATCAGACACCATTATTGATGACCCAAGAGACTTTTGCTTCAGAACATTGGTTTGATCATCTCCCCAAAAGAAAGATTGATCACAGTTCGAATAGTACATGCTCTCGTCATGCACAACTCGAATTATTGGTCTATCTCCTTCAGGAAGGGTAGGCGCTGGACCATCGCAAGTTATGGTCTTCTTGTTGAGTTCAGCCAATTTCGTCAAGAATTCATTTCTGTACTCGACCACATCTTTGCGATCATGACCGTCAAAGTACACGCCCTTCTGATGATGAAGCTGACTGAAGCCGAGGTTGTGGAGCCAGCTCCGAGCAGTTTCATTGCAAACTTTTTGTCCATATGTTGTATGGATCCAGTCGGCAAACACTGATACTGTCAGATTAGGCTCCCCCTTCTTGCATGCATTGCTTCGGATAAAAGATCGAGCATTCAACTGAAACTCTTCATCAAAAAGGAGACTCTGGGGATGTGGTGAAGCGAGCCCTCTACCAGATGACAATTGAGCCTCAATATCCTCATCAGTGACATTCTCTGGTGTTATCCTGATCATCTGAGAAAATGAGGTGAAGTACGAGTATGCCCATCCTCGAATGACTTGTGCAGAGTATCCCACAACGTCAGCAGCTAGTTGTGCTGCCTCTGTTATGTTGCATCCCCACTCTGTCATTGCAGTACCCATCACCGAAATGGCAAAAGCCTTCTGGATTTCCATTGATGTGTTTCTCTGCATGTATGAATTGATGCATCCCATCCCTGCCGAGAAAGTTGGTTTATCATCTTGAAAGATTCTGTACAGGGTACTAGGTGGCGAACCAGAGGCCTTTGAGAATCTGACTTCTGCAGCTGCTTTTGGGTTCCCCCTTGGAGAGTATTTTTTGCATTGAGCATGTATACTTTGCTCAGCTCTGCTCTTGCATGCTCTCTTTGTACACCTGTCATTGTCCAGCATGTTAGTAGAATCGCATAAAATAGCAGCGAGCCCACGCTTCCGTGTTTTCTTGGCTCCGGTAGCTCCACCGGAAGTGGTTTGGTTCTGAAAAGAACCGGTGGGTAGTGAAGAATTCGAAGTATTCATCGATAGCCAGCGCTCGAACACGAAGTCGATCAAAGATCTAGCATTACGTAATCGTATGTCGTGACGTCACAATCGCGATTATCTTAAGTACAGTGGTAACGCAGTAGCGCTAAAATGGCCGTCGAAAAGTCGCGTTCGCGCTCACAAGGCTCCGTTTCTCGGATTTGGCCGCGGAGAAGTGTTCCCTGTCACTAGTTCCTGAAAATATAAAGACTTTGTGTTCGATAACTGAAAGTTCAGACCTTAACTCGTATGTTTGCACGCATACCATGCTAAACGCTTGGAGGGCTCAAAAATAGCTACTTTGGCCCTGCTCTCTGAAAGTGCTGACAGTTAAGAATACTTTGTGCAGTTCAAGGGACCTTACCTGGGTGAGATTCCAATGGCAGTGGTTTGGGACCTTAAATTGCAATGCTTGACAAATCCCATGCTAAAAGTCACTTTTTGACCTAGGGTTGTTTCCCCGCCATGTACTGTCACATGACTGTCACATGATGCCTTTGCACCTACCCGTCTTACTCAGTTTTTCCTGGAGATCATGAAAATGTGTTTGTATTTCTTGTGTCATGTTTACTTTTAAAGATATGAGCCTGTAAAGTCAAAAAAGCACTTTTTGCTCTCTTTGCTGGGTCCACTGTAATAGTGTTTGGTAATTTATGAGTACATGTAACCTTTCACAAGTAAGGAATATAGGTCTGTTGGCTCAAATTTCCTACACTTTGTGTCAGCTTCTTGTGTGTTCAGGTACATCCCAGCTAAGTAATTATGTAAATACACACTGTTTAAAAATATCAATATAGACTCGGCTTGTCATATCATGTCAAGACTACTTTATGTCATGACATAACGACATACGCTATATTGCGGCAGCCCTTGTGACCACCTCATGTTTCAGTGTTGGTTACACTACGTACATACGTACCTCCTTTTTAGTCTTCTTGCGACCGATGGGCAGGCAGTAATGCACTTCATACCTGACAGAGGGTCAGAGTTCAACACACATTTACTGGCATTTCTCAAAACAGTACAAAATGTGACCTTTCATAACAAACAGAAAAAAGTGAATACAACAAAAACAAAGATGAAATCCCCCTTCCCTCTTCAGTTTGTGCTTTGTGCCAAAACTGAAAGTGACTACTAGCTAATATCACCACAGATTTCACCTTTATATGCAAAGTTTATCTATAACTTAAATAACCCCAAATGCAGAAGCTTTTAATGTCACGTGAGGTCAACCATTATAAAAGCTTGTATCTAAAAATATAAGCATCAGAAAAGTTAAACGGAGCTCTACAGAGTTATAAAAGGGATTGGGAAAGCTTAATTTCCCTTTAACTCTATTTTCTAGAGGTCTTGTTTAGACTAGTCACACCTTTTTTCACCTGTATTTCCACTTCTGCTGTGAGTTAGCCCTGCAAACTTGAGCCACAGCTTCTTCAACATGTCCTTTACAAGTTCATGACCTTAACCACACCCACTCATTAGCGAGCGTTCAATAGCCAGGGCCCTCCGACCAGAGAGTGCTCCTCCGGACTGAAAGCTGCCTAAAATGTCAGAAATGGAGCCCCTACAAGGCGAAAGGAGTGTTATCTAGGCCAGTTTGTGCAAGAAAGCAGAAAAATGGCTCACCTGGCATTGACCAGGGCTTTTCTACAGCCAGCTGCAACAGCCGCCATCCACTGTCACCCACCTCCCCTCGTCCCACCCTTTCTGCTAGTGCAGAACCTATCTTCAAACTGATAACATGCGGCCGAATTTTGGTCGTCATTGGTAGTTAAAGGGTTAATTTGTGCCTAGGTAAGTGTTTGTGAAGCACACTGCAGCTGCTTTTCACGGAGTCCCTATCTGTTGCTAGCTGTGTGCACCATTTTTCTAGCTAGTGTTGTGTCTCTCTTCATAGGCGTTAAGAAAAAAAAACATGGCCAATAAGTCACTTTTGCGATCGAGCTGATTGACAACCATAATGGGTTCTCCAGCTTACTACACTCCACAGATGGCTGCAATAAAGCTAGTGACACTTATAAGCATCTATTGCGTTTTGACGCATTGACGCTTACAAGTGTCTATTGCGGTTAGGGACAGATTAGGTGGGTGTGGTTTAGACACAGGCCAAAAGCACATGATTTCGCGCTTGGGGTAGACAGTCCTTGGTTGGCACTGAATGGGCCACTTCTTTGGACAAACATGCTTAGAAAAAATGCCTTGTAGGTATCAATCTCTGGTACTGTGATCAGTCTCTGTGGTCAGGACAGGCGTTCACTGGTTGAAATCCGTGACTATTGAAAGCATGCTAATAAGTGGGTGTGGCTAGAGCCCTGAAACTGGCTGGTATCTTTGATGACACAAAAGAAATATGAGGAATGTGAAAAGTTGGCCAGTTGTAGGGAATCAAGCCAGGACACCTGGCTTGAACTGCCAACGCTCTACCACTGAGCTACGACAAGCAGACACTTTATCACCTTCTCTAAATTTCGCTTTATAATATAATGAATGTCTTTGGTGTATTAAAAGTGACTCATAGGCTAAAAGTGATTTCTAGCGAATTAAATAGTTTGTAATTGGTGATCACCATGTATCTGTTACCACCTACCACTGGCGGAAGGGGACGCAGTCGACCTGGACAATGCAGTTCTTCACCAACGTCTTAGTCCTCACTAGCTCATTGTTGCTGGCATTGTACACCACATCCAGGATTCGACACTTGCGTGTCACAGCTGCAACGATACAGAGAGCAATGGCGTCAACGACAGCACATGATTACGTGACATCATAAGAACAAACACGATAAACACCAAGCTGGAGACGGTATGGTTATTCTCAAATGTAAAATGTGTACTAGATGCAAAGACATGGAGGGATGAGGCGAAAGAGAGGTAAGCGAAACACCAGTAATGTTTGTACCTCTAACACCTAGCATGTCTTTATATTGCCATTCTGTAAGAAATATATCTCTGTAAGTTCACCAACCCTAGCCTCGTTCCCAGGCCCCGCCCAGCTTTCCGTCGCTTGCAGTACGGAAAAGCCGTGGAGAGCCTGGTATCTATTCTCACGTGAGCATGACGTAATTGGAAAATGGCGAAATTTTGCAGAACTAACAGGCTATGTTTCGCGTATTTTAAACCGACTACACGCTCAACACTTGGTGTGTAAGACAGTCGCCTCCCGCTAGCTAGATACGTGTGGTAAGTTACCTGGTATCTTGGCTCTTTTCGCTGTTCTGGGCCCGGTGCGCCCACGCACAATTAAACCCTTTCTACCATCCTTTCTATCCTGACGTCACTCACGTGAGAAAAGATACCAGGCCCTCTCCCGCTTTACCGTACTAATAAGCGACGGAAAGCTGGGCGGGGCCTGGGAACAAGGCTACACCAACCCCCCTACACAAGTAAAAATGTCACTCTGAAACTTGTCATAAGGAATGTAGCCGTATCAAAAATACAAGTGTAATGAATCTACAGTATCTCGTTAAGATCGTTCTACAGTGTGACCTAGCTTCGTTCTCAGGCACTTGAAAAATTAGAGGGAGCACCTAGCTAGCACACGCTGTTTACGCATATGCAAAGATCCCATCATTCACATGGCACAGTGTAGTCTTGGTCCCAGACCCAAAACCAACCCCAGTGCGGATTGCTTTCAGTATTGGACGTGGGGTATATACTGGAAGCGATATATGCGCCGGATGAGGTCTGGGGACGAGACTATGCACAGTGTTTATGTGGAATGGATAAAACAGGCAAGTAATTTTTGCAAGCAAGGAGCTGAGTGCTTTTCATCCTTGTTTGTCATTGTTTCGATGGAGTATGGTCTGTGGCAGGCATCTTTCAGACTGGAGAAATCAACTGACAGGTCGAGGTTAGTGTAATGGAATAGATTCTAAGAAGTTTCCAAGTTCCCCCCAAAAACCTGGGGGAACTGCACATGCATGCATAAACACTGCATACAGTTGCTCCCTCCAAATGCTATATAATTATGAATAGAACGGCAGTTACGGGTAGACGGGACTTCAAGTAAATGGTTTGGTAACGGAAAGGTCCTACCATTTTCAGTATGGGTATGAGACAGAGACGAACAATCGCGGAACGGAACAATCCCAGTTAGAGAATGGAACTGTTCGACGGCTACTACATGTCATACAATGACAAACAGACCTTCTGACCCCCAGGAGAAGTTGCCACTGTCCAGCCGCAGAGCACGGTACTTCTTATTCCCTCCACGTGTCCGGATTACATGGATCCGCTTTTGACCAAGCTGAGGGGCAAACATCACAAGGTGTATAAAGTTTTGACTTTAGTTTCGTGTTCTCACAGATGTTACAAACATGTACAGATCCATAAAGTAAACTAGCAGGAGCACATAAGAATGGCTTCTAGCGGAAGAGCGTGTAACTCCAACAGAATTCTGGGCAGAATTTTGAAATGGTACTAAAAATAGAGCATCCAGTCACCTGCAAGGGCAAAGATGTGGGTGCATTTGCACACTATGCTTGGCTTGATACCGTCTTCATAACTTTCACACCATACCCACCTTTGCCATTGAAAACCATGCGTTATGATTTAATTTGAGCCAACACTGGTACTGGCTACAGCCCCCAGAAGGTGAACAAACAACAGCAGAATGACCCAGTTGGAGCCATCTGCGCTCTCCACTTCCAAGGTTGGGTAGCACTTACAAATGAAATGCTGAGCACCTTCAAACATATACAAAATTTTTCAATAGTAGTTCCTCGTCTGCTGTCCAGTTAATTACAATGTTTATGGGAGTGACCTTTTGTCTCTATCACTTCAAATATTGCCCACTCCACGTGCTTCAGAGGAGCTATCCGTTAAGGAGACGCAGCCGAAAGGCGACAAACCTTAGTGTTGGCTGCTGGTCTTCCTAACTCAAACTTTCTCTTCTTTCGGATAGGTTTCCGCTTCCCTCCCGTAGCCCTTCTCTTATGCCACGAGTCTCGTGAAATGCCTACAGAAATCAATGCAAAGGAGAGTCGGTTACTCTGGTCGGAACATAAAGTGGAAAAGGAACGTATTTTCGTGCTATACACAGAGATATAAGTTCACAAAATCACTACAACTGACGATTGAGGTAAGTAAAGTGCACTGTACCACACACAACTCACCCATCTTGCGCTGTTCCAAAAAGACAGAAGTTTCTGCGCATGCGCATATTGCACGTGGTGAACCGGAGATGGTGATCTGACAGTGACCTAGGAAAGAATTGCACCCAGATGGATCTGTGATGCTGGTACGTATCTGCAGAGTAGAGGAATGGATATGTAAACTCTGTTTATTGCTAAACTGTCAACTCGCTATGCCCCGAGGTTTCAAAATTAGACTCTTGTTTTACGACTCAGAACTCTTGAGTTCGTACCCTGTAGTTACAATGTAGTCCGTACCCAGACCGAGGGGCAAATAGTCTGGAAAACTACTTATACCCTTTGATCCTAAAGTTTGAAATCCCTGTTACATCACATTAACAAGGGATAGCCTTATTCCCCGGCTCTCCCTGTGCACAAAGAAAGAATTGAAAGGAATGGGGAGAGCCTGGTAAAATCTATCACATGAGAAACGTCCACAGGTAGAGAGAACTTAATTAAAAGTGGGCGAACGAAGGAACTCGCCCACACTTTATGGACAGAATATACTCGTTCAGTTGTAAAAGCTTTATGGTCAACAGACTGGGACTAGGCAGCACTACGCTACATTACCTGACAGTACGGAAAGCTATGGTAAGTGTACACAGACCAAAACATTCGAAAATCATGCTAACTTGCTCGCTTACCTGGCAAATTGACCACTGTAAACAAGAGAAAGTTTCTGTAATGTCCCAGAGTAGTTCTGTGTAATGCAAGTCCTGTCACCTCGTCCAAGATGAATGAATTTCCTACTTTAACTCTCGCAATGATCCCTTAGTTAAATACAGATAAATTGCCAAAGCGATGTCAACGGCATGCTCTGTATACATGTACATGGATGCTTAATAATTGGAGGTGAACCTAACATGATAAAATGAGGTGTAAGTATATGGTACATACATGTACCACTTGACCATGTATACATGCACAACCAAGTTTTTTCCCAGCACAGATCCACGCAATTAACATCAACCTTGGTGAGAATGCGAGCAAACTGGTGGACATGTACATGTAAGTACTATTGTTGTCAAGATATAAGGACATTAGGCTGTACCCATACCCTGCTGTACCCATACCCTGCTGTACCTGGTAATAACTGGTTTCTGGTCCCACCCATGCCCTTTGTACTCCTGCTGTACCTGCTAATAACTGGTTCTGGTCACCCATGCCCTTTGTACTCCTGCTGTACCTGCTAATAACTGGTTCTGGTCACCCATGCCCTTTGTACTCCTGCTGTACCTGCTAATAACTGGTTTCTGGTCCCACCCATGCCCTTTGTACTCCTGCTGTACCTGCTAATAACTGGTTTCTGGTCCCACCCATGCCCTTTGTACTCCTGCTGTACCTGTCCCCATTAGTCTCGTGCCCAGACTACTTTTCGCCTAGCGGGAAAATAGTCTGGTAAACTGCCTATACCGTTTTGGTTCCAATATTTTGAAATCACCATGATGTCACGTCAACTGGATTCTGAATTCAAAAGCGCTCTAGTAAACAGCAAACTCCGAGACAGCCTACTCGTGCTCCTTTCGATAGATACAATAGCCTAGTCTACACGCGGCAGCTAGGGTTGCCCGATCAATGTCCATTTCACTAGTAGATCATTGGCACGCAATTTGGAATGCAATCTTTGATGATGTCAAGCGTTAAATTAGAAAAGAACAATGCGCCAGCATCCCGGCGCACTTGAACGAAAATGGAATAGGCAGTTGACCAGACTTATTTTTCCAGCGGGCACGAAAAAATGCGGTCTGGGAACGAGACTACTGTCCCATATGCATGCACAAACTGACGCTAGCATGAGTTTTGCTTGAGGGGCTAGCCAACAGAACTGTCACTGTCATAATGAAGGGGATTTGTGGATGCTAGAAATAGCTCTTTGTGGCTTATCACTCATGTACATGTACACTGTATATACAAGGTGGGTGGGAAATTGAACAGCCTTTCCTTTGTCACTGGCAATAAAAAGTACTTAGTGCTTATCCAGAAATGGTTGCTCGAAGTAGTAGTTTCGCTTTCACTGTCTGGCTATGCAAAGTGCAGTGGCTGATGTTGACTTAAATAGCTAGCTGATGCTTCACAACACCACAACTCTAAAATGACATTTTGATCTCTGAGTGAGTGTATACCGTAGTCTTGCGAAAAGAGCACCCATGGGCGGAGTTCCTTACAAGTTTGCCAAAGGGGGGGGGTGGGCGCTCTATTGAGTGTTTCCGCATTTAACCATGAAAGAGTGCCCATGTCATGTTTACAGTGACTCGATGCCCTTAAAGTCAATAACTAGACAAACCATAACATACAACGGAACCACCAGCGGCTTTGAAGTCAAGTCCTGACAGCACACAACACTCTGAACAGCGTGAGCATGGTGTAGCTGGCCATGTAGGTTGCTGTGCGCGCCACATTAGCTACATCTGTCTACACAATTGTAACCCTTTAAACCCTGAATTATTTTCACTTGAGACTAGTTTTAGCTTATAAATGCCTTTTACGCACCGTATCTCCATTTCTGTCCAAGCTCTGACTCCAAAACTGAACCTAAGTCCACTTCCAGCCTTAGCAAGCAGGTTCGTGACCTTGACCACGCCCACTCATTAACGAGCATGCAATAGTCAGCACTTTCGGTTGTCATACACCCGCTCAGAGCCCAAGCAGCCTTCCCTGCCAGAAATGAACCCCCCTACAAGGTGAGAGTAACGTTTTCTAAGCCTGTCCATACAGCCAGGGCAAGAATTGACCCACCCGGTCCCAACCATGGCACTTTGACAGCCAAGCCTAGCAGCCACCATGTGCATGTTACCCTGCGGCGTAAATTATTTGTGTGTCATTACTGGCACTATTCCTTGTACTAGAGATGATATGCTAGCAACTTACCACAAGGGTGACTCGAGGTTCTGCAACTACGGTAGAAGTCATTCTTTCCTTGTACTTCGAGGTTCTGCGACTACGGTAGAAGTCGTTCTTTCCTTGTACTTCGTGTGGATGTGCGCGCATGCTTATAAATGTGTATTGATGTTTGCATTGTAAACATTGTAAATGAATTTATGCATTGTGCTAAATTCTTGCAGTTGGCTTGTTGTTTTTAACAGCATAATTTACCCGATTACTATAGGTGTGATGGCTAACCCATCATAGTTATCACCCGAACTGTTTTCCCCTGTGCAAGTGACTTCTTTGTTCTTTCTTTAGGATGTGTGGAGTCATGACTGACATGAAGAAGCTGAAAAGAACCTCTCCTCCCATCATGATGACAAGTTGAACTAATGACCACAGCTCCGTAACTGCGCTTATCAATATTAGAGTTGCGTGTTGCAACTAACAACAGTGGTTGTGTACTTGTAACCACATGAGAAACCTCCAGCATATACTAGCTATCATTCCTTGGTGACAACTATCAATTCACGCTTTTCTTGGTGCATAGATGTCTGTACTTCCAACATTTTCCAGTTTTATGAATTACCAATAAAACAGCAGGCAAACCAGGAAATGGTTGAAGTATATGTTGCTATCTATAATGAATGTAGCAGAAAAGCTCTGATGGTGAAAGTCAACAGTACATGATTATGTAGTTCACTCCATCCTTAAGCTTGCCCAGCCCTCATGGTCAGGCAGGAGAACGTAATTGCACTGTAATTTGTATAGTATAGCTTTGCTCCCAGACCTCCCCATCTTAACTGTTCCATGCACTTTGTTAATACATGGCTTCAACGTACTATTGTAAATGGAAGAGCGTGAAAAATGGGATGAGGTCTGGAAACAAGGCTAGATTAGACTGCACTCTAGTAGATGTGTGGACAGAATGTAACAGTGTATATACACAAACAAAAATGACAAAACAGCAGGAGAGGGTGGGAATAAGGTACACAGTATAATATGTTGTTGCATAATGAATGCATGATTTATGCATCATAAAATCATGCATAAAAATATATAATTATACTTACACAGATATTAATAACATACATGACAAATGTATAGGTTACATGTATCAGTTGAACTGTGGCCACGAGGAGAGCTGGTTAAATTGGCTCATATCTGTTTTGTGGCTGTTAGGAGGTCTGTTCCAAGGCCACTGTTACATGGGAGAAGGGACAGGGAGAGGGTGAGATAAATAGAAAGTAGGTAAATTTGTGCTGGAGCCAACTATTCAGTTATCTGTATGTGAGGAGGCATAGGAAAAGGGACCTATGGGGTTCAAAGGTCAAGTATCTTTGTTTTTCGACATTTTAAATTATGATTGTTGTAACCTTAGAACTTGGGAATTTAAAAAGCCAAATGTTTGCTAATTCATTTTCCATCATTGTATAGAAAATACATTTTTCAGGGTTCAAAGGTCACCATGGACTTAATTGACCTTTGAACTTCCTAGGTCCCTTTTCCCATGCCTCCTCACATATGGTTGGGTTGGCAGGCTGGGAGGAGCATGATGAACAGGTGTTATTACACCACACTCCATATATTACATGCAGTATACTGTGCATGAGTTGGGAGGGGAAGGGGGGAGTATGATAAATGCACCTATCAATGTTATGCCCCACCAGCCTCGTACAGGAAGATGATCTGGGGTTTTGACCAAAGAAGCAGCCCCTATAGTCAGTACTTCTGAAGATGTCTCAAATCTATGCAGGTTATACTGCATAGTTAAATTGCATGTGTCAAATCCCCAGTTAATCTGCCACCTTCTGCAAGGAGATTTGTACATGGGGTATACCCTGTGTAATATGGCAATCATCAGTCAGATGTCCACCATGTCCCACTATAGCCCACACTGGGGGTAGTGGGTCGTACAAGAGCGAATAAGAACGGGCGGCTAGAGTAAGAGCATATAACTCCAATAGAAGCCCGTAGTCTGGGCAAAATTATTGAACTGTAATAAAAATAGAACACCCAGTCACGTGCTTAGCAACAATGGCTTATGTACACGTGCAGCTATGCATACGTGTTAATTACTATTTGCGGTAAATTCCGCCTGGTTTCGAATTTTACATAGTTACACACTCTTACTCTAGCTGCCTGTTCTTAATTATGCGCTCTTGATGATAATTATACATCAAAATGCTTCTCCCATGCATCTAGCAGTATCAGCTGGGCACGAGACTAGTATCAGCCAGATTCAGTACATGAATTGGGAGGAGAAGGAGGGAGGGAGTGTGCTACATGGCCATGACTTACTGAGGGTTGCTTTGGTTTGTGTGCAGACTGACCCTTAGGTCTGGAGGGATGGGTAGGTAGGGGGTGGGGACCGAAATGGAAGGGCATGGCCTGAGGCTGCCTGGGGGGTATGCCAGTGTAGTAGCCGTGGTATGGACGAGTCTGTGAAAGAAATCAACATGATTGTATATGTTTTGTACTACATTGGTAATTTAATTGGCAATATATAGTGCAATGGTGATTCGATGAAGCAGAAAGAGTCAAAGAGAGCAAACCAGAGTTGTCTGGTATTTGTAGCACTTAAGAAAGTTCAGAGAAGGGAATCGAATGCTGATATCTGCTATATATAACCAGTCACTTTCTAGCTTCAAGGGATGGATGCAGTAAGTGTCATGCATGACACTTACTGCAAACAATTAGTAAGGTTTTTCAAGCAGAATAACATTGTGTTTACCATCTCATGTTGTTGGTGCTCATGAACTGCAAAGAGATGGCTGTATCTGGGTGGTTCCCCCTCCTCCTCCTCCTCACTCTCTGGCCACACATCCATCTCCTCCAACTCACGCACACTCCTCAGCCTATGCCCAACATGGATCCCTCCTTGCAGTGATCGTGCTGCTTGCTGCTGAAATACACTGTGTTGTCCAACGTTATAACTTCCAAGTGGGGTAACGGTTGAGGGCTGTGGAGATACATCACTCCTCTGGATCACCGACTGATGTAACCCCCTCTGTTGTCCTCTTTGTGAGCCCGGTGGAAGCAGCTGCACATGTGGAGGAGGATTTCTGGTGGTGGGAGTTTGGACAGCTGGTGTTTGATGTGGGGATGGGCTATGCAGACGGCAATCGCTTGCAGACTGAGAGTTTGGAGTTCTTGTACCCCACTCAAAGCTTCTTGAATGTGGTATCCTCAGCCCACCTTGCAGTGTGAAGTTACTGTGAGACCCATCCTCATGTTGTGGGGGTATAATCTCCTCAATGAAAGTAACATGAGGCCTAGGGTATGCATGCGATGGGTGCAGGTGACGTGGTGTGACTCCACTGGGGGTAGCAGGAGTGGAGGAGCCCTCTCTGTTTCTTCTCTGTTGAAACTCCATGCTTGGGGACATGACAACGTCACGGAGGAAGGTGGGCTGGAAGCGCGGGTGGTCAAGTCGTGGGGTCTCCGGAACCTCCAAGTGTGTGTGTGTGTGTGTGTGTGTGTGTGTGCGTGTGCGTGCGTGTGTGTGTGTGTGTGTGTGTGCGTGTGTGTGTGTGTGCATGTGTGTGTGTGCATGTGTGTGCACGTGTGCAAGTGTGTGTGGAGAAGGGGGCCGGGAAGAGGAATGGTTGGACACCAACCCATAATGTATAAATCCCTCCCAACCCCACCCTCACACTCACCACCCTAGCCTTCAATCTCCTTACATGTTCACCTCCCTCCCACCCCATCCCTCTCATGTATTTACTCCCATCCCACTCACCTCCCTACTACTCACCTCCCTCACTCCCCCTCCCACTCACCTCCCTCCCACTCACTCCCCCTGTCACTCACCTCCTTACTACTCACCTCCCTCACTCCCCCTCCCACTCACCTCCCTGCCACTCACCTCTCTCCTCCCTCCACTCACCTCCCTCCCACTCACCTCTCTCCTCCCTCCCACTCACCTCCCTGCCACTCACAGAGATCTCAACCTCTTAGACCGAAAATGAGTGAGAACCTGGTGCAGAATGCGTGAGATTGGTATGAAAATGCGTGAGGCATGCTGAATAGATGGTCAAGTGATGTATTGTTCTGACCGCTGACTCACGGATCACGTATATGGAACGGCAAATGCGCTACTGAATTATTGTCACGTGGCAATTTGAGCCCGCGATAACGCATTTACGTTACAAGAAAGCCGTCCCCAGGCCTTCGTAGCGTTCATTTTTGCAGTACGTGGGGGGGGGGGGGGGGGGGCTATTTACGTTCTCAAGCGAATCGTAGCTACCTGGTGCGAACTACGTAAGCACCATGCATAATGCGTAAGAAAAACTATGCAATGCGTGTGAGCGTGAGTTGTGTGTGAAATGCGTGTGTCTCATGCACAATGCGTGAGAGTTGAGAGCCCTGGAGTCACTCACCTCCCTCCCACTCACCTCCCTCCCACTCACCTCCCTCCCACTCACCTCTCTCCTCACTCCCACTCACCTCCCTCCCACTCACCTCTCTCCTCCCTCCCACTCACCTCCCTCCCACTCACCTCTCACCTCCCTCCCACTCACCTCTCTCCTCCCTCCCACTCACCTCCGTCCCACTCACCTCTCTCCTTGGTGGATCCTGTGTGCCAGTAAACTGACTGTACTTCCTCCTGGCGTGTACATCACACTGCTGTTGCTGCTTGCGTACTCTCTCTTCCCTCCGTCTCAAAGCTGCCTCCCTCTATGTGTATGTGTGTACGTGTGTGTGTGTGTGTGTGTGTGTGTGTGTGTG
Organism: Agelas oroides; assembly: GCA_949130485.1. Lineage (NCBI taxonomy): Eukaryota > Metazoa > Porifera > Demospongiae > Agelasida > Agelasidae > Agelas > Agelas oroides. The sequence continues at coordinate 1,334,109 of OX422186.1, forward strand.
TGTGTGTGTGTGTGCGTGTTAGTGTGTGTGCATGCATACACACATATTAGACTTAGTGAACAATGCACTATTACACGTATGCACATGGAATAGTCAATAGTGCATGCACAATGTACATCTATTTTGGACACCTTAGGACCACAAAACATGCCCCAAACACACCTTCTCAATGTAAGAAATCCAGGGCCCAAGAATGAGGCTAGCCTGAACTGGGACACATTTTTTTGAACGTAAATATGTGTTTTCATTTCTGGGGTTAGCAATAGGCTCCCGCACATTATGCTTCATTGCTATCCTATTTTGCTATTCCTTTATTCCTGATAATTTTACCAATTATGCTCAGTTATCTTCCCCATTATGCCCAATGTGTACACAGTGTTTACGGGACAGTTCTGATCGCGTAGGAGCCTTGAGTCGGTCCAGCAATGATACAGTCGACTCGGAAGATGTGGACTCCGTCTCCTTGGGCATACTACCCGAGCTCTGATATGAGCTGTTGCACGAGTCAGACGTTGCGATCCTCGTGCTAGTAGTACCTAGCGTGAGCGGTATATACGTATACTATAGTTACTTTACACGTGGACATTGTTGGGCAATCCTTAGTATTCCTTACTAGGTTCAAAGGTTAAATAATTACATAAGTGCGTTGTGCTTACCTATTATGCTCGAAATTGTGCTTATGCTAATAGCTGCCTATTGTGCTTTAAATTATGCCGGCATAATGTGCGCATGTCTAGTTTGCAATAGAGGAGGTACTGCGCGGGTGGGTGTATGTATGTTATGCTAGTGTGATGCGGTATGCCAGCAATGTAGCTATTATACCAGTCGGAAAAAGTTGGATGTGGAGAGAGGCTAGCCAAATTCATGGAATATTAACTCTCTTCCTCAATGGCCTAGATACATGGACTTGACTTAGGATACACGCCGATATGCAAGTGAGCTCAATCAAGAGCCAAAGAAGACACCAACAGGTCAATCAATTAATGATTTTGCCTCCACAAGACTAAAAAAAAGGGTCACTTCACTAGCAAGCTCACGTTAGGCAGAGCTATGCAGCCACTACTAAGTTAAGATACCCAAGCTTGAGGTGATGCTTGACACCATGACAGTTGAAAGTAGTCATGAATTTGGTTCTTTACATGTCATTGTCAGAGTCATAAAGTTGCTTAGTTTTGTGGTAGATACACAGTCACAGTCTCACAGCTCATAGCCAAATTCAAGCCGAGAGACACAGTCACAAATAGAGTGCTATTGGTGGTCATTCCTGCACTGGAAGGCTAAGCATACGTACCTTGCTAGCAGTTCTGTAGTTATAACTGATCTTGCATATGTAGTAGCAGAAGATGATCCAGAAGATTACAACTACAATGAAGACTACTGCAGAGACTAGAACCACTGCCACCAGAGTGCCAGTCTCGTCAGAAATGCTGCAGGAGGACATGATTTATAACAGGACCTAATAACACAAATGTAGTACAAAAATTCACACTAAAACAGTACATCAATTAAAAAGACATCTTTCATGATACAACTCACAAAAGAAATATGCCAGCTAGGTGGTACAGAAACTCAAATTAATGTAAGTTTTAGGCATATTACAAAGCTTTTCCTCCACCTGTCATCTTTTTGCAGGGATCCAATATATACTGAAATTGCTAAGGGTACAAAACTCTTGGGATTTCAAGGCTCAACTGAAAATCAAGGTTGTCATGCTATTAGTTGCTGGCTCCTCCACAAGGCTAATTTGCTCTCCATGTAGGGCAATTTGAAATTTGCTTATTCACAACACAGGCGCATCAGTTTTCAGATGTGCATTACTCACCCAACATGGATAGGTAGATAGGCTTTGCATGTGCAGTTCATAATAGCTTTTATGATTTGTCTTTGATTGAGTTTGTTGTAGGAGCTGAACAGGTAAAACCAGCAATTTGGCTCTACGATAGGAAATTCTATTTGTATCCTGTGCCAACTTGGCTTTACTATATCATCTCTTACCTCTGACCAAAGACCTTTGGCAGAAGAATCGTCAAAACCAGGAGGAAAGCCATTGTTGTTTGAGCCATGATCGCTCAGAGGCAACGCCCCTCTCAGCCACTCCCCCCACGTGAGTTTAAAGTTCTTGTTCCCAGTCCTGAGCAACCAGTTCCCATTCCGGAATGGAGTCTCAGGCCTGACTACATTCTGTGCACGAGATAGCGGTCCCCATCTCCAGGTCACTCAAGTGCAGCTTATAAGGCCTGGTATTGGCCGAAACGCGTCCTGCGCAGTGGGTGACTTTACGTAACATCAAGGTCTATATTTGGGAGATGTGGTTCGTTGATTGTTCATCATGAATAATCAACGAACCACATCTCCTTATTGGGGCGAGCCTGAGCGAGCCCCACACTAGCGAGTTCATATAGCTATATAGTTATAGCACAGGTGCCAGGGATTTATGGCAGTAAACAGACGGAGTCCGAGTGCGTAGCCCGAGGACGAGGTTTGTTTACTACAGTCATAAATCCCTGGCCACCTGTGCTATAATTATTATATATCCCACCTGATTGGTCCTTTGTTGTTATTACTGTAAACACATCTGTACATGTGCAAGTGTTTACAGTAACTTCAATATTATTTACTGTATGTAAAATCTGTTATTATAGTCTGACAATGTGTAGTAGACTGTAAACTAAAAATACATGGAGAGGGAATTATGAGCCATAATTTCCCTTGTAGCCCTCAGGGAGGGAAATTATCACAGTAAACCCCCAGCTGTTGTATAGGCAGAACTGTATATACATGTAGTGTCATGTACTAGTTATAGTTAGCTACTAGTAGCCTCGTTCCCAGGCCCCGCCCAGCTTTCCGTCGCTTGCAGTATGGAAAAGCCGTGGGCGGAGCCCGAGGGATTATTGAATAGTGCTGAGTGTATTCATTGATAAAAGCCCGCCAGTAGGCATGTTCTAATATACTTGTATCATGGTTGCTAAGTGTTTCTAAGCAACACTATGACGTAAATGACTACTAATTGGACATTTGAAAGTAGCTACATGCTAGCTGTGTAGTAGTTCGCGTAGATTTTGTGGCTGAAAAGAGTGATTCTGCTGACTTTTGGATGCGGAACAAAAGGCCAAGACATTACGAGCTTTTGGGACTCCATTGAAGCCCCCTAGCAATGAAAATATGACAGTTCTTTCGAAATGTTCAGTGCCGATTACACTGAAGCAGTGTTTGGGCGTTCGCACTGTTTGCAGAATGGAGGTGTGCAAGAATTGGGGCTGCTTTGAAGTGCAAAAGTCTCTGCAAGATCTCACGTGAACCTCAGACTGCAGAGGCTCAACTACTGGCCTTCATGATCTTCACTGCGATCAAAAAACACAGTGGACAGCACTATCTTCCCAGAGCTATGCACTTTGGTGCTCTGAAGTTTCTCTCAATCACGGTCGGTGTTGAGTGGCGTACATGCCATCCCGCATATTCTCTATTACAGAAGAAGGGGTGTTTCAAAGTTTGTCAACCATAAGGAGTTGCATTTCAAGCTGAAGGCAAACTGTGGTAGCCAATGTGGAATACTGACTGACTGTTTTGGTAGCTACTGCATACTGCTTGTGTTTGTAAATTGTAGTGATTTTGTACCTCAGGGAAATATCAATATTTCCCTCCTAATTGGCTTATATTTCCCTCCTAATTGGCTTATATTTCCCTCCAAATTGGCTTATATTTCCCTCCAAATTGGGTACTTCAGGTAATATTACCCTTGGAATGCCTTTCATCTTATGGCTTCCCATGATACAAGGTGGAATAGAATATTATATATCGAGCAAAGTAACCGCACCCCAAGATGCTCAGAGGAGGCTAGTGCTGCAGGTTTACCTTGCCTCGAACACTTTAGTGTTCAGTGCTATACGTAGGTAAAATGTTTGTTAGTAGGCTTTAGGAAAACAAAGTTCACTTCTACTTAGCTACAAGACCAGAAGTAGAAGGCTTTAGAGATCAGGATTTATTTACCTGAAGTAGAAAGCCTTAGAGTTCAGAGTTTTGTGGCTTCTTAAAAAAGCTTTACCCTCAAGGGAGGAGCCAGACATCGGTTTATCAATCGTGAATAGCAAGGCACGTCTTCACCAGCTTTATACTCACACATTACGGGGTAGGTACAAAACCTGGACTCTGGACTCTGGACTGGACTATGGACTGGACTATGGACTGGACTATGGACTGGATTATGGACTCGATTTTGGACTCGATTTTGGACTCGATTTTGGACTGAACAGCATTATGTACGAACTAACCTCGTGTTTCGTAACTTTCCAGGCCTTTCCACCGTCCAGTTTTTGATTGCTTCCAGTCGTGTGCCAAAGGTTAGATTCTTATACATTTTTTAAGCGTATATGGCAGCGTTAAGGCCTAGACAATGCATCGGGAGATAGGAGGCCAAGTAGTCTCACAAGCCATACCCTTGCGAAGAGTGGGCTTGCAAGACTAGAGGATGAGGTGGTGTATAGTGAGCATATCTGCTCAGGCAAGATGCTCTTACTACTGAGCCACTGGACCCGCGGCAGAGCAGAAGCAAGCCTTGTAACAGGCAGGCAAGAAATTTCAGCTAGCTGTCTAAAGCTTACGTTAGGTATGCAACTCCTTGCCAACAAGCTGGGCTGGAAGGCTGTAAGAACAGAGTGATGGCTTAAACCAACCAGCCAGTCTTGCTAATAGCTGCAAACATCCGTTTTTTACTGTTAGGATAATCTTCTACTCATTGGGCAATCCAGCATTCAAAGTCTTCTTTAAACAGCAGCTCTAGAACACTATTTAGTGTCCAACCGAGTCCAAAATCGAGTCCTTAATCCAGTCCATAGTCCAGTCCATAGTCCAGTCCAGAGTCCAGAGTCCAGGTTTTGTACCTACCCCGCATTACGTGCGTAATATTAGCCCGAAGCATGGTAACGCGCTCAATACACGTAGCAATGATTTTATACGTAGTATATTGAATGTGTGACGTCACGTAAGCGGGGAAATTGCTTCGGGAGTCGCTGTGAGGGGTGATTGTGGTGTAGCTGGTGAAGGGAGACTTGTTGGTGCACCAAAGTTTCATTCCTGGGGTAAGTGCACCATGCCATTAACGAATATCAACTCAGATTGGATGTCCAACGCTTCCTCTGGCCTGTGTATTATATAGTATCGAGCAAAGTAACCGCACCCCAAGATGCTCATAAGAGGTTAGTGCTGCAGGTTGCTGAATGGCTCACTGCTGGGTTCAAGGGAGGAGCCAGACATGAGTTGACTACATAACCTTTAAAAAATAAATGAAAGCACTGCCATATATTTACTATTGTCTGCAAGGGATGGGAGCCCATAAGCAGTGATACAGGGATTGAAAAAAAAAACAGAGAAAAAAAAACGTGCTACCCAATGTTGAGGATCGAACCCTAACCGTTAGACCACCGCGTACTGCTAACATAGCACCGGTTAGCGCTTCATAGGCTATTTTTAACACTTTAATAGTTTACATAGCATATATGCTTCACATCAGTGAGGTAGACTACCCCACACCTGTATTAATAAACGGAAAATACGCAAGCAAACACGGAGACCGTTTATTGTTTTCTTATTTAGCACCACTTCCCATGTTTGTTGGTGAACCAAAGTTTCATTCCTGGGGTAGGTGCACCATGGCACTAACCAATATGCACTCAGATTTGAGATTCAATCCTTCCTCTGACCTGGCATTTTTTCATGTACGCTGTTAAGTTCTTCCACTATTTATTTCGCATCTTGGGGTGTAATATATTTTCTAGCCCGTTACTATGTGTTTGCTATGTAATAGAGTGCATTATATTTCAGATAAAGCCTTGTAATTTGTATCCCGTGGGCATCAAGTACAGGCAACTTTATTTGCCTGGAGTTACGCAAAATTTTATGTGCATTCAAATATATATTTTTTATGTGCATTCTCAACCGCTCAGCATTGCGATAACAGAATGGGTCGACGACAGCGATAGCCAGTCCGAGAACAAGCCGCGCGGAAAAGCCCCAACGAGCCCAAAGAGACGAAAATCAAACCGGTAACACTCTGTGCTCACGGTGGCTATGAAGCTAGCTTTGAGGCTTGTTTCGTGGACTTAGGATGCCTTGAGAAACACAATTTTTCAACAGCGCTGTTGGAAAACAGCAGAAAGCATCATGGCATAGCCGTCAATTCTCATAAGGCTTCGCCACTCAGGCCCGTTTCCGGACTGCCTGTCGTCGCCCATCGCAGTGTTGAACGGTTTCAAAGTCGTAATATTTGCAGCTACGACAAAACTGGTTGATACTACAAGTAACTGAGTACCTGTAAACTAGCTAGACTACTAGTGCAACCTTCGAAAAACAGCTGCGTTCACAAATGAACAGCACTGAAGTGCAGAACCCTCGGCGCAAGCTAGATGATAAGTGTTTATGCTTGCCATAATTATGTGTTCGGTTCTGTTCTTGCCTGTGCAATTAAGTCTGCTCACGTGTTTCAGGAGCTCTCTTACTCACTTCGCGGACTTTGTCTCTCTCTTTCCTCACTAATAACTCTTCCTCAGACAGTAAGGCTTTTCTACGTTTCATTGCGTTCTCAGGCTCCCCAACAGCAGTACACCGTGCTTTCCTTTTCTTCGATGCGAAGGTATGGCCACAGTCACAACTGACCTCTTCACGTGCACCACGGTATTACACTGTGGGCATACCTTTCTCAGACGCATAGACCTATTGCACTCCGTTGCATGCACTACGGTATTACACTGTGGGCATACCTTTCTGAACCTCTCGTAAAAGACAGTCACAAGTGTCTAACAGGTCTAAGTTCGACGGAAAAACCACAATACCGCGTGCTCCAAGTTACGTGATCACACATTACCGTTACGTACGTGTTACGGAGAGGTACACGGAAACATTGCACGTGAAGAAAATGGCTGACTTAGTCGCGGTATACGTAAGTTTATAACGCTTCTAACTTTTGAACTAAGCAGTTTTTTTAGTTTTACTGCATTTTCCGTGCTGTACCCGCTGATACCTCTCGTTGGACGCCTAAAGGCGCGAGAAGGCAGAGTAGAGAAAACGGACACACACACAGACACACAGACAGACACACAGACACACAGGACAACTACTGTAACCCTCGTCGCGCATGCGCGCCGAGGGTTAATAAACATACCGCTGACATAGCAACACATTGAAGCGCATGCGCAAACAGGCTAGAAGCCAGTTATTAACCGCACCCTCGGGCTTTAGTTGATATATACGCAACACCGCCCTCGGGCTAGCTGCGCCCTCGGGCGGTGTGCTTTATATATCTACTAAAGCCCTCGTGAGCGGTTAATTGGGGCGAGCCTGAGCGAGCCACACATAGACGGTACAACTGGGCGAAATCATATATTATTATTATCGTACGACCGTCACCCGCGCGCTGCGCTTGGTCGCACGAAGTATGCAGGGCTTCCAATATCGCATTCGCATACATGACTTCCGTGACCGCTAGAGAATCACCCGCGCGCCGCGCTTGGTCGCACGCAGATGTAGGCCTTCCAATATCGCATTAGCGTACATGGCTTCCGTGATCGCAAGAGAAGCCGACGTCAAGGAGGAAAAGGACGCCATCCGTCAGGTGTTCTTTAACAACAAAGAATTCAAGCAATAGCTGTGTGATTTCAGTGAACTGTACCCAGGTGTAGCCTCGTTCCCAGGCTCTCCCCACTAAGAAGGGGGAGAGCCCTTCTTAGCGGGGAGAGCCTGGGAACGAGGCTACCCAGGTAAGCAAGAATGAGAAGCATTTGCCACAGTTGTCTCCACTACACAATCTGCCTGAGACAGTGATGATGCAAAATATAGACTCTTCTAGCCAGCACGACATTCAGCAACCTGGAGTAGAAACTCTCAGAGAAAATGGAATGATTCATGTGATCTTTAATAGGCCTTGCAACTTCAACCCATGATGTCATAGAAAATATGGAAAACTTTTGTGGCTACCAACAATGGTGTTGAGATAGCAATACACAGCCCTAATGGAAAAACTGAACCAACCAACATCCACTAACTCACTGGCAATGTGTATAAAAACTACCACCATACACCATTTGAAGCTCATTTGGTCGATAGAAACTCCAATGTAAGCTCTCATGTAAACAGGAATATTATGTCATCACTTTTATATCACACTAATGTCATGTTGTTTACAACAAAAATTGATAAACCATAACGGTGATTGTGTACACAAAAAATTGCATGTTAGCCTCTTCCAAATCAGTTCATTGTTTCTCATCCCTAAGCAGAAAACTAGATGTGGGTTGGCCAACGGAATTGAAGACTTTCAATTACGAGGTCATTCCTGTGTGAATAATGTACAACACTGCCTTTGTCATTTATACACTCAGATGAGGCACAGTAGACAAACAGCAACTTCACTTCTTACTAAACGCCACGCCAACTTCGACACCTCGACAAGAAGTGCGAAAGGGCACGCGTGTATACGAACTGCGTATGCACAATTGTAGCCTCGTACCCAGGCCACGTGGGAGGAGGGAAAAGTGGCCTGGTATCCACTGTTTGCGCATGCGCGAACGATTCCGGAAATCTTCCGCAAACGAGTCCGATCATGGACAAGTTATACGTGGTTATTATGCGGAGAAATAACCAAAGTAGATATACGGCTTGCAGTGTGGCAGCTGTGTTTACGCGGCGATGGCTTCCATTATCAGAGACACAAGGGGTGACACGACAAGGACTACGCTACAACCACCACCGGTTCCACCGTCACTGTGCTTGTAGTTGAAAACAAACGGCAGAGTCTCGTAGCAGATGGACTTCCCAAACCCCGTGGGTAGCCACAGGAGTACGTCTTTACCATCGTAGATACATTTGATCGCATCCAGCTGGTCTGCTTTCAACGCGAAATCTCTCTTTCCAATGCAACAAAGAGCGAACTTGAGCGCTTTATCAAAGTCCTCGCTTTTACCTGCCATGTTCGCGGGATAAACTCGAGACGGACGTGCTTCGGAGCTATACGGTAAAGATTAACGGTTCGTAAACGATGGTATACGATACCCCATGAAATCATGGGGTTTTTCGCGCATGCGCAAACAGTGGATACTAGGCCACTTTTCCCTCCTCCACGTGGCCTGGGTACGAGGCTAGCACAATTGTAGTCCTTGGCATATTGCTTGCTCAGGCTCGCTCCACAATGCCCTGCATTCGTCTAGTATATATATAATTGGGCGAACGTGAGCGAGCCCCACACTAGTGAGTTGAATCGAGATTTTTCATATAATATCTGTCGTACGTCGTTCCGTATGTTTTTGACGCTGTAATTTAACGCAATAGCCGCGGGCCGCGTGCGGACGTAAGTAAGATTTTCGTACAACTTGGCAGCCAGCTAGCTCCAAGGTTACTTTGATTATGAAAGGCATCCAGGAAAAGTAGCTGGAGCGTGCACACTTATTGAACAAAGGATAGCCTAGAAGTTGTGTCGCTATTAAACAGTTGTGTAGAGAGGCTGAAAGCAGAAAGCGGCAGAGACCCTCCTTCGATCCATGGCCAGTGATGGATGGCAAACCCCATCTGCTGTTTCTAAGATGCCTCAAGTAAGGACTATGCATGACAAGCCAGGCTGTGTTTAGACTTAGCCAACACTTAGCCAGAGTAGTAGATGCTTAGGTTACACTGAGGGCTGCATTGTATGGTACGTATACCACCCAATGACAAGCTAGTCTCTGCAACCACCTTCTATAAGCTGCACTTTTGTAGAGAGTAGAGTGACGAGCTTTGTTCAGTTACATGCAACGCCACCTGTGTGCTGTGATCTGACACTTCACTGAAAAGCCTTTGATATATATAAAGTGTATTGCTTGCTCACGCTCGCCCCACAATGTTCTACATTCGCCTAGTTTATCAGAGAGTCGGTTGACTCTCTATGTAGGGATGGCGCCGACGCGCAATATATGCAATACTTAAGCAAAAGCCGTATAACTTCACCACAAATACGCTAAAAGATTATTTAAGCGCCCAAGCTTCATCTGTGAGTGCCTTTGTGATCAGCAAGACTCATAGTTGCCCAAAAGCCACGCGGAAGACAGTTAAACACAAAAGTGTGCGGTAGCAAAAGTGCCATTTTTAGTATTCTTTCTTCTTTCTTTCTTCGTTACGACTTTTGTTCAAACAACGATAACTCAAAAACGGTTCAAGCACAGCACGAAACGGATGCTCATCACAGCGCGCAGCTTCCCAGCTAGAATCTGATGAAGGCTCACCACTCTCCGGAGCTCCGTACCAAACTTTTTGAAACCAATGTTATTACATGCTTGGAACCACTACTAAACTGTCAATGCCGTTTCAAGTTTTGGGGTTTTGGTTACACTTAAAGAACATTTATAATGTTTTTTAAGTCTTGTCTAACTGTAACAGAGATTAACAGCAAAAAAAAAAGTACAGAAACAAGACTTATAAAACATTAAAAATGTAAAAAGATGTAGGGATGGCATGCCAAAAAGTATGCAAACAAGGTAGGGATGATAAAATAGTGAAGGTAAATTTACAAAGCCCTATCCCTACATCTTTTTACATTACAGTTGCAAACTAGTGTGAAAATGATGCAGGGATGAGGCTTTTTATTTTATTTTTTATTTTTTAACTGAACAAATTTCTTATATCAGGTCATCAGAAGTAGCTAGTAAGCTAATATAAACTGATAACCTACAAAGACAAAAGACAAAACTAAAACAAATTTACAATAGCACGTTTAAAAGCAGGTAAGGTAGAAATAGCACTAACATCTGAAGGTAAACTATTCCACAATCTAGTACAAGAGGGGAAAAATGAGTTTAAATAAAAGTTTGAATGCGCACGTGGCTGTACCATGGAGCTGGAGTTAATAGACCGAATAGAGTTGCCATAGGGAGTGGATCTAAAAACAGTGGGGGGGCTTTGTAAATTTACCTTCACTATTATATCATCCCTACCTTGTTTGCATACTTTTTGGCATGCCATCCCTACATCTTTTTACATTTTTAATGTTTTTTAAGTCTTGTATATATGTATATATGAAAAGTAAGCCTAGACATACATAGTCTCACAAGCCAGACGTCTAGACTTAGTCTCGTGCCTAGCCCGCGTGTGCCTCCCTTCGAGAAACTGTCTGGTGAACGCGAAGTCGAACGGCCTCGTTCCCAGGCCTGAACCAACGAAATACTAGTATCCCTGCACTGCATGTAGCAAAGCGGTGAGAAGCAAGCAGTGAGGAATCCTGCCAAGTTTTAGGTGTCAAAAATGGACGCATGCAATCTGCTGTGGTGTTTACTCTGCTGAGCATCGAAGGCTGGGTGAGCATGAAGATGAACCTTGGTATTGTCCTGGCTGCATGATGACTGAACAGCAGTTCTTTGACGCGTTAATCAGTGTTTGTTGTGTATATGCTAGCTTTACCATTAACACCAGTAATAGATCTCGCCTCTCTTGGAGCCCAAACCTACAATTATACATTTGAATGTCGAGAGTAATGCCGAAGTTGGAAGAAGTGAGAGTATTGCTTTCTGAGGCCAAACACCCCCATTATCTTGGGAGTACATGAGACTTGGCTTGATGAAACTGCTACTAGATGGGGAAGTCAGCATCTCACGATACTCTCAGTTTACAGAGCAGCAAAGGAGGAGGTATGCTGTTTACATGTCTGAAAGCTGTCATTGTCAAAGGAGAAGAGACCAGTATCACACCATAGAACCTATCTGGATTGAGCTATACATCTGAGGAAATGTGTCATTCTGCTTTGGAACATCTACATACCTCCAAATGCCAATACATCCACACTGGAAGTTGCATGATAGAAAGAGCCTCATAGAAGTAGTCCTAATCAGCTAATGGGAGATATGAACTGCAACTGGCTGTCCCCAAACAGGCTAACTGTAGCCTTGTTCCCAGGAGAGCCTGGGAATGAGGCTACAGTTAACTGGTGGTCTAAATCTAATCGTAGAGGAGAACAACCTGAAGCAGCTTAATTCTGTACCCACTCGAACAACAGGAAACTCACAGACTCTAATTGACCTCTAGCTAACCCAGACCAGTTTTCTTCTACAGGTGGTATTTACAGGGAGTGACCACTTTATGATTCATGGAGAGCGTGAGGAGAGGGCTTCAGAGTGACTACTGTCAGAAGCTTCAAGAAGTGTAACAAGGATGCCAGACCTAGACAGGGCACCTGGCATGTAATGGAGATGTTTTCATCATTTGACAAGATATGGGATTATTGCAAGAAGCTCTTTTTGGAAGTTGTAGGAGAGCATGCCCCACTGCATGGTGTGAAAGTCAGGATGAAGATAGAGTGGATTGATGACGACATACACAAGCTGATGAGAGCAAGGAACTACTATCGAATGAAGCATCGGAAAACTAAATTATTGGAAGACTGGAAAGTATTCGAGGATCTGAGAAATGAGGGTAGAAAGAAGTTGCGCCTGGCAAAGGAAAGGCACTACACATCTTTGTGCCAAAATAAAGTCTTTCAAAGCATCCAAAGAAAGTAGGGAGACAGTTAAATTCTGCGCATGGACATAAGCATCACAGCAAAATCACATGCCTCAAGGGGGATGGGATAACCCTGATCACAAACACTGTGGACATAGTCAATAAGCTTGCCAGTCACTTCAGCTATCTATATACCAAACTTGGCTTCCAACCAACATTGCATCCCAGATGCCTAGATCAGTTGATACTTCCTTCCAGTTTGCAATGATGAGGATGTCCTCAAAGCACTGTGCTCTCTAGATGACACTAAACCAACTGGACCAGATGGGATCACTTATCCATCAGCAGCCATAACATACCTAGACTCAAACAATTTACTGTCTTCAGCTCAGTTTGGTTTATGACCCCACCATAACAATCAGGATGTTTTGTTAAAATCAGTTGATGATTGGAAGATGGCCTTAGACAGAAATAAGTTAGTGGGAAATGTGATGATTGATCTGAGCAATGAATTCAGTTGTTACCATCACTATCAGCTTATATCCCAAATGAAATTTTAAGCCGTACCCCATGTCATTGAGTTGAAAGTGTACAACTTGCAAAATGTTAAATGCAGATTCATACAAAGTGTTGTTATTTGTACATCAAAAGTAATAGAGCTACTCCAGTGAAACACATCCCAGCGAAGAGCTAATAAGCACACCACAGTAATAAAGCTAGTACATACATCACAGATGAAAATTTTGATGGTCGCTCTGTCTTCTTGCTCATAACTAAACAACGCCACTACCTGTAAGTTACCAACCTACTTATATGCATAAATTATGGTAACACATTACTTATAATATACCAGCCAGTATGAAGCAAGTAGCTAGCTACAGTTATTGTAGCTAGCTACTTGCTTCATACTGGCTGGTATATTTTCAAGATTTAGACATGATGGATTTATCATAAAAGCAATGCAGGGATTCGCTTTTAATATAGAAGCACATGCAGTAACCAGACAACAAAACTGATGAGCTAGCACATGCAACCACATTTGGAGTGACTGTTAGTTACTACAGACAGCATACACTCAGCTGTGCTGTTATATTACATATTACAGCACAGCTGAGTGTATGCTGTCTGTAGTACGTAACTTGGTGTGTTATTCCTATTGAAGTTATGCACTAACCACTAGTAAATTTACTACTGGTTAGTGCATATCTTCCTTAAGAATAACATTATACCAAGACTGACAGCCAGAATGAGAACATACTACCATAAAACTGTACAGCATTTGCCTATATACAACAACAAAAACTACTGGGGGGAAAGGACACAAGTAACTATAGTGTGTACGTACATGGTTATAAATAAAATCAAAAGTACAATTTGTAGTTTGCACAAATCAAATTCGAAACAAAGAACACTACTGCTAATTTTGCACACAACCTAAACATTTTTTTTGTACCGTAGTGTCCCGCTAATACGCCCCCTTCGAAAATACGCCCCCCCCCCCCCTCTTTTCCGCCAAAGTTCCTGCACAGGGTAGTTTCACTCGTTATAACGCCCCCCCGGTGAGCGTCTTCTGGAACATCAAAACTACACGTGCTTACTATACGTTGCAAGTGCATTCAGTAAGACTATAGTAGTCGGTGAATCTTTTGTAAGTTTTGTGGCTTTTAGAAAAGTCGGTTAGATGTTCCAAGTTTTAAGCTGCTAGTTTAGCAAACAGGTTTATCAGTCTGTCAAGGTGTTTTTGTTTCCCTCTGAAGATGTACACGCACGGAACCACGAGTCCTTTCCCATCAACTTCAGAACGTCTTCTGTCACCATTGACGATGCAAGTCATCTCGCTGCCACTCTTGTGCAAGAAATACCAGCAGACTCTGGAAATTTCCCGTGGTACATGACCGACAGTGTTGCCGTTCTTGAGGACAGCTACAGCGAAGTCGTCGTGAATGTTATTGACCTCGCGTTGAACTGGCAGCTCTTCTCCGATGTAGGGAGACCACGCAGCTTTGTAAACGTGATGTCCGCGAACAGTACTCTCGATCCTGAAAGTCGTCGCCATAGTTAGTTGGAAGTGTCCTAATTGCGTACATAGCACTTGCGTAAAATCTTTTGGGGGGGGGCTTATAGTCGAGACTAATTGCATCCTCGAATATAAGCCCCCCCCCCACTTTAGGCGGGATGTAGTGTACAAAATGGGGGGGCGTATTAACGGGACACTACGGTACTTTCTGAGTGCTCTTAAGTAACAGTCCACATTTAAAATTGTATACTATAACAATCACTATTAGAGTTCTAAGACAGATTATACTACTGGTTTGGCACAGTGATTTTCTATCTACTGCTTATTCTTCCCTCAGACGTTTTAGCTTGTCTCTGTCAATATTTCCACCAGTCAGCATCAAAACAACACTGGAATGGAGAAAAGAAAGAGAAAAAAGGCAGAAGGACACAATGGCTCATTGATGAGCTTGTATTTTGGTTAGCAGATTTTGCCACTAATCTTACTTCTTGCCCTGAAGGTGACTCCACAGATTGTGCAGGCATGCAGCAAGGGTTATGGCACCTCCCCCTTCCACTACAATTCCCTCCTTGTCCTCCAGCATCAGGATTCCCTCCTTGATGTGTTCCTCCTTCACCACTTCCATGTGTAGTTTCTCAAAATTATCCGTGTATCGACGCACAATCTCGAAAGAATTTCCACCAACCTGTAAATTCCAGAGAGTATCAATTAAGGGAAACGTTTTCTCCAAGCCATGATTTTTGAGTATTAACGGGAACTCTAACATACACACTCTTGGAAGCAAAATGTACATGACATAGCTAAGCACTGAAGCAGGACTCTCACCATGGGCACATTTAGGCCATCAGCAAGGGTGGCAGGGTTTGAGTCTACTTTCACTGGTTTGCCGTTTTTGATGGCTTTTGTGAAACTTTGGCACCATTCTGACTCCACAGCCTGCAGGGAATGATACATGTTGTGTTTCATCACTCTATGATTTCTTCCCTTGCAGAATAAGGCCACACAAAGTTAATTTCCTGTTTCTGGTCCTACAAGTCACGGAATAAATGTGATTTATTTGATTGGTAGCTGCTGGTATTCTCAAACTATATTTCACAGGGTAATTATTATTATTTTTTTGTTGTTGGAGAAAGACATAGATTGTGATCCAACCGGGATTGAACCTGGGTCTTCTGAACTCCAATCAGATTCTCTTACCAACTCATTCACTGAAGTCCTCGCATTGGAGCATATGAATGATGGTATATATTACCTGAGCACTGTTTGATTGTATGCTGGATCTCAAGGCCTTTACTCTGCATAGTGAGTACTGATGTACCCACAGTCACGTATCAAAGTACTTGCTTCACCAGCATAACTGGACATGCATGACAGCAGCCAACTCAGTATGTACCATCATAACCTGTTTGGGGGCGACCAGAAACATCTCTCCGGAAGGAAAGAGCTTGCAATGTTTTTGTTTTTGTATGGAAAGCTTATATGCCAACATATTCCTTGATGCACAGAACATCTAAAGTATGAACAATCTAGCCCAACGTGGTTAGCCAAATTACACCACCAGCAGTAGGCAATAGAATCTCAATGCCTAACTGCATTGTGTCATACTAGAAGACATTTGCACTGGTCTCAGTCCCAGAATACTAATGTAATATTATAGATTGTTTGTAGGCTTGATTGCAGAGCTACAAACAAACTTACGAAGATTTTCATATCCGGTTTGAAATGCTGGATGACAGTGACCATGCCAGCAAGCAGCCCTCCTCCTCCAACGGGAATGACTATGGCATCTGGCTCCACCCCTAGCTTGTCCATCTGCTCCAGCACCTCCAGAGCAGCCACACCCTGTCCAGCCAGGATGGGTAGATCATTGTAGCTGGGATGAGGGAGTGAAAGTCGGATTATTTTGTGATAGTAGCTTGGTTCAGCTATCAGTTTGCAGTACATCTAATGCTGTTCGTGATCTACTGTTGGCGGCCTCAGATGTAACATAATGCACACCAAAAAATGTGCTTACCCATTCACATATTGCAGCCCCTCTTCCTCTGCTTTCTTGGTGGCAAGATCCTTTGCTTCCCCAATGTCTTTGCCATGTTGAATTATCTTGGCATTGCATGCTCTGCTCCGCTCCACCTGCATGGTTTGAACACAGCAGTATAGTAGTACTAGCAGTGTACATATTTTGTTTGCATGAAGTGACTTATTAGTTTGAGCAAAATACATAAATGCTCACATAATTTATACTATAAAATGTCTACCCTTGCCCTCATCATGCTAAATACAAGCCTCATTACTAGCTAGATATGAATGTCACTGCCAAGTATGCTTGCCTTAACTTTCGGAGCACTGGTTGGGAGGACCACTGTTACTGGGACACCGAGCTTCATGCCATAGTATGCTAGTGCCAGAGCATGGTTGCCAGCAGATGCTGTAATCACTCCTCGCTGCTTCTGCTCCTGGGTAGGTGAAGGTGGGAAGGTTTATTTGTTATGTTGGCATACCCTAACAACTTGCATGTAGAATCTGTTGATGTTGTGCTTACATTGAACCATATACTCTTTCTGTGTGTATGTGTGTGTCATCTTCTCACTCATAAATGCTAACTTTTGTGATGCCAGTAACTAATTATTGCTTCTTGTTGTTCTGGGTACATGCTCATGCATATTAGCACTAATGTGGATATTTTTGTGATAATTGTATCATTGGTCATTTGACATATAATTATTGTTATCTACATGCATGCAAAAGAAACAACAACTCTCTAATGGTGCATAGATCGTCTTACTGGTGTCAGTTGCATCAGTGTGTTGCATGCTCCCCTTGCCTTGAAACTACCAGGTGATGGATAAAGAACAGAATGGTATAGCTTATGACTTTGTATATAACACTCTAAAGTGATGTTCTAGATATGCCATTGTACAGAGTGACTTGTATACGCCATCGTGTTGGCTGAGTCATCTGCACGTCATACAAATGAAAATGTTATTATCATGTTGAACTCTCTAGCTGTTGAATTTCAGATTTAATCAGGAGGGATTGATACCCTAGTCTCGTTCCCAGGTCTTGCGCGCGCGTTCGTCGCTTGCAGTGTATATAGTACGCAGAAGGCCGGCCGGGTCCATTTTATCACGTGATGCGTGCCGCGAGACGTCACGACCATTCAGTGATGTAATAGATGAGCTCGCGCACTGTTTAGCGTTGAAAGAGACCCCCCAGAGATCACAGTGATGGCTCATATGCGAAATTACCTAAGTGCTAAAAGTCTCGGCAGCAAAAGAGCACAAACTGCCATATTTAACTGGATAGTATACTCAGATACATTGGCCACATCGTGTTACTAGGTCAAACCGTAGATTATAGACCTATGGAGAAGGGATTGGAAACGCACAATTTGTCCGAAGCGCGTTGCGGTCACGTGATCTACAAATGGTGCCTGCGTCTCGCACCTGCCAGAGCTCTGGTGCAGCGAAGCTCCACCTAAAACTGCCGATTATCTAGTGCGAGTTTTTCTTCGCTGCTAAAGCATGTACAGTACCTGGAGAATACCCGTAACTGCGAGGAAAACGGTACATTCAGTACCGGCATGATAGCAGTACTTTCACCCGTCATTCCCTCCGCTGTTACCTACAATCGAAAAATGCAGACATGAAGCAGTACAATTATTATGTTCGATCTGTGTGGGGTATGTACAGCTTGTAGGTGAAACTTTGTTGGAAAGACTACAAAGCCAAGTATTGGTCGTGAAGGCTAAAATCTGAAGTGTATATTTGTGTAACTAAGCTCTGAACGCTATTGAAGGTTTCTTAGTTCAATCTAGACATTCACCATGTACATAGGTACCATACAGAATAATTGGAATGGTTGTTGCATTATGAATAGAAAACTTGACAAAACCACCAAAAACGACATTATTTGCCTTCGAAAACGAAACAACTCTCATGAGCAGCGCTTCTGCATCCTCGAAGGTAAATTTCATGACTAAAATAATGCCTTGGAAGCGTTACTAGCCTGGTACGTTATCACGAGTTCGCAGTACTTCAGTATATGCTGTGCAGGTAGGCCAATCTCACTGTACCACTGTAACGCGCTTAGCCCCGTCCACAGGCCCCGCTCGATAAATCGGGAAAAGGGCCTGATCACACATGCAAAAATTCACGTATGCGCTCTGTCATGTCAGTAGTCTTAGACGAATCATGCACGTTCGTACATTACCATGCAATTACTAAAGTCTTGACCTTCTTCTTCGTCTTTGTAACCTACTTTCTAGGAGAGTATCCCTAGTTAGGCTATATAGGGCCGGGTTGGAGTAGTAGTGCGTTCCGGTGTGCATGGAGTTGGTCTAGAAAGTCCACGATGTACACCGGTGTTGCGTGGTCCTTAATCCATACACAGCCGAGCATGACGTCGACAAAGCGGTCCGGGTCCAGGGTAATATCCGGGAGTAGCGATTTCCGAGGGTGTATATGAGAGTAATTCATGGCGGCGGGTGGAGAGGGAGGGGCAGCGCAAGATGAAGTGGGCGGAGTCCTCAGGTGCAGTGAGACACAGCTTGCAGGTGGAGTCGCCGGGGGCTGTGCCATTCATCCTGCGTCGAAACCTCGAGGCGTGAGCCTCCAGGCCATCACAGCCAACCGGCGTTCTAACTGGTGGGAGGGTTTACCGAGACCACGTAACTTAGTAACGTTGTTCCAAGACTCATTTAAAAATGGGAACGAGGCTACCTGAGTTTTTGTAGGCCTCGAAATTCAAAAACTTAGGGTACATTTACGCTTGATAGGCTACTACTCTCGCTTCCCTGAATTAGTGCATAGCTGTAGTCGCTTATTGGCAAGATCTGTTCACTTATTCTGTAACGCCATTGTCAACAGTAACTGGTTACACACGTGATCTTACGTAGGGCATGTGCTGTAACATAATATGCTGACTCAGGACCTAACGTTCACCGAAAGCCTATCTGCATGCGTCATTGAAACAGTGAGCTCTCAAAGTGCTTCGCTGTACTTACGTTCCATAGACCGCGGTCGGCCTTGCCACTCAAAATGGCGGCGTAGTACCCGGATTTCCGTTTGGTTACGTGAGGTATTACATGAGTTTTATAGTCTATCGTACGCGCGCATGACATGTTTCAGGTTCTCCCAACTCCATTTGTGCTTATCTCTGCAACACGGTTACACAGCGATTTGCTATAGACCTTATCCGCGCGATTCTACAAGAGACTGGCAGATGGAATTTCCAGGAAGGAACAAAAACAATACTCTGTTGTCATGGGATGGATCCGTTGTCGTTTATCATCTCCGCCATCCTATGTATTCGTGGAAGCAGATCTCCTCACCACCGTCCAAAGCATGAACTGAATATCACTCTAGCCACATCAGAGGGTCGTGTTCCCTCGGCTGTGTAGTGGCCATTCCTATTTTTATAATTTTCCTCTATAATTTTTGTTTACCTCCACTCTTCTTTCCTTTCCATTCCATTCTAGAGTCACATTCAACCTTCTACCCCATAGAAGGGGGCTTATATCACATTTTTATTGCCAGTCACATATTTCCGTGTATAAAAAATCATTTGTGATACGTCATTCACTTCCGGATGGCAAAAGCGCACAAATGCCCATTAGCTGTGTGTGTAAGGTGTACGTGAGAAGAGCGGTAGCGTTTCGTTTCTTTTGATTCTCCGAGGCCCCAAACTTGCGGGGATTGTACGAAAAAGCTATCAAACGACACAAACGGTAGGCGAAAGCTCATACTGTCATAGTAGGATTTGTGGAAGGCAGTTCACTATTGGTACTACCTAGGGAAGCTACAGCTTGTAAAAGCGTTTGAATGGTTTATCTACTCGATAGTGAGCTAAGATGGCTTCTGCGTCATGGATATACTCACTGTACTCTTCGCCCTTTGCCATACTACATATCAATCCGGCTGTAAAACAGAGCGCTCTTCCCTCCTTTTACAATTTGCCATCCGGAAGTTAATGACGTAATCTCAAAATGATCGTACGTGGATAAGGTCTATAGCGCTATATACTGAGTGTGACGTAAATGACGTCGGCGGCACGCATCACGTGATAAAATACCACTAATACTGATATGTGCACGCTGGCGGAGGAGTTTTCACAATCGTAACACCTACCTCCCAACACCTTCCATGAGACAGTCTTTCTTCAAGTAGATATTCATTGCTGACAACAACCAGGATCTCTGTGTTGGTGGCGGAATAGTATTAGCATTAATTTTAACAACTTGAACGATCATGGAATAGTTTTTGATTGCGGTACATACCTCCAAAGGTGTTTCCTGGACCTTTCCGCGAATGCGTTCGGCAGCATCCTTCACATCTTGGAGCTGAAATTTAGATGCTGCCATTGCTTCTAAATATTTCTTCAGTGACGGTAGCAATCAGTGGAGCTAAATCCAAAAGAGGGCATTGTTGACCAGAGGAGGTTGGAAGCTAGTAATTAGTGATACGCGCGAGATAGTGCTACGCGAATGACGTAATCATACTGACTGCCGTAGAGGCCCATATAGCCTCGTCCCCGGCGCGCGCGAAAAACGGAGAAGCGCCTGGTACACACTGTTTGCGCATGCGTTTAATCTCCCCAAGATGTGGGGACTCCGGACTATTTTCTGATTCTTCCGTGTCATGTGAGGTCAGAGTTCGGACTCGATATAGTAAACTTGTCAGGATAATATAATGGCGTGTAATGAAAGTTGGGATTTTCAGCAAGCGATATCTCAAGCCCTTCAGCGACTTGCGACCCCAAATATGGTTCTCTAAACTTTCAACTCTCCGCTTGCACGTCCCACACATGAGATTCGGTAAGCCGTCGTCATCGTTCAACGTTATATCCAACAGAGCGCTTATCCTTGATGCTAGTCTTTCCTGACGAGTTTTTTTTACTAAACAATGCTACTCTATGGTGGCTATAAGCCACAGAGGATCCGCAAAGGCGGCACACCGATGCCATTTTCGCTAACTGGGCCACGTCGGGATGTTTACTACTTAAATTCGTCAGAGCACACACCCCTAAACAGTGTAAACGTCATAAACGTGAGCAACGCCATTTTTAATTAACCGGAAGCGCATCAGTGTGCACCAGGCGCTCTTCCTCTGCGCCGGGTACCAGGCTAAGGCCCATAGTGAAAGGTCAACTCGATTTACACAAACAGCTTTCGTTTGTTTGAGACGAAACTCACTCAGTGGATACTGCTAGGTGAGCTCTATGGTATTTTATGATAAGCAGAATTTTCCGTAGGGATTCCCAAGGACACACTCAAATGCTTCGCTTCGCGCGTAAGGAAGAGCTATAGCGGTTGATCTAGAGCGCACCTGGCAGTATCCACTGAGTGAGTTTCGTCCCAAACAAACGAAAGCTGCTTGTGTAAATCGAGTTGACCTTTCACTATGGGCCTCTATGGCAGTCAGTATGATTACGTCATTCACGTAGCACTAATTGCTACCTCGCGCGTATCACTAATTACTAGCTTCCAACCTTCTCTGATTTATACTTTGTACATTATTGTACATTATTAATTCACATTATTATTATTATTTTGCACGTTTACTTTTTGTCATTCCGCACCGAAGATAATATTAACGGTATAAATTTTCGGACCTACAAAAGTTCCTACAGTAGTACTAATGTGATTGCAAAAGTAAATGAAGTTGTTATTAACTGCATGTACCAACAACAGGTGTATAATGCAATTGTTTTGGTGGCATGGTAGTGGTTATGGCGGTCTGTACTGCATGCAACGCGAAGCATCTACTACAAGTTACGGAGAAACTGCATGTGTACAAGAAATCACGCAAAAGAAACTATACATCACCACAATCGATACTTTTTTCTTTTTGCAAAGTTACGCAATTATATAATAAATCTGCACGCTTGAACACCAAGTAAATTTGGACGCCTGTACGCGGTGACATTGTGAGAACAATTTAAACACGGTATCTATGCTGTATGTGATGCAAATGTTTGAGTACTAGCTCAGAGTGTAACAGGTATGACCTACTATAAGGTTCTTCAACAAAATAATTTTTTGGTAACATATTACGCAACTTATACAAAATACACATTATATATATCACAAGAACATCATTTGTTCGCACATATGTATAATAATAATAATTTACGTTAATGTGCGACATTTTATCGAGTCACTACATGCTCAAATTATTTAAAATATATCCTGTGATACATGCATATCTTGTTTTAGATGACACATACGCGCGTCAAAGTCAGTTGGCTGTTGCATTAACAAATGAAACTTATTTACTCACATGCACGCATTATTTCACACTTACACGTTGTGGCTCTTTTGTTGCCTTCACAATTCGCTTCTGCACTCTAGGTATCTGCGCAAAAACGAGGGGGACTTGACTTTTATAGCGACGCATTGCAGAAGAGGATCCGTTACTTACAGGCTTAGTCGTGAGAAAAAGTTACTCTAATTTACACGTTAACCCTATCTTTGCATAGCTTGTGCAGCTATCTACTGACCTGTAAAGCTGTTGTGCAATAGTCTCGCAAATAAGTGCCCATGGGCGTATCGCCTTACAAGTCTGCCAAGGATGGGGGTGGGCGCTCTTTCCAGTGTTTCCGCATTTAACCACGTAAGGGCATCCATGTCATGTTTACAGTTACTCGATGCCCTGGAAACAAATAATTGGACAAACAATAGCATACAACGGAGGCATCAGCCTTCGAAGTCAAGTCCTGACGGCACACAACACTAGAACACTAGCTCTGAATGGCAAGATGCTACCGTGAGCATGGTGCATGTACTTCGCTAGCGGAGCGCGACAGCATTAGCATCTTCTGGGTGCACTCAGCCCTACCTCAAGAATTGATTACAAGGTTTACCTTCGCGTCCTTCGGAGGGGACGTTAAGCCGTCGGTCCCGGGGAACCCCCATAAAATTAACTGGGTCATCCCAGGTAAACCATAATTAGCAACATCAATCCCTTTATTATTATTATTATTATTATTATTATATTATTATTATTATTGCTTTACAGCACAGTGAAGATTTGGACTGGATGAATGAAGAACAGAAGTTGGTGAAGATGAAAGTTAGAGATTGTACCGTGCTGAAGGACTACTATGGATAAAGAATAGCAGCCTGGACAAAAAACACAAACAAGCTAGTGATGACAAACAATAATTATAGTTTACAAATTATTTATAAATTAAAATCAAAGTTGAAGTTAGTCACGTTGTTTTTCTGTGGTGGCTGAAGAACTTGCACATGCTTGTTACTCAATTTGAAAGTTCGACTTTGGAACAAGAGAACATTTGCTGCATGGGCAGCAGAAATGGTATGTGCATGTAATTTCGCTGTCGAAATTATGAACAAAGGAGAGCCAGAAGATGTCTTTGAGCTTGCGCTTTATTGTGTCATAGCTGAAATCCAAGTCTATAGATGGGAGGGAGTTCCACAGGAGAGGAAGCCTACTGAAATAGAAGTTTTTGTGTCTGGTAGTTTTTACAATAGGCTGAATGAGTTTCCTGTGGCTGCCTGATCTTGTAGGGTTAGTACTAAAAGAAATATATTGTAGGATGTCAAAAGAACTGCATTGGAGTCTCGACTGCTTTAAGCTTCTGACAAAAAAAAATATGTCTTGTAATTCAAAGGTCATCATAAGAGGGAGCAGATGTAGTTTCATGAGGCGACTCTTGTAATCAAGCGAATTGTCGTTAAGGATGAATTTAGTAGCCCTGCGTTGGATTTGTTCTAAGCTTTTGATATCTTTGATTAAGGCTGGTTTCCAGATCTGGGAGCCATAGAGTAGCTGTGAACGAACCAGTGAGATGTATAAACGTTTCCTAGTTACAATATTATTGGTTGCTGAAAAGGATCTGCGAAGCAGACCGAGAATTCGATAGGCATTGCAAGTGATTTGAGTTATGTGCTTCGACCAAGAGAGATCATGAGACATAGTGATGCCTAAATCCTTATGATAAGAACATGCTACAACTTCGCAGTTGTTGATGTAGTAGGGGAGGAGACTGCTGGCATTCCTTGAGGAGCCTGACGTGAAAGATATTAGTGAGCACTTCGACTCATTGAAGAGAAGACTCCAATCTGAACTCCAAGTGGATAGTTGATCTAGATCAGATTGTAGGAGTTGGCAGTCCAAAATAGAAGAAATGGGAGACAAACATTTGGTGTCATCAGCAAACAGTAATATCAGTGAGTGACAAACATATTGAGGTAGATCATTGATAAATATTAAAAATAATAGAGGTCCAAGTATGCTGCCCTGGGGAACCCTGGAGAGGACTGGCAGTATTGCAGAGTTGCAGCCATTTATTGAAACGTGTTGGACTCTATTTGTCAGGTATTCATGGATCCACAGCCAAACACTTCCAGTAATACCGATATTCCAGATTTTTGAGAGTAGTTCATGGTGGGGCACTGTATCGAAGGCCTTTTTGAAATCTAAGTAAATGATGTTACAACCATCGTTGCTGTTGAGAATGTGATAAACTCTGTCCAAAAATACTAGAAGTTGCTGAGTGGTGGACCGATGTTTGAGAAAACCAAACTGGAACTGAGAAATTATGTCGTTAGAGATAATAAATTTGCATAAATAGTTATATATTAAGCGTTCAAGGACTTTTGAGGCTATGCATAGAAGTGACACTGGTCGGTAGTTGTTGACTGAGGTTCTTTCTCCGGATTTGAAAATAGGAGTTATAGAATGATGTTTCCATTCCGAAGGAATAGCATGGTTAAGGATGCTTAGAGAGAACAAGTGGTGAAGGGGGATATAGAGAGCTGGAGCACAATGCTTGAGAAGTTTAGAACCAATGCAGTCGACGCCCATTGATTTGGCTGGATCTAATGAAGATAGAGCCGAAAAGACTTCAAGACTTTACCCAAAACAACCTTGTAAACACCTTCGGTGAAAGTATATGTTTCCTAATCCGGGTATGCATAGCGCTTGAGGCTTTGCTTCTCAAAACTCCACGAGTTTGCTGTATTGGTCACGCAAAGCTCGCTCCAAGGTGGGGGCTTATTTGAATAAACTTTGAGCCTATGCAAGAAATTGGGCCAAAAGTAGGGGTAGACGCTTTTTCGAGAATGGGCGCTCTTTCGAGGATGGGCGCTCTTTCGCGAGACTCATTTTGTTTAATATACGCGCGCGCACGTGGTACTTCCGGTGCATCCACATCCTGCTGTACATGGCGATTGCAGTCGCTCGTATTTCGAAGCAGTTTCACGGAGGCTACTTTTAAAATGCAACGAGCAGACTACATTGCTAGATCTATATGCAGATAAGGCCAGTCAGTTTTTGCATGAAGTACATGCACAGCATTTCCCATCTCACCGTCACACCAGCACACCTGATAAGTCAAAACGCGTCCTGCAATGACAGTGACTCCAGATCTTGAGCGCAATTTCTGGCTACACATCGTTTGCAAAGTTGGTATCAGAGGGGAGTTGAGGGCCGTAGCCGCCTGTCAGGTTAGTCCGGTTTCAACCGGACCACTTTTCACCCAACCCGTGGCTTGCTTGACGTCGTCAATTAGCGTCATTGTGCTCGCTGGACGCCCACGCAGGGCCCTCAAGCAGGTGACATGTTAAAACTTGCGAGATGGCTGTGAACAGTGCGAACAAACTCTTCCAAGTCTTCCTTCCAACAACTTTCTGTTCTTCCAAGCGAACGATTATAGTCTCGCAAGCCTCATCTGTGGCTTGCGAGATTAGCGAACGATCGGAAAGCCGAAACCAGTGCTGTACGACTCCGAGAAGTATCACATTGGCCCAAAAATGGTCTCAGAAGCAATTTCATAGCCTCTAAATATTCTGGGAGAGTATATGCTTTCAGACCCCTAGCTGTATCGCGCTTACGCACGCACTACGAACCTGACCATTCCAACCCTGATGGCTACTGCTCTGGACTTATTTTAGCGTTTGTTGACCGTTGAGCACCTCCAGCCGCAGTTTAACCCTATGCAATGCCTTACGTGGTCATGAACAGGATAATGAACGGACATCCGTACACTACGCCGACATTTTGAGTGAATGGAGCGTGAGTGCAGCGGGGCAGTTTGCGCTGATTTATTACTTCCACTGAAATGCACAAGATCACAATAGGACCTAACGCTCACCGAAGCAACTTATCTGTATGCTGTGAGCTCGCCAACTGCCCCGCCGTAAAATGGAGGCGTAGTACCCGGATTCCCGCTGTGTATAAGTTAGGTGATTCCCGCTGTGTATAAGTTTTACGTGTTGATACACGCGTATTGCTAGGCCTATATGAATGGGAGGAACCCATAGGCCATTGCGGTATGAATTGCGCATGCGTACTTATCACCAATTTATAAAAACGCTACGCATGCTCGGAAAGTACTTCCACTTCTGAGTCAAAATCGGATCAGTATGGTGCTGGACTTGTTGCTGTTTCGTGCCGACCAAGGCGGCGACCCGGACAAGATCCGCGAGCTGATGAGAAAGCGGTTCAAAGATGTGACGCACGTGGACAAGGTCGTGGAAGCCGATACCAAATGGAGAAAACGTTAGCCATGAAGTATAATATTATTTGCTAATAATATCCGGCGTGGCAGTCTGGTTTCACATCTATTTCTAGAATGTGTAGTTGTGCTTTCCTAAACACCTAGGCCTGCTTAAACAGCCAAAACACTGGTACCATAAAACGTTAGATTGCTAGATGCAAAAAAGGTTGAACAATCCAGCTATGTGTCATGAAAGCTGTAATATTTTGATGGCATGTAGTAGGCATCCTCTGTAGCATGTACAGCGCTACAAACACGGAGTTTATTGTTACAGTGATTCGTGTGTATACGTATTCAACCAACTAAGTTATTGGCTGTGTTTACAAAGAGATCCAACTCTTGTGGGGGTGGCCTTGATTGCAATCAGATTCATTTGGTATTAACATATTCACAGTCAGTTTGTTGCCGCTCTAGCTTGAGACCATTACACTTCCTACCAGATTCCCAAACTCTTGGAAATGGTATCTACAACAAGAATCAAACTAGCTAGGAGAAATGAGTCTATAGTCTTTGGCCTTTCCAGTGACACAATATTATACGGTTAGCATGCTAAATTATCTGTCTCATTGCAACAAAATAATAAGATGTTGACATTAATTTTATTCTATTTGTATGGTGCAGTGTGGCTCATTTTTGATAAAAACTGCAGTCTACTAAATATCTTTAACTCCATCATTTTTTGTTTTTGTTTTTCTTTTAGAAAATAATGCAGTCAGTCGTAATTTACACCATATGTTCTTGTTTGTTTCACAGTACACATGTATTGTGTCACATGTCTGGGCATCTGAATGCCAGCTTTAACCTTGTTATACAACAAAATTTAAATTTACTGCTCACTCAGGAGGGATGGCAAGTGGCCAGTGAATTCATGGATCACCATCAACTCTCATTTTGTGTTTCCATACTTGACTACCAAAGTGAGAGCTTACTGTCTACGTTAGCAAAAACTTATGAGTTTTTGGTGAACACCTCCTGAGAAAATAAAATCACGGTTGTGGAACTATTTCGAGTCGTTACATTCTATAATTAATTACACAGTAAAAGCTTAAAATCACAAATGTTCTGTATTCTACCTTACAATGCCATACTTAGTGAAAACAGAAAAAGTTAAGGTTGAGAGGTTGTGTAAATTGCACTTCTTTGACTGACGTAATCCAACGTTAGACTCTGCTAAATAAGTAGAAAGTAACACACAAAGTGCACAGTTAACACTATGATAAAAAAATATTTCTGGAAGTTAGACAATGTGACCAAAGTTCCACCCCTTGTCACCCTAAATACAAAATTAATAATGTTGCATTTTTTAGTATATGAATGTTGGAGAGCAGAAGGACCACCAAGGGAGATCAAAATACTGTGATGTTACACAGACTATGATATAGTTCTGCAAGGGGTGGAGCATAGACAGGATTCATAAGAAATGTGCATATTTCAATCTTGAAGTAACTTTAATAAAGTTACAAGTCCTATATGTTGAAGAAACTCCCTGTGCGGTGCATGAATGCATGCTTACAGTTAATTTATTAACCATCTAGCACATGATTGACTTTAGCATGTCGCCAGAACTCTGCCCTTTGTTTGGAACAAACACAATGAAAGCAGCGACATGAATCTTGCACTGTACCACCCGCCAAGTATCCTGTGAAACTACATATTACGAAACGCAGCTGGGTTCCAGCAATAGGGGGGTGGAGCTCAGACAGCATTCATATACTATGATATGGACTGGAACTTATTACCCTCTGGAATGTATAGCTAATTCACGCCTTCTAGGAATTTCAACTAACCCCTATAAGATATTAGAGTAATCCAAACCTAGATGTGTACCTCACTGTATACTTTTGTAAATAGAATTAGACCAAGCAAGTCTCTCAATTTTACCTATTTGCAATAGATTTGATAATTTATGATGTGTACAAATGCATGGACTACAACTTGTGTATACTGTGCTTGCTCAAAGATATAACTAGTTAATTTCAATATTTACTGCTATTTGTTGCTAAGCAATATTGGTGTACGTGGGCAGGAATGAGAACTTACTGGCCTAATGCAGTAGAGAGACTTGTACATATGTATACATTATATGTTTTGAGTACAAAGGTTAAATGTTTGTGTTGTCTGCTCAATAGGCAAGAACAGTTAAGTAATATTCATGTAGTATTTAAACTGTGAGCAGTACGTGTATTCATTTAGGTTTTATTCAAGCTTTAATTCCACAAGTAAATAAAGTAGTGATGCTTATGTAATTATGTACAACATTACATAACAACAGATAGGAGGGGGTTAGTGTTCTGCAATACCCAAATCAGCATTATATCTACAACGAGGGGACCCCTAAGCAGTCTAGCAAGAGCGTATCAATACACCATCAGTATAGGATACTTCATAAAATGCGTCTATATAGTTGTATCAGTAGCTTACTAAGCTAAACGTTAACCATCATCAACCACATCCTATGCTGGTATTCGAAATAGTGTAATAGGCCATATTATCAGAAGTTTTGTGCTGCACTTTTTCTAAATACTTACCCCATAAATACTTGTTCTACCTGTTAGCCCTATTTATGGTACATGATACATGCTTAGATTAACCATTTAGCATGGTCATAATTATTACTATTATGTTTTATTTGAACTTTGATTCCACAAGTAAACAGTTACTTTAAGCTAGCAAATCAGGTTACAGCTATACAAGTTGACTGTGTACATTGGTAAATGGATTAAAGTAAATGTTTTGTGATACTCCCTGTGTGGTACATACCCATGGTCGATAAATACACCATTTAGTATATGATTACTACTAGAGTTATATTTATGCCACCAGAGTTCTGCCTCTTGTTTGGCACAAACACGCAAATGAAAATAGTACTGCAATTTCATAGTAGCTAACTACATGAATATGTTGCACTGTACGAGGACCACCAACGGAGATCAACAAACTGTGGAGCTACAGATGACGCCACACAGACTATGTTGTAGTTCTACAAAGGGTGGAGCTCTGACAGCATTCGTGTATGATTGGTTGCAACTAAGGGATGTGTATTCATTTACTGAAGAAATTCAGTTAATTGAATAACCATTTAACACATTATTAGTTCAGATAAATGTCGCCAGAACTCTGTTGTTTGTTTGGCACAAACACGCAAATGAAAGTAATGCTGCATTTCATAGTAGCTATATGAATATATTACACTGTACATACAGGACTACCAAGGCCAGCTGGGAATCCTGTAAAGCAACAGGTGACACAACACGACCTATATTCATGTACCATTGGCTGGAATTCACTACTCTTTGAATTCTGTAACCCCTATACAAATATTAGAGTAATCATGAAATGGAGTTCACTTCAGTGTACATTCATTTGAATGGACTTAGGCCAAACAAGTATATACCAGTATCACATTTTTGGGGGAAATTTTTGATGTAGTAAAAATTACATATTATTGTAACCTTGTAGTATGCCTTGCTCAAAACACATAGCTACATAGCTACTATCTAACTATCTAGGTTGAAATGGTATGCTGCCAACAGAATGGTAGCACAATGACTATTATGCACACTACAGATGATGCTGCACAGACTACCGTATTTCCGTGATTTCTTCCCGCCCTTGAATTAACCCCGCACGCGAGCGCTCGCTTGAGCTGAAGAAAATTAACCCCGCCCTCGAATAGTTCCCGCACGGTTACGCAGCCACACTCATTGCTGGCAACGAAGACGACTTGGACGACTCAGATCGCTTGTCTAGCCGGTCTGTACTCACGCACTGTACTGCACTGTACGTACCTAGTATTTTTGCCGTACACAAAGACGTCAGTCGTCTGCATTTCGATGGCGCACGCGCGACTGGAGCGCACGTCGGACTAGGCTGAACCCGCCCTCGTTTTGTTCCCGTCGTCGTATAGTACCCGAGGGAAGTAAAAATGTTGCAATTCTGCAAAGGGTGGAGCTCACACAACATTAATGTATGATTGGTGGAACTAAGGGATGTGTATTCATTTATTGAAGTAAGCCAATCAAGAACTCTGTCTTTTTGTTTAGTACAAACACGCAAATGAAAGTAGTGCTAGGTTTACTGTGGTGTATGAATATACATACTAGGACCACCAAGGCCAGCTGGGAATCCTGTAAAGCAACAGGTGACACAACACAGCCTATATTCATATACCAACGGCTGGAATTCACTACTCTTTGAAATGTAATTTTCAATTTTGTAACCCCTATGCAGATATTAGAGTAATCATAAAATGGAGCGTACTTCAGTGTACAATCACATGAATGGACTTAGGCCAAACAAGTATAAAGCTATTTACAGCATTTTTTGGCCACTTTTTGATGTAGTTAGTCATGTATTAATATAACTTGTGATGTGACTTGTGCAGTTGCTCAAAATGCATAGCTACATAGCTACTCTAGCTAGAATGAACATATAGTGGCATATAGTGGTAAACAAACAGAATGGTAGCAGAATGACTATCCATACATGCATGCAGGTACTAAGTTTGAAGGATGAGAAATTAACATAAGTTATTGGTATGGTGTTGTCAAGTAGATGTGTGATGTGTACAGTAGTGTCATGTATGGCTTAGGATTTTCTTCAATAGACAGGAGACATCAAAAA
Source organism: Agelas oroides (assembly GCA_949130485.1). Classification (NCBI taxonomy): domain Eukaryota; kingdom Metazoa; phylum Porifera; class Demospongiae; order Agelasida; family Agelasidae; genus Agelas; species Agelas oroides. The sequence continues at coordinate 1,365,715 of OX422186.1, forward strand.
TGTTAGCAATAATGCGAACGCTTGCTGTACAGCACAAACATGCATTTGGAATACAAATGCTACTATTATGTGCTTTATGCTCAGTAGGCAAGAGCCGCCAAGGTTATTGATAACTGTGATAATAATCCTTGAGCAGTATTTATTCATTTCCTGTTTGAATTTTGACTCCAAAGTAAAACGTCACATCAAACTAGCTTATCAGGTTATGTCTGTGTAGCTGTGTACACTAAATTACATCACTTGACAATATAGGAGGTGGTTCGAGTCCCCGTGTGGTACTTGAATACATACTCACAGTTATTTTAACAACCATTTGATACATGATTACCACGAGACTCTAGCTTAATGTCGCCAGAATTCTGTTGTTTGGCGCAAACACGCAAATGAAAGTAATGTTGCATTTCATAGTAGCTACATGAATTTGTATATTGCACTGCACCAGGACCACCAAGGGAGAGCAACAAACTGTTGAGGTAAAGATGACGTAGGCTAGCTGCTAGAGATGCAGCTCGAACAGGATTCATGTATTCAATGCTGGAATTAAGGGACGGATATTCATTCCTTGAATTAACTTTGCAGAGTAATGAAATTGCTATTAGTTAATTGTGGAGTTGTCTGCTCTCAAGGTTCCATTAAGACATGAATGCAATACAGCATAATTATAACTTCTTCTATGAAAGAAGTCAACATGAATACATAAGGCATGTCTCCATTTTACTGATCAAAGCTAAAACTAAAAGTAATTGTTAATGAAAATCTAAAACTAAGCAAATATGAAATCATCCAAAGATTGTCGTTAACTAAAACTAAAAGTTTAATTTAATTTTTAAGTACAACTAAAAACCAGTGATCTTTTTTCTTGTTTGGCACAAACACACAAATAAAAAGGCTGTGTCTATTCCTTAATTAGCTAGCACGTATTTAGTGCTAAGCAATGTTGATGTTAGTAGGAAGGAGAACTTGTTGGTACACAGGGTACACATCCAGTTTAGGAGTACAAAGATCAAAGTTTGGTTGTGTTTTCTCAATAGTAATATTCATAAAATATTTAGCTATATTCACATATGCCTTATTCAAAATGTGACTCCACAAGCAAAAAATCGGGCTACAACTAACTGTAACTTTCAGGTATATCTGCCTATAATGCCATACAAGTAGTCGTACATGATTTAGGCATCCTCAAAATTTAGTGTCTGTGATGCAGTGTATGGTTATCTGATTTGAAAGGGTTGTAATAGTGTTGGGAATAGTTGTAAATTCCACTATAATTATTAATTTGTTGCCAACTTATTAGAAAGTAGTTATGCAGTTACAAGTCACATAGAATTTACTTTGTAAAAAAACATATATATATATAAACATTACTATGCAAAGTAACTTCAAGGTTCAAATAAGACATAAATATAGGTGCATGTGTCATTCCTGAGTTCCATCCATGAATGCTGTTTGAGCTTCATTCCTTGCAGAACTATGACAAAGCCGTGGCCTCACAGTTTGTTGATTCCGTTGGTGGTCTTCTTACTCGGCAACATTCATACTTTAATTTTATTTTTAGGCATTTGAGTCAGACAGGGGTGGAACTTGGGCCACATTCATAAACTATTATTGGCTATGTGGACAGGGATGAGAAACTAGGTTAACCTGCTATACATAACAGTAGAAGTTGCACATCCAGTTTTGCACTGGTATGAAACTGGGACCAGCCAGTAGAAAATGAATGCACTGTAAATATTTATTGCATGAATTTAGTAATCATGCAGTCTAGGTTAGACTAACTGTAATCACCGGTTATTGCATACATGTAGGTGGGTTATTCAATTAGTTTTGGTTGTCCGTTAGTCAGCCAACAAACTTTGTTGACTAACTAACAACTCTGATAGAGTTTGTCCAATGTACACGCTGTGCTACATTGTAACTATTGAACCTAGACTAATGCAGTAACTAGCTATGGGGGTGCAGTTTAAAAAAGAAATTGATCAGGGTAAGTAAGTACTGGACATGAGACATGGTGATGCAAGGAATGGAGTTTAAGTAGAATTCTTCAGTGAAAGTTGGATTCGCCAATTGACATTACAACCTTTTGGACTGTAACAGGGCAATTGTCAGGACATACAGCATTTTGTTTGTGCCTGACAAGGAGTTAACTTTGGCCTCAAAAGTCTTATGTTGGCTGGACAAAGATGATATGTCTGGAGTACTAAAATCCATTGGTCGCAAGATCCTCTGGAGAGGCAACATTAGTTAATATCGTGTAAAAAAACTTACGTATGCGTGTTACAGTAAAACCTCCGAACAAAGGACACATTGGGGACGGGCCATTTGTCCCTTGTAGAGAGGTTTTCCTCTTCTCAGAGGTTTTCTTTTAGACCTATTGGAAAGTCATTAAAGACAAAAAAAACTAACACTTAAAGGCTTTAAAATGTAATATTCTGTGCATATATTTTCATTTTGATATTTTTTCAATTGTAAGATGGCAAGAGCAATACTACTTGCATAGAATGATGCAATTATGACATCTTATACAGCAACAAAATAAACACTCGATTGATATTTGTACGTAGCTAACCGAAAGTTTTTGCTTGCGAGTACAGTGGAAAGGACCACCGCTGCGTATGCGGAATACGGTGGTGGGCATTCGGTATACTTCCGGTAATGTGTGCTCCGACCTGTTGAACACGATGAGGTCGCATTTTCGGACCTCTCCGTTGCTGTACCATAGCGAGAAAGGCGGATCAATCGTACTGTTGACGGACCAAGCGCGCTACGAAGTCTGGAAGCCATACAAATGCTAGTACATGCCTTGTGACGTGTCACGTGACCCAATTATCGACCTGCCAAAATATCTACGGGTCTGTAACGGATTGTGCACTAGTCTCGTCCCCAGACACCAAATTTTTCGCGCGCGCCCTGCGGCCTTGTCGAAAAATAGGGTCTGGACACGTTCACTGGTAAAACTGGGGCGTAATCGTACGAGCGTATCGGCATGTTGTCGCACCAATCAGATTGCTCAGGTAAAGTAAATTGCGTTATGCGTCATCACAAATAGCCAGCTTGCAAATTTTTGGGCGCCAAAGCAAACGCTGCAGGGAGCTGATAATGTAATTAACACCTACAATTACCCAATTTACTGACGCCGTATGTAAACTTGCCCCAGTTTTCGTAGTGAAAGTGTCCAGACCCTATTTTTCGACGAGTCCGCAGGGCGCACGCGAAAAATTAGGTCTGGGGACGAGACTAATTGTGCACAAACTCGTTACAGCCAGGCCGTACAAAATTTGCTGTGTACGTAGCCGGGTGACAGCTTTTCGAAAGTTGTTGTTTAAAAAAAAAAAACGGTAAAGAACACAAAAGCAAAAACTGTCGGAGATGTGGACCAGTAGATGGTGCAACGCGGAATCCTACGTTCATCAAACGGGATACTTGAGGGCAATGTCCCGACACAGACTTGCCAGAGCTGTGGAAGCGGTACTTTCATGACGTTCCCGCCACATGAACTCGTCCAGGTACGAGGATAGCATCATCGGGTCTCGTGGACACCTTTCATTCGCTTAATTAAACTTTGTCTTACTCCGGTTCCAGTAGGACTCGGCATGGTGGGTGTGAATCGGGGGCAAGTGATCTGTCCGCTGTAGAGAGGTAGTCCGCTTTTCGGAGGGTCCGTTATTAGAGGTTTTACTGTAATGCCTTTTGCTTGTAGCTTGCTATCCATGTTTGTACGCTTACTGCAGAAAGTTTGACAATCATTTACCATGCAACCAGTTTTTCACAAGTGCAACCGAGGTAGTCAGTGTCAGTTTAATAATTATGAAAAATGTCTAAAAATGTATTAAACCCCCCCAAAAAATTTGTAATGCAAGTAAAAGCAGCTTGAGTCTTCAATTCGTCACACTGATACTGGAAACATTTAATTATTATTGTTCTGGCTACAAGACTAGTAAACGTACTCATCTTCCAAAGCTGGTTACATATGTTTGCCCTTTCCTGATGCATACAGTGCGTTTTCAGGCGGACAACTGGAACAAACTGCGTAACCTGTGTAGCAAGGAGATTGGTGCCAGGATGAAGCAGAATGAGGTGGTGGGAAAGGATGACAGTCTGCCTGAAAAGATCACTGCCAAACTGGATGCTCTCACAGCAGATGACCTGAAGGTATAACATCACTTTAAGAGTCTGAGTGGATATTGCAGGTATTTATAGATTTCTGAACTTGACGTAAGCTTTGGAAGCATACTCAGTCTATGGTTAATTTCAATGTGTACATGTATGCACAACTGTGCGCGCATGCATCTGTTTGAAGGTAAGTTATTTATAATTTCAAATGTTATGTAATCTACATGAGCATCACTGTGACATACACTGATACATCACACCAAGCTTTGGTGTCCTACAAGTTGTATCAGTCTTGGCTCCTAAAGTCACACATGCACTGATTATACATAGCTAACATATAATGCAAATGTAAGACATTAAAATTGCTACATAACGAAAGAGCATATGGAAGGCTTGGCAGCGTGTTACAAGAACGATTTTGCAAACACAATGTTGACTATAGGAAGTTCATTGTTCGATTAACAATCTTGTAGTGAGGTCCCTCTTCGATTAACAATCTTGTAGTGAGGTCCCTCTTCAAAGTCTGTAATATGAATGCATGTATCTGTGTATGCCATAGTACGTAGCTACATACTGTTTCTATTTCAGGCCTTGACGGTGACACAGATTAAGAAGGTTCAGGCACTGATTGAAGAGTCCAATGATCGCTGCACAGCTGAAATGAAGGAGTGTGAGGCAGTTCGTCACTTCCACCTCATTCAGATTGGAAATCTCCTTCACCCCCGTGTGCCCATTAGTGATGATGAGGTGTGTGTGTGTGGATGTGTGTATGTTCTTATGTGCCAACTATTGCCACTCCAGCTTTGTTTCCCAGGGATGAGACTATGTTAATACCTGCCCACAAACAACTGATAGCACTTGGAGTTAACAGATGTGTTTGCTGAGGTTTGAGCATATTTTATTGTTTTGTTTACTTGAGCCTCCCTCACTTCTGTTTAAGTACCTGATCTCCTTTCCTGGCACATGCATGTGCAGTGGGTGACTTTGGATAGAATCTAAGGCCTGCCTTTAGGGTGATGTGGTTGATTGTTCATGCATACCCATTCTTACACACATGCACACATACACATGCATGCATGCACACATATACAAACATAAAATACAACCATACATACATGCATACATACATACAGGACAACAACAGGGTAGAGAGGACATTTGGTGATGGTGCTACACAGAAGCGTTACTCCCACATTGACCTCCTCTGCATGATAGATGGAGTGGAAACACAGAAGGCTGTTATTGCTGCTGGCAGCCGATGCTACTACCTTAAGGTGCGCTACATACCGTATTTCTTCGAATAGACGCCGCCCTTGAATAGTAGCCGCGGCTAGTATACAAGTCTGGCACGTGACCAAACCCACGCCATAGAAAAAAAATGATACTGTTTTTGAAAAAATTTTTTTAGATAGACAGATCTAGAGACATAGCTACTAGCTAGCAGTCCTCTAGTACAGTTTCGTTGTCCTCGAGCTCCTCCTCGTCTTTGCTCTCAGCGAAAGGATCAACATCATTGTCTGTATCGCGCCCCAAGGGAGAGGTACTTTCTGTATCTACTGGGGAAGCAAACAGTCACGATCGCTTCGCTGTATGCATGAAGAGAGGGAAGCTGATAGTCGGTCACGTTCCAAGAGAGATATCACGCAAAGTGTGGTACTTTTTGAGGCACGGGGGGACAGTCTACGTGTGAAGTCACAGGGCGAAGAAAGCGAGGGAATGGACTGGAAGTGCCATGTGTGTATCGCTTTGTAGCAAAGCAACGGCTTATCAAAAAGCTCAAAACTTCGCTGCAGCCTTCGGACCACTCCGAGTCATGCCCGTTCTAATCTTTTTTTGTTGTTGTTGTTCGTCTGTTTGTTTGTTTTTTTACTGGCTTTTATATATATTTTGCTAGGCTTTTATATATCCCAAAGAAATAGATGCCGCCCTCGAATAGACGCCGCCCTCGAATAGACGCCGCCCTCGAATAGACACCGCCCTTGAATAGACGCCACCCTCGAATAGACGCCGCCCTTGAATAGACGCCACCCTCAAATAGATGCCGCCCTTGAATAGTAGCCGCACCAAATGTACCACAAAATAAATAGTAGCCGCAGTGTCTGATCGAAGAAATACGGTACCAGATACTACTCCTGATTAGCTGCTGGTTGCTCTTTTCAAAGGCCTGAATGAAACTGACATTCCTCTTGACTAGTGATGGTGGCTGGTTGTGTAGCATGAGAGCAACAAACAAACCATTATGACAAGAATATACACTGCTAGATCTACCATACATTCTTAATGCAAGCATTTAGCTATTATGACATTTTCAGAAAAGCTTCTTCTCCACTGATCTATTGGTAAATGGATTGGCATCACTGCATATATATGTATGTAATCATACACGGCTTATAAAGAATGATTTGGAGGATTGTTTAAACAAGAAGTGATTGCATCATGAGGCAGACTCATCATATTCTTCCCTGCAAAGATGTCTGAATGCATGATCTCCTTCCTTGTAGGGCGCAGTTGTGTTTCTTGAGCAGGCATTGATCCAGTATGCCATGAATGTCCTCTATCGTAAGGGCTACACTCCAGTCTACACACCATTCTTCATGAGGAAGGAGGTCATGGAGGAGGTGGCCCAGCTGAGCGACTTTGATGAGATGTTGTACAAGGTGTGTGATGGTGTGAGTGGGTGCATGCAAACATGTCTTTGATATATGGAGGGTGTGTGTGTGTGTTTGTGCATCTATAAAGGAGGTGTTTTATAAGTGTTGTATAGTGTAAGTACAATAAGGGGAGATATGAGAAGAAAATGAGGGTGTGACACTGTCCCAAATCAGACAAACAGTGGGAGTATGGGAAACCTTCTACTATAAACTAGTTATCTCTTTTATGATCAGTTTGCCTATATGTCCTTCCCTCCCTCCCAAGGTGATTGGCAAGAGCAGTGAGGCATTGGATGACACGGGGACGGAAGAGAAGTATCTCATAGCAACCAGCGAGCAGACACTGTGTGCCCTGCACAGGTAGCTAGCTACAAATGCACTTTAAAAATTCCTATGCAACCATTTCTGGTGCTTGCACACACAGGGTAGTTAAGCTTTTTGGTCCACCTCCCCTCTACACACATATGCGTACATGAGCTATATTCTTGTGATGATGTTGTCTGCTCTCCAGGGACGAGTGGATGGATCCAAAGGAACTTCCAAAACGCTACATTGGGTACTCCTCATGTTTTCGCCAGGAGGTGGGGTCCCATGGCCGGGACACCAGGGGCATCTTCCGGGTGCACCAGTTTGAGAAGGTCAGAAAATAGTTGTACTTTGCATGCACTCACACATGGTCAAATGCACTCAAACACACCTGCATGTACATACACATGCATGCACACACGTATGTGCACACACACACACACACACTAAACATGATGATGCCTGGTATTTTGCATAACATCTGTCTTTATCAGTAGTGCTATTATATGTACACACACACACGACAGGTAGAGCAGTTCTGCATCACAAGTCCTCATGGCGATGTCTCATGGAAGATGATGGATGAGATGATTGGCAATGCAGAGGAGTTCTACCAGTCCCTCGGCATCCCTTACCGTGTTGTCAACATTGTGTCAGGTAGGGAGGAGAGTAAAGATATATAGATGTGAGAGGGTGCTGCCGGATGGGGGAGTGGGAGACTGTACTGCCATGTAGCAGGATTACAATGTGTATTCATTTTAGTGAGAAAACAATTTCACCACAAATTGACCATGTAGCTATCTACAGCATCATTGTGAGTTAATGTTATCCAAACATGCTTATAGCTATTACAAAAACATTCCAACCAAATTTTAGTACAAACGTATTCACTAGTACAATGCCACTGGTCACTGTTTCATTACTGCTGTGAATATACTCACTGTTATATTGAGCAGCTTTCAAATGCAAAATTAACTGTCCTTAAATGCCACTGTGTATACTCTTACTTATTGAGCAAATGTGCTTGGTCTTCCATGCGTTACTATTATAGGGGAGCTGAACAATGCTGCATCAATGAAGCTGGACTTGGAGGGATGGTTCCCTGGGTCAGGTGCCTACAGGGAACTGGTGTCATGTTCAAACTGTACTGACTACCAGTCCCGGCGCCTGCAGATCAGATTTGGACAAACAAAGAAGACAACTGGACCGGTATAAAGTACATACACTATACAATACTATACATCTATACACAACCATGTACCTTTCCAGCTAGGCCCCTTTCTTTAGGGATTGACAAAATATGCTTTTGTTTTTACCCATTATTCTATTCTATTATTCCTCCAAATTTTACCTATTATTCTCACTAACCTTACCCATTATTCTCAATGAAAATCCAAAATTTTAGAAAATGTTTACAAAACTTAACGATAATTGTACTGCAACATTACTAGCCAATTGAGGAGGAGATCAAAACACACTCATAGTGAAACAGGAGAGACCTCACATCTTGAACTTGCAGCCTCTGAAGATGAGCCCTCTTCACAGATTCCATCTATTATGCACACACTTGCAATGAATACTATTACATGCAGGAAGTATTATACTGTTTCAAGGAATTGTTCGACTCATAATTACATAATTTCCCAAATTCCCACCTGTTATTCTACAACAGAATCTACATACCTATTATTCTATGCTAGCATATTTTGTCAATGCCTACCTTCCCATGGTACTCATTGTTTGTCCATAATTATGCAGTTTAATGAGCTGCACTGATGATACTTGTCAAACTTTCACCAGTAATTCAAGCCAGTAGAACACTGATCTATGCATTGTGACTTTTCTAAATGCAGGTGGAATTTGTGCATATGCTGAATGCCACCATGTGTGCCACAACTCGTGTTATCTGTGCCATTTTGGAGAACTACCAAACAGAGGAGGGTATAGTCATCCCAGAGGTCCTGAGGGCATTCATGCCCCCAGGTCTGAAAGAGATCCTCAAGTTTGTCAAGCCAGCTCCAATTGACAAACAGTAGCTCCTGCAGACTGAAACTTGAACATAGAAAATAGACATTAGTAGATTGCAGCACTTGTGCTTTATATACTGTACAAAAGAATAGTTTAGTGTCTAGCTTTAGTCTACTTGCAATGGAACCTAGGCTGCTGACACTTACAGTTATGAACAATATTGAGTACCTTGACTATAGCTAGTGTCCTTTTAGATAGTTTAGTTGCTGTTTCCAGCCATTATAGTTACACTCCTGTTAACTATAATAGTTTCAGTATGTATTCAAAGGTTTTTAGGAGAGAAACCAATGTTATAGCTATTGCACATGTCCAGTTTGGTCAACAGTCATACGTAGTCTACCTATATAATATATCCTCTGCATGTAAACATGGATAAGCATGCAAGTGGAATATGGTCTGGGCTGACTATTGAGTGCTGCAAAATCTTTTGACACTAAGCTACACTAAGACCTACATATCACTGCCAGTTCTAAGCACAATCTCTGAGACGTCACAAATCACCAAGAGTGCATGTTCATGAGTGCTGGGGTTCTTGTGTAGAAGCAAACATAGAAAGTGCACGAAGAATGAGGCCAAGAGTGCTGTTTTGAGAGTTGAAAGTACTTCTCTTGCAAACCTTTTACTGTTGTGATTCAGATGTGTAGCCTACCTCAACATTTTGTAGTGGAAACTCACCATCCCTATGAGCAGATGATGGGGATATCTATATGAGGGGTTGACTGAAGGGAGTGCCCCAATAGTCAGGAATTTGATTACCTCAGACTGCATAGTTAAACAGTATGTGTCAAATCCCCAGTAATCTCCCACCTTTTTCGAGGGGATTTGATTACAGGGTCTGCCCCACTATAGATCGAATTTTAATTAGTCAAATCTGCACCTTGCAATTGCCCCACTATAGCAAGTTTTGGGGGTATATTGGGGCATAACATTGATTGACACATAATATCTACCCACACAGTTAGCTGCCCTAAACATGATTGTGCAACGTATCTCTAATGGGAACTTGACTGGACTATACATCCTGGCCCACTAGACCTGTCTTCCTGACCTGCAGACTGGTCTTTATCGCTATTATATTGCTTGCACTCAATATCTGCAATCATGTATCTGCGTTGTTAACTTTGAAATACATCATAGAAGATTTTAACCGTGTGTTGTGTGGACTGAAAGTCAGGTTGCTCATTGAACACAGAGAGCGCAGAGAGTGGCAAAGCTTCTCCTGTTGGTCAGAGTGTGCATGTTGAATTGTTGCAAATTTACCATGCATATGGCAACTTTATCCAAATAAGGACATGACAGGCCACCAGGCTGTGCTCACTGACAGCAGACTGCAGCACGACCTTATTACCTAACTTGAGAGACTTCCTTAGTAGGTGTGAGCAGCATGCTCAGCACGGTGTGTGGGAGAGCTATCCAGATAGCTTCTGTAGAGTCCTTCCTTGGTCCTTGAGAGGTGATCATTGGGTGTGTTCATTTAGCTAAGTCTCCTGCTGAAATCCAGCTCTAAGTAATGTCCCTCTCAACCTGCAGAGGAATAAGCTTTAAGGTGGTCTTGATCTTCTGTTATATCTGCTATAGCTCAATTAAAGAGGTATGTTTAGTCTAGCACTGGAGGTGCCACTTTAATTAGCAGTGGCGTAGCTACACCCGGGCATACCCGGGCCTGTGCCCACGTAAAATTCGCTGGTGCCCGGGTAAAAATAATGTAGAAAGCATAATCAGTTATTAGCATGTGCGATCGCAAGTTTCATGCGGACGTAGCAAGCATATAGGTAAGACTGAAAGAATTGTATTTGTGGCCGAAAATAGCCTCAGAAGCGATCTCAGAGTGTATAATTTCGAAATTTTTCATGGTGGGAGCATGCCCTAGGTCCCCTACTCAGTGCGTGCGTACATAGTTAATACTGTACGAGCGGACATGACACAGACTTCCTTGGTCGACGGAATAACTCCATTTTGTTTTACGTGTGCCAATAATATACGGTTAGTTTGCGGAAAATGCAAAGAGACAGAAATGGCATAATTTTGAGAGAGTAAATTCTACCTCAGCGAAGCGAGCACGCCAGTCGCCACTCTCCAGGGTTTTACCGCGCTCTGCATAACCACGGCTCTGCGGACGTCCTGGGTGTTGGGCTTGGCCATCGCAACCGCAAACACGGCAAGCTCCGAGTGAGCGCCGATCGTGACCTCCCAGAAGGTTGCTCTATGAGGTGGAGCGTCTTGTGGCCAAGAGAAGTTAATTAACCACTGTAGTCTTTATGTGTGCCTTTGAATTCAGTGGTGGAGATTATAAAGCCATAAGCACGTTGACGTGCAAGCACTAGCTATACATGTATAATTATAGATAGCTAGCCTGAGGGTAGCCAGTCTCTACATTTCTGTGCTGTGATACTGCAGGAACTGATGAGTGCTTAGTCCTCTGGAGTGACTACCCCAAAGGGTAGTCACTTATATGTAGACTGTTGAACTAGGATCACGATTTTTGATCAGTGGAAATTGTGCTTGATCGGTTGATCGTTCCCTTCCGAAGCTCTTGATGGCTTGATTTGCAGTGGTTCATGTTCCCTTCCGAAGCTCTTGATGGCTTGATTTGCAGTGGTTCACGTTCCCTTCCGAAGCTCTTGATGGGTTGATTTGCAGTGGTTCACGTTCCCTTCCGAAGCTCTTGATGGCTTGATTTACAGTGGTTCACGTTCCCTTCCGAAGCTCTTGATGGGTTGATTTGCAGTGGTTCACGTTCCCTTCCGAAGCTCTTGATGGCTTGATTTACAGTGGTTCAAAGGACAAAATGGCAACCATGCCTCCCTAGTGTCGTTGATCTGTTGTTTTTTTCCTGGTCACAACAAATGCTTCAACAGGTGACATATAAGTGACCACCTCTTGCTACCCAAAAGAATCACCCACATGGGAAGCATTAATTTTGTGAACGGCTGCTACTCCATTATTAAAAACCAATACATGTTATTGGCATGGCTATAGCCTCCACCAGAAGCATGACAGTGCCGATACTATAGAACAATGATCTTATCATTTGGGCAGCTGTTTTGGTGTGACAATGAATTGTATTATATCTTTTACAGTGCTTTTGAAGCTCCCTGCCCAGCCTATCGTCTGGTATATATAGCAGATAGTATCAGCGATTTCATTGCTGAAGTACATCGAAGTCTGCTGAACTGATGCTAATAAGCCTTCGCTGAGATGATTTGTTGGCAAGATGCTAACATCCCTATAACAATTTATCAATGTTGAATTGGCAAACATTATTATGAATCTTTTTTATGATAGAAGATTACACATGAATCACCTTATTAGCACACGCTTGTCTGCCTGAGCTCACTCATCACAAGATTACCAGTATACATATATATTGCCATAGCAACATGCAGACAGGTATGGACAAAGCTCTAGTAGTATACACACATGTATGAGTCTTTTTAGTACTGTTTTGGCCTTGTTGGGCCTTATCAGCAGAGTACAACACAACAGAACCACAAACTTAAAAATCAGTGATTTGCTGCTGCGTAACCCTGAACAGTACTGTTTTCTTGCAACCCTACAGGCATGTTTTGTGCATGCATGTGTGTGTGTGTGTGTGTGTGCATGTGTGCTTTGTGTGGGTGTGCGTCTGCATGTGTGTGTGTGTGTCTGTGTGTGCGTGTGTGTAGGTGTGCGCTTGCATGTGTGTGCTCTGTGTGGGTGTGCACTTGCATGTGTGTGCGTGTGTGTGTAGGTGTGTGTGCATGTGTGCTCTGTGTGGGTGTGCCTTGCATGTGTCTGTGTGTGCATGTGTGCTCTGTGTGGGTGTGCCTTGCATGTGTCTGTGTGTGCGTGTGTGTGTAGGTGTGTGTTCACTGTATGTGTGCGTGTGCATGTGTGCTCTGTGTGGGTGTGTGTTCACTGTATGTGTGTGTGTGCATGTGTGCTCTGTGTGGGTGTGCACTTGCATGTGTGTGCACTGTATGTGTGTGTGTACTCTGTGTGTGTGTGTGGGTGTGCACTTGCATGTGTGCATGTGCATTGTGTATGTGTGTGTGCATGTGTGCTCTGTGTGAGTGTGCGCTTGCATGTGTGTATATATGTGTGTACATGACCAAGTGTGTGGGTGTGTTTGTGCATGCATGAGAGAGAGAGGTAGAGGGACGATTACATAAAGCACATACTTTCAAGTGTGTGTAGCCTCATTCCCAGGTGCGAACGGGCCTGGCAACGAGGCTAGGTGTGTGTACACATACAGTGGAACCTCACTTAATGAACACCCCTCAATAGCAGACATCTACAGACATTTACAAAAATCCCAACTGTCCCTCCATTCACTTTGCAACCCCTGAGTAACGGACATCCCACTACTCCATATAACGGACAGTTTTCACACTCCTAGCTGTACGCAAACAATACTTAATGACCCTGAATAAGCAAACACTCATTGACCTTTCTGCAAGATATCCACCATCGCTGCTGAAGTTAAAACTTGACATTAGATTAGCGCTGTTACTCATAGTACTAGCCTTTGGTTAGCCTTCCATGCCAGCGTACAGTGAGGGAAAGCTCTGAAAACATGTCCACACTGTGTTCAACAGGAATGGGTAGGCAAAGTTGAATGGATGGCAAGGGTGGATGCGGAACTAGAGGCAGAGCGAGGTCGATTGATATGGGACCTAGTAGCAAGGCCTGGCCTGGAACATGCAGCAGATGTGTGGAGGCCAGGGGGGAAGACAGTAGGAAAGAGGTTGGAGGCTGTACAGGATAGGTTGGGAAGAAAACTGTTGGGAACTAGTAGAACAGTGGCAGGGGAGGCAATCCGTGGGGAGATGGGATGGAGAAAGTTAGAAGAAAGAAGAGAGGAGAAGAAGATGTTGTACGGGCGGAGATTCTGGGAGCTAGGCGAAGAGAGTAGAAAAATTGAAAGAGTCAGGTGGAGTAGGCTGGAGGGAAGAATATGAGATGTTGCTAAGAAAGTATGGCTTGGAGGAAGCTGAAGAGGAAGAGTCAGGGTCAGCAGCAGCCTGGAAGAGGAAAATAGAAAACAGAACTGGGAAGACTGGCAAGAAGAGGTGGACAGGAAAAGTAGCTTCATACGGTATAAGAAGGTTAAAGAAGAGTATGGGCTGGAGAAATACGTAGGTTCATGGGAGGGACATGTGGCAGTACGGTTGAAGTTCCGGTTGAGGTCAGGGTATGCAGGGTTGTTTGAAGATAAAAAGAGATGCGGGATGGTGGAAGAGGACAGGTGTGTGCTGTGTAATGGAGGGAAGGTGGAAGATGTTAAGCATTTTGTATTGGAGTGTGAGCTAGGAGTTTGACCAGGATAGATGTCGGCTTCTGGAAAGGATTGTGGGAGCAGAGGAGTGGGTGAAGGGATATGAAGAAGGTGATGATGACAGTTGAGTGAGTTTACTGCTAGGGAGAAGGGTAGATGTGAATAGGGAGGTGATGGATGACATAGACAGGTGCATAATGAAAGAGATGGTGACGTGGTGGCAGAGGCGTAAGGTGTTGTTAGGTTAGGTTAACTAGCTCTTACTCCCCCTGATTACCTGGGTACCAGTGCCCCATCCTCTCTTTCTCTCTCAGTGAACTGACACTAATAAACTACATGTCATGGTAGCTGTATTTATTTATTTATTTATTTATCATATCACCCAGTTGTATAAGTATGTCACTTAAAAATCTGCCATGTACATGTACTGTGATGGCCCTTACGGGTTCAACTATTCCAATTAAAACTCATTGCTTCCTGTTTCCACCCACAATATTGTACCACAAAGGTTATAATTAGGATGGTGTGTTCCCAAGTGACATCTCAAGCTGAAGACCCTTTCCTGTCCAACATCCGTTGCCTAGCATAGCCTAAAAGTTTCCTTGTCCATGTCTAGCCAACCCACAACATCTGTAGTAATATGATGTGTCTAGCTAACCCACAACATCCGTAGCAACAGCTTTGCAGGTAGGTTGAAACAGACAGTGTTCATCTTGTGGTTTACCAGGTCAATCAATAACCACTGGGACTTCATAGGCTTCAAAAGACATTAATAAACCACAAGATGACAGCTGTCTGTTTCCTTGTGACAACCTACCTGCAAAGGCAGTATGATCTACTAAAGCCTATTTTCAGATGTGTCTAGCTAACCCACAACATCCCTTAGCAACAGCAATTCATGGTAATATGATCTACTAAAGCCTATTTTCAGATACCCACAACTTCCTACACAGGGCGAAAAATGAAATTTCCCATCTGTCCTGTGGATATGAAACCTGACATTTCTTTGAGAGGATAGAGCCAAATGTCGGATGTGTATGACATTTGGCTCTATCCTCTACAGGATTGGTGGAGAACGGTCAAAGAAATGTCAGATTTCATGTCCACAAGACAGATGGGAAATTTCATTTTTCGCCCTGTGCTATTATATGGGGGGTCTGTATATAGCTGGCTACCACCAATGATGTTGTTTGAGAGAGTGAGAAATAACTCCATGGTAAAAATTCCAGGATCCAGCTGGGATTCAAACCAAAGATCTTCTGAATATGTGTTCCCAACATTCTTAGACAAGGGGGAGGGCCAAGCCTACTCAGACATGCTAGCCTGCAACATCCCTATCTGGGGTCACACAATCATTGGATTGCTAACTCACACTTAGTCTATTGTATAGTGCGGCTGAGTCACAACTCACTAGAATCATTGGCTTTCTAACCTAACCTGGTGTGAATATGAATCTCAGTTCATTTCCTTCCACATATTGAAGGCATGCCGGCCTGAAATGTGTGCTTCCTAGCACATCATGTGCATGGGAGTTGATTTTGCAGGAGTTGATCTCATGGCACCAAAGCACACAGATACCCACATATATACCTATCAAAGAGACATATGAAAGCAAAGGGATCATTCACAATAACAAGTGGTTGCAAGATGGTCAATGAAAGTGTCAGGGACTAAGAATCTAGTGGCTACAAATCTGTTGATTACGAATTCCGTAAGCTGTCAGGTTTAGAGATGTTTGTGTATATGATGTGAATTTAGAAATGCAATCATTTTAGCGAGCAGTGATTTATCCAAACCTTGCATGTCATAGCTAGTTGCCTTCTGCAAAAGTGCATGCTTTTAATTTCTGTAGATGCACTCTTTTCCAATATTTTACCAGGTTGGTCTATGTAGTCTGTACCATCTCTCACCCTCTGAGACAAACAAGATTCCTAATCCATGGCAACTTCGTGTTCCTATAGTGTATAGTGTGGCTGGGTCATATATCACTCATTGGCTTCATAAGCCATGCCAACACTAGTGGGATTGACACAAGAGTCATCGTTGGTGTTTGTCTCACAGTTGGTGTCAGTAAAGCTGACCACACATGTGCATGCATACATATCCATTGTAGCTATGTATCATATGCGTATTTGTACTACACTGCGTGGGTGGATTAAAGGCACCACGCTGAGTTTATATACTGCAAACCACAAGGAGTACTTACAAGTACCAATTAGGGTAGTTAGACGCCATCGTGTAAGTTCCAATTAAGGCAGTTAGAAGGCAGTGAAGCCATGTTTAGTACAAGCTAGGTATATAACCCGTTACCTAGGCAACATATAAGAATGTTGCTCATATCTCTCTTGTACAGTGATGTTGCCTAGGTAACAGGTTATATAATAGTTAAATCCCTCCCTGGGGTGTGGTCTTGCATTGACCCCAATGTGTAAAACGACCACCCCCCAGGGAGGGATTTAACTATTACATACTACAGGCTAGCATGGTCGCTCGGCAGTTATTCAATTAGAAGCCTCGGTTAATAGGGTTGGGCGGATTATGCTGGCATAATTTTGGGTACCAGAAAGCATTGAGCATTATGCGGGAATAATAGGTACATTTTGAGCATAATGTGTCTGTGGTAGATCGTCCTCAGACAGTGTCCCAGTCCCATGCAGACAGTGAAGTATCTCGTCCCATGCCCTGTTGGTAAGTGGCGAAGTATTAAAGGGAGCAATGATCAGCAATCGCAGTCTGGTGGACTACATTGAACTTTCCATGATGTTACAGTTCATTGGTCAATGAACTGCCATCCTGTTTCAATTTACTTTTTTCTGTACAGTGTAAAATAATTATTTGAACATACAAGTTTGCTCCTTCCAGAAATAATGCATGGGCATAGTTTGAGCATAATAGGCAAATTTGGGGAATAATTTTAGACATAATTGGTACAATTTTGAGCATATTGGAATAGAATAATGGGTACAAAATTGAGCGTAATCCGCCCAACCAAACCTCGGCTGCGCCTTGGCTTCTAATTGAATAACTGCCTCGTGTATATCCTGTAACCGCGCTAGCCTGTAGTAGCTATATCTATAACGTGGACACATACACAGAGGATTTAGAATAGCACCGTGTTGTGGAGTTCTTCAAAGGCCAAATATTGGTGACACCAGCTGAGAGTGCTCAATTGGCACCTCTAAATGGCGTAATTGTGTAGGGGTACACCAGTTTTTGGGTAAATTTAGCACTGGAGGATTCAAAGTTCAAAGTTCAAACATGTTGAACGTATACTTCAAAAACGAACAAGTACAATAAAATGGATGAATAGCAGTCCATAAACAAGTTGCACAAATGCATATAACCTAACATGCGATAAAATAAGCAGTTTCAGTTTGTCCATGCACACAACACACTTTAACATTATGGAATTCAAAGTTTGACTTGCTTTCTCTGAGATCAGAATCCGGATCATCCTTGTTCTACATCGAGAGAAACATTGTGTAGACACATGCATTTATAATATTTACATGTATTTGTATTTGTCTTTTAAACATGCAGGTCCATGAAGGACCTAGTACATGCATGTCATTTCACAATAAAAGTGAGAACGTAACTGCCTTCTGTGCATCACTGCTAGCTATGCCCATGGATTTCCTTAAGGTTACGGGATACCTTAGAGAGTGCTACTAAGATCAATAATGCATGACAAAATTCATTTCACCGCAAAGCATGTACGTTACGCGCATATGTTGGCTTCCTACTTGACTGCTGTACAAATCTCCCGCCTACTGAAGCCGCATGCGCACTTTGTCAACCACAACAACGTAATTATCTCAACTAGCCATGGCTGCCAGCATGCGGAGTTGCTTGCTCTTGCACAAAAAATAGCCTTCTGTGAGTGTTGGAATGAACTTTTACGGACTTATATGGCTTGTAGACTCCTCCCCCGAGGGATTGACGGAAGATTTTGATGATTACTTGACTTGGAGTGAATATATGACAAGGTAAGTCCCTGGGCAGGGCTTTGAGTAGTCTCGTCCCCAGACCTAATTTTTCGCGCGCGCCCTGCGGACTCGTCGAAAAATAGGGTCTGGACACTTTCACTACGAAAACTGGGGCAAGTTTACATATGGCGGTCAGTAAATTGGGTAATTGTAGGTGTTAATTACATTATCAGCTACCAGCAGCGTTTACTTCCGCCGCTAAAAAATTTGCAAGCTGGCTATTTGTGATGACGCATAACGCAATTTACTTTACCTAAACAATCTGATTGGTGCGACAACATGCCAATACGCTCGTATGATTACGCCCCAGTTTTACCAGTGAACATGTCCAGACCCTATTTTTCGACAAGGCCGCAGGGTGCGCGTGAAAAATTTGGTGTCTGGGGACGAGACTAGGCTTTGAGCAGGCTATGATGCTCTATATTAGCGATTTGCTTCACTATTTTTTAAAAAGCTTCCGTCAGTCGCTAATAACCATTCTTAAGATGCCACTGGGTGCTTCTTACAGTTTCCTGGGCAACTTAACTGCGTGTTATCTTGTGCGCGAGTTGGTTAATATTTGAACCACCATAACTTGTGAACTGTTTATATGCAGCTGATGATTTTTGCTGCACAAAGGCAGCTATGTGTGATGCTTGTGTGGTCCAAGTTTCATGTGCTAAGACTTTAGTATGCCTGTTTTAGTAGCATAAATGTATACATATATGAAGTCACATAATTCTACTCATGTTTTCACTGGGCCTAGTAAGTAAATCAATACATTTCCCAAAATGCCCTCTCCCCTTTTTCTATACCGTAGTCTCGCAAAAAAGGGCCCACTTACGAAAGAGCGTCCACCCCCTACTTTTCGCCCAATTTCCTGTACAGGGTCAAAGTTTACTCGAATGAGCGCCCACCCTGGAGCGAGCTTCGCGTGGAGTTTGAGAAGCACAGTATGCGTATCTGAGGTAAGAAACTTCGTGTAATACTTCACCGAAGTTGCTACAAGGCGTGCATCTTTGCGTAGACGGACGTAGCTAATGCAGTGTGCACTGCGAGCTACACCATGCTCACGGTGATGTGGTGCCGTTCAGAGTGTTGTGTGCCATTAGGACTCGACTTCGAAGCCGCTGGTGGTTCTGTTGTACGTTACTGTTTGTCCAATTATTTGCTTCGAGGGCATCGAGTCGCTGTAAACAAGACATGGGCGCTCTTTCGTGGTTAAATGTGGAAACACCCGAAAGAGCGCCCACCACCCTCTTTGGCAGACTTGTAAGGTGCTCCGCCCATGGGCCCTTTTTCGCGAGACTACGGTACTACATTTTAGTCTAAAGTGAGGAGGAGGCATTTACTCAAATGTAAACCTCACCTCCAACAACTGAAGCCGACTCCAGTTTTGTACCACATCAACAACAGGAGCAGAGCTACTGCACTCTCATTCTCTACATGGAGAAGATTGACACAACACGCTGTTAGAGACAGTTCATATATCTTGTAAATTGGAAAAATTTTGGTGTTAACATATTTTGTAGACCTAGACAGCAACAAGAATTAAACTGCTGAAAATTATTCAATAGCTAAGTATTAAAACAATGCTACATGAAAATATAGCTCAAGCTAGTGACATGCCTGTGGGGTAAATACTGCTAGCGACAAACTTGAGCGCTAGGCATAGAAGTCTTGGGTAAGATCAACTGACTCAGATTCCAATGCAGTGCGTTGGTTTCACAATTTCACCTTTGAAGAGTCTGCCCAAGGAGTCGTTTTTTATTCATCTGCCTTCACAAGCGATTGTAGCCAAGGTACATAATGGTAGGCACAAATACAGCTATGTCTTTGGCCAGTGGTAGCTCATCAGCAGCTGAATCTCTCAAGTCCACCCTTGCCTTGCTAAAAAATTTCGACGTTAACAATTTTTGTGTAAAAATGATGGCCTATGAAAATATTTTGACATGAGCCTTAATTGAATCACACATGTGGCTTCCTGTTGAGTGTTGCTTACCATGTTATCCGCCACCTGTAGTAGAGAAGTCGTCATTGGCTTAGTCCACACAGCTTTGCCACTCCAAACATTTCCCCTCATTTTCTCTCAGTTGATACTCCCTGTTAGCACATCCTCAGCTTTGAGCTTCTTGAGCAGCTACAAATATAGATATGTATAATGGCATTCCATAAGTGAAATCAACTGCATGTTGGTATAAACAATAAGCCTATAGGTACAGTTATACAGGTTGTGTACTGCATGCATGCTCTGGCAATCTCCTAGTCTTGTTCACACTAGAGTTTATTGCTTGCAACTCACTATGATAGCTGATTCCACTGTCTTGTTGCTGTCTCTCGCGGTAGAAGGACTCCAACAATACAGAATTGTTTGTTCTGTTGGAATCTGGGGGAGCGAAGTCCTTTCCCGCACATAAACAGGCTTGCTCAGCCCTCACAGGACCTCCACAGTGGTGAAAACGGCTTTCTCGATCTTCCCTGGCACTTAAACAGGCCTGCACGTGCTTCACAGCACATCATCGGAGGTTAAAACTGCTTTTTCAGGATTTCCCGCACATAAACAGGCTTGCACCAACCTCACACGGGCTCCACAGCGGTGAATACTGCTTTGTCGATCTTCTCAGGCACTTAAACAGGCCTGCACGTGCCTCACAGCACCTCCTCCCAACCCAGTGCGTGCTGACTATGGCATTCATCTTCCAGCTGTCCTTGATGCGACAGTCACCGATTCGACGATCAGTGATACGCCGACTCGGATGCGCGGGATGCGCACACATTTTAAACGTCGAGAGCGACTACTTTAAAACAGTAGGAGGTTGCTAGAATCACAAAAGTTAGAAGCTACAACCCAGGGAAAAGGTTCAAATCGCACACAAGAGAAATCGGCAGCTGCTGCGCTGCCCGCGCGCCGAAAAGTTCAGTATGCGCATGCGTAGCACGGAAATACCCAGTGAGACACAGCAGGCTAGAAACTGCATCTCTGCACGGATTCCCACCGCAGCAAGCGTCTGGATTTTTACTACTATATGTTTAACTCCAAATTTTAGCAAGTCCATGATGTATAGCGCCTTCAAATCGATGTCAGCAATTGTTTCAAGGTGGTTCAAATTAACCGAGGAAGCGTGTAATAAAGTAGGTATCTGTATGTTTTATGAAAATAAATACTCAGGAAATTCTTGTCTGATGTGCACTAGAGTATGAACCTTATAAACCCTACTCTTGGTGCTGTTTCTACACTAGAGTTTTAAATTAAACTATGTTAGGGCTACAGTAAAACATGTAGTGCTACACAGCACCTACTGGGTTAACTTTAACACTACATAAATAGCACTCCTGGTGTTGGTATAACACCTCCCTTTCTTGCGTGTATCATGTGAACCTCACATTGGTGTCAATGCTACTCCATGGTGGTTTACACTAAGCCGTGCTGGTGCTGGACTAAACAACCAAGTGTTATACTACACCTCATGGGTTGATACTTGCACTGCAGATATATGCTTACTTTAACACTACCGGTGTTAATTTCACATCTCTATTTTAACAGTGTATGAGCAGATGATGGGGATATCTCTATGAGGGGTTGACTGAAGGGAGTGCCCCAATAGTCGGGAATTTGATTACCTCAGACTGCATAGTTAAACTGTATGTGTCAAATCCCCAGTAATCTCACACCTTTTTCGAGGGGATTTGATTACAGGGTCTGCCCCACTATAGATTGAATTTTTTAATTAGTCAAATCTGCACCTTGCAATTACCCCACTATAGCAAGTTTTGGGGGTATATTGGGTCATAACATTGATTGACGCATAATATCTACCCCACACAGTTAGCTGCCCTAAACTTGATTGTGCAACGTATCTCTAAAGGGAACTTGACTGGACTATACATGCTGGCCCACTAGACCTGTCTTCCTGACCTGCAGACTGGTCTTTATCGCTATTATATTGCTTGCACTCAATATCTGCAATCATGTATCTGCGTTGTTAACTTTGAAATACATCATAGAAGATTTTAACTGTGTGTTGTGTGGACTGAAAGTCAGGTTGCTCATTGAATACAGAGAGCGCAGAGAGTGGCAAAGCTTCTCCTGTTGGTCAGAGTGTGCATGTTGAATTGTTGCAAATTTACCATGCATATGGCAACTTTATCCAAATGAGGACATGACAGGCCACCAGGCTGTGCTCACGGACAGCAGACTGCAGCACGACCTTATTACCCAACTTGGGAGACTTCCTTAGTAGGTGTGAGCAGCATGCTCAGCACGGTGTGTGGGAGAGTTATCCAGATAGCTTCTCTAGAGTCCTTCCTTGGTCCTTGAGAGGTGATCATTGGGTGTTCATTTAGCTGAGTCTCCTGCTGAAATCCAGCTCTAAGTAATATCCCTCTCAACCTGCAGAGGAATAAGCTTTAAGGTGGTCTTGATCTTCTGTTATATCTGCTATAGCTCAATTAAACAGGTATGTTTAGTCTAGCACTGGAGGTGCCACTTTAATTGTGTAGTCTGAGAGGTTTAGCTGGGGGACTTTCTGGGACTTTCTGGTGAAGATGGCTGTCTTGAGGGTAAACCACCCTTTGGTTAGGGTTATAGCTAGGGTGCTGAGCCATGTTGTAATCAACAAGGATTCTCCTCTAGGGTCTGCATGGTGTGCTTTAGGGCATGCCACACTCTTAACTGAGTGATTAGTGGAGACAGCCACATCTCTGTCTGGTACTATCACAACTGTTTCACAAGCTTGGAGATTAATGGCTGTGTATATGCAAAACCTAGTCAGCCATACTTGATGTAGTTTTAGTAGCTTTCTATATAGAGCTCAGGACAAATGGTCGACATCGATAGGCCCAGGTGGATTATCACGTTGTTAGATTTTGTAATATAGCCATTACATGTGAGCAAGACAAACACCACGCTGTAAATGGTGGAAAACTGATAAAAATGACAAAGGGGTGGCAGGTAAACAATCAACACATGTACAATAATTGCTTCCTGTTTCCACCTACAATATTGTACCACAAAGGTTGTGATTAGGATGGAAGTGACATCTGCAAGCTGAATACCCTTTCCTGTCCACTTCATGCACCCTCCAGGAAGTAGTGCGTGGGCATAACATTGATAGGTGCATTATGCATGTGGTAAAATAGACGCACTACAATCGCGCTTCACGCACCCAACGCAGGTCTTCTCTCACAGGAAAGCCTCTTCAAAATTGCTACTATGTTTTGTAATGTATAGTACCTACATAGTTACGTCTGATTATGTTGTTGCTGTACTCATAACACAAAATATGGCATAAATAACTTTCCTGCATCCGCCGCTGTGGGACGCAATTGTAGATATAAAAGCAGATTGTTCGAGCAACACTCACCACAAACAATTATACCCGGGAGAAACACAACTTGCAGCGAACAAAACTGCGTCATCTTCATCAACAGCTCGTGGCAGGTATGTTGTGTGTAGTTATGTGATGCGCGACTGTCCCGCAATGTAGCATGTGTACCCCCGTTACGTCGCGCACGCCACAGCGGGCGGCTGGAGCTCAAGCCGCCGGTTCATATGCGCTCTGGCAAAAACCCATGCAATACATGTTCTTCGGTATGCGGCGCATTGCAAGATGCGTGTGTATGTTTGCGTGTGGCCATATACCGTAAATGGATGAGCGCATTCAAATATTTCACGAAGATCGATATCGTGAAGCATGTGAAGGCCAGTGAAGGTCTGACTGTCAGAGTGCAACGTCGGCGACCCGGAGCGAAGACGACTGAAGTTGAAGCACGCGTGGCAACTTAATTCTGGTTTGTGCTTCTAGATCTACCGACGACGTCAGGCCGCTCACTATAGTCTCGCGGAGCCAGACTCTCTGACGAAATGCGGGAGAGTTAGTGTGAGTGTCTGGCTCGGCGAGACTAGCCGCTCACAGGCGGTACAAATTTAATATGGACAGTGGTTGACTGGGTCGCTTCAGGTAGGGCCATGCATAAACGGCACTCATAAACGCCAGAAATTTAGCTCACAATTTCGGGGTAAAGCTTAGTCCATGCATCTGTAGCCACGTTAGCTACCATTGCTGGAGACTGAACGGCTGGCATATGCCTATGTGATATTTATCTCTGTTGACTCAGGACTTAGCTACATATATACGTTATTAAACCAGTTTGGCTTAAACAGTCGACAGTGACAAATCCTGCTCTCTGCCATGACAAAGTAGTAAATTAGCAGTTTGCTGCTTGCTCAGGCTCGCCCCATGATGATGAATCATCTCACTAGTATCTCTGTATGTATAAACCGCAGCTCGAAGCCTTCAACGAATAGGCCTGCATAGTGACATAGCTTGAGTGATCTTAGCTCATTTCCCATACTTCTCCCCTCGTTTTGTCGCATACACTGTATCGTAAGCAACTAAAGCTAGGGAGGAGAGTGGAAATGATGAAACTGCATGTAGCTGGCAAAAGAACACTTATTTAGCCACCTGCAGATCTCCAGAGACTACGCATACCTTGCGCTGCTTTACAGTTATGGATTGCCATACGTAGAGCTAGCTGATGAAGGCTGCTTGATAAACAGAATTACGTATAAACAGATGTTCAATGTTTAATAGCTAAGGATATCCAGGCATGTGTGGGGCAATTATTTCCTAATCCCCAAGATTGTCTTGTGATGAGCCTGAAAGTATCTCTTCTTGAGATTCTGTGAAATGATTTCTGCAACTATAAAAGTAAATAAATTAACTTTTGTAATTGTATGGGTGTGCCATGTTCTTATGTGGGCTGCCTACACACATTCTACAGGTAAACTTGACAAGATGATTTGTACTTTCTGGATGTACACTGTGCTTGGCAGTGTGTTCGTACTGTCTGCCGCTCAAAATACATGCCCTACTTCGTGGTTTACTTCCGAGTTCACGATTGTGTCTGACCGAGTGATCAGTGCTGCAACAGGTGAAGGACTCCTTGACGATCCAAATGGCACATACTTCAGAGATGTCCTGGGGTTTAGTGAGAGTCGAATAGCCGCAGAGTTGGTAACAATTCGTGATTATTTCAACACAACTTTTGGGCTTGATTTCCCTGATTTGGATTCAGATGGAGAAGCACACTTTGAAAGTGCCACTCTGTCTTACTTTCGTGTTCCATTCACCCACTTTGTTACAGTCAACCGCTGGATATCAAATGGAAACACTAGAAGCAGGTGCATCGATACTTTAAATGGTGGTGTTCGGGTTACTTTCGCTGCGGGTAGTACTCAGGTTCTGCGTGGAACATATGGAGGTGCAACTGGAAGAACGGTGGTGAGGGGTGAGGACCTCCTCTATGGCTACTACAGCATCAACGCCTGCCCTCAACAACCATTATTGATTCAGTACCAGTCACAGATCCCAGGACGACAAACTGCTGACAGCTATGTTGTTAATGATAATCGTCTTTACCATCCTCAGCTTGGTACTGGATTTGAAATAGTCGTCTTCAGGGTTGAACCAAACTACAATAACGATCCATCACTCCTACGTTCACGGTTTTATGCCACACTGTTCTTTCCAAATATAACACCTATCATTGGACTTAATTAGACATCATTGTAACTTTTATGGATGACTTTTATATTTATAGTTATTCCAGTGGCTATCTAAATGTATTATATACAGTTTATCCATCATAGAATTTGATGAGCAGGCCATCATTATAATTATGAATTATAACTTGCTGGCAGTGCATTTTGTATGGCAGTGTGATGTATCTGAGTGTGGTCACATAACTAATTATAGTATTCATGAATGTAATTTGGGACTAATAGAACTGATGAGTAGCTGTTAACAGTATGAGGGGAAGGAGAAAGCAAGTTCTTGTTAATCATACAAGAGTACTACAGTAAGTATGAAGATGAATACCCAACTGCTGTAGTTGCATGCCAGTGTGTGTGATTATGCGCCAAAAAACGCCTCACAACTTTTAATGTCTTGCTTTTGCCATATATTCAGGCTTTAAATGCAGTATTCTAAAATTATGATCATCTCTGTGCAAGTCCCAGGGAATAGTTTGCCATTACTAGTAGCTTTAATCTACTTGCAATGGAACCTACAGGGCCGTAGCCATCAAATTTGGGGTGGTCAGGTTAGTGGTGCGTGCGTAAGCACGCAAGACCTAGGGGGTCTGGGGGCTTGCCCCCCAGAAAATTTTGGGAATTTAGAGTCTATGAGGTTGCTTCTGAGACCATTTTTGGGCCAAAACGATGCTTATCAGAGGCCAGACGGCGACAGAGTTTTACAAGCATGAACATCTACCCTTTCTGCCCGTCACGCCATAT
Organism: Agelas oroides; assembly: GCA_949130485.1. NCBI lineage: Eukaryota > Metazoa > Porifera > Demospongiae > Agelasida > Agelasidae > Agelas > Agelas oroides. The sequence goes on from OX422186.1 coordinate 1,392,328, forward strand.
AGCACTGCATGGTTTCGGCTTTCCGATCGTTCGCTAATCTCACAAGCCACACCCTTCGCAGATCGTTCGGTTGGAAGAACGGAAAATTGTTGGAAGACTCGGTCTTTCGCACTGTTTGCAGCCATCTCGTATTATGTTGCAACATGTCACCACGCTGTGTGCGTACCATGGGCGTTTGCCGAGCATTGGCCCTATTTGGCGACGCCAAGCAAGCCACGGTGAGGGAAAAAGTGGTCCGCAGTCGAACCGCAACCATAGCCTCGTTCCCAGGCCCGCGCCCAGCTTCCCGTCGCTTGCAGTGCTGCAAGCGACGGGAAGCTGGGCGAGGGCCTGGGAACGAGGCTACCGCAACCATACATTTACGTTGCGATTTAATTTCGCGGAAGTGGGCGTTTTTCTACAAAATGGCCGCCTTTTGCAGCACGTGAACCACTTGAAAGAAAATGGCGAGGCAGCTGCTTCTAGACTGCGATTTAACCGTTTGAAATGGTGACAGAGTGGCGACAGATATACACTGTGGTGTTTTGCTTGTAACATGCAAGATGACGGTGGTATTATACGTCAAAATAGCGGGCTGGCAGTCGATCAAGAAGAGCTTCTGCTACCACACGGCGGCGCCTACTCCGGCACTGGTGAGTGGGACAGTAGATTTTGTTCTGTTGGAGTAAAGTTCAATAAGTACTCTATTGTTGAGTATAGGTATAAACATCATAGCTTTGCAGAAACGGCAGTGTGCAAACAGAGTTTGAAGGTATGTTAAGAGTGGCAAAATTATGTTAAGACGTCATTTTTGGTGGTCGAGCCTGATGACCTTTCAAGGAGGGTAGGTAGGTAGCCTAAAAAGTGATGATGATATTTAGGTGTGCAAGGTTTTGCTGACAGTCTGTATCATTAGCTGTGTTAACCGTCTCAAATGCTTGCTGATCTTCAGGCTTCTTTTGATAAGTACGTTTGTCACTAGCCTCGTACCCAGGCCACTCGTCAAAAAACAAAACAAAATGGTCTGGTATCCACTGTTTGCGCATGTGCGGCAGTCACAGTACACTTCCGTAAAATTGTTCGGTTCACGTAGCTAACTCCTCGTGAATCACATCCAGAGGAATTTTGCGATGTAGTAACGTAGAGACATAAACCATAGCTATTTGCTGTTGACTCTGTAATTAATTCCAAGTTTACAACGATTACCAGCTAAGTGACATTCAAGCACACCACCACTCTCTTCAGCGAGGTGTCGGACTGCCGCATAATTGGCCTTCTTGGTTAGTTTATACTTGTCTGTTTCTAGAGGAGATGGCTTACCTTCACTTATCTAGCTACTGTGCTTGTCTGGCAAAAGCACAAGTTTAGGGTACTTTGAGAGCAGGCTTACGCTCACGAGAGTGTTGACGATAATTTACAAACATTTTGAATTTGTGACTTACACAATACATCTTTCCCCATATTGACGAAGTCTGCATGTAGATTGACACATGTGGAGTATGTATACAAATACAGCTTTCAAAATTATGCCCAGTCAACATTGGTATGGCCTTCATTCATGACTCTACATGTACATTGTTAGGAAGGCTTTTTTGCTTGCACTCCATGCAGCAAAGTGTGTGAAATATGCCTGTGACTTACCACATAGTAGACAGGGCGTGCACTCTCGATTGGGGTGGTAACGTCTTGGTCTTTGGGTTGACATATTATCCTATTGTATGAGAACACCTAATATGTTATCATGCTATCATATTGAGCTTTCTAAATTATGCTGATTTCACTTGTTACAATGAACCTATGTGGGGTGACATCGTATTGAACACTGAGTGGGTTGACAGTCCAGAGCTTCATTCTGCACTGAGAGTACACATACTGATTTTATTCGACTCCACCCCTTTTTTGTGTGAGTTTAGAGTATGCTATCATGGAATGCTTGAATTTGGTTGGTCAGTGTGAAGGCTCTAAATCACTTAGAGCCACTGTCGGTGGACTGACTCTACATGTAGTCCATCCCCCAGGGTAGACTTACATTTTGCAACAACAATGTTGTTTATGGGATACATTAAAAAAATTGTTGATAAAAACACATTATTGTTGATACAAAACATGAATAATTGGTTGCTACTGACAAGGACGGATTGATTACATAAGAAAATAATGTTTGGTTTCTACTTGGGACTGCCACGTTACTGTGATATAACTCTGAGAGTATCTACGTACCTGTTACAAGTAAGAAGACAAGTAGAAGGAAGCCCGAGACGTAAACAAATCCCATCATTGATGCTGACATTCAAATTATGGTGGGAACAATGCAGACGGACTGTCAGGTTTGTGATAGTGTCACCGTGAGTTTCTTGACACACGGTCTTTCGCCATTTATGCCAAAATAGTCTGTGGTCTTTCCTTACGCTCGGCTGCCTTCGAACGTGGAGAGAGGGGTGAGCTTCTTTTGGGGCAGGCGCTGCCGCGGATGGGAGTAAATTTCCGCTTAGCAGGTGGAACCAAGGGCGCATCGAGCCGCCGAACAGCGAAGGTGAAGCTTGTTTTGCCCTTTTTGCACAGTAGACAGAAGTTTCGGCGTCGCCCTGCAACCATTTGAATAGCTCATTGCTAAGTTCCATCCTCATCCTGGTTTGAAAAGTTACGTTGTAGTGGCCATATTTCTAGCATACTCTAAAGAAGTTAGACGCTTCGACCGACGGGATCTACGCGATTTAGAAACCGTCAGGCCCTTAAGTAGCGCCCTCGCTGTGCTTGGGCACTACAGCCTCGGGCCCTCGGGTTTCTAAATCACGTAGATCCCTCGGTCTCAGCGCGTAACTGTTGTTTAGTCTAAGACTTACTGTAACAGAAATCAAGAAGCTTTGTATTAAACTTTGCATCAAAACTGTCAGTCAGTGTGTAATGCATTATTTACCAGTCCATTGTTCTAGTATGGTATCTGCGTTTGCAGGCCCCGCCTAGCTTTCCATTGCTTGCAGTACAGAAACTAGGCAAAGGCCTGGTATCTTCCTCGTGTGAGTGATGTCAGGATAAAAAGGATGGTAGAAAGGATTGAATTGTGTGTGGGTTGCACAGGGCCCAGAATAGTAAAAGAGGTATCAGGTAACCTACTACATGTATCTACGTAGCAGGGGGCAACTGTCGTACACACATGTTGAGCGTGTAGTTGGTTGAACAGTATGTGAAACACTGCCTGTTTGTTCTGGAAATTTTTGCCATTTTCTGATTACGTCATGCTCACATGAGGAAAGATACTAGGTTATCATACTGCAAGTGATGTAAAGCTGGGCGGGGCCTGGGAACAAGTCTACTTGTATAGTTCCAGCAGCAATAACCATGTAATGCCAACATGCTGTTTCAAAAAACCTTCGCAAATATTGTTCAAACACAAGCGTTGGTTAGTGCTGTTGTAACTTTCAAAAATGCTGGTCATGTTACACATTATTGATATATCCTTCGGGGTCATGTTACCACACTTCATGAGGATTCTTAGTCTCGTGCCCAGCCGGAAATAACCTACGGAAAATCCGTCTGGTAACGTTGGGCTCAATTCTGGGGCTTTTCTACTTACGACGGAGTTATTTGAACGTGCCAATCAAATTGTAGTATGTCCAATTATTCGGGCGGCCCACTGGCGCCCTAGTGCTTGTGCGGATGCTAATTGGTGATAATTGAAGCCATGTAGAGGTGAGAATGTCCATATATGGCCGCGTTCAAACCCTGCTGACATGTGCAAAAGCCCAAGAAAGGCGCGCAATGTTACCAGACAGATTTACCGTAGGTTTTTCCGGCTGGTCACGAGACCAGAGGATTCTTGCCTTTTACGGTATATTGGCAAAACTTTATTTGCGACATTGATGTTTATACTGGCGCTTTGCAGGTAGGTTGTCAGCAGTTACAAGACTAAAGTAAACTTGTGGTTTACCGGGTCAATCAATGGCTTCATAGGCTGACTCACATTTTATGGTTTCTTCAAAGGACTTTAATCAACCACAAATACACGCTGTCCGTTTCCTTCTGACAACCTACCTGCAAAGCGCAGTATGCACTTTTTAGACGATTTGCCCCAATAACATTATTTGTTGCCTTTCCCAATTACACACACACACACGCACACACGCACACACGCACACACGCACACACACACACACACACACACACACACACACACACACAAAACAGAGAAGACTCGACAGGACTGACTGTATCATGCTGACAGTGATTGAGTGACAAGTGATAAAGTTGGCTTGTAGAGAGCTTATGTTCAGTGTCTGTGCTTCCAGGTTTCAAGACTTTGTTGTACTGACCTGTGTCTGTATAAATCAGTGCATTTTGCATCCATGTTGTGTCATTTTATTCAATAATTCATGCCTACAAGCAATAATATTGCTACTTATTGTTGTGCTGTATTTCTTGGTGGAAGTTTGCGGGACAAAATCATTCATAGCACGTACGGACACACCCACCTTTGCAGCTGTCGGCTGTGGGTAGCATGACCGCCAAAATGTACAGAAACGGAAGTGTGCAAACAGTTTGTGAAGGCTGTCATTTTGGTACCTGTTGGCTTCGGCTATAATTTGCTACTACATTTCACAGATTTTGTTGCCTTTTTTTTCATAGTAGTACTGTATACTAAATGAAATAGCAGTGTGCTATGTCGAAGGAGTTGAAAAATAATTTGGGAAGGAGGTAAAGGAAGTTTTGTTGCGATGCGCGAATTGATGAAACACCGTTTTTTAAAACGCGGAAGCAATGTGAAACTAAATCTCTCGTTTTAAACGTAATACGGTACGGTTGCGGTTTGACTGGTCCGGTTGAAACCGGACTAACCGGACCGGTGGCTACAGCCCTGCAGTCCTAGGCTGCTGACACTTACAGTTATGAGCTATATTGAGTACCTTGACTATAGCTATGTCCTTTTAGATAGTTTAGTTGCTGTTTCCAGCCATTATAGGTACACTCCTGTTAACTATAATAGTTTCAGTATGTATTCAAAGGTTTTTAGGAGAGAAACCGCTATTGCACATGTCCAGTTTGGTCAGGCAACAGTCATACATAGTCAGCCTATATAATATATCCTCTGCATGTAAACATGGATAAGCATGCAAGTGGAATGTGGTCTGGGCTGACTATTGAGTGCTGCAAAATCTTACACTAAGACCTACATATCACTGCCATGCAGTTCTAAGCACAGTTATAGCTGCCCTAAACTTTATTGTGCAATAAAGTTTAGGGCAGCTGGCTAATGGGAACTTGACTGGACTATATATCCTGGCCCACTTGACCTATCTTCCTGACCTTCAGACTGGTCTTTATCGCTATTATATTGCTTGCACTCAATATCTGCAATCATGTATCTGCGTTGTTAACTTTGAAATACAGATTTTAACTGTGTGTTGTGTGGACTGAAAGTAAGGTTGCTCATTGAACACAGAGAGCGCAGAGAGCGGCAAAGCTTCTCCTGTTGGTCTGAGTGTACATGTTGAATTGTTGCAAATTTACCATGCATATGGCAACTTTATATAAATAAGGACATGACAGGCCACCAGGCTGTGCTCACGGACAGCAGACTGCAGCACGACCTTATTACCCAACTTGGGAGACTTCCTTAGTAGGTGTGAGCAGCATGCTCAGCACGGTGTGTGGGAGAGTTATCCAGATAGCTTCTCTAGAGTCCTTCCTTGGTCCTTGAGAGGTGATCATTGGGTGTGTTCATTTAGCTAAGTCTCCTGCTGAAATCCAGCTCTAAGTAATGTCCCTCTCAACCTGCAGAGGAATAAGCTTTAAGGTGGTCTTGATCTTCTGTTATATCTGCTATAGCTCAATTAAACAGGTATGTTTAGTCTAGCACTGGAGGTGCCACTTTAATTGTGTAGTCTGAGAGGTTTAGCTGGGGGACGTTCTGGGACTTTCTGGTGAAGATGGCTGTCTTGAGGGTAAACCACCCTTTGGTTAGGGTTATAGCTAGGGTGCTGAGCCATGTTGTAATCAACAAGGATTCTCCTCTAGGGTCTGCATGGTGTGCTTTAGGGCATGCCACACTCTTAACTGAGTGATTAGTGGAGACAGCCACATCTCTGTCTGGTACTATCACAACTGTTTAACAAGCTTGGAGTACGTATTAATGGATGTATATATGCAAAACCTAGTCAGCCATACTTGATGTAGTTTTAGTAGCTTTCTATATAGAGCTCAAGGACAAATGGTCGGCATCGATAGGCCCAGGTGGATTATCACGTTGTTAGATTTTGTAATATAGCCATTACATGTGAGCAAGACAAACACCACGCTGTAAATGGTGGAAAACTGATAAAAATGACGAAGGCGTGGCAGGTAAACAATCAACACATGTACAATAATTGCTTCCTGTTTCCACCTACAATATTGTACCACAAAGGTTGTGATTAGGATGGAAGTGACATCTGCAAGCTGAATACCCAGAGGAGGTAGTGCAGGTATACGGGTTTTGTATACGTACGTTACGTCTTCCGGTGATATCCGTTATGATAATCGGAGTTATGCGGTTGTCGTACAACGAAAGAGCTGTGCCAGATGGCAGATTTCGGCACCATCTGTTCCAAGCTGTGTTCATGCGAACGACCTACCCTTCAAGATATGTGTATTTCAGGTGGTCAAGGGTCCACACAGCTGTCGAGACCGCTGTTACTGCTCCCATCGGTATGTGAGAACGCTGTAAAAGCCGGGTCCAGCTTCAAGCCTCTGAAATTGGTGAGATTCAAGCGCCCATAGCGCATGAACGCAGGGTGCTATCAAGACCGGATTTGCACCAGATAAACGATCTGTTTCTGTGCTTTCTGAAAATCCTCACATGATGGGGTGACATCCCCATTAGATTTGGAGCTATAAGCCCGTGAAGTTAACCATGTTTTGTGGTTTTGGTGCGCATGGGTAGCTTTGTCCAATCGTATCTCCTGAACCCTACCACCTATGGACATCAGACTCGAACCGTTGGATGCAGCAAATATTGACGTTTATAAGGGTATGTAAAAGTATTGCGACATCCCCATCAGATATGGAGCTGTGAGCCCATGAAATAAACCATTTTTCATGATTTTGATGCACACGGGTAAATTTGTGTGACTGTATCTCTTGAACCCTTCCCTCTACAGACACAAAACTTGTACCATTGGATGCAGCAAAGATTGAGGTTTATAAAGACGTGTTCAAGCATAGTGACATCCCCATCACAATTGGAGCTGTGAGTCCTTGAAGTAAACCATGTTTCACGTTTCTGTACGCATTGGTAATTTTGTGTGACCATATGTCCTGAACCCTACAACTTAAAGACATGGAACTTGTACTGTAGGACACAGCAAGGATTGGCATTTATAAGGATGTGTTGAAGTATCGTGACATCCACATTAGATTTGGAACTGCGAGCCCATGTGTTGGTTTTGGTACGTATGCATTGGTAATTCTGTGTGACCATATCTCCCGAACCCTACAAACTGTGGACGTGCATTATGCATGTGGTAAAATAGACGCACTACAATCGCGCTTCACGCACCCAACGCAGGTCTTCTCTCACAGGAAAGCCTCTTCAAAAATTGCTACTATGTTTTGTAATGTATAGTACCTACATAGTTACGTCTGATTATGTTGTTGCTGTACTCATAACACAAAATATGGCATAAATAACTTTCCTGCATCCGCCGCTGTGGGACGCAATTGTAGATATAAAAGCAGATTGTTCGAGCAACACTCACCACAAACAATTATACCCGGGAGAAACACAACTTGCAGCGAACAAAACTGCGTCATCTTCATCAACAGCTCGTGGCAGGTATGTTGTGTGTAGTTATGTGATGCGCGACTGTCCCGCAATGTAGCATGTGTACCCCCGTTACGTCGCGCACGCCACAACGGGCGGCTGGAGCTCAAGCCGCCGGTTCATATGCGCTCTGGCAAAAACCCATGCAATACATGTTCTTCGGTATGCGGCGCATTGCAAGATGCGTGTGTACGTTTGCGTGTGGCGTGGGAGAGTCAAGTTAGTGTGAGTGTCTGGCTCGGCGAGACTAGCCGCTCACAGGCGGTACAAATTTAATATGGACAGTGGTTGACTGGGTCGCTTCAGGTATGGCCATGCATAAACGGCACTCATAAACGCCAGAAATTTAGCTCACAATTTCGGGGTAAAGCTTAGTCCATGCATGTGTAGCCACGTTAGCTACCATGGCTGGAGACTGAACGGCTGGCATATGCCTATGTGATATTTATCTCTGTTGACTCAGGACTTAGCTACATATATGCGTTATTAAACCAGTTTGGCTTAAACAGTCGACAGTGACAAATCCTGCTCTCTGCCATGACAAAGTAGTAAATTAGCAGTTTGCTGCTTGCTCAGGCTCGCCCCATGATGATGAATCATCTCACTAGTATCTCTGCATGTATAAACCGCAGCTCGAAGCCTTCAACGAATAGGCCTGCATAGTGACATAGCTTGAGTGATCTTAGCTCATTTCCCATACTTCTCCCCTCGTTTTGTCGCATACACTGTATCGTAAGCAACTAAAGCTAGGGAGGAGAGTGGAAATGATGAAACTGCATGTAGCTGGCAAAAGAACACTTATTTAGCCACCTGCAGATCTCCAGAGACTACGCATACCTTGCGCTGCTTTACAGTTATGGATTGCCATACGTAGAGCTAGCTGATGAAGGCTGCTTGATAAACAGAATTACGTATAAACAGATGTTCAATGTTTAATAGCTAAGGATATCCAGGCATGTGTGGGGCAATTATTTCCTAATCCCCAAGATTGTCTTGTGATGAGCCTGAAAGTATCTCTTCTTGAGATTCTGTGAAATGATTTCTGCAACTATAAAAGTAATTGTATGGGTGTGCCATGTTCTCATGTGGGCTGCCTACACACATTCTACAGGTAAACTTGACAAGATGATTTGTACTTTCTGGATGTACACTGTGCTTGGCAGTGTGTTCGTACTGTCTGCCGCTCAAAATACATGCCCTACTTCGTGGTTTACTTCCGAGTTCACGATTGTGTCTGACCGAGTGATCAGTGCTGCAACAGGTGAAGGACTCCTTGATGATCCAAATGGCACATACTTCAGAGATGTCCTAGGATTCACTGAGAGACAAATAGCCGCAGAGTTGGTAACAATTCGTGATTATTTCAACACAACTTTTGGACTTGATTTCCCTGATTTGGATTCAGATGGAGAAGCACACTTTGAAAGTGCCACTCTGTCTTACTTTCGTGTTCCATTCACCCACTTTGTTACAGTCAACCGCTGGATAGCTAATGGAAACACTAGAAGCAGGTGCATCGATACTTTCAATGGTGGTGTTCGGGTTACTTTCGCTGCGGGTAGTACTCAGGTTCTGCGTGGAACATATGGAGGTGCAACTGGAAGAACGGTGGTGAGGGGTGAGGACCTCCTCTATGGCTACTACAGCATCAACGCCTGCCCTCAACAACCATTATTGATTCAGTACCAGTCACAGATCCCAGGACGACAAACAGCTGACCGCTATGTTGTTAATGATAATCGTCTTTACCATCCTCAGCTTGGTACTGGATTTGAAATAGTCGTCTTCAGGGTTGAACCAAACTACAATAACGATCCATCACTCCTACGTTCACGGTTTTATGCCACACTGTTCTTTCCAAATATAACACCTATCATTGGACTTAATTAGACATCATTGTAACTTTTATGGATGACTTTTATATTTATAGTTATTCCAGTGGCTATCTAAATTATTATATACAGTTTATCCATCATAGAATTTGATGATCAGGCCATCATTATAATTATGAATTATAACTTGCTGGCAGTGCATTTTGTATGGCAGCTAGTGTGATGTATCTGAGTGTGGTCACGTAACTAATTATGAAAAGATAACTTGCTTTTAATGAAATATACTACTTCAGTTGCTGTATATATATATATATAGTATTCATGAATGTAATTTGGGACTAATGGAACTGATGAGTAGCTGTTAACAGTATGAGGGGAAGGAGAAAGCAAGTTCTTGTTAATCATATACAGTAAGTATGAAGATTAATACCCAACTGCTGCAGTTGCATGCGAGTGAAAAAATTGTGTGATTATGCACCAAAAAACACCTCACAACTTTTAATGTCTTACTTTTTACCATATATTCAGGCTTTAAATGCAGTATTCTAAAATTATGATCATCTCTGTGCAAGTCCCAGGGAATAGTTTGCCATACAGCTTGCATATCTATATTAGGTTCTCGTGATGTAGCATTGATTGTCAAATTCAACATTCATTAAACATGTATAGCAATAATTATTTGCAAGGGCCAGAGGGAGTACAAAGCCCACACAGTTTCTGATCCTCACCCTACATCATTATTACTAGTACGCAAGAACCACCATATATATCGTTCACTATAGAACTGTATGATTATTTGAAATGTCAAAAGTTTGCATACATTTGAACAACAGCTTGATTTAGCCACGAATAAACAAACTCATCACTAAATTTACAGACCAGTCCACTGATTCCATAACCAAATTACTAAACACATCAAGTTCATAATAAAATTTCACACCACACTAGACTGAAATTGGATGAAATCCACCCAAGAATGGTCTCAAAACCAGGCATCAATAGAAAGCTGGGCGGTGTCTGGGAATGAGGCTACTCACAGCTTGCTACATGACGGAAGGATTTTGATTTCATTCTTCTTCTAAACTCTGTTTCTCTGTTTGCACTATACGTGAGTTAGATACTTTGAAAACAAATAAATTCAAACAGTGCTTTACTTCCATATGAACAGTCAACAATGCACTAACAGTGATGTATATACAATAACAATATGAATGCACATATCTACAAATCTGACAGCTTGCAGGATTCATAATCCACAGCTTGGATTCCTAACCCACGATCACTTTGTGTACGCACCTAGTGTATAGTGCATTGGCTTAGTCATAAAACATGCCCACACAAGCTACACATTCAAAACATGCATATAGCTATACAGACGCGTATACACACACCTTTCTCATCCTAGACGCCAAAATGAAAATGGGATGGGAATAGTCCTGTACTAGTATATACAAATTTCCCTGCCCTACAATATCTCCACAACATCCTTAGTTGGGGAAAGTTGCATGCATGCAATTGGCTTTCTAACCTAACCTGGTGTGAATATGAATCTCAGTTCATTTCCTTTCACATATTGAAGGCATGCCGGCCTGAAATGTGTGCTTCCTAGTACATCATGTGCATGGGAGTTGATTTTGCAGGAGTTGATTTCATGGCACCAAAGCACACAGATACCCACATATATACCTATCAAAGAGACATATGAAAGCAAAGGGATCATTCACAATAACAAGTGGTTGCAAGATGGTCAATGAAAGTGTCAGGGACTAAGAATCTAGTGGCTACAAATCTGTTGATTACGAATTCCGTAAGCTGTCAGGTTTAGAGATATTTGTGTATATGATGTGAATTTAGAAATGCAATCATTTTAGCGAGCAGTGATTTATCCAAACCTTGCATGTCATAGCTAGTTGCCTTCTGCAAAAGTGCATGCTTTTAATTTCTGTAGATGCACTCTTTTCCAATATTTTACCAGGTTGGTCTATGTAGTCTGTACCATCTCTCACCCTCTGAGACAAACAAGATTCCTAATCCATGGCAACTTCGTGTTCCTATAGTGTATAGTGTGGCTGGGTCATATATCACTCATTGGCTTCATAAGCCATGCCAACACTAGTGGGATTGACACAAGAGTCATCGTTGGTGTTTGTCTCACAGTTGGTGTCAGTAAAGCTGACCACACATGTGCATGCATACGTATCCATTGTAGCTATGTATCATACACACCATATGTATATGTATGTGGACACATACACACTGTAAATGAAGAAGGTGATCTGATACCAACTGTAGTGTGGAAAATAACTTGCTGATGTTTTGACTGAATGCTCCAGTCATCATCAGAGCGAAAGTGAAGAAGTGTGAACAAACACTAAGGATATGCATCATTGGAGGTCAAAGGTCGGTAAGGATTGATCCTTCCTCCCTGCCTCCTCATCACAGTCATCCAGCAACCAGGAACTTCCCGTCCTCCATCACGTTTGAAGTGCTCCTCCGAGGGTATCATCTGGATGTGTAAGACCAACAGCTCCTGTCCTCTGCTGTAGTCCAGTATACATGGTCTCCTCCCAGTGGATCAGCTCAAATCACCATGATGAGATGGCCACAGTGATTGACACAAGATTACCTGTACTATAGTGTAAACACTTTGTCAAAACCCCATAACATCCTTACTAGGGGGAAGTTCAGTGCATACACGCAGCCTAATGTGAAGGTGTTAAAGTTTCACTATGTACTGAATGGCTAACTCACAACATCCTTAAATACAGCAGCCATTGTTTGATGGTACTATGGATCTGGTTCTGACTAAAGCCTCCTCTCAGTCATGAGTCATGTATGTCTAGCCAACCCACATGCAACTCCCTCCGTATGTAGGAGTTTTGCAATGAGGTATGGCTAGTTATAATGCATTTACTAAGCTATGTAGGTCTGCATTACCAGAGTTAGCCCAAATATCATTAAAACTCAGACTTGTTGATACACTAATATACTTGCAGTAGGGATGTGGTTTCAGTAAAACAAGCACTACCCTTAAACAATTGGCTTCCTACCCCACATTATAATAATAATATTATTCCCCACAGAAAATTGAATAATCTCGTGTGCCAATCTAATCCAAGGATTGTTACATACACACACTCATGCACGTAAATATATCTCTCATATTAATTCCGTTCATATGCACAAACATGGCATATACGCGCACACACACACACACACACACACACACACACACACACACACACACACACACACACACACACACACACACACACACACACACACACACACACACACACCTACATAGCCTCGTTCCCAGGCCAATTTGTCTTGAACTGGAAAGGGCTAAGTGTCAAAAACCGGGCAAAGTTCGTTTCAAGCTACTCAGTTTCGTAGCTTCACTATGAAACTTTGCAATGAGGTATGGCTAGTTATAATGCATTTACTAAACTAAGTATGTCTGCATTACCATAGTTAGCCCAAATATCATTAGCCAAGGGGAACTCGGACTTGTTGATACACCAACATACTTGCAGTAGGGAAGTTTACAGTACAAATCTAATATCTTAATGTGATTTCAGTAAAACGACAAGCACTACCCTGAAACGATTGGTTTCCTAACCCACATTACAATAATAATATTCCCCACAGAAAAATGAACAACTTTGAACTTTGCAATAATCTCGTGTGCCAATCTAATCCAAGGATTGTTACATACACACACTCATGCACGTAAATATATCTCTTTCACATGCACAAACATGGCATATATGCACACACGCACACATACACCTACATAGCCTTGTTCCCAGGCCCCGTCCAGGTTTCTGTCGCTTGCAGTTAGTTTCTGCAAACAGAATATCTTGATATGGATGCAAAGCAAGCTTGGTAGCATTCATTTTTGATCCGCTACTCCTACCTTTAGCCAATTTGTCTTGCACTCGAAAGGGCTAAGTGTCAAAAACCGGGCAAAGTTCGTTTCAAGTTACTCAGTTTTGTAGCTTCACTATGAAACTAATGGTACTGATGGATTTCACTTGATGTATCTTGTGCAAAAACACCTGGACCATTCAAGTTTATAGCTGTCACAAGACTATATTAATATTTTTACATTTTTCCCATAGAAGAATAATTGATAGCTTGGAGTGACTTCTGATAAGTAGCTAGCTACATTTAGCAAGCACCAGTGCAATTGATTATTTAGCTAGCTACCACTTGTAGATTATAAAAATAGGTGGACCACTCACGTAGATATCTGGGTATGTTTATATACAACCCCCATATAAAATCAAAAATCCCATATTTTGGCATACAACCTTCTGTTATTTTCGGAAGAACGAAGGTCATGGAAACTATTGTAACTGTAGTTTACAAACAAGGTCACTTGGTTCTTAGATTTTAGCATACTTGAGTCAGGTTTATTCTATTCTTAATTTTTTCCTCGGGATGGATAACTGGGCGGGGCCTGGGAACGAGGCTACACTACACAACGGGGGAGGGCGGGTATCATGTGTACATATTGTATTTATCCAAGTATAGCCAGCAGATACTTGACTAACATGATGCCAGGTGGATCAGTGCTTGTTAGCTATATGTCATTGTATACAAGACAGAAAAATCATTGAAAATGAAAAGAGATGTAGGAATGGCGTGCCAAAAAGTACACAAACAAGGAAGGATATAAAAGTGATGGTAAATATACAAAGCCCCGTCCCTACATCTTCACTATTGTGAAAAGATGTAGGGATGGATGAGGCTTTGTATATTTACCTTCACTTTTATATCCTTCCTTGTTTGTGTACTTTTTGGCACGCCATTCCTACATCTCTTTTCATTTTCAATGATTTTTCTGTCTTGTTTCTGTACTTTTTTGGTAATGTTCTCAGTTACGTTGTGAAGTAAACACTAGTGCAACCACAACTCTACACCTTGAAACAATACTGACAGTTTAGAAATTGTTCAGGTAAGCGCAAGCATGCAAGCACATACAGGTAGTCTGGACCCCAGATCTCTTGTAGCTTACAACACAGGTTTTAGTCTACCTTGCTTTTATGCCCCAGACTTTCATTCTAGCTTTTGAGAGCTTGGAGTACATTATTCATGTAAGCTGTCAAAGCCGGCATGGACTAGTCTGGACCATGACATGAGGGCCTGTAAGCTGTCAAGGCCTGTATATGGCGCTTTTATATAGTGAAACAAAAACCGCTAAGTGGGACCGTGCATGTTAACAGCGTCTTACCTACGCGTTGTCAATAGCGTTGCGTAGCATCCTGTGACCTGGGAGAGACTGGGACTCGTACTCGAACTCATGCTCGCAGAGATCGCGTGCGCTAGTCTCGTTCCCAGACCAACTGCAGTAATTCGTGGTCTCGGAATGAGAGTTCGTGTACGCATGCGCACATAATTTGAAAATGGCGTCCTACGCAACGGGCAACAGCTGCGGTGTGCTGGGAGAGCTCGCCGTGGGTTCAGTTTAACTTACGAAGACGCTAAGTGTTTGTGGACCTGTGCGCTGAGATAAGCAGCAGTTTTGTACTAAAAACACGGTGAGTACTGGAACCATTCTCAAGTTATTGTTGTTGAACTAAGAAGAAAGAATAACAGAGAGTCTACCGACTCTCTGATAGAAGGGATCTTTTGGATGCTGCATGTGCTGTAGACAGACATGTTTGTTAGCGTTACGTTCATCGCTAGGCCTAAGTTTATACTATCGCAGAAAATTTGTGCGGGTGACTGATGAGAAACTAATAATCAACCGGAAATGGGGATAATTCTATATACCACAGTGGGCCCAGTGGCTGGGCTAACTTTTACCATAGATAATATACCCTAGGAGGGTATATTATCTATGCTTTTACCGATATAAAATCATCAGGTGTTTTGAGAAACACCTTCCTAGGCCCTTGCTATGCATGCCGGACAGCAGTAGGTGTGTGAATGAAGTCGGATAAGCACCACGTTTTGCGCGATTCGCACTGAGAATGTTATTATAGGAACGGCTCAGTATCGTGGCAATTCACTGCCTTTCAAACTTCAACTGAAGTAGCTTACGTCTTATGTAGTCTGGCGAAGCCAGACCCGAGCGCGCAGCACGAGGGTCTGGTCTAATGCCTATTAACCACTGACCTCATAACTGCCCAACTATTGTCCCAAATGTTTTGGCAGAGGCAGTGCAGGGACCCCCCTTTATGCTATAAAGGGGAGCTGCGTCTCCCCTTCCAGCCTGCGGGCTGTGACTATATGCTTCTTGAGCAATATCTGCTTGCTCTGGGACTGTGGTCCCATTATAGGGATAAATATCCTCTAGCGGGCCGCAAGCACCTCTGCTTGCTGTGAGACAGCGGCCCCATAAATATCCTCTAGCGGCTGCAAGTACCTCTGCTTGCTGTGGGACGGCGGTCCAGGGTTTTACCCAAGGTTACTCCTCTGCTTGCTGTGGGCCAGCGGACCCATTGTGAAGGTATCCTAGAGCCACTGCAAATTACGGCACAAGGTATCCTAGAGCCACGCAAATTCCTGACTCCAACGTGTGAGTATGAGCTCCCTGTGGCACTGTTGTAGCTTTGAGCACGTACTCCTTTTGGGGGGAAGAGCCCTCCAAATCTTACCTTGGAGGGGCCACCCCTTAGGTGGAACCTCCTATTCCCCCCAAAAGTATAAATAGAGAATACTCAGTGTCTAATACATCTAGCTCAATGAGTGCTCCAGGTACACACTCACGTGCAGTTATATGTCAACTTGAGGTTACATTGCGCTACTTGTGAGTACAACATTGATGAGATGAGTAAGAGCTACTAAATGCATAGCTGCTGTCCGAACCGCCTGCCATTAATGGCTTGCCGTAGGTCCACACTCAATGTTAGGCCAGCCTTTGCATTATGAGATTCAGGACGTCCACCCTGTCTGTCCTTGGAAACTGAATGTACTGATCCAAGGCTGAGCTGTCCAGTGTACTAGCGACTTAAATAATCGAACAATGCACTCTCACTGTACCTGTAGTAGACCCTGCGCCAATGTGGCATTTGAAGCATGCTGAAGTAGTGCCGGCTCATATGATTGCTGAGTACAGTCTGAGCTAAGTGGGCTCTACATTGCAAGGAGTTCTCTCTGCCATTGGCAGTGGCCCTACCACCCCCCACTGAGCCGGTTGTATTGGTGGGGGTGGGGGGTCTAAGTTACTATGGGCATCGCACGACGGAATACCTTTTCAATGTGCCTAGGCCCTGGGACACAGCTAGTTGTTGGAGGGTGACAGCAACCATTGCTCTGCTATCGCGACTCTCCTGATGCTTCTCAAACAAATCTCTAACTGTGGGCTCAACCCTCAGACCCCACACATCAAAGTACTACTCCGCTTGGCGAGGAACCAACCGACTGCGGTAAGTCTACTTGAGACTGCTGGTTTAAGTGAACCCCGTGGTCCCGCTGTTTAGCGTCGACAGAGAGGCCAGAACACTCTACACAGGAAGGTTCCGCCTGGAGTCGCCACTTTGGCTGCTTGATTGAAATGTGCATGATGTGAGATGGCCTTGTAGCTGCTTTAAGCAACTGCCCATTTGGACATTTTGCTTAATCCCCCAGACTCCATCCAGGTTGGACCTTCCACCTTATCCTTGGCTAGTGGGATTTTATTTTTATTTTATTTTATTATTATTCTTTTCTAATGACAGTAGAATGTGATAAACCACAAGCATGATTGCACGATTTTGAAACTTTAAGTGAGCATAATTTTAAGCATAATGACACCGAGGGGAAAGCCTAAACCCATCATTCTGTGAGCACTGACGCATCCTATAATCAAGACCGTTGGAGCATCATATTCCAGAGCCTCACCTCAAGCGTGTTTGCCTGTACTGACTACTGTGGATTTGAAATTGTGGTTATAACCGATCTGACATCATTGTGTTTAACATTGTGCCTAAACTTTGTTATCACGACAAGGACGGTCTGGAAAATACAAATAGCTTGGCAGTTGAAGTGCAGCATGCAATTCGAGCTAGCCTAACAGATCTCCTGCAGCAGGCGCTTAGGTATAACCTGGCAGTTATGGTGCTGCAAAGGGCTTAGGCATGTTGTGGCATTACATGTAACCTGATGGCTGTAGTGCAGCCAGTGCTACTTACTCATATAGTCTGTCTGTTCTGGTGAAGCGGGGATTGGATAATATCTGGTAGTTACGGTGGGGTAGGTGATCCGCATGAGCTGGCAGTCATGGTACTGTGTGCCATGACATAACAAGGCTGTCTTGGTGCTACGCGCCTCAGCAGTGGTTACAGTGTAGCCAGCATACCACATGATCCCTAATAAGCCCCAGGGGAGGGACAGCAGCGCCTGTGTTAGGTGAATTGCTATGGGCACTATGGAGCCTGGTGAGGCAGGTACGAAGACTACACGAGCAGACCACTTAGGATGTAGCCTGGTGGCCATAGTGCCGTGGGCGTTAAAGCCACCCTAACTGACCAGGATAAGGCAGCAATATTTGGCTACTCTGTGGGACAGCCCTTGGCCTAACATTATGATAAGGCCTACCCGAGGGCTATGAGCTGATGGCGCAGAGGTGAATTAGGACTGAGTCATTGGCTATACCATCATAGCTCTTGAACGATGATTTTTGTCATGGTGTGGGCGACATGGGGGATACCCTAGTACATAAGGTTTAATGCCAAGCTAAGGTGGTTGGAGTGCGGAAGGCATTAGCCACGACAAGGCAATTATGGTGCCGCCAGTATGTAAATAACTATCCCAGCATAGAGCACATCGTGTGTGCTACAGGCATTAGGCCAGACCAGTTCGGAAAACCTTGTAGTTAAGGTGCAAGCCATGCGGCTATGGTTTGTATTAGGCCGCCTGGTTATGGTAAGCATTTAAGGAATAACCTAGAAAGTGTGGCGACCCCAGAGATTGCGAGCAGGATGCGGTGTATTGACGTAAGGTGAAGCTACGCTGTGCCCTGTTCTGGGAACACTAGTAGACGCAGTACCACATGCAAAGCTAGTGTACAATGCCTGACTTACAGGTTATGCTGCAGTGTGCGATGCCATGAGAAAATGACACGGCCTAGTGGATGTAGTGCAGCATGCCAAGCTGTGAGTATGGAAAGTGACCTGGGAGTTATGCTGCAGGGTGCGCTGCCGTGGGCATGTGACATGGCCTAGTGAATATAGTGCAGCGCACAATGCTATAGGTATGAGGCATGACTTGCAGGCTATGCTGTGGTTTGCGATGCTATGGGCACAGGATCCGGCCAAGTGGATGTAGTGCGGAATACAATGCTGTCGGTCTGAAGTGTGCTCTGGGGGTTATGCTACAGTGTTCAATAGTTTGGGCGTGTGACACAGCCTCGTGGCGATAATACAGAGTACAGAGCTCTATATATGACGCATGACCTGGAGTAGTCTGCCATGTTGTGGACGAGTGCCACGGTCTTGTGGATATGGCGCAGCATGCACTGCTATGGGTACGATGCATGACTTGGAGGCTATGCTGTGGTTTGCAATGCTATGGGCCCCGGACGCGGCCATGTAATGTGGTATGCAATGCTGTGGGTCTGAAGTGTGACTTGGTGGTTATTCTACAGCGTTCAATGGTTTGGGCATGTGACATAGCTTTGTGGCTATAATGCCGAGTGTGGATATGAGGCATGACCTGGAGGATATGCTGTAGTCTGCCATGTTGTGGGCGTGTGACACGGCCTTGTGGATATAGAGCAGTATACAATTCAGTGGGTATGAGGCACGACCTAGGGGAAAAGTTGCAGTACGTATGTGGTGCTGTATGCAATGCTGTGGAGAACCGTGCCATGACCTAATGGGTGCAGTGCGGTATGTAATGCTGAGGGTCTGAGGTGTTGGCCTGGGAGTGGTCATGCTATGTGCAGCCTATTGGCACCCATGCAGGGTGCAATGCTGTAGGTACGAGGCGTGGCTTGGCGTAGCGCATTATGTAGTGCATTATGTAATGCTGTTAGCACGTGACAGTGCCCTAGTGAACGCATTATGTAATGCTGTTAGCACGTGACAGTGCCCTAGCGAACGCATTACGTAATGCTGTTAGCACGTGACAGTGCCCTAGTGAACGTAGTGTATTATGTAATGCTGTCAGCACATGACAGTGCCCTGGTGAACGTAGAGCATTATGTAATGCTGTCAGCACACGAAAGTACCCTTGTGAACGTAGCACATTATGTAATGCTGTCAGCACGTGACAGTGCCCTAGTGAATGTAGCACATAATGTAATGCTGTCGGCATGTGACTTGGGCTAGTGGATGTAGCTAAGTGTGCAATGCTGTGGGTATGTGACGTCACCTAGTGGATGTTGCAGTGTGCAATGCTGTAGGTGCTTGACACAGCTTAGTGGATGTAGCGCAGTATGCAATGCTGTGGCACGTGACAGTGCCCTAATGGATGTAGTGCAGTATGCAATGCTGTGGCACATGACAGTACCCTCGTGGATGTAGCATATTATGTAGTGCTATGGGTCCGTGACTTGGCCTAGAGGATGCAGCGAAGTGTGCAATGCTGTGAGTGTGTGACATAGGCTAGTGGATGTAGTGAAGTTTGCCCTGCTGTGAGTATGTGACATAGCCTAGTGGATGTGGCGAAGTGTGCAATGCTGTGAGTATGTGACATAGCCTAGTGGATGTAGCGACGTGTGCAATGCTGTATGTGACATAGCCTAGTGGATGTAGCCAAGTGTGCAATGCTGTGAGTATGTGACATAGTCTAGTGGATGTATACAGTACACAATACTGTGGGTGCGTGACATGGCCTAGTAGACTTAGCTCGGTGCGCAATGTTGAGGGCATGTGACACAGGGTATGGGACGCAGCCTGGTGGATGCAGTGTTATGTGCCTTGCTATTGGTATGAGGTGTGCATGTGAGTTACACTGGAGTGTGCAGTGTGCGACGCTGTGTGTGTAGGATATGGCCTGGATGCTATGCTGCAGTACACCAATCTGTGGTTATGAGACATGGTTCCTGTAAGAGTTAGGCTGTGCAATATTATGGGCCTGTGGCCTAATCTAGTCGATGTAATGCGGCACATTATGCTGCCGCGGTTCTTGGAGACTAAGGTCTCGCGTGTAGCGGGCCAATGGCTCAGCCCGGCATGTCGCTAAATGTGACGTGCGCTAATTGGGGTCATACCAGCCTCGCCCCCAAGCCTGGGAGCGAGGCTACTACACATACCAATACCGACTGGAGCAATTGTAGGGAGGCGGCCCGAGGCAGTTAGGGTAGACGTCCAAGGTGGGGTTGCTGTGCAACTTGTTAGCGGCGACTGGGATGGGAATGTAATAGCGGCTAGCGCACAGCGCGGCATCTCGTCGTGGTTGGAGTCGCGACCATTGAAAATCTCCTGTCCACGGCGCCTGACTGTCTCCGCTGTTTGATTTCTGCGTCATCTCTTTGCAGTTTGCTGGGTACGTCCTGCGCCGGCTACACCAGCATCTGCAAACTCATTGACTGGATGGCAGCTACCTGCTGCTCTTGGCTCTGACCGGTTGCCCGCCAACAATGGGCTATTCCATTTAATAAGCATACATCCCCTGTGGATGGACAGTTTGGGTAATGTGGCCCCCTAGACATAATTAGTAGCCAATACCCCCCCTGGACAGCTAATCAAATGGATTGTAATGCCCCCCTGACACAATTAACTGCATGTCCACCCCCTGGACAGCTAATCAAATGGATTGTAATGCCCCTCTGACACAATTAAGTGCACGTCCACCCCCCTGGACAGCTAATCAAATGGGTTGTAATGCCCCCCTGACACAATTAAGTGCACGTCCACCCCCCTGGACAGCTAATCAAATGGGTCGTAATGCCCCCCTGACACAATTAACTGCACGTCCACCCCCCTGGACAGCTAATCAAATGGGTTGTAATGCCCCCCTGACACAATTAAGTGCACGTCCACCCCCCTGGACAGCTAATCAAATGGGTTGTAATGCCCCCCTGACACAATTAACTGCACGTCCACCCCCCTGGACAGCTAATCAAATGGGTTGTAATGCCCCCCTGACACAATTAACTGCACGTCCACCCCCCTGGACAGCTAATCAAATGGGTTGTAATGCCCCCCTGACACAATTAACTGCACGTCCACCCCCTTGGACAGCTAATCAAATGGGTTGTAATGCCCCCCTGACACAATTAACTGCACGTCCACCCCCTTGGACAGCTAATCAAATGGGTTGTAATGCCCCCCTGACACAATTAACTGCATATCCACCCCCCTGGACAGCTAATCAATGAAACATGGTGCTCCTCTGACACAATTAACTGCATGTCCACCCCATGGAGAGCCAATCAGATGGGATGTAGTGTCCCCCTGACACAATCAATGGCATGAAATGGTGTTTCTATGGTAACAGGTGGGGAACAAATAAGTGTACAAAAGCAGCCATCCTGTGATTCTGCTTTGTGGCACTTGCAGTTCCACAGTTTGGAAACAAACTTCCGCTGTTCTGCTACCACACAGCCTCAGAATTTTATAATGCACCAGAGAAATTTCTGCTACTCTGCTACCTCAGTGGCAGAATTTTTCTCATCTGAGAAATATTCTGCTATTCTGCTAATCTGCTCTCACTCGAACAGTAGCAGGAAACCCAGCCACGAATCCTGAGAACCCTTTTCTTGCCAACACATAAATCACATTGTATATACCTGTCCAAAGTACAGCACTGCTTATTGAACTGGATTCACAGTCTAGCGTATTTTGACATCATGCACTGATTCAGTGGCAAACATTCAAGAAAATTAGTTACTTTGCACTCAGAGACTTTGATGTCCTAGCTTGCTTTGCAGGTATCCCTTCATTGTCTTTTGACTGTATGCCAATATACCAAATAAATATGCCATTAACCGTTTCCTGGACAACCCAAAATATGCTGAACCTGTCAAGAAGCTGGCGCAAGCTATAAAATCCAACATACCAGTTGTTAGTTCCAGCCCCCCCTTGCCCCCGCAAAACAATCATCATAATAAAAAAATAATAAAATTTTGATGATGTAGATTCACTATGATAGCTGAAATATTCCCTCAAAACTCCTGCTAATGTTTCTCAGATGAACAAAATTCTGGTAGCAGAATAGTAGAATGTTTCTTTGGTTAGAAAGGTTCTGCCACTGGGGTAGCAGATTAGCAGAATAGCAGAATATTTCTCAGATGAGAAACATTCTGCTACTGAGGTAGCAGAGTAGCAGAAATTTCTCTGGTGCATTATAAAATTCTGAGGCTGTGGTAGCAGAACAGCAGAAATTTGTTTCCAAACTGTGGAACTGCAAGTGCCACAAAGCAGAATCACAGGATGGCTGCTTTTGTACACTTATCGGAACAGCCAGTGTATAGTGATGTTCATTTCTATGGTAGCTAGCAGGTGGGTATCAGCCTGAATAGAGAATAGAAATGATGTTCTTGTTCCTATGGTAACAGGTGGGGAACAGCCTGTGTGGAGGTAGGAATGATGTTTCATACAAACCACCTTGTTTACAGTGTAAACTATCTTGTGTGAATAACAACAAGGACCAATCCTTTGAGGTATATATAGCCACGTAGCTTGCAAACTTGTTCTCAGCTTTGCCCTTGGACTTGGTGATCCTAAATCCTAAGCTACCATGCAATATTTCTTAGAATCAGTGAATCACTGTTTCGCTACATTAGACAGAAAAGAAACTTACAGCTGTAAAGGCAATAAGAACCTATGATAAGTGAAGTACACAATGCTTAGCTATAACATGGTAGCCATGGGAGTTATGCAGCAATAACCAATCCTTGTCCTCAGATTAAAATTGCTATACAATAACTTGACCTGATTTGTCCTTGGTGTTATTGTAAATCTGAATCTAATCTTGTAAGACTTGTAAGACTACAAGTAGCCCCTTGGAGCATGTAGCACATGACTGAGATGTGGCCCTTTGCTACAATCTGCATGGTATAGGGTCATGACCTCTGGAGCAACTAGTAGCTATAGAAAGAGTACAGGTGTATGCTAGACCACTCAAAGGATCTACTAACTGCAAGAGGACTTTCCATGTGAACGATGTTGGTGCATCCTTGTTCTGAGGCTTGTGCTATCATGATACCATAAAGAACAACATAATACCAAAGATTGGTTGCCAATCCAACCCTGCTCTATTATCCATGATGATACCTACTGCATAGACAAGTAACTATAGAGCCTTGTACAAAATAGCCACTAGGTGTTTATAAAACAGATATTCTTGCTGACAGCTAGCTACCAGTCACTCCAGAGTACCATGCTAAGTCTCAGTCAAATCTTGTACAGTGCTACATAACCTGGGAACTACTACTAAATTAGATTTGTACTTGCTAGCATGTAGGCTTGCCGCCCACATACCATATATAGACCAGTCAGTTTACTTATCTAAGTGGCTTCAATTATCACTATCCACAATACATGATCAGGCGCTCACAATCTCTATGTGGCAAGTGCAACTTTACTCCCTCATTGCAAGCAGCAAAATCAAAAATCACCCCAAAAATTAGAATGAGACAGCAGTAGTAGATGTGTGTGTAATGGGCTTATATAAATATGATTGAAAAAAAAAAAATGCTGTGACATACTTTTATTTTGCAAGCTATTGAGCTCAGCAATAGGTCG
Source organism: Agelas oroides (assembly GCA_949130485.1). Taxonomy (NCBI): domain Eukaryota; kingdom Metazoa; phylum Porifera; class Demospongiae; order Agelasida; family Agelasidae; genus Agelas; species Agelas oroides. Next base: position 1,416,558 of record OX422186.1, read on the forward strand.
GAAAACTTGGAGATGGTTCAACAAGCTTCTGCTGCCTCTTTGAACAAAGTAACTGGCACTTATCCTCAAACACTAATAATTACTGTTGTCTCTGTAATGCATGTGATGACAGTAACTGGCACATGAAATAATGTGCGCAAGCCTATTACAGGCAAATTTGAAGTTTAGAGGCCATGTTGCGTTGCATGAAGTGCAATGAAGACTCAATGAGCTTTGTGCAGTAGGCTATGTTGGGCTAATAAATGTAGAGTGCATGCCGAAGCTGTGGCAGTTGTTATACTGTTGGTGCTGTATAGTTGACATTGGCTACCTCAATGACCAAAACAGTGAATATATAATAACTATGAACACAAATTTTACTTTTTTCCACTTCATTCTTGTTTCTGTAGTATCAGGTAAGTAATGAACTCATAGGAAGTTGTAGATTTGTTATAGTTAGAGTATGGTATCCCAAGTCCCAGAGCACAGGCTGAGCTAAAACATAATTCTACTGGTGTGGCTAACATGCATGCTGTGTAATCAAATTACTCTTATTGATCGTTGTTTTTACAAGTTACTGTACAGTAACAACCTGACTTAAAAACACAGCTGCTCTTCAGAACTGTACTTGCGTTCACTAAACAATTACAAGAAAGCTATACTTGGAGTGTGCATTGTGTTAAGTTTCATAGAGCTAATGTGCAATATGCACAGGTAGTGTTAAAATAGTATAATGTAAATACAGGCTCTCCATGTTACTGTAAGCACTGCTCGGCTGTTGGCAAGACAATTTTGTCCATAGATATTTACACTACTTTCCGTGCAATGTGAGATACTGCACTCGACAGGGAGTATTTTGAAATCTCATTTGGACTCGTGAAAATTCATTCCTGCACTCATGCAATAATTTTATTGCACTAAAACCTCTGTTGTAAAATACACTATGTAGTCAGGGATTATGGTCAACAATCACCCAACTCTGAGTGTGGCTAATAGTATACATAGAAGTTAGTTCACACAGTACATAGGAAGTTGTAGATTCTGTTTGATAGATACCACAGCAAGTTTTAAGCAGAAACAAGGTGTGAATTGGTAGATACATCAAGCAAGATGCTCAACATCGTGACCTATGCTCAGAATGTTGAAAAACTTTGTCTTACTGGTCATGCTATAGCTCCCATTTAGGAAATACCCCTTTCTTCACAGCTACAGAGACAACTGACATCTACTTTTTGTTTTGAAGGCAACAACTAACCACATAATTATGTATACAATGTACAAGGTTGTATAGGTTTGTAGCTGCCAGAAAGCACTTTCAAATTAAAACAAACACTGGATAATCGTCATAATTGCAACATTCTGTAACAAACAATGGTTGCATGGGAAAATGGCACGAGATGTAAAGGTGTTGCAATAGTGTTGCGGCGTTGCTCCTTGTTTAGTTGCTATTTGGGGATTCCATCCTTACATGTGCTTGTTTTTAAACATGTAGCTGCCGTGCATAACTTGTTAAATTCTCCTACCTGTCCTAAGGAACTTTTTGGGGACCTGTTCATCTCTGTCAAGAAGGTCATTCACATATTTTATTTTGTATCTGTCCAAGGAGTCATTATAATTTTTGTCCAGAGTCTCAGTATGATTGTCTAGGGATCATTTAGATTATTTGTATCTGCCCAGAAATTCATTTCACTTTTCTAGTCCTGTCAGGTCATCATTAAAATTTTTCATTTCTGTGCCTCGTGCTTTGTGCTCATCCCCCCCCCCCCCCCCCCCCTACACCTGGACAGCCAATCAAATGGGACTTAGTGCCCCCCTGATACAACTAAGAGCATGCCTACCCCCTTAGATAGCCAATCAAATGGGATATAGCACCCCCAGATATAATTAACAGCTTTTCCAACCCCCAGGACAGCAAATCAAGTGGGATGTATATAGTACTCCCTAACACAATTAACAGAATTAAGGCATCATGTATAATCAAGTAGCTATTTTCCACTTCTATTTACAGAAATAGAAAATAGCTACTTGATTTAGCTATAGATAATTTTTTTGATAAAAAAAATTGAGTGATTTCATTTCTTTTAGCTATGCAAGTTCCACCACGCCTGCTCACAAGAGTTAACCAACAGTTGCTGAAAGGCTTTAGCTATATGCAGGGTGTCTGCTGTTGAGGGTTTTCCACGGGGTTCCACTGTATTACAACCCCATGGACATGATTATACTTTCATTTATCCCCCTTGACACAAGTCACAATTCTGTCAATACACCCCCTGAACCACTTGTACCCCCCTTGACACTAATCATACTTCTGGCAATACACCCCCTGAACCACTTGTATATACCAAAACTTGTACCTACTCATTACCCCCCCCCCCTCTGTACCCCCTTGACACTAATCATACTTCTGGCAATACACCCCCCCTGGACGTAATTCTACTTGAAGTTTATGTACTTCAACCCCCACTTGACACAAATCATAATTCTGATGATACACCCCCTGTACATAATTAAGCTTGAATCACTGTACCCCCTTGACACTAATCATAGTTCTGATGATACACCCCCTGTACATAATTAAGTTGAATCACTTGTACCCCCTTGACACTAATCATAGTTCTGATGATACACCCCCTGTACATAATTAAGCTTGAATCACTTGTACCCCCTTGACACAAATCATAATTCTGATGATACACCCCCTGCTTGAATCACTTGTACCCCCTTGACACTAATCATAATATGCACTGCCCCCCCAGACATAATATTTACCCCCTTCGACACAAATCACAATTCTGACAATACCATACATAATTCTACCCCCTTGACACAAATCACAATTCTGACAATAGACCCCCCTCGACATAATTAAAGCTCATCCACAGGGGGTGTATGCTTATTAAATGGAATAGCCCAATGTATGGTTAGCACGTGCCCACTACTCTTAACGCTAATTAATGGGGGAGCCCCTGCCCACCGCCTGCCGGCCAGCGGTTAACTACGCTTAGCTTGGCGATTCCGCCAAGCTCCATTACCTGACCTGTCCCCACTGCAAATATATTGCAGCTCCAATCAGATCGCAGAACGTCACGGGAATGTAATAAGAACATCCGGTTGAAACGTCATAGCTTTGAATCAAAGCGCAAAGGCTGCTTACAAGCGCCTGACTCGACTTTAGGCATAGATAGTATATACCTGTATATACTATCTATGCTTTAGGCTACCATAGCTTGAAAGAAGAACAGCTAAAGTTAGCAAACTACCTTCCTGCAAGAGCGTGATGGCATCGCTGTTCTTCCGAAGGGCTAAAGGAAGGGGAGGCTGTCTTTTCACCCAATCCCATGCGGATCACGTGATAGGCCTCCAGGACGAAAGGTCATTGATGAAGGCGAATGTGTTGGACAGAACGGCAGGAGCAGCGTTTTCTCCGCGACAGGTAAGGCAGCTTATAGATTTAGTGATGTTTTACTTTACATATAAATGAGCGAGGGTAGCTTATTAGATATACTGGGATGGGGACAAGGATAATTTGACTCCTGAAAGTGCCAGATGTGGTAAGAAGTCTCTTGTGTATGAATACAAGAGACTTCTTACCACATCTGGCCACTTTTGTCTGCTCTCCAAACCTCCTGGTAGATTGTGAGTGTGGCAAGATGGAAAGCGAGGATTTCATAGCACTGATAGAGGGTGACTGGATGTGCCTTTGTGCTAAAGTGTGTCCTCATCACATCACATAAGTGGTTTTAAAAGTGTAAGAGCCAGTGAAAGTAAAATGCAGACAGAAGCATAAACGTAATTAGCGTAAGGCCCTTCTAATGGAGCATCTATTTTTTCTCAAAGTAACATCACTGTGACGTGACCCCTCTCTCCCCCTCCTCATAACGTCATGCATACTGTCAACTATTGATGAGACACTGCCCTCAAATATCAGCTGCACAATCTGAAGCTCTGAGTGAAAAGTCATCGAATAGTAGCCTTGGGTAATTATCCATCCACCCAGTTGGAATAACTTAATCCTATGCATGTAACTTTACTACTTTTATTTGGCATGTATACACAGGTGTCCTGTTATCACAAGTGTCCGGGAGTTGATTAGTCTCGTTCCCAGACTATTTTTCCACACGGGGAGGGAAAAAATAGTCTGGTCAACGGCCTATTCCATTTTTGTTCCATGCGGTTTAAAAATTGGTGATGCAACGTCTTTAAAAATGCATTACTTGATATCACACAAGGATTGAAACTATGAAAGAACTCAAAAGAGACAGCTTGTTGCAGGGATCATCCTTCTCGGAGCTTCCGAACACCAAGAAACGGAGAATCACAAAACATGAAGCCTCTGTCAACATTAGAAAGCCATTATTGACTGAAGCTCAGGAACTTCACACTGCCAGTTGTCAAGCTCAGAAACACACACCACCGTTCACAGAAGTCCTGGCATTCCTTCGTTAGTCCATTCTCTGGTTCTGCCTGGCTTAGTCTCCTGATAGCGCCTAGCCTTCGTAAAATTAGTTATTGCAGTACGTGATGTCATTCACATGAAGCAATGTGATTGGAGTGCCACCATCATGGCGCTTGGATTAAAAACGGAATAGGCCATTGACCAGGCTTTTTTTTTCCCTCTGTGTGCCGAAAAATAGTCTGGGCATGAGACGGAGTTGATAGGGAACTTTTCTATATTTCTCTTTGCAGATTGAGAAGTGTCGAAGCTTCAGTCAAGATCTGCCTGTCATATCCTCCCACGTGAAGACCTAATATATGATGCTTACATGCAAGAACTCTATGCTGTCATGTTGTATGTAGTCATTTTTGTACCTAGTCAATTTTTGTTAGCCTCAGACTGACAGTCCTTCTTACTCCAGTGCTTGTCAGGCATACTGCAAGAAAGTAATGCATGATTACAAGGCCTGGGTATGAGGATGTTATTTTTTGTGTAAGTATTCATGGTCAAATTTTACAATCAGTTCTATTTTGCATCAACTTGCATGGTTGAATTTCAGCTGAACAACTTACAGTAAAACTAATATCAGCCTTATTCTTTATGCAGGCAGGTAATTATAACGTCATGTACTATCGCTGAAAGAAGTCATCTAGTTAGTTCCATGCTGCAAGAGTCTAGCCTAGGTCCACCGCGAGACTAACGTATACAATCGCGAGCGCTAGTGACTCGCCCGACTTCACTGTACTGAGTTGCACCGGAAGTCACATGACCAATTAGGGCGGTACCACATGGGATTGGGTGAAAAGACAGCCTCCCGATTTACAACTAGCGAAGACGGTGAAAATACCTTGCATGCGAAGGGCGACTCGAAGCAGTTTTTTCGATATCGCCTTCTGTTGCAACGTTACGTCCCGTTGTTTCAAGGAAATTTGGTATGACAGTAAGTTTTTCTCATTCAAAACTTTCTACCACTTACCGTAGCGGCAAAAACGTTTCGAGCCGCCCTAGAGTTTATTAAGCATCTCCAGCAGCGAGAGCAAGTCGGTAGCGTACTTCGTACTGTAGATTTTTGGTTAATAGTCTGCGGGGACATTCGTGTGCTTACTGTGGCCTACAAAGTGAGATATTTCAACCGGTTTTCCTGTACACATTCACTACCCTCCCTGCTTCATATTCAGTAGGTTTTGTTGTGTAGCCATCACGCGGTGTATGGCCTTGTTCCAGCCCTAGGACCATAGATACTAATATAGTATCTATACTAGGACCCCCTCCCTTCCGTAACTCGCGCCCCCCTAAGCGCTCGAAATCGCACAGCCATAGTTCAAAAGTAACGTTAGCAGGCATAAGACTAGCCTCATCCCCAGGCTCTCTCCTCAAAAACGGGGGGGAGGAGAGAGCCTGGTAACATTCGCGAGAAAAGCTGTCGACTTCCGGCGCGTCATCATTCATGTGATCAACGAAGGACGCTCCCACTTTAGGTAATAATTGTCATGTGATTTATAAGCTGCCATGGTACTATACCTGGTATCAGCGCAAGCTATTTACAATTTCGCTCCTCGTCTTTGAGGCATCCGCAGCTCTGTTGAGTTCCGTGACGCACTTTGTACATGTAAACTCGGAGCTGCGAAGTATGGTGAGCGAGTCGGTCCCGCAACCAACTACAGCAAACTTCGATCTTGGACTCTCTGGACTTGCGCCCCTTCCGCACATCCGAAAACTGTTTTTCACCAACCTTCGAGGTGTAGTCTACGCTTATAAGTTCATTTTCGAGTGGACAAAATGTCACGTGTACACGTGGTTTCGTTCTGCAATCTGATTGGTACCGCCAGAGCAAGGCGCCGGAAGTCGACAACTTTTCCCGCGGATGTTACCAGGCTCTCTCCTCCCCCCCCCCCCCCCCCCCCCACCCCCCTCCGTTTTTGAGGAGAGAGCCTGGGGACGAGGCTAGCATAAGACGTAGTCTGGCGAAGCCAAACCCAAGCGCGCGGCGCGAGGGTCTGGCTGGAATGTGTAATAAGTGGTTATTATCAGCTTATGAATGTTATTATAATGCGGGAATCGATGTACAGCCCTTCTGCCTGCGTCTGAAACGCTATTGACAAGCAATACGATATCTTGGCCGTGTCAGTAGTCAATACTGGCGGTGAACTCCCAGGGCTGACCATATCAAACTGAAGGGGTAGGAGCCAAGCGGAGACACTTCCTTTAGGGGAGGCTGTCTTTTCACCCAATCCCATGTGGTACCGCCCTATAACTTCGGGTGCAACTCAGTACAGTGAAGTCGGGCGAGTCACTAGCGCTCGCGATTGTATACGTTAGTCTCGCGGTGGACCTAGGCTAGACTCTTGCAGCATGGAACTAACTAGATGACTTCTTTCAGCGATAGTACATGACGTTATAATTACCTGCCTGCATAAAGAATAAGGCTGATATTAGTTTTACTGTAAGTTGTTCAGCTGAAATTCAACCATGCAAGTTGATGCAAAATAGAACTGATTGTAAAATTTGACCATGAATACTTACACAAAAAATAACATCCTCATACCCAGGCCTTGTAATCATGCATTACTTTCTTGCAGTATGCCTGACAAGCACTGGAGTAAGAAGGACTGTCAGTCTGAGGCTAACAAAAATTGACTAGGTACAAAAATGACTACATACAACATGACAGCATAGAGTTCTTGCATGTAAGCATCATATATTAGGTCTTCACGTGGGAGGATATGACAGGCAGATCTTGACTGAAACTTCGACACTTCTCAATCTGCAAAGAGAAATATAGAAAAGTTCCCTATCAACTCCGTCTCATGCCCAGACTATTTTTCGGCACACAGAGGGAAAAAAAAAGCCTGGTCAATGGCCTATTCCGTTTTTAATCCAAGCGCCATGATGGTGGCACTCCAATCACATTGCTTCATGTGAATGACATCACGTACTGCAATAACTAATTTTACGAAGGCTAGGCGCTATCAGGAGACTAAGCCAGGCAGAACCAGAGAATGGACTAACGAAGGAATGCCAGGACTTCTGTGAACGGTGGTGTGTGTTTCTGAGCTTGACAACTGGCAGTGTGAAGTTCCTGAGCTTCAGTCAATAATGGCTTTCTAATGTTGACAGAGGCTTCATGTTTTGTGATTCTCCGTTTCTTGGTGTTTGGAAGCTCCGAGAAGGATGATCCCTGCAACAAGCTGTCTCTTTTGAGTTCTTTCATAGTTTCAATCCTTGTGTGATGTCAAGTAATGCATTTTTAAAGACGCTGCATCACCAATTTTTAAACCGCATGGAACAAAAATGGAATAGGCCGTTGACCAGACTATTTTTTCCCTCCCCGTGTGGAAAAATAGTCTGGGAACGAGACTAATCAACTCCCGGACACTTGTGATAACAGGACACCTGTGTATACATACCAAATAAAAGTAGTAAAGTTACATGCATAGGATTAAGTTATTCCAACTGGGTGGATGGATAATTACCCAAAGCTACTATTCGATGACTTTTCACTCAGAGCTTCAGATTGTGCGGCTGATATTTGAGGGCAGTGTCTCATCAATAGTTGACAGTATGCATGACGTTATGAGGAGGGGGAGAGAGGGGTCACGTCACAGTGATGTTACTTTGAGAAAAAATAGATGCTCCATTAGAAGGGCCTTACGCTAATTACGTTTATGCTTCTGTCTGCATTTTACTTTCACTGGCTCTTACACTTTTAAAACCACTTATGTGATGTGATGAGGACACACTTTAGCACAAAGGCACATCCAGTCACCCTCTATCAGTGCTATGAAATCCTCGCTTTCCATCTTGCCACACTCACAATCTACCAGGAGGTTTGGAGAGCAGACAAAAGTGGCCAGATGTGGTAAGAAGTCTCTTGTATTCATACACAAGAGACTTCTTACCACATCTGGCACTTTCAGGAGTCAAATTATCCTTGTCCCCATCCCAGTATATCTAATAAGCTACCCTCGCTCATTTATATGTAAAGTAAAACATCACTAAATCTATAAGCTGCCTTACCTGTCGCGGAGAAAACGCTGCTCCTGCCGTTCTGTCCAACACATTCGCCTTCATCAATGACCTTTCGTCCTGGAGGCCTATCACGTGATCCGCATGGGATTGGGTGAAAAGACAGCCTCCCGTTGTAAATCTAGCCTCGAACCCAGGCTCCAAAGCTGCGAGACAGAATCCGGAACGGAAAGCCTGGGTTCGAGGCTATTGTAAATCAGTCTCCACGACTTTATTTTTGGTTACAAAAAAGTTCGATAACTAGTACCGTAACGGCTGAGTTCAAAGTTCAAAGTGAATAGCACATGCGCGTTCAATTAGGAATTACGGTATCTTAATTTATTGCTACGCGCGCGCCGTACGCACAGAACAGTTAGCCTCGTTCCCAGGCTCTCCCCAGAGCCTGGGAACGAGGCTACCCGCCACCTTAACGGCTCACCTTTGACCTCTAGATGGGCATCAATTAGGATACTGTGTGAGTTGACCCACATCACACATGAGGTGACATGTACGCGGAATGGTGAGTTCCATCTATTATAGTTAAACGGTAGATTACAGATACAGAGTTTTAAATTGGGCTGTTGGATCTATTACCGAATTTAATATTTAGATGTAACCAGAAGGGAGTTGCCTGGCTTTGCTTTACTAAATAGGCTAGGTCTGACAGTATAGTCTCGTGCCCAGACTACTTTTCGTCTAGCTGGAAAATAGTCTGGTGAACTGCCTATACCGTTTTGGTTCCAATATTTTGAAGGTAGTGGCTAGAGAGCCGGTAGTGGAAATTAAATTCTAGGGTCGATAACTTCTGATAGCAAACTCCAATTTTAATGAAACTAGTATCAGTAGATAGAGCTTTAAAAGAGCTACAAAAGCAAGCTGTTTAGTACAGGCGCCGTACTTAGTAAAATTCACTTCGCATAATTATCTTAAAGTACCGGTACCGGTACTTTAAGCGTTTGTATTTGTATTTACAACAATATACGGCACAACCTAATGAAAAGGGTATCATTTTGTAGCTCTTTTAAAGCTCTATCTGCTGACATTAGTTTCATTAAAATTGGAGTTTGCTATCCGAAGTTATCGTACCTATATAGAATTTAATTTCCACTACCGGCTCTCTAGCTACTGCGTATTTTGAAATCACCGTGATGTCACGTCAACTGGATTCTGAATTCAAAAGCGCTCTAGTAAACAGCGAACTCCGAGACAGCCTACTCGTGCTCCTTTCGATAGATACAATAGCCTAGTCTACACGCGGCAGCTAGGGTTGCCCGATCAATATCCATTTCACTAGTAGATCGTTTGCATGCAATGTGGAATGCAATCTTCGATGACGTCAAGCGTTAAATTAGAAAAGAACAATGCGCCAGCATTCTGGCGCACTTGAACGAAAATGGAATAGGCAGTTCACCAGACCTATTTTTCCGGCGGGCGCGAAAAATGTAGTCTGGGAACAAGACTAAGGTCAGTAGGTGCACCGCCACAATGAAATCAGTGGGAAATGCTGTGGATGTAAAAAGTGGTATAAAGGGTGACTTCAAAACGTTTCATATAGCAACTCCTCTAGTCCACAGAAATGCAAGTAAACTATAAGCTCCTTCTAGGCCACTATCTGTTGCATATTAGTTTCTCGCCCCTGCCTGCACATTTTTTGGGGAAACTGCTTTGCTGGCCATGAATCACAGTGTACTTTATTGATCTTGTATTTGGTGTGCAAATTATGATACTGCTGATTTACATGTTGATATAGAACTACCTAGTGTACTGCAAAACCGCTATAAGATGTCTCCGTCCCTAAAATGTTGGAGCACTTGCCCCTAGCCTGATATCCAGGCCACGCAGCTTACCCCCTGATGTTACATTTCGGTGTGCTTCTTTCACAGGGGGTGTAGCCTCTCAAGTCCAGGAGCTAAACTTTTTTGTGATTGACAAATAATGTAATGCCTGCCTGTCTGCCTGAATTTTATATAAAGTCCCTGATGAGAAACTAATATGCAACAAATAGTGGCCTTAGCTATACGTACATATGCACAGAGGTCCCAGGGTCAAAGGTCACTAATATGCAACCAATATTGGGCTTGAGATGAACTTTTTGTCTTGTCTGCACGTAAACAGCATTAATTATACACATATCATGTGACAGCAATATCAAGTGTAGAAGACTTACCTGACCTCTGCAGCTGCTAGCTCTGTGTGCAGAATACCATTGCCACAACGAACTGTCATATAGCCTCATATAGATTAGCTTTTAAAATTTATTTGGTATGGAATACATAAGGCCTGCAAAGACCCTGCAAAACTTGTGTCAGACCCTTGAAACCCACAGTAAGAAAGTGCACTAGTGTACCTTCCAGTACCTTTCAATACCATCCCACGAAAGGTGCCATTTTTCAAGTTTCTTTACCTTGCATCTCTACTACGAGACAACAGAATGACGTCATCATGCGCTCTTTCTACTAAGTATTCGCAATTGTGTAGGAACCAATTCTGGATTGATATGGTGTACTGATTAGTGACAGTCGTAATATTCAGCCCCTTTTTGCATTCAAGTGGGACACGGCTTGTAAACACAGTTCACCAGACCCTTCCTTATTTGCTTAAGAGACTAGCTACCCTGAGAGTCGGTGTGTATGCTGGTTCAACATGCAATTGCTGTTTACTGTGCAGGGTCGTAAAAAGAAGCCATTCATAGACAAGAAGAAGGCTCAGCGGTTTCAGCTGGTTCCTCGTAGCCAGCATGACCCACTGTGTGGAGATACAGAGGAGACGCAGTATGTGCTCAAACCAGCTGAGGTACATAATGAAAGTGTAATGAGCCCATTTATCTAGCAATGACTTGAGTTTGATGGGTGAATGTGGATTAGCTGAATAGTGCATGTGGATTTATCCTGCTAGTCCTATACAGCAAAGGAATTGGAAATCAGAGCCTTAAGGATATGGTCTAGCTTCTTTTACAGGTTAAAGGCAATGAGTGAACAATTTAGCACCAAGTATGCAGTGGCTTACATGAAATGATAACACCAGGTGATCCTTCTATGGATAGCCTCATTCCCAGGCCTTTCTGGGTTCCAGATTTTGATTGCTTGCAAAAAACGAAGAGGAAGATTTCATTGTTGGGGGATGACGTCAGGTAGACAAAGGGTAGACACATGGGGGAGGGGGACAGTGTCCAATTGTTGTAACTCACAATCCTTGTGTTGATCAGCTTCGAGTCTACTGAACAACAAGCTGTATTAATGCTGCTTTGGATGTTCTGGTCTCTGCACAAGATATTACAAGTAGGGCCTCGAGATTCTTCATCGGGCACTGCCCCCTGTGTGTCTACCTATCATTACATCACACGTGCATGTGACGAGATCTCCCAGGCCTTCCCCCTTTTTGTAAGTGACAAAAACTGGATGGTGGCAAAGACTGAGGCTATGCAAAATTGATTAATTCAGTCCACAATATACCATAGACTCTGGTTAATAAGCGCATGCGCTTATAAGTGTAAGTGGTAAGCAAATATGCACCTAGTAGAGGATACGCGCTAAATAATGCAATGAAACCCACGCCCTACAGGCGGGCATGAGTGTAGTAATGCAGTAGATTGTTAGACACGTATCAACGTAAACTCTGAAGACTCCATCCTCCTCAAGGAGACCATGATTTGCAGCCATTGTGTTTTCAAGGAGATATGCAGGACTCCACGCATCGTACAGGAGAAATTTTGAATAGATATCATGCTTAATTAGACTTATATGCAATACAAGTCGGTTTTTGCTTAAACTTAGGTCATACGCTGACAGCTCTGTATCACGTGTTACCATCTTGAATGGCAAACCTGAACAACAGAGGCCACAAATTGACTTATTTTGTGTACAAGTGGTTCACATTTCCACAATGTCTTAGCCACCATTGAAGCTAACAAGCCATCTTCAAGGTTTCTTAGAGTTGTGAGTTCACAAACGCTGCTGCTGAAACACTCACAATATTGCTGATTCTCCGTACACTGCCTGTTTCATGACACAATTAATGCATAAGGTCAAAGGTCAATACAGCTAATACTGATGTGTGTAAGCATGTGAAGAAATCTTGGTGGGCATTACAGCAACATGGGTGTGGGTATGCATGTACAACATATGTGTGTATATATGTATAATATCATAGCCTAATTGCATGGCCTAAACCTTTCCCATGGCCAAAAACAAGGGTCTGATGACTCCGAACAAAAAGTCATTCGACGTTCACAACATGCAATTATTGAAGATCACACACACACACACACACACACACACACACACACACACACACACCATCAAACTGTCAGGTTCCACCTGTGCTGAACAGAGTGGAGCGGCTTCAGGAGCAACACAAGTATGGCATCCACTTTGATGATGACTATGACTACTTGCAACACTTGAAAGAGCCAAGGATGTGTGAGGTGATGGAACCAGTGCTCCAGGAACAGGACAGGAGGAAAAAGGTTCGTAGTTTGGGCAAGAACTCCACAGCTCCACATGCACTGGTTAGTTCAGTACTGCTGCATGGGTGCATATTCTCTGATAATCTCACAACATTTTTCTAGTACATAGATAATTATTTTTTGGCTAGTATTTGTATTAAAAAGCTCTGTCGTATTCTCACTTACACGGACTTTTGACAAATACTGTATAGCGGGTTATTTCCGTGGGGTGCTAATTTTCGTTATTTTCGTGGTTAACCCAGGTGTCACAAACTTTTCACCCACTAAATTTTCCACCTACACTGCAGCTCTGTCTACACGTGCTAAAAGTCTGACCGGCGATGTTTTGTTATGGCTCTTTTTTGCTACTTGCGCCCTGTTGACAGTGCCCTTGATCCACAGGGTCCCCTTTCTCAAGCTGTCCCACGTGTGGTGATTGAGGAAGTGTTTTTTGGCTACTGTTGGTCTCCAAAAGGCTCACTCTTATTCTCACTTACGCTGACATTTCAGTAATACTTAATGAGCATGTGCACATATATCATGTGCATCAACACATACATGTATAAAGGTAACACCGTGTTCATTGTGTTTGTTAGGCTGTTTGTTAGACTGTTTGTTAGACTGTTTGTTACCACTGGGGAGGTGCCTCTACATCATGGGGCAAGTCTGAGCGAGCAGCACATTGCTGATTTAAAATTTTGTCATGGCACACAAACTATGCAAAGCAGCAGGGTCTAGCTTTGTTCCCAGGCCTCCCTTGTTTTACCTTCCGGTTGTCTTCCCAATAATACACGGAAGTGGAAGAACGGCAAAAAAACGGGGAAGGCCTGGGAGCATTCATCATGTGAATGACGTCAGGTGGATACACGGTGGATGTAGGAGGGGGGGGGGGGGGGGGGGGTGGGGGGGGAAGGGGTCCAACTGCCAAAACAACACACTGGATCATCAGTTTGAGCGCGCTACTGCAGGTTTGGACTCCAGACCTTAGCGTGAACGAAACTACTCGTCTTGCTTTCAAGTTTAGTGCGTACATATTTGTATATCGGCCCCTCCCTCCCTACGTCCACGTCACGTCCACTCATGTGATGAATGCTCCCAGGCTTTCCCCATTTATCGCTGCTCTTCTGCTCCAGTTTATTGTTGTGAACAGAAATGGAAGGTAAAAACGGGGAAGGCCTGGGAACAAGGCTAAGCAAGGTCTGTCACTGTCTGAGCTGGGAAGATAAGAGAGATAATCTGTGGTGTCCCTCTCTCACAGCTTCCTCAGGAGTTGTTTGGCTCTGATGTCATTGTGGAAGGACAGCTAAACAAAGTACTGCCTGTGTCAGGTATGTAGGCTGGTAAAGAGGGAGCATCTGCCATATCCAGTTTTGGTGTATTTTTTACGTAAACAAAGTACATGTGTTTTGCCTGTATCAGGTATGTATGGTGTATTGTATAGCAATGTATCCAGGCCATGTACGAAAGGATGAAGTGGCCTGGTGAATCGTTCATTGTAGACAGATTGACATGGCACAGGTTTGCCAATTTGCCACCTGAGTGATGGATGAATTGCTGGTAGTTTAAATAATTGCTTATAGGCTACTTGTTATAATCCGCAAAATTCACAGTTTTCCAACTACTTCTTATGTACCCATAGCTTAGCCAAGAGCGCATAAGAACAGGCGGCTAGAGTAAGAGCGTGTAACTCCAATAGAAGCCCGTAGTCCTGGCAAAATTATTGAACCGTACTAAAAATAGAACACACGGTCACGTGCGTGCTTAGCAACAATGCATAATGGCTTATGTCAACGCAGCATGCGCAGGGCGTGTTAATATTTTTAGTACTGGCGGTAAATTCCGCGCGGTTTCGAATTTTACGTAGTTACACGCTCTTACTCTAGCCGCCGTTCTTATGCGCTCTTGCTTAGCCTTGTTCCCAGGCCTTCCCACTGTCCAGTTTTTGATCGCTTGCAGAATGCAAAAACGAAAGGGGAAAGGCCTGGTCCATTTTATCATGTGAATGACATCATTGTCTACCTAGGTAGACAGAAGGGGGGAGGGGTCCCCCATCGAAAGAACGTGTTTTGAATAGAGAAAGGCAAAAGAGCTGGTAATCCATGCAGTCCAGGTTCCTTGGCTTAAGCCACCAGCACTCCAACCACTGAGCCACAATCACCAAGCAATTACTAGCCCCAATGCACTTGTCAATCTGTCTACAATGTACATTTCACCACGCCACTTCATCCTTTCATTGCTACATTGCTCCTTGGCATTTTCAGTGACAGCCTTTTTCAGCAACAACTTTGTTTTTACCAGTCAGAAAGTTTCATCTGATCAACAGACAGACGTTTCAATATTTTTTACTTTCATCTATTTTGCTTCATACCACCATGTATTTAATGTAGCCTCGTTCCCAGGCCATTCCCGCCTCCAGTTTTTGATCGCTTGCAGTATGCAAAAACGGAGGGGGAAGGCCTGGGAGAAAGGGTCACGTGCGTGACGTCAGGTAGACGTGAGGGTAGACGTGAGGGGGGGCGGTGCCCGACGAAGAATCTCGAGGTCCTTCTTGTAATATCTTGTCCAAGAACTTGAGACTGTAATGTTAGAAAGACAGCGTCAATGCAGCTCGTTGTTCGGTAGACTCGAGGCTGACCAACGCCAAGTTTGTGAGTTACAACAATCGGGCACCCCTCCCCTCACGTCTACCTGACGTCACGCACGTGACTCTTTCTCCCAGGCCTTCCCCCTCTGTTTTTACGTACTGCAAGCGATCAAAAACTGGAGGCGGGAACGGCCTAGGAACGAGGCTATATTTAATGTCCTAATCATATCTGTGCACCGATTCCAGGTCCTCAGCCAGACTGGGATCCTGACATTGTGGCTGCCCTCGAGAGGGTTGAGGTGACCTCTGACCCTGAAGAAGAGGAGGAGCTGGAGGATGACTTTGTGCTGATGGTAACACTGTTGCTTATCTATTATTTGAGCGTATGACTGCCACTTTGTGATGCATGGTGATTCATAAGCTCCTTTCTACTGCAGGGAAAGTTTTAAACTTCAAAGCTGTTTTTAGACCTGCGTAAATGAAAAGAGGATGTCCTGTTACCAACTGTTTTGCTTACTTGAAATGTTGTTTGATTGATTGCTTTGCTACAACTTCCTAACACGGAATAACATGCATTAGGAGACGTATCGTGGTCGTACTACAAGTTAATACATTATTACGGAATAAAAGTATCATTTACATTTTTCATTACATTATGGTATCTAAATAGACATGTCAACGCAATTTTCAAGGTGTAACGACATCTAACATTTGTGCAAGCTAATACATTGGGGGCATGCAATAACACTCCTGTTTAGGAGGTGGGTTTGAATGGTAAGTGGGTACTTAGCAGGTGGGATGGGGAGGGGAGTTTGACCACATACTGCTCCAAGAAAATGATTTACTTTGAGAAATCATACTGAGGCCATTTTGAACCCAAATATGCTGCTAGAATCTTTCTTCTGCACATGGTTCTTGGCGGACGAAATCAGTAGTGTCCAAAGTATGGTCACTACTGAGTGAAATACACAACCAACCCTACAGAATTTGCAACTAACCTGTAGCTAGGTGCATGTACAACTAGTAAGTGGATACTAGACATCAAACACTAAGTATGGGGATCAGTGATGGTCTGTTGTCTACTCATGCATTGTCACTTTATCTGCAGGCAAATGGTGGAGAGCCAGGCGTCCCAGTTTATGTCACAGAACAAATCGTGTGAGTGAGTGCTACTTACAACTAATCATATGGCTATATCACTGGCTGCTTTATAAATATCTTGCCTCGATCTGTAAATAAAGAAATGTCACCAGGAATTGAACCCTGGGTTCTTGCCTTGAGCTATACAGTACATGTGCCAAGCTACGAAGTTCTGTTTCTACACATACATGTAGCTACATCCTCTCAGCCAGGGAAAGCCCCAGGCTACAAGTTCTGTTTAAGGTGGCGGGTAAATAAATTATCTGCCATATATAAAATGTCTCATTCAATATTTGCATGAAGTGCTGGGTTTTCGCTCAGCAGGTCACATATATAAAATGTCTCATCTTACTAGTTGTGCAATCACTTACAGCCAAACTTGATATTCAAGTACTGCATGGCAAGTACTATCTGTGTAACAAATCTTGATACCATGCTACAGAAAATAACGCGGAGAGCAGTGGTTGAGTTTTATAATTTTTCATCACGTTTCACTCGCACGGTATGAGAGCCACATATTCCATTCTTGACGAGGAGAAAGTTTAACAGTCGCTAGAGGGGGCTACTTAGAGTTTTGTTCATAAGCTGTAAAGCTTAACGGATGGCGAGTTGAAACTGTTAGTGGCGTTTCGCAGTACGAACTCTCCCCGGCGTTTGCTAGTCACGAATATTTTACGTTACCCCCTCGACTAACCACTGGAGAAGCTGTTTATAGTAAAGAGAGTTGCTAAAGTTGTTTACCTGATTCACGAAGCGTCACCAAAAAAATGTATCCACGGCCTTCTTGGTGGGCGTGGCCATTGATGTACGGTGATTGACGATGTAGAAACTTCTCAGGCCTTCCTTCATGCTTTTGTCGCTTGTACAGTAGTACGGCTGTATGGTACATAGCTCTTCAATAAGCTACTACTGAAGCAGCTGCTACAGTGTTTTGCTTCATTGAAGAAGAAAAACCAGCTGGGCGTAAACTGGAAACAATTATTGCGCTTGCGTGGATAGCTTACCCCCCACCTTAAACACATAGCTACATCCTCTCAGCCAGGGAGAGCCCCAGGCTACACGTTCTGTTTACACACATAGCTACATCCTCTCAGCCAGGAAGAGCCCCAGGCTACAAGTTCTGTTTACACACATAGCTACATCCTCTCAGCCAGGGAGAGCCCCAGGCTACAAGTTCTGTTTACACACATAGCTACATCCTATCAGCCAGGGAGAGCCCCAGGCTACAAGTTCACATAGCTACATCCTCTCAGCCAGGAAGAGCCCCAGGCTACAAGTTCTGTTTACACCCATAGCTACATCCTCTCAGCCAGGGAGAGCCCCAGGCTACAAGTTCTGTTTACACCCATAGCTACATCCTCTCAGCCAGTGAGAGCCCCAGGCTACAGGTTCTGTTTACACACATAGCTACATCCTCTCAGCCAGGGAGAGCCCCAGGCTACAAGTTCTGTTTACACACATAGCTACATCCTCTCAGCCAGTGAGAGCCCCAGGCTACAAGTTCTGTTTATACACATAGCTACATCCTCTCAGCCAGTGAGAGCCCCAGGCTACAAGTTCTGTTTACACACATACATGTAGCTACATCCTCTCAGCCAGTGAGAGCCCCAGGCTACAGGTTCTGTTTACACACATAGCTACATCCTCTCAGCCAGTGAGAGCTCCAGGCTACAAGTTCTGTTTAAACCCATAGCTACATCCTCTCAGCCAGTGAGAGCCCCAGGCTACAAGTTCTGTTTACACACGTAGCTACATCCTCTCAGCCAGTGAGAGCCCCAGGCTACAAGTTCTGTTTACACACATAGCTACATCCTCTCAGCCAGTGAGAGCTCCAGGCTACAAGTTCTGTTTAAACCCATAGCTACATCCTCTCAGCCAGTGAGAGCCCCAGGCTACAAGTTCTGTTTACACACGTAGCTACATCCTCTCAGCCAGTGAGAGCCCCAGGCTACAGGTTCTGTTTACACACATAGCTACATCCTCTCAGACAGTGAGAGCACCAGGCTACAAGTTCTGTTTACACACATAGCTACATCCTCTCGCCAGGGAGAGCACCCCCCACCCCAATTTGCATACTGCATGCAAGCAGTTATGGACTTGGGTGCCCATAGTGTTGACAGGATCGTAAATATGGTTACATTGAAGCAATACATAGGCTGATAGTGACTCTAGAGAAAAATACAAATTTTAGGCAGTTTTAATTCCAGAATGATATGTCTAGGAAATCCCTGCCTAAAGATTGTTGCAACTCAGTGGTAGAAGACTGGTGGCTCCAGAATGACATGTCTAGGAAATCCCTGCCTAAAGATTGTTGCAACTCAGTGGTAGAAGACTGGTGGCTCCAGAATGATATGTCTAGGAAATCCCTGCCTAAAGATTGTTGCAACTCAGTGGTAGAAGACTGGTGGCTCAAGCCAGGAGCCCTGTTGTTCAACAAGCAGTAAAGTTTCAAGGTTACAAATATTCTTCCTCACCATTTTACAGGGAGGATGATTCCCACGTTGCTGCACCTTGGTGGCATGCAAGGGGTGACTTCCTCCCCCTGGGTACTGCACTGGGAGCAGCTATGCAGATCGAAGGTTCTGATTGTTCAGATCCAGATCAAAATGTGGTAGGGGAGGAGGAGAAGGAAGAGGAGGAAGAGGAGAAGGAGGAAGAGGAGAAGGAGGAGGAGAAGGAGGAAGAGGAGGTCCATAGAAAGGTCTTGTCAGGTCCTCCCAGTGTTCAAGGAATGATCACTGAGTTGGAGGGAAAGTCAGCTCAGTTCACAGAGTACTCTCTCAGCTCCTCTGTTGTCCCTCGCAATGATGGTGCGTATAAGAGCTGATTGATTGTGTTCTGTATATACTTTCAAAGCACTGTAGGAATAATCTGTTTCTCTACACAAACACAGCATTAACCTTACTGGATGAAAGATTCGAACAGGTATATCACCACACTGTAAAGCAAGCACCTATGTAGCTATTTTTAATTGTATCTTGTTGGGGTTGCATCTTATGTAAACTTAACATGCACCTGCATTCACACACCAACACAGTTCATGGTTCAGTATGATGACTCTCAAATTGGACCACTTGACGATGAAGGGGAAATCCCTTCTACCAACACCTCTAATGACCAGTGGCTATTGGAGTATGCAATGCAGGACTTTAACAAGCATCATAAGGACAAGTATGTTTACCTTCACTCTTTTGGGTTTGGTCTTGCCCCAAGGGCTTTTCCCTGTTAACAACTAGCCTTGTTTTCGGCCCCCACCCAGCGTTTCTCTTTTAATATTGTTTAGAGTGCAGAAAAAGGAGACAGAGCCTGCATAGTACATAATCTTATGTGAGTAAGGTAGAAAAGTATGGCACTTACTTGTCCATGGGCAAAAAGGCTTACATGTAGAACAGCAAGAAGAACAAAGCCAAATAACATACCCACACATTATCCAGTTAATATTTCTACAACAGTATTTTCCTATTCCCGTGCCGTGCAACATCACACAATATTGCATGGGTGTATATTGCACGGGCCCTGGGGCTATGTGGTATCCTAGCAACCACGATGTGCTTTAATTAATTAGAATTGGTACGTTCAAACAGCGAGTTACTTGGTACTTTGTGTGAGAAGAGACGACGCTGTTGTGGTAATGGATAATAAACATTTTATTACACTCGTTAGCATGCATATTGTGGTTATTGCACTCATGGGCTGCATTTTCACTTGCATTTGGCTCGTGAAAATAGCACACCCGCTCGTGCAATAACTCGTGATATTGCATGCTAATTCGTTAATAAGGTATATATCTAGCAGGGGCCAACTGTCACACCAATACACTGTTAGGACAAGTTGAAGCAATATGTTTGCATTTGCTGTCCACTTGCTTTCCTCTCATGTTTGTCGAGGAGAGAGCCTGAAATCTTTCTGTTAGTGTTAGCTACAACTTTACTACTGAATGTGGTGCTCTGGGATTTAAGACTTAACTGAGATTGGAGTAGCAACTGGTACTGCTACATGTATATACAGTAGAAGTGTGAATCTGTACTTTGGTTAGTGAATCTTCAGTTGTCCGAACTAATCCCAAACTCCAGATAATGATATTCATATAGATTTTGTTCCTTAATGGAAGCAAGAGCGCATAAGAACGGGCGGCTAGAGTAAGAGCGTGTAACTCCGTAAAATTTGAAACTGGTCGGAATTTACCGCGAGTACTAAAAATAGTAACACGTATGCGCACCTAAGCACGTGACCGGGTGTTCTATTTTTAGTACAGTTCAATAATTTTGACCGGACTACGGGTTTCTATTGGAGTTACACGCTCTTACTCAAGCCGCCCGTTCTTTGCGCTCGTGTGGACGTTAATAGTGGTTATTGCGTTTTTAGGCTTGATGATGGACGTGAAGAGACTTCAGAAGGAGAGAAATCAGAGATGTTAGTGGAGAGACGTGATCAATCATCCCTGCTCCCAGCAGATGCTCACAGCAGTGGGGAAAGAGATGATGGTGGGAATATGGAAGTGATTCAGGTGGAAGAGAGGGGGAGGGGCTGGTGGAGGAGGGAACAGTGGGACTGTGAGAGTATACTAAGGTATGTCCATGTATTTGGTGTATGCAGACAGAGTACAGGAACCAGACTTGATTAGTCATATTGATGCTTGGATGATAGGAGATAAAAACATCAAGTGTGCTTTGACATTTTCTTAATTGTATGGAATTGCCAGCATTTATTTTGGAACTCCATGTAACAGTCTGTACTGCGTTATGATAAACCTGTGTGTCATCAGAGGCACACTGTTATGATACATATGTGGACCTAGCCTCGTTCCCAGGCTCTCCCCCTCCGTTTTTATTTTTTGTCGGGGCGAGGGGAGAGCCTGGGAACGAGGCTAATGTGGACCTAAATCATATTTCTGAGGACATCCTGGTATTGGACAAAACATGTCCTGGTAGTGGGTAACTCTTTACATCATCTAGGCCTGCCTTAATTTTTGTATTTCACTGTTTGTTCATGTATGGATGTATTCGAGACACTACTATATTAGTTAGTAGTCACCCCCTCACAAAGCACTCCTGTTCCTTGCAGCACCTACTCTAACCTCTACAACCACCCTACCAAGATCACAGAGCCGAGAGAAGAGGGCAAGTGCATCAAACTCTCCCGGAAGACTGGCATCCCACTGGGAACAGTTCCAGGCCCTTTGCCAAAAGAGAAACATCATAAACAAGGTTTGTTAGATGGCTTTATACCAGCATTGTACTTAACCCTTTACCACTAATGTAGGAGTTGGAAGATTTCAGCTTTGTGCATGATGTCACTTAGCTCGGAGGTAGGTGCCAGGGACAGTGGAAGGTGGGTGGTGTGACTTGAAGGGTGACTTGAAGGGTGACAGCAAGGTGTTGTACTTGGTTATAGAAACAAGGCCGTAGCAAGCAGTCAAGCAGGTTGGGTTTTGGCCCAACCACTTTTTTGCAGACTCAAACTTGCTCATGGGCACTTTGAATTACGTAGAGTTGAAGATAGTACCAATATGGTCGTCTGTAATGAATCAGAATCTAGCTTGCCAAGAAATGTAGGCAAGAAGCAATCTCTTAGCAAAATATCTGCTGCAGGAGCATGCCTGCAGACACCGTCCATATATAGCTCACTAAAGTTACTTTTCATACGTAATCCACTGCTAAAGCAAACCATCACTACATACACTATGTATCAGTACGCAGCATGTGCAGTAAACACCATTCTAGCTCATTTGAATGCAAAGATTTTTGGCTGTTTGATTATCTGGAGTGATTTTCGTAGTAAGTATCAGCAAGCAGTGTGGGTGATCTCGTGTGGACCTAGTCATGTATAGTACCTGAGTATCTAGGGAAGTCTAGCTTTGTTGGATGAGCTACAAAATTGATGCCAAAATTTTCATGTGGAGGAATTTTTTTCCATTCACTGCAGCTTCCACAAAGAGACAACCAGGAGAAAGTAAGGAAGAGAAGAAAATGAGAAAACAAGCTGTGAAAGAAGAGAGAAGGGTATGTTTGCTAGGGGAAAGGGTGTAGTCACAGTAGGTTAGGGGGGGAGTGGATTAGGGGATCATATGTATAGTAATGTTAATGGCTCAGAAATTGGGTGAGCTAGTCCAGGCCTCTCTCCTCTGGAAGAGATGCCTGGTACTCACTGTTTGTGCATGCACGTTAATATCCCAGGTCTTGAGTGGATTTGTAAAAGAACCAAACATTAACTATACATTAGGTGTGCACATGTATCGAAAGTTTGAAACCATGTATGTTTGTAGTTTTTATTATTTTTATTTTTATTTTTATATTGAACAATGATTGTACGTCAATACATTGCAGGGTCCAATAGCAAAGCTAGTATGAAGGACCTCAAACAAAAAAAAAAGAGCTAGAATAACAAAATATAAGGAGCAAATGAAAGCTTCAATAGAGATATATATTTTTAACATTACTCTTAAAAGAACTAACATCATTACATAACACTACTTCATTAGGTAAAGAGTTCCATAGTATCACAGAGCTTACAAAGTAAGAATTGACAGAAGCCCAAACTCATGGCTATGTCAGTTTGAATATTGGACTTAGAGCACATTGCTTGTGTTTGTAGTTTGTCACAATAACTATAGCTGCAAAAATGAGTATGTTGTTTTAACCACAGAGTGGTTACCCTGGTTGCAGTCAAGCTGAAGAGACAGTGGTTATGAGAGGTTTACTTTGGTATTAGAGACTAATTGCATAAGGCAACCAGAAAAGCAAACTGCCCTGATGCATAACCATCCTGGCCCGGTTCATCTTACAACCACAAACCCTCAGAACATCTGTGAGCGAGTCATTACAAATGCACACTTCAAAGTTGCAGTAAGGAACTTTTATGTTTGTATTACAACCATGATCCAGCTGATAGTAACCACTAACATCCGAGTGTGGGGGAATTACCTGCTTGCATAATCAAGGCAGTTGCCTCTCTAGTTGCCTTATGCAATTAGCCTCTAATACCAAAGTAAACCACTGTCCTTCAGCTTGACTGCAACTAGGGTAACCACTCTGTGGTTAAAACAACCAATTCATTTTTACAGTATATATATAAAGTGCAACACACCCACCAAAGCCCTAAGTCCTCCTGGCTCTTGAGTCACCAATCCTTGAGTCCTAAGGTGCTTGGTTCCCTGTTACTGAAAGCAGCCCATTTTGATGTTATTAGAGTCACCCACTGTACTGCATTACTTCAATCACATTTTAATCTCATGCATGATTGACACGACATGAATTTCAAGGGCTATTTTTTCTTGCATTCCAAGTTTGCTTTTTAGAAGTCCTCAGATAGTGTGTCACTCAGTGCATGGAACATGGTTGAATTGCACATTTTTAGTGTACGTACTTTGTACTCTTTTAGTTTTTCAACCATATGAAACACTGGTGGAAATTTTCTGGTTCAGAACCTACTATAGTACTGCTGGATTTTACACACACCACACACACCACACACACGCACACAAACACACACTCACACACACAAACACACACACACACACACACAATATATACTAATTACCACAGCATTGCCGTATTGAGAAGAAAGTTACTAAACTGGCCTTTAAAACCGAACAGTTGAAGCAAGAGAGAGCTCTGGCCAGCCAATATCATACTGCTGCTGTCGTGTAGCAAGATCCATGACTTATAAATCTTTGTTGCCAGTGTACATGTTCACTATTTTATTCTTCATGAGAAACAGTGTTGGACTCCCATTGATTCCAAACAACAAGACTCTCAGGCCAAGGATTGAGCAGGAATGTTAACAGTTGAATACATCAATCCTTGAGTGCATCACTAAAACTGGCCTTTAAGACTATAAGGCTTATATTTGTGTTAACATTTGTAAATGCCCGAAGAAGGTCCCTTGGGACAAAATGTTGCAAGTTCAGTGTTGGACTTTTATTAATATTCTGCAATTAAGGGCATAGGCTTGTTCCCACGCTATGTGGGTGCACTGTATGCTTTGCCTCTAGCCATTCACTAGTCTTGTCTTGTAAAGTAGGGTATGTACATGCATGTGGAAAGCCATGCACGCAAAGCAGACCCTGCATGACCACTATTGTCAATTGGAGCAGACCCTAAGTGACAGATATACCTGATGGTCAGCTGTAGAGTGAGTGGCCTTCATGGAAAGCCAGTGCTTAGTTTATCTCTACAGTCCAAAACGTTTTTTAGTACATAAGTACAGTCAAGAACTGCTGAGCAAGGGAGTTATGCTATTTCATGTTAATAAGCAGACTCGTGACCTTAACCACGCCCACTCGAACACCCGCTCAGAGCTCAAGCAGCCTTCCCTGCCAGAAAGGAACCCCCTACAAGGTGCAGAGTAGCGTTTTCTAAGCCTGTCCATGCAGCCAGGGCGAGAGTTGGCCCACATGGTCCCAACATGGCGCTTGTACAGCCAAGCCTAGCAGCCACCATGTGCATGTCACCCACCCACCCACCTCCCCCTGTCCCACCCTTTCTGCTGACGTAGAACCTGCGCACAAGCGCGTAGAGACTATCTTTTCTGCGCAGTGTGCAGTATGATGTAACCAAAAGTGCACTATAGGGTTTTAATGCATACTTTATTGATCTCATTTTCTGTATGCATATTTGGCTACTGCTATATAATTTACATGTTGATTTAGAACTACCTTGTGTACTACAAAACAGCTAAAAGATGTCTGCCACCAAAACATTGGAGCGCTTACACCTGATGCTACATTTTGGCATGCTTCTTTCACAGGGGTTGTGGCCTCTCAAGTCCAGGAGCTAAACTTTTTTGCGGTTGATGAATAATGTTGTAATGGTAGCGGCTACCTGCCTGCATGACCTTTAGATAAAGTCCCAGATAAGAAACTAATGGGCTATTCCATTCAATAGGCGTTCACCTCTGTGGATGAACACATTTCAATTCCCTCTTCGACAACAAATGAGTGGCATAACCCCCTTGGCGTAAAAAAAACTGGGAGGGATAATGGATCGACCTGTCACAATTCTGTAACAAAGGGAGAGTTTCTGTCTCTTGCGGCGAGTGGAACAGGTTTAGGAATCTCAGGCGATCATCATGGTGAGAGTGCCATTGCTTTGTGATGACTTTTCAAGGCCGTATATAGACAAGTGGGTGCTTGGGGGTGCTGAAGCACCCCCAAATTTTTGGCATTTGTATTTGAAGAATATAGCACATAGCCACAGCACACAACTGCTTATGATGTGTAGTGAAAGTTAGCACCCCCAAAGTAAAAAAAAACTTTGTCTACGGCCCTGCTTTTGTAGCAAAATCCTGTACAGATTCTAGTTTGTCTGTGTAGAGTGCTGTATAAGGGTCCCAGACACTGGAGCAGTAGTCGAGGATTGGAAGAACAAGGGCTTGGATGGAATTTCAAGCAACCTATTTTAGAAGCATTCCTTGTACTTCTGATAATGATATATATCACTCTGGTGCAACTGAGATAGCTAACCTACAAATTTTGTAAAATTTTTTTTTTACAGTGGTACCATTCTGTGGAGATAAAAGTGGTGGTGGGTCTTCATCGACTTAAAAATCCTTTTTTACCTAGACAACCAAGCGAATGTCTGCTCACAACACATTGTGTTGGTATTTGGGTTTTCAAGTTTCACAGATTCTGAACTACACATGCAGTTCTCTGCATCGCTTGTCTTTGTGGTTCTGGATATGAAGAGTATCAATGATTTTCTTAACATCCAGCAAGAAGTCGCCCAGCAAGAGGACCGAGAAGACATTGCTTCCCTGACCCCAATATTTACGAAGCAGTCAATCTTTTCAAGTCTGAGTAGGCTGCAACTGAAATCACCCTAATTCAATTGGCTGTAGGAGGCCTTCCAGTGAGGAGAAGAAGAAAGTACAGAATCCAAGGGAATTAACGACCATTAAAGAAAAGTATGAGGCCGGTGACTACACACTTAGTGAACTCACATTAGCTTTTTAGTGCTGTCATTGTAATATGTATTTAGACTAAACGGAATTAGACATAAAGAAATTAGTGTATGTAGGGATCGAGAAAAGGCCACAAGTCACTGAATTATTTAGTTACATGTGTGCCAAAGTACAGTTACATGTAATACACATGCAGCCAATACTAAATTGTACAATGTGATATCTAAACAGCAATACTACAAATTTCATAACGTGTAGTAACTTGGTACAAACGCAGTCTGCCTGTATATACTTATAAAAATGCAAAAATTCAAGGAAAGGAAACCACCACGGTGTCACTCTGTGCTGTTGTTGGCACAGCAGCTCCGGGAACAGCTGTGCTCTTGAAAACAAATTGCATACGACCTTGTCCAAGCTGGCGGTGGTACGCACGAAGCTCCTGAACAAGCCATGCCTCAACAGGTGTTCGGCGAGATGGAATGTCTGTCTGAATTTGGAAAAGTAATGGTTCCTGAGGGCATGGACCAGAGATGACGACATGGCCGTATACCAGTAAGTCCCCTAGAGTGACTGATATTCCTCCTGAACCACCATACCTCCCAAACAGTGTTTGTGTGCCATTGAAATTCACTGAAAAGTATCCAAGGTTCATTGTGTAGCATCTAGACCGTTGATTTCCAGTCACTAACCAACGGTTGCTAACTACCGTTTCATTTACAGGAAACCTGCCAGGTCCAAAGTTTGAATTTTCGAAAAATCGCACATTGTTACTGTCTGGCTGAATGTTCGAGAAATTAAGACCAAATTGAGTGTTGAAGTGTTCAAGTGCATTCTGCATTACTTGTTCTGTTTGTTGGTCTGTGAAACCCACGAGATCTCTGTAGAACGACATCTGAGGATCCGCAAGTACGAGTACCGAATCAGGAAGTGTGATATCAGTTACTCCAGCAAACACGGCATCAAATGGTGTGGAGCATGTTTGGGATGCAACATTGTGCACTATGAGAAGCCCCAAAAGTGCAATTCGAATCCCATTCTGAGCTGACATCTGCAGAAAAGAAACATTTACCAGTGATAATGTTTGTCATACATTTGACCCCATAAAGACTAACAATGCAGATAATAGAAATTGCATGCATGCAGCTTCTCCTGGTATGCAGTGCAATTGCAGGTGTTTGCACCAATGCATACACTGCACATCTAGTGTAGCATCGTAGGCCAGGTTTACAAGAGTTGCAAATCAGTACTGTAGCTGACTGCTGAAGTGGAATTGCTATAATATAGAATACATTTGTTAAGTCACACAGTATCACATCGAACTTGTTAGTAATTAACTGCCGTCTTCCTGGCAAAGCAGACAGGTTAGGCAAGTTAAAAGTTTATTTTTTTTACATATCTCTCGACATACTAGAGGCACTAATTGATGCTCGGACACTTAAGAAACATTGCGCTCTTGTTGCGCGCACAGAGGTCCAGCAGACATAAGAACTGGAGGATAGGTGGGCTAATGTTTGATAATGAACACACTTGAAATTCAACTCCAAACAGTCTTCTACCCGGGATTTAGCAAACGAAATATTCAAGCACCTATCCTTGGAAAAAAGATTCTACTAGCAGATAAGTCTGATAATAATGCATTATATTGCGTCGCTAGCCAAATTTGGCAACTGCTGTAGCTTGGTATGGGTTCGTAGGCAAGGCCAATGGAAGGGCAAGAACTTTAGTCTTTCCTTTTCGGAGGAGGCGGCAAAAACGTTACGTGTTGTTTTGCAATGTATTTTCGGACGTGATTTTCTTATCACCACATACTACAAGAGTCTCAGGCAGTGGCGTAGCCAGGATGAACAAGTTACGTGGGCACAGCATGGGCACACTCAGTGCGTGCGTAACACGCATTTGCTAGGGGACCTGGGGCATACACCTGCTATGAAATTTTTTTTAAATTATATACTCTGAGATCGCTTCTGAGGCCGTTTTTGGCCACAAATACCATTCTTCAGACTTACCTGTATACTCGCTTCATGTCCGCATGAAACTTGCGATCGCACATGCTAATAACTGAACTTTGACCGTAGCTTTCTACATTATTTTTACCCGGGCACCAGCGAATTTAACGTGGGCACAGGCCCGGGTATGCCCGGGTGTAGCTACGCCACTGGTCTCAGGTATCGAAAACTATCCCAGCGTCTGCATGTCTTGTTGCTGTGATGATCTGGCACAGTTGTTACCGTGCTTAGACCTTTGAAGTCTGGGGTCCAAGATAAAGTTTTGCCTCTATGCACAGTTGTAAACCTGCAGCACAACTGCCACTACAGCCATGGTCATTTTGCTATATGGTTTGGTGTGAATTCTGAAACAATGTGTCATTTTGTAAGCCAGTTAGAAACTGCACACCTCGATTTTAGGGCTCTAGAGAAGCCATGTAGGAATGTGTTTACTTTACTACTTTGGGTTTTGCCCAAAGAAAATTTGTAAACATTTCCTCGAGTTTTTAAAGCCTTATGAATCTCTGTTTAGGCTAAGGTTTTCAAAACAACTACTGCATAGGTATGTTATACCACTAATGCCACACAAATGACTTACAAATACATAAAAGTAACCCATCTCTTTGTAACGACTGACTGACTGACTCATATCATGAGGTGAGACAATGCTTTCTACTGATAAGACAGCCTTTACTAAACTAACTTGACACCTAGTAAAATTCATACACAACGACACAACTGAACAGATCTCCAAATATACTAAAATGTTGCACTTATTTACAACAAACGTTCCTACATTAGCAGCTATTAAAACGCTAACTGTTGCATGCTTTTACATACAGTGGGCTAGCCAGTCTGAGTGCATGCATGGTCACACATGATTAGGGCAGGTTTAACGGCACGTTCCTCAGGCAATTTTAACCGTTAGATGCCCTGGGATTGCTTCTGAGACAGAGGCTGAGTACTATGTCCACAAAGTACATGTTTTGCATCTAGATTTTGGCTGTATCTAATTTTTAGTAGCGTAGGAACCATAGTCGCCATAGCAGCCTTAGCCGCTACACTTTTTAGCCCTTAAATAAATATTCATAACCTGCTATAAGTAAGGCTGCAATAAGTTACTTCTGCACTACACTCAGCGAAATTATTCTGAAACGTTTTCGCTGTGCGTAGTTCGGCACAGCATGGTGGGGTGTCCATCCTGAAATATGGAAGTGTGCGACTGCTTCCAAAACAGTGGTTTTCATACGAGCTCACCCAGAGAAGAAAGAAACCACAGACAGATCGTGTTCGCTTGTCATTTTTTTTGGGGGGGGGGGGGGGGGGGACCACTGCACTTTTCCGGAAGTGGTAAGTCCAGAAAAATGGCACGTGACCAACAATTTAAGTTTGCAGTAACCAGTAAAATTGTGTCGTTCTCAGGCTACTGACTACTGTGAGTGAGACTACCATAAAGAAGAGAGTGAGTAATACATTAGGTCTGTGAGGGTAGATTTTTTTTATAACTCTTTTTATGTACTTCCAATTTTCTTCACGCGCCTATGATCTTATCCATGTATGGGCATTAGCCAGGTGGCATCAGATTTCCAATTACGCTCATATGTGAGAACGTATAGTTGGCAGAACAGCGTGAGAGATGTAACTAGCAGAAAATTTATGTTAGAAGAGTATCGTAGGAAATCTATATAGCTTATACGACAGCAATTGTAAGATGACTGCCATAGCTACTACACGCCTTCATGCGTTTTCAGTTTCATTGCGAAGAAAGGTCCCTCCAGATGATAAACTCTCGAGCGCGAGTTATTTATGCACGTGCTTACGCGCGACCTTTGGAACACACACAACGCAGCGGCTTAAACGCATATATAGCTACGTGGCACTCCGGATTCATCCGCCAGGCTTCAAAAACAAACGTTGTGCACAGCAGCAACCTACCTCTTTTGGACGGCGGTGAATCTCGTAGCAATAGGGCTACGTAGTGGACATTTACAAAGGGTAGAGCAATTAAAATGTGTAGCTACGGGGTGTAAAGTATCTTATGGAGACTATGCAAGAAGGGGGTTCGAGCAAACACCCTCGAACCTTCCCCCCACCCCCTCCCTACGGGCCTGCGCAACAAAGTATACGAGAGTAGAGGCGTTAGTTGATATACTCGGACACTTAAGAAACATTGCGCTCTTCTTGTGCGCACAGAGATCCAGCAGACACAAGAACTGTAGGATAGGTGCGCTAATGTCAACATACCTGAAATTCAACTCCAAACAGTCTACCCGGGATTCAGCAAACGAAATATTACACCCGTTCAAGCACCTGTTCTCGGACTCTGAAAAGGATTCTACTAGCGGACAAGTCTGATAAGCATGATAATCGCTAGCCAAATTTTGTAACTGCTGCAGCGTGGTATGGGCTCGTATACAAGGCCAATGGAAGGGCAAGAACTATTGTCTTTCCTTTCCGGAGGAGGCAGAAAAAAGTTATTTTAAAATGTATTTTCGGACGTGATTTTATATCCCCGCGTACTGCAACAGTCTCGGGTATCAAAAACTATACCAGCGCGTGCACGTCTTGTTGCTCTGATGATCTGGCACTGTTGTTACCGCGCTTAGACCTTTGAAGTCTGGGGTCCGAGAATATATCAGTCCGAGAATAAATTTTCGCCTCTATTGACAGAAAATCTGCCGTTGAACTCGCTACTGTCGGGCTTGCTCAGCCGCCTCGCCCCAGTAACCAACTGCCTGCACACACACTGCAGGCTTTTGCGGAGGGGAAACAATGCAACAAAAAACAACGACAAAGCAGTACTTGGATGTGAGACACAGGGATATACGCAATTAAGAAACCCGAGGGCTTGAGCAATTCTACTCATTACTATACACCATGTTAGTACCTTGACACGAGCTCTTCCGAGGATGATGAAGTGGTAGTTAGTACACGATTTGTATAGTCTGCTGCAGGTTGTGCTTCTCCGGGAAGAGTTGTGATGGAATATACTGTTCGAGCAATCCACTTTTACTTGTAGTAGCGAGTCCAAATGATATTCATAACAGTGAAAAATTGCGTAACCCTTTTCTGAGCGGAAGTGCCATATTGAATGCGGCACCGCTGTACGTGTCTTGCAAAAACGCGCACCCACAATCAAAATTTCGGCCAATAGCCTTACAACGCACATCAAATTGAAGCGCTTTCGTTCTTCTTTTCAATTCTGCTGGTAAGAACAATCATTTTTAAAAAATTCTACCTTTTTTTTGGTGTTTTAGCCGCTTGTTACAAATTTCACTGGACTTCTAAGGTACATGCAACCCTTACCATGGGAAATAGGTTTCTTGGGATGCAGACTTCAATTCTTTGGGTTGTATTTGCCGTCAAAACAGTCACACTACTGTGGCAACCAGCAAAAGCTCAGGACATTGCAAGCGAGTGTCACTCCAGTACAGTCATTTGCTGCTGCAACTTACTTTATTCCCGTTAGGATTACCAAAGGACCTCAGCTGATCTCAGAAACAAACATCCCACTCCTGATACCTGAGTGGTGGAGGCTGTGTACTGACATAAGAACTGCATATGCTTGTGTGTGTGGCAACGAGTCTTTTCATGTATAATAGAGCTAAAGAGTGTATGAAATCCACAGCTGTAGCTGCTGGGAGATACAGTGGGCCCACAGAATGATGAAGGAGAGAAGTGAGTGTTTGCAGTTGCAAAGAAGATGGACTATTAAGAGATGCACAAACAAGAATGTGATGGTGAATGACCAGTGACTGGGCTGAAGGGAATAGGTGGACAAGCCGTACTGCCCTTCCTATAGAGACTCCAGGCACTAAAGTGCAGATTACGATGACCATGCATGTTGGTGACTCCTGTCTGCAGGTTTGGAGACTCACTGGTAGCTACACTTAGACTCATTAGCCAAAACAAATGTCATTTTCATCATCAGAGTCATCCCCATAGCCAGCTCTTGAAAGAAACAAACTTTTAAACATCTACCACAATATGCACTGACACCACTGCTGTGAGCTGTTGTGCTCCAAAAAATGGCTAGGATATCATAGCACAGGACTCATTTAGATCCTCAGAAAATGTAAAACTGGATGGGGTGTTGTATGCACTTGATCTTTAAATGATTTGGCCCGGTGCCACCCTCTCCATTGAATTTTGTTGTAAAAAGTGGGTACAGTACCATTTGACTTCGGAAAGCCATATCTTGGGGTAAAATATAGGTAAACCAGGCAATATGCATATCGTTCAATTGCTCTAAGGCTGGTCTTTAAGCCTGTATTACTCACTTTTTGCGATTGCAAAATTTTGTTTTTTGTTTGGACACGCTACTTGTAGGACATTCAATTATTCACATACTTGTGGCATTCCGGAAGGAAGTGTGTGTGGAATGATTTGTTAGTCCATTAGAACCCATATTAGGCACATTTTCTCACTGCTATATTGTCCCGGGCAAGCGCCCACCCCGAGCAATCGCCCACCTCCCAATTTTGACAGTTCTGTGGCTTTTTTTGAGGTCCTCCGTGTAACCGCCCACCATGCAAAATTTTACATAGTGAATCGAAAGTAGGTCCGCTGAGCTCACGCGTACATAGCTGCGATCGTTCTGATGCACTTCAGGCGACACGACTTACAGCATCAAAGTTTCGCACACACCCGTCCGTAGCCTCGTTCGTAGTGTTCTTCGCTTGTGGCACAAAATTCAAGTTTGTAACAGCCATTACAAAGCAAAGTGTTTTGTCTGTGTTGTTAGGGAGGGTACTTCCCACTAGTATCTGATTTCATATATTGGAGAATAGATGAAAAGCAACATGTGACACTTGAAGCAAAAGCTCAGGCTAAAGATCACTCATCGGGGACTGCACAAGGAGTTTGCTCTAAATGACATTCCAAGACAAGACTATATAGTGACCTGGGTGGTCTATACTTTACTCTTGGTACTCAAATCACTTTACCTTTCATTTTCACCCCGCACAGTGGCCAGTGCATCTCTCAGTACAGCATTCCCAGTTAGAACGCACCAGTAAACATGCCAATTATGTAAACCGCAGCACAATATTTCAGCCGCATTTTTCGTGCCCACCGGAAAAATGGGTCTGGTCAACTGCTTATTCCATTTTCGTTCAAGTGTGCCGGAATGCTGGTGCATTGTTCTTTTATATCTATCGAAAGGAGCACGAGTAGGCTGTCTCGGAGTTTGCTGTTTACTAGAGCGCTTTTGAATTCAGAATCCAGTGGACGTGACGTCACGGTGATTTCAAAATATTGGAACCAAAACGGTATAGGCAGTTTACCAGACTATTTTCCTGCTAGGCGAAAAGTATTCTGGGCATGAGACTAGCCACGTTGTGCTCAACAGCCCGATTACACAGTACCATGCCTACCGGAAATATACCGGAAGCATGAGTTAGGGACACCTCGCTATAAGGGACAAAATGTTAGTTCCCAATAGTGTCCATTATAGAGGGGTTCCACTGTAGTCTCATTCCCACTTCCCAGGCCCCTGCCCAGCTTTTTGTTACTTACAGAGTGAAAAAGTGAGCCTGGCATTGTATGTGTTACGTTTAGTAGCAGAATCCAGGACATTTGACTGTTGGCCTCAAGATACAAATTTCCAGAAATGGGGTAACTGAGCATGTGAAAACAGTGTGTACCAGGCTCTGTTTTCTCTGCCCACGCACGAGAGCCTGGGAACGAGGCTAGTCACTTACGTGTTGCCTGTAGAAACATTTGCAACCAGGATCAAAATCAAATCAAGCAATCAATGTCCTTTTGAGATCTGATCAAGGGATCAAGGTGACCTGTGAACTGCAAAAATTAAGGGATCAATGATACTAAGAAGGCACAGCTGTCATTGTGTCCTCTAAACTGCCGTAAATCAAGTGACCATGAGCTTTGGTCAAGTGGTCAAGTGCAATCTGTGCTTATCAAACATCTTGATCGTGGTTGCAAAGTAACTACCCCTTGTGTGGTTCCATTGCATTGAGTCGGATGTGAAAGACCACTGTATTATCATTATTAGGTCATACCAATTTGATATTATGTTGCTCAGGTCAGGTCATCTTTCAAGGAGGATCAGTAGGTAGGGTTGAAACTATGACCTGTACCAGCCAACATTATCCACTCTTAACATACCCTCAAACTCTGTCTGCACACTGCATGCCGTTTCTGCAAAGCTATGATGTTTATACCTATACTCAACAATAGAGTACTTACTGAACTTTACTGAAATCGAACAAAATCTACTGTCCCACTCACCCGAGGGGTCCGCCACGGCGCGCCTCGGTGTACGAGATTTCGAAATCCACTGGATTTCACGTGGATTTCGGATTTCAGAATGGATTTCTGGATTTCAAAGTGGATTTCTGGATTTCAAAGTGGATTTCTGGATTTCAAAGTGGATTTCTGGATTTCAAAGTGGATTTCTGGATTTCAAGCGGATTTCTGGATTTCAAAGCGGATTTCTGGATTTCGCTATTTCTGAAGATACAGCTAAAATATACTCATGAACAATCATGAACCACATTCCTCTCAGCCTATATGCTAACAGAATACAATGTCACAGGCAGTTCACCGCTACATAGCGCATAGGGTCAGTGTACCTTTCGGCCAATCTGCTTTCAGCTTTTCAGGTTTTAGGTGTGGACTCTTAACCCGAGAGCTGAAAGGTAAATTTGATAAAGAAGTTCCAGGCGACGGTTTTAACCTGAAAGCTGAAACTTGGTAGAATTTCAAGTTTAAGGTGACAGTTAAACCGATCAAAACCGATCAAAACCGATTGAGTTTCAGGTGAAAGCTTTTTTTTAAATTTATTTTTATTTTTATGGAAACAGGTTTATGCAACAGCAAAGGTCACAAGAAGATAGCTACTTGAAAGCTAAAACTTGGTGGAATTTCAGCTTTAAAGTGAGGGCTCTAACCTGAAAGCTGAAATCAGCATCTAAATTTCACTTTTAAGCCATCAGTGAAAAGCTGAAAGCAGATTGGCCGAAAGGTACACTGACCCTATGCGCTATGTAGCGGTGAACTGCCTGTGACATTGTATTCTGTTAGCGTGTTTGTTGATTGTCATGCATATTCATACGCATACTGCGTGTTCGTTACATACATATTCATACCGTACTGCATGTTCGTCATCAGGAGCTTATGAGCGGCGAAGCCGCGAAGGAGCGTGTAACTCCGGTTCCATTCAAATCCGGATTGGTATTTCCGTTTTGGTGAGGCGCAATGCGCGTCATGCGGTCTATCACCTACTTGAGGTCATGCGGCTACGTGAGAAAATAAACGATGGCAGAATTGCAAGTACAAGAAATAGTGACTCTAGACTCCACAAGACAACGAACAAGAATACTTCTTGAACTTTGAATATCAGGCAGAAACACACTGAAAGACACGGAAGCCGCTGTTATCGGCGTTTTAAAAAGTCGATCGAGCCATCGGAGATACCTGCTGCAAACGTAGACTCCGCTTCGCAAACGAAGCCGCCTCAGAACGGTGAGGGGTCCCGGCATCTTCGAATCTTACGCGTTTCTGAGGCAGATCGCTTTCGCTGTCACCTGTTCGCTTGCCCATTCCTCCGCGGCTAGGTCAAAGGGCGTTCTGAGTGAGTGTAAAATTTCTCACATCGCTATTACGGAACACGTGGGTTTTTATGTCGTCACTATGACGCTTGATTTGAAGCGTGGTTTCCTTATTTGGAAGTTCGTTCGCTAATAATTTGGATTTGGATGGCACTCGGGTGTACGCGGTAGTTACACGCTCCTTCGCGGCTTCGCCGCTCATAAGCTCCTGTCGTCATACATAATACATCTGACAACTGCAATTACATCACCTTGGAAGAATGACCTTTGTACCTGACCGCGAAGATCGGCCGGGTACAAAGGTCATTCATTGTGGTGACGTTCTATTACGTCATAGAAAATCGTGCACGTCCTTGTAGTGTAATTAATGTAAAGTATACGGATATTTGCGGAGTATTTTAATAGAATCCTGAATTGGATTTCCGGATTTCAGGGTGGATTTCTGGATTTCAGGGTGGATTTCTGGATTTCAGAGTGGATTTCTGATTTCAGGGTGGATTTCTGGATTTCAGAGTGGATTTCTGATTTCAGAGTGGATTTCTGGATTTCTGGATTTCACAGTGGATTTCCGGATTTCAGTTTGGAGTTTGGATTTCTGCCAACGGTGTACGAGATTTCTTTCGTGACGGACCCCTCGCACTCACCAGTGCCCGTGTAGACCCCGCCGTGTGGTAGCAGAAGCTCATCTTGGTCGACTGCCAGCCCGCTGTTTTGACGTATAATGGCACCGTGATCTTGCAAAAACACCATAGTGTATATCTATCGCCACTCGTTTACCCTTTCAAACGGTTAAATGTTGGTATAGCAGTCCAGAAGCAGCTGCCGCGCCATTTTCTTTCAAGTGGTTCACGTGCTGCAAAAGGCAGCCATTTTGTAGAAGGTTCTCGTAAAGTGTAGTCTCGTGACCAGCCGGATATTCCGTAGGTTATTTCCGGCTGGGCACGAGACTACGTAAAGTGTAGACAGAATGTCGCTAATAAATTATTCATAAGTCATTATTTTAACCCCGTAGATCCATGTATAGATCAACTTGCAACAACCTGACGGCTAAGTGTTCTGAACGCTCTCATATATCCAAAGGAGGTCGAGGCAAGCTCTTTCTCTCTGTGGAGGTACAGAATCTACATACATACTGTTATAGACGATGCTGGTCCGTTTGGAAGTGTTGGTTGTATGGTACGAGTTCCAAGTATGGCCCCAGTCTTTGATAGCTCAGTCCTCAACTAATCAACTAGCCTTGTCCCCAGGCTCTCCTGCACGACCATCAAATTCTGGTGACGAGGTTAGATTTGTCTTGCATGGGAGTAGTCTTGCCTGATAGTGCTACAGTGTTGTGTGTGTAGAAGCAAAAGCAGTTTCAGATACAACAAGTCTGCATGTAAGCATATCAGTGCTAGGAGAAGCCATGGTCTGGCAGGCAAGACTAGTTTTAGGATTTAAGTAATGGCAAGGTTACGTTGAGCTGACAAACGTGATGTAACCATTACCAGTGCCAGCATGAAGTCAATGGCGGCTTGACATGCCCTTATATGATTCAAGAGCACATAAGAATGGGTGGCTAGAGTAAGAGTGTGTAACTCCGTAAGTTTGAAACCGGTTGGAATTATTGAACCATACTAAAAATAGTAACACGTATTGTGCAGCTGTGCATAGATATAACCCATTGTTGCTATAAGCACGTGCCGGGTGTTCTATTTTTGACCGGACTGTGGGCTTCTATTGGAGTTACACGCTCTTACTCTAGCCGCCCGTTCTTATATGCGCTCTTGATGATTGGTACGTTATCGATGCATTTTTTCATGTTCATGGGAGTCGCTGGTGATCCTCAGACTCATGCCCATGCAGATCCCACCCTCACACTAGTCTTGCGAGCCAGCTGTATTTTTCTTCATTTCCGGTGGGAGGAAAGAAAAATACGGCTGGCACAAGGAAGATGGTGTGGTGAACCAAGTCAACCCTCTTGGGGTAGTACACAACTAGGGTAACCTAGCAACAATCAAAACATTTTGCACAACACCCACTCAAAAATATTTGGGAAAATGTTACTGCAGTAAGGGAAGTGCTATGTAATAGTTAAACATCTCACAATCTCATGTCCTTACTACAATTTGGGAATAGGCCCAAGAAATTCGTCGTTGTTCACCAGACCACTTCTCACGCCATGGGAGGCAATTGTGGGTTGGGCAAGACTAGTGCTTGGTATGTTTTGTGAGGTATGTTAGAAGTTGAATGTGGCCAGTCAGATTGATAATTGATATATTTCGCTGAAGTAAATTGCTCAGTTACTTATTCTGCTGTGTTTCTATGCCACACTAGACTTCAAGTCAGAAATCATGACTGGAACAGTAGCAAAACACTAAAAGGTTTAAGTGCTATCAGTCTGCAACCTGATGAGTATTTTCTCGTGACTTCATTAATACATACCACATGCAATTTTTGTGTCAGGCTGACTGATAACATGATGTGTAATTTAGCAGTTGAATTAGCCATGGCGTCTACAGCTAGCACTGTTGACATTGAGGATGGCCCCATTCTAAACGAAACAGATGTACATTGAAATAGTTTTGAAAGGCTTTTCTGGTTCCTCTGAACCTGATGGTTTCATGGCATGCAGAGTAACTGGTCTGGGACATTTTATTTATGCTCAACTAAGTCAACTAGGTAGTATACCAACAATTAAAACACACTATGGCATATGCACCTCTAAAGAGCTTGCTTCCACCTCAGAGTATGTTGTGGATTGAATGTCCAACTATACACTGCAAAAACAAGTTGGTTGTTTTAACCACAGAGTGGTTACCATGGTTGCAGACAAACTGGAGAGACAGTGGTTCACTTTTGATATTAGAGACTAATTGCACAAAGGACAGCTGCCCAGTTCATCTTACAGACACATATACACTGACAACCCTCAGAACATCTGTGAAGGAGTCATTACAAATGCACTTCAAAGTTGCAGTAAGGAACTTTCATGCTCTTAATGTAACATTCATGTGAGGGTTTTCAGTGTATTGTGGTTGTAACATGAACTGGGAAGCTGCCCCTTTCATGCTCTTAATGTAACCAGATGAGGGAACCACAGATGTTATGAGGCTTTTCAGTGAGTTGTGTCTGTAAGATGAACTGGGCAGCTGTCCTTTGTGCAATTAGTCTCTAATACCAAAAGTGAAACTGTCTCTCCAGTTTGTCTGCAACCATGGTAACCACTCTGTGGTTAAAACAACCAACTTGTTTTTGCAGTGTAATAGGGTAGAAGCATGCAACAATGTCCTGAATGTATAATTATGCTATAATGTCTGGGTCACCATCTACTATTCATCCTTATAGAATCACTGACTGTTGTTCATCAAGTGGTCCGACTTATATCACCCTGTGCATACAGACATTTGTACCAAGTGTATGTAAGTCATACTTACATGCGTGTTGTCACATCGATATTAGTGTCGATGTAAGCTTTCCCAGTGCATGCACTGTAAAATAAAAACTAGGTTACTTTAACCATATTTGTAGGTTATCTCAGTTGCACCAGAGTGGTATCATTATCAGAAGTCCGAGGAATGCTTCTAAAATAGTTTTCTTGAAGTTCCACTCAAGAGCTTCAAATTAGTTTCTTCTATCAGAAGTCCTATTTGGCTGCATTACTGGCACTTCTACCAAAACTATGTAACCAAGCCATTTCCAGAAATACTAATTGATAGGTGTTCTAAAAACAAGACTGGTTGAATTAAAGAAGAAGCTTTGATTTCAAGGTCTTCAGAAGACCTAGCCTCGTTCCCAGGCTCTCGCTTTTCCGTACTGCAAGCGACGGAAAGCTGGGCAGGGTACTGCAAGCGACGGAAAGCTGGGCGGGGCCTGGGAACGAGGCTACAGAAGACCAGTTTGGAAGCATTCCTTGAACTTCATGATGTGTACACCATACCCATGCAACTGAGATAACTGAAATATGGTTGAAATAACCAAAATGTTTTTACAGTACATGCATTCATCTTACAACCACAATACACTAACAACTCTCAGAACATCTGTGAAGGATTCCTTACATACGCACTTCAAAGTTGCAGTAAGGAACTTCCATGCCTTTGATGCAAGCATGTGATTCTCTCACAGATGTTCTGGCATGGTTGTCGGTGTATTGTGGTTGTAATATGAACAGGCCAGCTACCTCTCAGGTTGCCTCATGCAATTAGTCTCTAATAAAATAGTCTTGACCACCATCTTTCTAGCTAGTCTGCAACCAGGGTAACCACTCTGTGGTTAAAACAGCCAATACTTTGACCATAATGCATAATACATCATGTAATAGATGACATGGTAAAACCTGGATTTCCAGATAGAATTCCTAAATTGGTTGCATAATTATCTATCTACTGCAATTACAACCATTCAGGCACAAGTACACCTCCTCTCTGTCCTGAATAGTGATGTAAGTGAAAAAGTATGGCCTACATGTATTGCTGATCAGTAGGCAGGGATTCACCACACAATTCTTAGGCTTTCCAACTCTGTGCAGTAAGCACTTGTTTGTATTGTGCAAATAATACATATGCTTCCTGTGCCAAGAGGGTT
This sequence comes from Agelas oroides, assembly GCA_949130485.1. Lineage (NCBI taxonomy): Eukaryota > Metazoa > Porifera > Demospongiae > Agelasida > Agelasidae > Agelas > Agelas oroides. The sequence continues at coordinate 1,457,167 of OX422186.1, forward strand.
AAGCAATTTCCAGCTACGCTGCATGCCCCATAATGTCTATTACACAGTGCACTTAATAGGGACTGTGTTTATTACACATCCACTGAAGCACTTCATGTGTTTGCTTTCTGGAATTCAATCTGGAATTTTACTCTAGGCAGTGCAAGATCTTGAAGGAACTGTATATTAAATACTGAACACTATATAACGAAAGTTTGCCATTCTACCACTACAGCGTTTACGAAGCATTTTATTTCTGAAATTTACAACCTTGTAATTATCTGTTTACCACGTGCTACCACGTTTCCCAGTTGTTATAATCCACTTAGAGTAAGTGGAAAGGGGGGGAAATGGAAAATGCGAAGAAAAAAGTGACGATTTGAGTAACTGTTGGATACAAGACAAGATAAAAAGTTGTCAGTGAGATTGATATAAAAGGGCAAACCTGTGCATGTACAACCTGTGAATAGCTACCTTTCGCAGTTTTGAAGAATGAGTTCTGTGGGGGTGATGGCTTGGCAGCACTGTCATAATTATGAGATAAAATCGTTGAACTTGGATATCTCAGTCCATAATGTAGCTCGAGGTGTTCTGAGACTAGTCCAGTGAAGCAGAAAGTATGTATCATACAGCTTGTTGAGTAGGCCATATTACTTAAATTAATTTGCTGCATGGGGACGAGACTACAGAAATATCGTGAGAAGGTCTTGTACCTTTACTACGTCACAGACCGGAAATGCAGGACTCGGCTACTGTACATAATGTGGGACTCGGTTTCGTAATGATGGTGACGTACCCACGCAATATGCAGCCAGTACAGATGCCTAGACGTTCTGCCAACAGCTACGGACTTCGCAAGTACCAAGTTGCAAACAAACGATGTGTAGGCATAAGAGATAGACTAAGTTCACCCAGTTTGAAACGGTTACGTCATCTTATTAAATATTCATAAGAGGCTACTAAGACAAAGATGTTCATCACATTTTTAAGACCAGAGGCGAACAAAAAGGAGTAGTGCATTCCCTGGCCCTAGCCCTAACCCTAACCCTAACCCTAACCCTTAACCATTTAGCCAATGAGCCGCTTCAGACGGACACCATGCTGTATGTATTTAACCTACGGCAGCACGACGGAATATAAATATTTAATAAGGTGTGCGACGGATTATAAATAGTTATTGGTGACGTAACCGGAAACCGTTTCAAACAGGGTGAACTTAGAGAAAAATCTGTTGCAAAAACCACGGAGCTGGTCGCTGCCTTTGGAAGTTCTCTTTGCTAGGTAATGTACGGCACCTTAGCGTACCGTAGAGAATACCTTTTCCGGGACTGATACTTTCCAAGGCTGCCAGACCAGCATCAAACAACCGTCTCCATAGAGTGCAGTACAGTTCTTTCCCACCAGAAGGCATGATCGGAACTTTCCTGTTATCACTTTGAATATGATTTGCATCTTATCAAAATTATCAAGATATAACACCAACATGTGTAGAGGGATGCCAGGTGTCATGTTTTGTGGCTACTTTCCCCACCTGTGTATCCCTGTGGACAGTGAGACATGTGTCTCCCACTCAGGCGCGTTAAGGACTGGGTCCAGCTGTTTTGCGCGCGCTGCCTAAATTACCCTTGGGGCGGGCGTTATCGCACCATAAACAGGAAGGCGGTTGTGTCTATGTAAACAATGCGGAACTTCGGAATGCAATTAAGTACCTTCGCTATCACGGTACCGAAGGACAGTTGTTGGCTTGTACTCTTCCTAACAATCTTGTCCTTACCTCGTTCGACTAAGCGTGATGCAATACGCACGTCTGTAACACTAAAAGTCATTCTGCTTAGCGCTTCCAGCAATTTTCAAAGCGTCTGTAGTGGAGTCACGTGCACCATGTACGGTAGCACGTGCTAGCTACTCTTGAATAAGCAGCATAATGGCCGCTTGGCAGCTCTTTTTCCGGAAGTCATGCGGAATTCGTCAGAAGAGAACTGGAGTGTATTATTGGGTTTGATGGAGAAGAAATCTAATGGTCTTTGATTTCACCGTGGGAAAAGTTCGTAGCTTACCGCTAAAGGTTCGAAGTGGAACTTTATATGCCCGGTGGGCGTGGCATATTTGCCAGTTCCAGCGCTTTGGAAAGCGACATCGACTATTCCCACGGATAAAAAGTTGGGCCAGTTGAAATAGAACGTAATGGAGCAAAAAGAATCGTGAAATTTTGCTCGCGCGAATTCCGCATATCACGTTTATTGCACTGATATACCTTGTGGGAGGGGCTTGGTACAGCTAAGTTGTTTGTGGGTGTGGCCTAAAATTATGTTACAGTAAACAATAAGGGTGGGGCTACATGTAACAACACTAAACAATTACTTTTAACTTCTTCATTTGTCATAAAATCGATTCAAACTTTGCCATAATATAGCCTCAGAAGCCCTGGACCCAGTCCTTAATGCCCCTGAGCATCATCCATTTGAGTCCATGTACTCTAAAACACTTGGGCTACATTAACAATTTTGTAGGTCTTCTCAAGAAGCTCCTCAACTGACTTTCCTTCATATTTAGTATGTATATATTATTCATTGGCATTCCTTGGTACTCACTGTTTGCACGTGCACAAGGTGTTGATTTGTAAATAACCTACTTTAGGCACATAGCTATATGCAGCCTGCATGTTTGTTTTAAGTAGTTAAATGAAAGAGATGTTTTTGTTTCCTTTGGAGAGATTGACTGCTTATTAAGGCTTATCATATGCTGCTTCTGGTGTAAAGTCTATAATCATGATCAAAGTGGAGCAGGTAAAAGCTATACAGGGAAAGAAATATTTCTGTGTAGTTATAAACTGGCTATTTCAGCAAATTTATTTCGTTGTAAGTTTGGGAAGGTTGATACTGCTACATCGGAAAGGTACATAGAATGTCGTAAGTAAAAAATCACTGTTGGAATTCATTTCAAGGAAAATTTTGTGTTCTTGGTTAGTTTGATGTTCTGCATATGGACAAGGAAAGTGCACAGTGTTCTTACAGAAAATATATACATACATGCACAAATGATGAGTACCAGGGCTCTCTCCATGGGCTGGAGAAGGGCATGGAGACGAGAATATAAAGTGAATTGAAACACTCTTATAAATTACTACTAGGCATTGTTTATGTTTAGCTTGCTAGTAGCTAAATGGTTGTTGGCAATACTTGCAACCAGAACTGCAGGACAGACTTCTGAAGCCATGCAATATGTTTGCAATATGTTTACAATCACACCTCTTTGAGTAATCAAATCTTTTGTGCTACCGACAGAGATGTTGTTAGAGTCACCAACCACACAGGATACATACCAGACCTCATTAAGGTTGTGTTGCACTACACCTGTTATGGTTATGTGCCGATGCTACAGGCCCAAACTTGTGGCTATGTCCAGCTTGTGTCGGGCTTAGAGCATTGGCACAGATTGCTTGTAGTTTCACAACAGCTGAAGTGCAACACAGCCACCAAGTACCTGGGTCTTTGAGTCCCTAGTCCTTAAATTGGGTCCCCAGTTTTTAGGTCGCTGTTAATGAAAGCCAGCCCATTTAGATGTTATTAGAGTCACCCACTGCTCTATAAGATTACATCAACCGTGTTTCTTTTGAGGGGTTGCAATTGCATGTGATATGATACAGCATTAATCACTGCAAAAACAAGTTGGTTGTTTTAACCACAGAGTGGTTACCATGGTTGCAGACAAGCTGAAGAGACAGTGGTTATGAGAGGTTTGCTTTGGTATATTGAAGACTTACTGCAAAAGGCAACCCAATACAGGCCCGTAGGCAGGGGGGGTTTGAGGGGGTTCGCTTGAACCCCCCTTTTGGCCTCGAAAAGATTTATACACCGCCTAGTTATAAAGTGCCCTACCGTTTGCAAGTGGTTCACTAGCCTCGCTGCCATTGAGAATCGCTGCTGTCCAAACGAGTTCAATTGTAGCTATGCACCCCGCTTGTTCATGGAGAACCAGGGGATGAATGCCGAACGCGCGTGTAAGCGGTTTACACCGCCGCGATTAAAGGACGCGGGTAAATACATCTGTAAATAAATCAGCGCTAGCGGGCTCACCAGTTGTCCTTCTAGTGAGTCACCACCAACAATGAAGCGGCAACTGAACAGCCTGGAGTCATGCCATCTTTCTGAAAACACACGGAAACATGCGGTAGTCTATAGACATCTTGCTGTTGTATAAGCTTAATTGATGCTCTGACATTTTTCAGTATTCTCTGCATATTATTTCACCATCTGTCACCCCACCTGCTGTTCTGCTTCTGTCCAAAATGGCCTCAGAAGCAATCTCAGAGACAAATTTCAAAAAAATTTCATGGGGGAGCATGCCCCCAGACCCCCCCCCCCCCCCCTAGTCTTCCATGTTTTTACTGTATGCATGCATATGTGCACATCTGACACTCATGTAACCCCCCTTCTGTAAATCCTGACTACGGACCTGCAATAGGCAGTTGCCCCAGTTCATCTTACAAACACAATATACTGACAAAGCTCAGAACATCTGTGAAGGAGTCATTACAAATGCACTTCAAAGTAGCATTAAGGAACTTTCATGTAACCAGATGAGAGAATCAAGGATGTATGAGGGTTTTCAGTGTATTGTGCCGGTTGTAAGATGAACTGGGAAGCTGATAGTGTGTCATTCGGTGTATGGAACTAAAATATAGTTATAAAGCACTGTGACATTTTACAGTGTGTATGTTAGACCTTATTAATTATGACGAAGTAACAACTCCCCTCATGGAAGCTTGCAAACAGAGAAAGAAATCAATATTTGTGCATACTATCATTATACCGAAGAAAGGGTCGAGTAGCAGATTATTAACTAACATTAACAGTGAGTGGCTTAGCCCATGCTACTTATAATGTCTGGTGTCCACATTTTAGATTGAATCACTCAGATTGCTTCGCACTTTTTTCAGATGTGTAGAGGGATGCCAGGTGTCATGTTTTGTGGCTACTTTCCCCACCTGTGTATCCCTGTGAACAGCAAGACATGTGTCACCCATCATCCATTTTGTATTGAGTCTATGTACTCTAAAACACTTGGGCTACTTTAACTATTTTGTAGGTCTTCTCAAGAAGCTCCTCAACTGACTTTCCTTCATATTTAGTATGTATATATTATTCCTCGGATAATGTGTCACACTGATGCAAATCTGTCACAAGGCCTTTTTGGCTCCATTCCTGGAATTGATACCTTAACTATGTAACCAAGACAATCCTCCAGTGTCAGTTGTGCAAGGTAATGGCATCACCAAACCTCTTATCAGGATGCTGGTTTATAGGTCTTCTAAAGGAAAGTTCATCAGCCATGACTGTAGAGCTTGAGGTATATGTACTGTACCATGAATATCCAGTGGTTTCGCTTATCATTAAGAATACCAGTATTCCATCACATTCAAACAACTTTTCCTGTGTTGAAATATGTATGTATTCAGGTACTAAGCACATAATCAACAGATATTCCAGTAGAAAGCACTTTTTCTGTGAAGAAACTGTTCAGAATGGTTGTTTTTGTGTCAGCTGCAACGCAATTGTTAACGAAGTAATCTATGTTGTATGTAAAGTTTTTTTGGCCAACTTTTCAGATTGGAGAAGACGAAGATATTTCATCATGATCTGTGGGTCAAGAAGAGTATATACTAGCACTGCTGATAGTATTGCAAAACAACCACTGTGCACTTCAACACTGGAATTGATTTACCTTGTCATTCAGCCATTCTTTGCCAGCTAACCTCCTGAGGTCGTCACTATTCAACTACAGTGGAAAGCTCTGCAATCATCTTATTGTCATTGCCATCAGTTATAATTCAGTGCTCAATGGTCAGCCAAGCAGACAGCTACCGGGTTTTCTGTGTCCTTCCTTTGGCCCCGGCAGTGCACACAATATGGGCCCAAGAGCGGAGGGCATGCTGGTCGCAGGAGGAAGCATAAGCGGAAAGGACTGAAGAGAAAATCAGGTACAACTACCCTCACCAGTGACGCTGCCGCTGCCAACCCTATCGGTAGCTAGCGCTGCCAAGTAGGAGACTGGAAGTCCAAGAAATGACCCCAAAGTTGACCAACATCCAGCTTTATCCTCTGCCTCACCAGCGGAACTTCAGCCTGCTGACCACAGTGATAGTAATACCTCATTGTGTTCCCCACCGCTTGTTGACCACAGTGACTATGATGGCGAGTCTGTAGAGCAAGCTGTGGACCTCAATGCATGCACAGCTGTTGAGTATGAACAGAAGGATGATGCTCATGGTGTGAGGTTCATCTGTGATGAAAAGGAAGGTTGGACCCCTGTAATAGGAAAAAGAAGCCGGCATAAAGTGCCAACACGCCTCCTCAGACAGAGAGCTCCACCACATGTTCGTGCAAGCCTGCCATCTTCTGATTCTAGTGCTGGCGAGACCTCTGACTCGGACTGCTCCCTGCACATTCCTGCTCCGGGTTACAACTAAGAGCACTTCCAGTTGGACTCCCATTTCATCAAGAATTAGATCTAAATTTAAATGACAGGGTACAGGCTTGTATTAGCCCATGGCTATTCTTGTGTCCTATGTGTATCATGTAATATGATCACAAGAATTATTGTAGAAAAAATAATTGGCTGTTGCTCACTCATCGCTGAAAGTTGTTGAATGTAATTATAGCTGCATCAGTATTACGTGGCTACATAATTTGGCAGCCCATTGTGGCGTACCTTCCTCAGGCCAAGCTAGTTAAGTCAGACGTCACTCAACGCTCACTTTTCCCGCAAAATCAATCAAGCGGCATGTGCGTATAATCCAGACCGCACCATTTAGCGCATGCGCACATAGTAATTAACATTCCCAAAGTCTAAGTCGAAAGTACGCCACCCCCCCCCCCCCCTCCCCCCCCCCCCCAAAAAAAGATTCGCCCGCCGCGGAGGTAATAAAGTCTCGAAACGCGCGTCCACAACATTATTTCGCTTACACCTGTCGCTAGCGATACGACTGACATTGCGACCATTCGGTCCGAAGTGTTGGCCTCCTTTTAATAACTCATCTGCAATGTAAGTTAATAAAATAGCATGTAACTAGTATACAATTGTAATCCACTATAATACTAAGTTTATAAAAAAGTTTCTCAGTAAACGGAAAATAAGCGCATGCAGGGATGGAATCCTCCGAAAAGCTAAACAAACAAGATGGGAACGACACCATACACCATTCTATACGTCTTGTATCATGGGCATCCAGTGCCTCGTGCGGAAGGCTGAGGAAAGCGCAGTGCTGAGTGTGTAATGCATGTTGATGTGCATGGAGAGTGAGTTACGTCATAAGAAGTTACAATTTCATTGCTGGTGGTCATGGAAAATATGGATTGTCTTGTGTGCAAAGGGTGGTATGCAAAGAGGTAGGCGCCCTGCGCCAAATATTCCGGAATAATTTTAGGGCAACTCTTACTAAACAAGAATAATAGGTAAAATGTAGCGAAATATAATTATTACGTAATGCGTATTGTGCATGCGCATTGAATTGGAACCAGCATGGTACTTGGACCGTGTGTACCGCATGGCTGACTCGATCGGCGAAGGATCGTCGAGTGTCAACGAGGACCCTCGAGTGTCAACGAAGGATCGTCAAGTTCCATGAGATCTGTATTTGATGCTCTGAAGGCCCCAGCTTTGTCTGATCTCAAGCGGAAGTGGAGTGTTCACTGTAACCCGCCGCCTAACGGTAAGCGTAGGGCCCGTGGTGAAGGATCAAGTGAACCAAAGAGCATCACTGCTTCACAGCGAGTGAAAGAATTTCCTGAAGAGTGTCTCGAGGTAACAGGGGAGGGGAAATCGAAGCTATTTTGCAAGGCCTGTCGCGAGGAACTTATAGCCTCAAGAAGAATATAATTGTCTCTCACGTGTCATCCGCGAAGCACAAGACTGGAAAGGATAAACTTGCCTTGAAGGAGGCAAAAGAAAGGGATATTGCGAGGTTGCTAAGGGAGGGATACGTAACTCACCCAGTTGGGGATACTCTATCTATGGATCAGAGGGTGTACCGAGTGAAGGTTTTGAAATGTTTTTTTTTTACGTGCTGCTGTTCCCATTGCAAAGATGGAGTATTTCAGAGAACTCTTCTATAGAAGAGAACAGTTTCCGCCTCTCAGATCGTCGGCATATGAGTGACCTTATTCCCTTATTTGTCTCGCAAGAACAAGCTGATATTAAGGGAGAGCTGTCTGGTAGGCCCATTATCTGTTGTGTTTGATGGCACTACGCGATTAGGAGAAGCTATGGCAGTCGTCGTTCGCTACATTGACACCAGCTTCAGCGGTGAGGTCGAGGAAGCGGGGAGCTTCCGCGAAGTAGCTAGCGTGTCCTTAGTCGCTGCGGGTGGCCGCCGAGTTTCCGCGAGAGACACTTGCAGTATAGACAGTTGAGTGGCTGAAGGTGACCTCATAAAGTGCGAGCTAGCGATAAGAGTAATGAAGCCCTGCGCGATCGGCGCGCGAGTGGACGATTACACACGCAGGAAACCGAAAGTGCGTGATAATTAGATTCATAACTCATTTGTAGCGGTTTCTTGAACTTTGGGCTAGATTCCAAATATCTCGAGAACGGTATCCCCGATCGGACAAGCAGCAAACGCATTGGCCTTTGCGGCGACGTATTACATGAGGTAGAGTCAAATATTACGCGCGCTATAGATCAGCTTGGCGCGTTGTAGGAACAGATTTTTCCCGCCATTGTTCAAAGTCTTCACAGCAAGCGCATGAGCATGCGTTACCGCAAACAGAAACAAATTTTAGCTTATTTTTCAATTTTCTGACCATCATCAAGTCACATATATTTTGAATATTAAATCCTTACACAAGCCAAATTCTATAAACTGTTTCTGCTTATACTGTATCGTAAGCAACTAAAGCTAGGAGGAGAGTGGAAATGATGAAGCTGCATGTAGCTGGCAGAAGAATACTTATTTAGCCACCTGCAGATCTCCAGAGACTACGCATACCGTGCGCTGCTATACAGTAATGGATTGCCATAGAGCTAGCTAATGAAGGCCACTTCATAAAGAGAATTACGTATAAAGAGATGTTCAATGATATAGGCATGTGTGAGGTAATTATTTCCTAGGTAACCCTCAAGATTGTCTTGGTATGAGCTCGAATGTATCTCTTCTTGTGAACTGAATTGTGCAATTGAAGTAAATAAATTAACTTTTGTACTTGTATGCATGGGTGTACCACGTTCTTATGTTGGCTGCATACACACCTTTTTACAGATAAACTTGACAAGATGATGATGACTTTCTGGATGTACACTGTGCTTGGCAGTATGTTTGCACTGTCTGCCGCACAAAATACATGCCCTACTTCATGGTTTACTGCTGAGTTCACAATTGTGTCTGACCGAGTGATCAGTGCTGCAACAGGTGAAGGACTCCTTGACGATCCAAATGGCACATACTTCACAGAAGTCCTGGGGTTTAGTGAGAGTCGAATAGCTGCAGAGTTGAGAACAGCTCGGGAGTATTTAAACACAACTTTTGGGCTTGATTTTCCTGATTTGGATTCAGATGGAGAAGCACACTTTGAAAATGCCACTCTGTCTTACTTTCGTGTCCCATTCACCCACTTTGTTACAGTCAACCGCTGGATATCAAATGGAAACACTAGAAGCAGGTGCATCAATACTTTAAATGGTGGTGTTCGGGTTACTTTCGCTGCGGGTAGTACTCAGGTTCTGCGTGGAACATATGGAGGTGCGACCGGAAGAACGGTGGTGAGGGGTGAGGACCTCCTGTGGGGCTACTACAGCATCAACGCCTGCCCTCAACAGCCGATATTAATTCAGTATGAGTCTACTGTTCCAGGACGACAAACTACTGACAGCTATGTTGTTAATGATAACCGTGTTCGCCACCCTCAGCTTGGTACTGGAATTGAAATAGTCGTCTTCAGGGTTGAACCAAACTACAATAACGATCCATCACTCCTACGTTCACGGTTTTATGCCACCCTTTTCTTCCCAAACATAACACCTATCATTGGGCTTAATTAAAACTTTAGCACACACTGTGTGATTTATGACTGGAATAGCTAAAGTTACACAAAGTATGTTAAATACTTAGTATGTCGTGTAGTGCACCTGTTGTTGATCTTGATTATTAGCATTATAATTTGCTGCACAGATTGACGGTTTCATTTATCTTCTTAGCTATATAGCAGATAGATACATATATACACTAGCCTCGTTCCCAGGCCTTCCCACCGTCCAGTGTTTGATCGCTTGTAGTATCCAAAACGGAGGGGGCAGGCCTGGTCAATTTGTCCAAGGGAATGACGTTGTGGTAGACAGTTGGGGGGAGGGGTTCCCGATCGAAAGAACGCATTTCGGGCACGGTTTGAACCAGGAGCGGTACGTTTTTCGCTTCGCGGACGTTCGAAACTCCAGCGCTTGGGGCAGAAACTACAAGATAAGGCCTCAAACTCGTTTTTTCGATGGGGACCCCCCCTCTGTCTACCTAGGTAGACACAAACCAAGAGCGCATAATGACGTCATTTTTATTTGGGAGGGAGGAGGAAGAGCGTGTAACTTCCTATTCTGGCCGTGGTGAAAGCAGAATCTTTCGCGTGTACTATAAATAGCACATCCGGTCGAGTTGTAGCTAGTGTGCGGGTGAAGCGTGAGTAAAAGTAGCTGCAAAACGCTCGAGTTAGAGGCTTATCGGTTGGATAAGGACTGCGCGTTACCCAAGGAGATGCTTAACAGTTTGACTGAAGGCTACGCGGCCCTCTTCGACTGTCAGGCGGGGATAGCATTGTAACACAAAGTTCCTCGCGTCAGGAAGGGCCGACAACCGTTTCTGTGTAGGTAGAACTTGCCAGGTACGCTTGGAGCGTTCACATCTTGTTGACTACGAGGGTAACACTGCGTTGTGAGGTCGTAGATCGTGGAACTGCGAACTTGTGCGAAGGCGTGTTCTATTTTTAGTACACGCGGGAGTTGTATGTCGAGTGGGGGAGCACCAACACCGCTGGCACATCGATGTTCAAAATTTCACACATACATAAAGTGTGAAGTTAAAACATAAAGGGAGATGGGGATGGGGCATTTATGGCTTAGATGGATGGGGCATTTTATGGCTTAAATGGGTGGGTGGGGCATTTATGGCTTAAATGGGTGGGGCATTTTATGGCTTAAATGGGTGTGGTATTTATGACTTAAATGGATGGGGCGGTTAGTTACTGTTTTTGGGAGATATGCTCAAAAAATACTGGTCTTCAGGGGAGTACCCTTTCCGGTCCTCGCATGACCACGGGTTTCGGTCCCTTTGAACTCCCGACCCGTGGCCTACTACAGAAAGGGCGGGACCACTCCCCGCCTAAGGTTTGCTTTGAGGAGCCCAGCTTTTGGTTGGCACATAGTGCTATGGGCATTCACAGTGCTATAAATATTCAAATTACTAAACAAATTGGGGGTGGGGCTCAATGGGTGGAGTTATCATATTAACTTATAATAACTAGGGGGATGGGCGAACGGTTAACGTACGGGATTCTGGCTCGCTATCGTGTCGTCTTGGTGGAACGTCTGGGAGGCTTGTTCTTCGCTGGTAGGCGCTCCTGTACCGAAGATAATTCGGGTCTGTACTGCGGCGACCATCTCACGGTGAGTATTATTAGTTGTTTGTGTGTGATACTCGGTCGACGGGCTTTAAATGGGAGCGTGCTTCTCTTAGTAACGGCGTACCTATCCTAGTAACGGCATTGTTACGCTAGTTATGGCGTGTGCTTTACTATAGTAACGGTACGCCTAGGGCTGTAGTCGGTTCCATAAGGCTGAGCTAGGGGTTGGGGCTGCTCTGTGTTATCTGCGAGGCTCACTCACAGTGTGAAGCTCATTCACATTAAAAATTACGAGTGTGAGGCTCACTCACACTTGAGTTACTACTGTGAGGCTCACTCACAGTGACGCTATGGGTGTGAAGCTCATTCACACTTGAGTTACCACTGTGAGGCTCATTCACCGTTATGTTACGAGTGTGAAGCTCATTCACATTAAAAATTACGAGTGTGAGGCTCACTCACACTTGAGTTACTACTGTGAGGCTCACTCACAGTTACGTTATGAGTGTGAAGCTCATTCACACTTGAGTTACCACTGTGAGGCTCATTCACCGTTATGTTACGAGTGTGAAGCTCATTCACATTTTTAAATTATGAGTGTGAAGCTCATTCACACTTCAGTTACATGTACTACTGTGAGGCTCATTCACCGTTACGAGTGTGAAGCTCATTCACACTTGAGTTACTACTGTGAGGTTCACTCACAGTTACGTTACGAGTCTGAAGCTCATTCACACTTGAGTTACTACAGTTACGTTATGGGTGTGAAGCTCATTCGCATTTTAAATTACGAGTGTGAGTGTGTTAGGATGAGGGCTTTATACTTTATACACATGTATCTATGTGGAGATGGATAAAGACGGGGTCTTTTTGACTACAGCTGTCCTTCCTCTCGCAATTAAATACACTGTGGTAGCTAGGTGGAGATCCCCTGCGGACGGGGTTGCGGGCCTGGGTGGGTTGACTGTACAAGCACATTGCCTGAGCGGATACTCTCACTATCCACCACCTCAGCCTCCGGCTCAATTATCTCTTCACCAAGGGGGTATCCTATGGTTAACTTTGGAAAATGGGAATGGGGCTGGGGGTTGTAAAGATGTATTCGACTAAGCTGTGGAAGGCTTGCTTGTGACCTAGTTACAACAGTAAGCTCAGATACTAAAACCTCTCTGTGTGCATGCTGTAGGTTTCTCTACGGGCTGGGTCAGGCTGTGTTAGGATAAGGGCTTTATACTTTATACACATGTATCTATGTGGAGATGGATAAAGACGGGGTCTTTTTGACTACAGCTGTCCTTCCTCTCGCAATTAAATACACTGTGGTAGCTAGGTGGAGATCCCCTGCGGATGGGGTTGCGGGCCTGGGTGGGTTGACTGTACAAGCACATTGCCTGAGCGGATACTCTCACTATCCACCACCTCAGCCTCCGGCTCAATTATCTCTTCACCAAGGGGGTATCCTATGGTTAACTTTGGGAAATGGGAATGGGGCTGGGACAAGGAATTATTATTGGAGAGATATTCCTTCATGCACAGTGAGAAGTCTAGCCTGTTGCTTATTGTCATGCTGTTTAGGTCTAAGGCATGCCTGAGGTATTATGGTTGTTAGAACACGTGCGTCTTCGGGTGGATCCATTGAAGGATGCTGCGGGTTCCCCATTTGGCAAGGCTGACAGACTTTATCTGTACCTGCATGTTCAGAAGTTGTATGTCGAGTGGGGGAGCACCAACACCGCTGGCACATCGATGTTCAAAATTTCACACATACATAAAGTGTGAAGTTAAAACATAAAGGGAGATGGGGATGGGGCATTTATGGCTTAGATGGATGGGGCATTTTATGGCTTAAATGGGTGGGTGGGGCATTTATGGCTTAAATGGGTGGGGCATTTTATGGCTTAAATGGGTGTGGTATTTATGACTTAAATGGATGGGGCGGTTAGTTACTGTTTTTGGGAGATATGCTCAAAAAATACTGGTCTTCAGGGGAGTACCCTTTCCGGTCCTCGCATGACCACGGGTTTCGGTCCCTTTGAACTCCCGACCCGTGGCCTACTACAGAAAGGGCGGGACCACTCCCCGCCTAAGGGAGATTCTGCCTGTTTCGAATTTTTGCCAGTTACACGCTCTTCATCCTCCCTCCCAAATAAAAATGACGTCATTATGCGCTCTTGCACAAACTCATTCACGTGATAAAATGGACCAGGACCAGGACCAGGACCAGGCCTGGCCCCCGTTTTTGTATACTGCAAGCGATCAAAAACTGGACAGTGGGAAGGCCTGGGAAGAGGCTATAAATACACAGCGCCTTAGCAAGCTATTTCAAGGTTGTGTGGCCCAAGTCTATATACTGCATGCAATATCTGGGAGGGTCTGGGGGCATGCTCCCCCAGGAAAGTTTTTTTGTTTGTTTCGAGCATAACCGCAGTGCTGCAACAGGTAAAGGACCCCTTGACGATCCAAATACCACATACTTCAGAGATGTCCTAGGGTTCACTGAGAGACAAATAGCCGCAGAGTTGATAACAATTCGTGCTTATTTCAACACGTTTGGGCAAGTGATCGGTGATTTGCGAACGAGAAAATCAGGGTGTACATTTTGTGAGCATTTCTGTTCCAGCATCTTGTACTGCCTAAGCTCATATCCTATAGACTCGAGTGAATTGTTACGACATCCATCTCAACTAACAAGAATACTCACAACAATGGACAGCGCTCACAACTCACGAAAATGCTCACAACGCTCCACAATGCTCACAACCTACGAAAATGCTCAAAACGCTCCACAATCTTGTGTACACTTTGCCTTTACCCATTTATCCGTCCACATGACTCAGAGATTTGTGATTCAAGGTTGTCCTACCTTAAAACCAATTTTAGCCGTAAGCCTATAAGCCTGACCCTAAGCATGCTAACCCTGAAGTTTGCCCTAACCCTAAACTTTGTAACCCTTGCCCTAACCCTAACCCGAATCTCACTAACCCTATTTGAGCCCATGAATCTAATTAAGGTAGGACAACCTTGAATCACAAATCTCCGAGCCATGTGGACGGACTGATGGGTAATGTCTAAGCGTACACAAGATTCACAAAAAGTTTGTACCAAACTGCTTTCTCTAGCAGATAATGCCAAAAAACTCAATTTTTAGTCCCTCAGCTAAAATAAAAATTTGCACCCTCTTCGAGGCTCCACCCCCAGTCTGACCACATCATCAACACACACACAAAACAAGTAAAAACTTTACGTATGGGTTTGTCCTGGGACCACTTCAGTTCCAGTCTACAGGCCAAAACACACATTTGACCTCAAAAGCAGTAAATTTGGCTATGCTGGCTTTCAAGAAAAATTCGACACACCTCCACTCAAACCAACCAACACTGAGCCCAGTTTCAGAAAGCTCAACTCACCCTCTACAAAACTACGTATGCTTTTTCCCGCTCACCTCCAGGCCAGGGAGTTATGCCCACAAACCTACTCCCCGTCATTGCCCCTAGAATGGAGCCAAGTTACACACATTCCCGCTAGCATAAAATCGGGCGGGGCCTACAAGCCCGAAAAGTCAGCTTTCTACAGTACCTTTGCCAGACAACTGTGTGATGACACCCGTCTTCCAGGAGGGCTCTCTGCCTTTCCACCACACTCACAAACATTCAAGCCCACTCAGGCAAGATTTGCACACACAAATAGCCAACCATCACATTCAACGAGCTAGAAAATCTTTTTACTGTGTTTTTTTTGTTTTTTTGTTTTTTTTTAAGTGTTGGAGGATTTCTTCAAAGTTCCGCCCAGCCACATGAAAGTGCCGCCAGACCACTACAAAGGGCCGCAGGCCACATCAAAGGGACACGCCCCCCTTGTTGATTCCGGTTGCCGCCATGGGAAAGTGTAAACAAGCCAATGAATTTCAATCGCGCCATTATGGTCACCCGACTCATTAATTATTCATGAGCAGAATCGGCCCGATTCGCGATTCAAGGTTGTCCTACCCTAAAGCTCAGCACACATAGGTTAAAGTCCAAGTTTGTGTCATGTTATGAATATTAATTAGTTAGGGTTAGGTAGCCCTCTCCAGAGACCATGAACATCACTGGGTTCAATCAGCTGTCCAATGGGAGTGTTGACTCATGTTGATCATCATGAATGTCCTTAGTGGCCTTTTTGTTGTGTCTTCAGCAGCCTGGTGTTAGGTTGAAAAGATGGGGTATGTGACATGGATTATTCATAAGTGTGTCCCAAGCATTTAATCCATCCTAACCCTAAGAACCTGGGATCATGGATCTCACTAACCCTATCTTGGGACTCATGAGTGTTGTTAGTGTCCCAATTTGGGTCAATGAATCTAATTAACAGATTGTAAACTTAGCTGGAATTCAGTATATCTGTCTCCTCATGAATATGTGATGAGCCGTTTGTGATAGCCCTGTGTAGCAGTCGTGAGCAGCATTACATTCGGTGACCTATTCAATGGGAAGTATGGTTTATGTAGATCATCATGAGTATCGATTGTAGTGTGCTGTTAGTTCATTCAGATTTCTGGTTGAATTGAGGGCTGGTGATACATGCAATATTCATAAGTTTCATATAGAAGCAGGTTAAGGTAGGACAACCTTGAATCGTGAATCGGCTGATTCTGATCATGAATAATTAAGAAGTCAGGTGACCATAATGGCGATATTGAAATTCATTGGCTTGTTTACATTTCCCCATGGCGGCAACCAGAATCAACAAGGGGAGGCATGTCCCTTTGATGTGGCGTGCGGCCTTTGTAGTGGTCTGGCGGTACTTTCATGTGGCTAGGCAGAACTTTGAGGAAATCCTCCAACACTTAATTACACCGAAGTAGAAAGAAAAAAAAACATCCAGGAGAAAAGCTGTAAGAGTGCTCGTACCTACCTACTATTTTTAAATTAGTGTTTCACCACGAGCCTGAGGGGACTTACTCAAGTTTGATAGTACAGCTGGAAGCAGTAATCATTGAAGTACCTACAGTGCAAGCGCTAAGGCTGAGAGCTAACGCACAGCGACTACACGGGGCCAAAGATTTGCCATCAATGAATGTCGTGAGATCATAACCGTTGTACTGGATTTGTCCCTGCCTCAGGATTGATAAGTGTGCGTTTGTGTATGTGGGAGTGTCCTGCTAGTATAAGCTTCATGTGCAGTTTTAATAACTAGCCTCAAACCTTCGCTTTCCATTCTGGATTTTGTTCTGACCATTCTTCGAAGCTATGTGACAAAATCTGGAATGAAATCCTGGGCTCAAGGCTAGATCATGCCTTCCTTCTGCCCTATTGAGCTAGACTTCACACTGTGTGTACTGGGCTAGCTTACACATACCAGTCAGTATGTAGTTTTAGTATAGCCATGGGGATTCAAATACAGACTAGCGTATATGGTGTGTAGCATGCATTAGCACTTACCAGTTGTTAATTGGTAATAGAAGGAAGACTTCAGAGATTTGATGCTGTGACATTGATTTAGCATACTAGTTTTGCCACTGTGTTTGAGTAATCTGGATCTTGAGACTGAGAGCTAGTGAGTTAATAGCAATGCACACTGGCTCTAATGTCCACAAGGTGAAACTAGAACAAGGTACAGAAATATATCAGTGATTATATCATAATGCCAAATCTCCGACTGCTAGCTTTGTAACCCCATGAGAGTAGGACTAAGTGCTATAGTCAGGCAAATTGTGAGCATTGATAGTTAGATTTAACATGTAATACCCTTGCCCTATCCCTTACTCAAAATTTGTGTGCTTGCTTCCCCACTTCAAGTATATGGAGATGAACAGCATGCTATAGTACGAAAGAGATTTCATAGATACATACATGTAAATACATAAGGGAATATTCATAGCGTGACCTCACTGTATATGCAAGGATATATTTAACCCTTTAGTGTCCATACTGCCTAAATTCGCACTTTTGACAGCCTACTATTTTATAGCTTCTCTCCTTGAAATGTTGTTTACTCACAAACTGGCATTATTGCTGGTAATTCATTAGTGTAGTAAAATGGGTGGTCTAAGATACTGAGCATCAGGGAGAACAGTTGTTTAGACAGAGACTGCCTGGCCTGGTAGGGAAAACATCGATGGAACAGTACAAGTAGACAGGCTTATTTTGCCTTCGTTTTGTACTTACCTAGAGTAACACTTCTGTTGTGAGTTACCTCACCAGCAGCAAAGCAAGTAGTAGCAATAAACCAGAGGACAGGAATGGATTACCCACCACCCATTCAATTCCTTTCGCACAAGTGACTCTTTGTAACTAGAGTTTCCCAATAACCATTATGCCGCTGACTGGCAGTTATTAGGTGGTAAGCTAAACTGGGCTATTCGTCACTAATTACTTTGATTTCTTTCTACTTGGGGTGCGGTTACGATGTTACACCCCAAGTGGAAAGAAAACCAAAAATATAGTAATGAATGAAAAGCCACCAAAGTGCATGTGCATGCCCAAAGTTTTAGCGTTTCTTTCCCAGCCTGAAAGGACTTACTGAAGTTTGACACCACAGCTTGAAACAGTTATCATTGAAGTATCTACTGTGCAAGCGCTAAGGTCGAGAGATAATCCACAGCTATTGCATGGGGCCATACATTTGCCATCACGAAATGGGACCTATGGCGACACAGGATTTTACAGTGCCCAAAAAATCTTAACATGGAGGTAGTTACATTTGCTGCAGATGAGAATATACGATTTTTTTTTAACCACTGCTAACCTGAGTTATGATCAAAAATGTTGACACTTCAGTGACCACACTAAAACTTCATCCTGACTTACAGCTCTGGAGCCTTGTACAACAACTAAGGTGGGTGCACTGTTAACAAGCTAGGTATATTAGCTACAACTTTCTGGTAGCAGACTACCGATACAGCACAGCCACACTGAGCTACAAGTCACTTTGATACTTAAGTAATCGATACGTAAAGTGGTAAAATCACTACCGTACCTAGACTCTTTTTGGAACACTTATTCCAATTTGAAATTGAAAAGAAACATCAGATTATGAATGTACACACCAAATGGAACTGTTTGATACCCATTTTGTCTGGTTTGGTCAAGTATTACTTGTTTCAGGGATGAAATTGTTAGTTACAAGTATTACCGATACGTTGGTAAAATCACAACCATACTTAGACTCTTTTTGGAACACTCATTCCAAATTGAAAACAAACAGCAGATTATGAATGTACACATCAAATGGAACTGTTTGATACCCATTTTGTCTGGTTTGGTCAAGTATTACTTGTTTCAGGGATGAAATTGTTAGTTACAAGTATTACCGATACGTTGGTAAAATCACAACCATACCTAGACTCTTTTTGGAACACTTATTCCAAAATGAAACCAAACATCACATTATGAATGTACACATCAAGTGCAACTGTTTGATACCCATTTTGTCTGGTTTGGTCAAGTATATATTGTCTGTTTCATGGATGAAATTGCTAGTTACAAGTAACCGATACGTACAAGTGGTAAAATCACTACCGTACCCAGACTATTTTCAGAACACTTACTCCAAAATGAAACCAAACATCAGATTATGAATGTACACATCAAGTGGAACTGTTTGATACCCATTTTGTCTGGTTTGGTCAAGTATTACTTGTTTCAGGGATGAAATTGTTAGTTACAAGTATTACCGATACGTTGGTAAAATCACAACCACACCTAGACTCTTTTTGGAACACTTATTCCAAAATGAAACCAAACATCACATTATGAATGTACACATCAAGTGCAACTGTTTGATACCCATTTTGTCTGGTTTGGTCAAGTATATATTGTCTGTTTCATGGATGAAATTGCTAGTTACAAGTAACCGATACGTACAAGTGGTAAAATCACTACCGTACCCAGACTATTTTCAGAACACTTACTCCAAAATGAAACCAAACATCAGATTATGAATGTACACATCAAGTGGAACTGTTTGTACCCATTTTGTCTGGTTTGGTCAAGTATATATTGTCTGTTTCAGGGATGAAATTGTTAGTTACAAGTAACCAATACGTACAAGTGGTAAAATCACTACCGTACCTAGACTCTTTTTGGAACACTTACTCCAAATGAAAACAAACATCAGATTATGAATGTACACACCAAATGGAACTGTTTGATACCCACCCAGGTGCTATTGATGTACAATGGAGAGAAGGACAAGAGTGGTCGATTTCCCTTTCTGAAACCCAATTTGTTAACAAAGGAGTACATAGATGCTTGAATTTAGCCATGTGAGTGTCCAATACTTTGCTTAGAATAGATAACAATGTTATTGGTCTGTAGTTAGCTTACTTGGTCCATGTCCATCCCTTTAGGAATGGGTACCACGTTGGTGCGTTTCCACATACTGGGTAGTGTTCCATTTCTGATACAGATGTTAAATAGTTTGGTCATAGATGGAGCGATTGAATGAGCTGTTGCCTTCACCATACAGGCAGAAATGTTATCAGGTCCACTAGCTTTATTATTATCAAGTGAGCT
This sequence comes from Agelas oroides, assembly GCA_949130485.1. Lineage (NCBI taxonomy): Eukaryota > Metazoa > Porifera > Demospongiae > Agelasida > Agelasidae > Agelas > Agelas oroides. The sequence goes on from OX422186.1 coordinate 1,477,241, forward strand.
CAAAAGTTCCACTACATCATCTTCATGACACAAAAAGTCATCTGGACACTGGTCTGGGTCCACAGGGAACTTGTCAAGGTCTGATTTGGTTAGAGGTGGTTGTTGGTGATTAAAACATGAGAAGAAGTCATTGAGAAGGTTGGCTTTGTCTATGTTTGAACTAGCCGCTTGGTTATTTTGCCGGAGAGTGGGAATAGCACTGTCGGTTTTGGTCATGGACCTGTATAGGACTTTTGGAAGAAGAGCAGAGCTATTGATTGTTTTTTGTGTTGTTGTTTTTTTGCTTGTTGCAGTTGTTTGACAATACTATTCCTCAAGTGGTTGTATTTCCTCATAGTGAAAGAGACTTTCTTTGGTACAATCGATTGCACTTCTGTATAAGTCGAATAATATTTTGGATAAACATGGTTTTCCCATGAACACAAAATGCCTCCATCCATTAAACTTTCGGCCACCAGATAGGGAAGCCTATTGGAAAGCCATTTATGATTCCAGCAGGTAAGCCTCACTGAGATTCTACCCTTAGGTTAATTGTGTAGCTATCGTCTCACCTGCTCAGACACCACTGCACTATTAAATACACTACTCAGTCTCGCAAGCCACACCCTCACTCCGAAGAGTGTGGCCTGCGAAATATGGTTTGTTTCCTAGCACAGACATCGCTACCATGGTCTGCTCCTGTCTCCTTGGGCTTACAAAAAACCTAACTCCCGCCTTACTCGTGCAATGTAGGTGCACGTAGCTATAGCGCATGTATGCAGCGCTAAGTGATCGCCATCTCGAACTCGACAATTATTCCATACCCTCGGTCACCATTGGTGCAATTAAATGCTCTCTTTCTTGCCACACAATCTACCAGGAAGTTTGAAGAGCAGACAAAAGTGATTGTGTATATTAAATTTTTGGGAGTAAAATCTTTGTCCCCATCCCAGTATATTCAGTATGCTACCCTCTCTAATTTATACGTAAAGTAGAACATAGCTATCATTTATAAAGCTTTCTTACCTGTGGAGGAGCTCCTGCCTTATACGCAAGTGCAGTGTCCAACACATTGCCTAGCCTCGTTCCCAGGCTCGTCGGGCCGGGCCTGTGAACGAGGCGGCAAGAATATAAATATGAGTCGGGTGGGGCCCGGAATGTCTAAATCCAAAATGTTTAATGCCAGAATGTCTATCGCTTTGATCAATTAGTATCTATCTATTATTATTATATATACAACACACCAATATTAGGAGTAGTAAAAAATACATAAATAACATTATTTAGCTACTAGTCACAGGAAATGGTACGGATAATCTGTTCAGAATCAGAGTTGGAGTCAGCAACTGATTGACGTAATGATCTAATCACAGCAGCACAAATGATATCTTCAGCGTAATACTGCTTGATGTGACGATTGCCAAACATGTTATTATATCCACAGAAAGAGAAACAGTAGAGAGAGGAATCATGAAAGACAGTACGAACAACCAGAGAAGGGCACTGGGTGGCAGCAAAAAGGAGAGATTTAGAACGGCGATAGATGACATTGAAGAGGCTGTGAAGATTAGCAACTAAATGAACAATACGAGAATGACTACGAGGGGAGAGACTCCAAATTCTGTGAAGAATCTTATTAAAGGCAACTTCAATATCTTGTAGAGCAGGGGATGAGAGTGACCATAGACAAGAGCCATAAAGAGAAAGGCAGTAGGACTGGAATAAACGAGTAAAAGTATACGGACCAACTCTTGGAAAGGTTGCAAATAGACAATTAGCCTTCCTGACCATGTCACGCAATTTGAAGTTAATATCTTGGACATCACTGAGATTGTGATGAAGAAGATGACCAAGATGTGAGACAGTGTCAAGAAAAGGAAGTTGCTGACCACAAAAATAGAAGCAAGCAGAACAAGAGGAAGAGGGGAAAGAGGAGAAACGTATCAACTGTGTCTTAGACGGATTAAACTTAAGGTGGCACGGTACCCTGTATTTTCAAGGTCAACAAACCTGGAATCCAAGTTGATAGTCTTCTTTGTCTTGTTAAAATTTTAGCGCACAGTCCGTTTTGGGAGTCTCAAACCGTTCACGGTCCGTAAAATTGGGGATTTTCCCCATTTCCTGTCGGCATTGCCATCCAATAATCAGTTTATAATTAAGTTAGTTAAGATGTGGTCTGGCGGCACCCTTCATGTGGTGCTCGGAACTTTGAAGATAAGCTTAGATCGACTTAATAAAAAATAAAAAAAAATAAAAAACATAAAAATAAAAAAAAAAGAGAAGGAGTTTAGTAGAGTGCTGTAGTGTCAGTAGCTGTGAGTATAGTGCGTGATGCCTGCTTGTGAAAGCAAGGTTGTGTCTAGAAGCAGCAGAAAGGCCACAGTGGCCAAGACTGTATTTGTTGAGTAGGCCCAGGTCTCGCGGCCGTATGCCTAGTCTAGTTGGTGACCGTGGCCAGGTGCTTCGGGTGCTGGGCTGGGCTTTAACTAGAATACGCAATTTATCGTTTGTGCTACAGTCTGACAGACAAGGGAGCTGAACGGTGGCTGTGTGTGGAACAGAGCCGTGAGTTGTTTAGCGACATAAGGGGGAGAGGTGGGGCTAGTAATGCTTGCTTCCGCTCGTGAATGAGCCCCTCCCGTAGACAAGCTGTGAATTTTTCGAAATGTGCATTCATTTTGGTGCAGTCAAAGTTGTCCATTCCAAGAGTAGTGACAAACATGAGTCTAGCCTGACTTTGAGAGTAGCTTTGAACAAAAGCTGGCATAGATTGATTTGAGATACATTGGTGGTTGGGACGCTACCTACAGTGAGCGTGTAGATGCGTCCATCGAGTGGCAATTTTGGGTTCATGAATATATTAATAAGCTACTAAAACCCTTTTTAAATTTAGGCAAAGCAAGATTGCCCTAAACCAAACCCTAACCCTGAAACTAGGAGTAACCCTGGTCCTGACTGTAACCCAAGTTTATGTTTTCGTTAACCTCCGCTGAGGGACGACCGTGCCACCTTAAAACCCTAAGCCTAGCCCTAGCCCTAACCCTAGTTTGCCTTAACCCTAAAATCCCTAACCCTAATCTCATTAACCCGAACCCCCCTAACCCTAATTGAGCCTATGAATCTAATTAAAGCCCGACAGAGCTCTACAATCTGGGTGTTTCTGTCCACCTCATGAATATTAATGAGTTGGCTTTAACTAGACCTCAGCATTACCCATGAACAACCCTGGGTTCAGTCAATTGTCCAATGGGAGGGTTAGAGTATGTTGACTCTCATGAACCTCATTATTGAACTTCTGTTGAAGCATTGGCAGCTTGGCTTGGGGTTGAAAGGAATGGGTAAATGATGTTGAATATTCATGAGTATGACCTAAGCCTTTCGTGGACCCAAACCCGAACAGAACAGGGCTATGAATCTCATTAACCCTCTGTGGATACTTGTGGATGTTGTTAATGTCCGAATTGAGATCAATGAATCTCATTAAAGGCGTGTAATTCCGGGTGGAAGTCAGGCAATCTCTCCCCTCATGCATATTAATAGGTTGAATTTAGCTAGCTCTGTGTGGCACCCCTAGGCAACATTCCGTTCATTGGTCCTCAAGAATATGATTAGTGGTGTCGTGTTTGTTCTGTGGTAGCACTGGATTGGGTTGACTTGACAAATGTGACATGTTGAATAAGTTATGTGTAGCATCTTAAGGTGGCACGGTACCCTGTATTTTCAAGGTCAACAAACCTGGAATCCAAGTTGATAGTCTTCTTTGTCTTGTTAAAATTTTAGCGCACAGTCCGTTTTGGGAGTCTCAAACCGTTCACGGTCCGTAAAATTGGGGATTTTCCCCATTTCCTGTCGGCATTGCCATCCAATAATCAGTTTATAATTAAGTTAGTTAAGATGTGGCCTGGAGGCACCCTTCATGTGGTGCTCAGAACTTTGAAGATAAGCTTAGATCGACTTAAAAAAAAAAAAAAAAAAAAAAAAAAAAGAGAAGGAGTTTAGTAGAGTGCTGTAGTGTCAGTAGCTGTGAGTAGTGCGTGATGCCTGCTTGTGAAAGCAAGGTTGTGTCTAGAAGCAGCAGAAAGGCCACAGTGGCCAAGACTGTATTTGTTGAGTAGGCCCAGGTCTCGCGGCCGTATGCCTTAGCCTCGAACCCAGGCTTTCTGTTCCGGATTCTGTCTCGCAGCTTTGGAGAAAAATCGGGAGGGAAAGCCTGGACAGATTTCTCACGTGATCGGTGGCACCGTCGTCACAACAGGACCTTGCAAACGCCAGTAACGTCATAACGTGATGGGTGTGGCTTTGTCGCGGAAGCGCTAAGAAGAGTTCTTCCCCAAGAATCCAGCTGCATATGGCCTTGTTAATCTCAAGAACTGGCGAAGATGGATATAAAACTGTGAGTTGAGATCTTGTACAAAGTAAAGGAAGTGGTTTTAAGTGTGTGAATAAGTTGAGCATGAAGAAACTTTGATGGGCAATAAACATGCAGCAAGTGTATGGTGGACAGGAGGAAAGGTAGCCAGCAAGCGGTTAGAAGCTGTCCAGGACAGGGTTGGCAGGAAGCTACTTGGAGCAAGCAGGTCTGTGGCAGGAGTAGCAGTACGAGGAGACCTAGGGTGGAAGAAGCTAGAGGAAAGGAGGGAAGAGAAGAAGGTGCTCTATGGAAGGAGGGTGGAGAGGCTTGATGACAGTAGGTTGGTCAAAATGATAATGGAGAAGATGCAGGATTGTGGAAGTGTTAGCTGGCAGGGTGAGTATGATCTGTTGTTAAGGAAGTATGGGTTGGAAGGTAGTGAGACAGGGTCAGCAAAGGAATGGAAAGAGAGGGTTCATGAGAAAAACTGCAGGGATTGGATGGAAGAAATAGAAGGAAAAAGTAGCCTGAAGTGGTATCAGATGGTGAAGGAAGAGGCAGGATTGGAGGAGTACACAAGGTCTTTGGTAGGTCAGGAAGGGGTAAGGCTCCGGTTTAGGCTGAGAACAGGATCAGCAGGCCTCTTCGAGGACAAAAAGCAGTGTAGGATGTGTGATGATGAAAGGTGCGTGTTGTGTAACAGTTGCGAAGTAGAGGATGTGGAACACTTTCTGGTGAGATGCGAGGAGTTTAGGTGGGAGAGGCAGGACTTGCTAGAGAAGATAAGGCAGATGGAAGGAACACAAGAGTGGATAGATGAGTATGGAAGGGTGGGGGATGAGGGAAAGATGGCACTGCTGTTGAGGAGGAGTGTAAAGAGTTTGGAGAGGGAAGTGGGAGATAGAGTGGATGAGTGTGTTATGGAGGAATTGAGGAAGTGGTGGCAGAGGAGGAAGGAACTGGTTTACGGTGGAAGTCCCCATGAACCTGGACCCCTATAACCCCCAAACTCGGCCCCCCTTAACCATCAATAACCATGTCATGGTAGTCATAATTATTCAATTACCCAGTTTGTATCGAGTGCTGTATCTGTACTACATCTGTGCTGTACTAGTATAGCTACTACCATGCTCATGTACCTGTGATGGCCCAAACGGGCTCAACTATTCCAATTAAATCATTAGAGCTGTTTTGGAACAATCTCAGACCACTAGATCCAAGGGTTGTGTCTAGTAGCCACACTGCTTTTCTCGCTGTTTAGCTGTTAGGTATTCCTGGGCTTGGTAACAGGACATACAAATGTTGACAAAAATAAATTTGCCTGTAGTAATGATGATGTTGGTGCAGTGCTGAAGTTATGTGATCGTCTGCAGTTTTTTGGTGGTCATAGGCCTATTGTTCATGTTTACTTGTTGCCTGAGCAATAACCATGAACTTCTGTAATCTTTTTGCCCTTCCTGACATGCCCTTCAGGAGAACGCATAGAGCTTTGCTGTCAGTGACTGAGTTTTGTTTGAGATCTCTAAGTCGGTTGAGATGGGAGAGCAAGCTAGGGGCCAGTCATATGACCTCAAAGAGCAATATGAAGAAGTTATCATGATCAGTCCTTCAAGAGATATGAATAAATGGATATCAACCACGGCATTTCCTATCAACATCAATAGCTTCATGGTCTCTTGAACTGCACTGTCAGACTGATGAACTGGACCCTCTTAAGCTGAAAGAAGTTTGACATATATCAGTGTCCTGGACATAAATGACGGACTGAATTGATTGATCTCAAGTCAACGTGGTGAGCAATGCTATTACTGCACTCTCTAATTCCAATGACAAGAACACTAACAGTCTGTGACTGTGGCTGGAATGTTTGCCTTAGTACCCATGGTACTTCTCCCCAGGATTAGGTCAGAAACCTATGTACTTCACGACCTACTCAAGTTCAGCAGACTCTTATGGACCCTGCATGCCTTGGACCCCTTGTACATGTTGTTTCAATCTGCTTTGGCAATGTATTCATTATTAAACATGATGAAATCAGTTGTAGCATCACAAAATATATTTCGAGGTAGCCCAGGAGTTCATACGGGAACTATGAATACAGGGCTTTTTCGTGGCGCCCATGCATAAGCTTCAGTATTTCGGCAAAACTGTGACTACTAAAATATCCAGTCGGCTGCTGTAGCTACGCTTGGTGAACAAAGAGCCCACGCGCCAGGTAACTCTATCGCCTTGGACCTGGTGTTAACTCCCGCATCTTCTTTCCCTCAGCAGCCCTCACAACAAGAACATTCCGTGTGACGTTGCCTTCGCATATGGTAGATTGACGTCACGGTGCCACCGTATCACGTGAGAAATCCGTCCAGGCTTTCCCTCCCGATTTTTCTCCAAAGCTGCGAGACAGAATCCGGAACGGAAAGCCTGGGTTCGAGGCTACGTATGCCTAGTCTAGTTGGTGACCGTGGCCAGGTGCTTCGAGTGCTGGGCTGGGCTTTAAATAGAATACGCAATTTATCGTTTGTGCTACAGTCTGACAGACAAGGGAGCTGAACGGTGGCTGTGTGTGGAACAGAGCCGTGAGTTGTTTAGCGACATAAGGGGGAGAGGTGGGGCTAGTAATGCTTGCTTCCGCTCGTGAATGAGCCCCTCCCGTAGACAAGCTGTGAATTTTTCGAAATGTGCATTCATTTTGGTGCAGTCAAAGTTGTCCATTCCAAGAGTAGTGACAAACATGAGTCTAGCCTGACTTTGAGAGTAGCTTTGAACAAAAGCTGGCATAGATTGATTTGAGATACATTGGTGGTTGGGACGCTACCTACAGTGAGCGTGTAGATGCGTCCATCGAGTGGCAATTTTGGGTTCATGAATATATTAATGAGCTACTAAAACCCTTTTTAAACTTAGGCAAAGCAAGATTGCCCTAAACCAAACCCTAACCCTGAAACTAGGAGTAACCCTGGTCCTGACTGTAACCCAAGTTTATGTTTTCGTTAACCTCCGCTGAGGGACGACCGTGCCACCTTAAGGCCGCGAATGGTAGCAAAATTCTCACAACAGTTCAGCATGATCCTTAGGGCTGATGGAGAGGGTGCCAGAAGAACCAAATCATCTGCATAGCATACAGCACCAGCAAAAAGAGAGTCCCAGTGACACCCAACACCAAGCTTGCATAGGTCACCTAAGAGGTCATCAATGTAGATGGTAAAAAGAATCGGAGAAAGTACACCACCTTGTCTGACACCATTTGAGACAGGAAAACTATCAGAGAAAGAGTTCCCCCACCTTACACACATGCGCTGCTCCTTGTACCATGATAAAAAGAAGCGAATAAGATAAGTGGGGAGCTTCCTGTCAAATAATCTTTCAAAGAGTATCTTGTGATTCACAAGATCAAATGCTTTAGAGGCATCAAGGAAGCAGGCAAAGACAGCAGAATTTTCGTGCAAGTAATGAGATACAATATTCTTGACAGTGCCAGTGCAAAGAGAAGTTGACATTTTCTGCTTAAAGCCAAACTGAAGACCCGAGGTTAGAAAATGATCGGGATAAGAAAGAAGAATGCACCACTCAAGAACTTTGCTCAGAGTTGGAGCAAGGGCAATGGGACGATAGTTGTCGGATGAACTGGGATCTTTATTACCTTTAGGTATGGGTACAATGGTACAGTCCCTAATTGGCTTAGGCATATAACCATGTCTAAGAATGGCAGTGAACAAAGAAGCTAATGATGAGCAGATGGCTGGTAGAGCATGGATAAGGTGGTCTGACGTAAGTGTAGAACCGTCAGATTTGCCACGTTTAAGATGGGAAAAGGCGTCAACTACGCACTCTTCCGAGATAGAAACAGCTTTGAGGTCGTCAGCAGAAAGAGAGGATAGAAGAGAGGGGTGAAGTGAATCACACCCAGTGGATGGCTGAGAATTCAAGAGTCTTTCAAGCTTGGAGGAAAACAGCTGAGAAATGTGATTAGAACCAGAGACACCGTCAACAGAAGAGGCAGGAGTAGGCTTATTTGACTTATTAACACGATGAACTTGGTGCCAAAAGCTATTGGAGTTGGAGGAGGCAAGAGCAGCAGCCATTTTCTCACGCCTAATGAACTCTTCACGGCGCCTCAGGCGTCTCACTTCATACTTATATCGCGATCTGGAGGACTTTTTAATCTGATGAAGAACACCAGAGGAAGGAGATCCAGCCTGCTTCCAAACAGCATGCCAAAAGTTAGCCTTCTCCTTGTACAAATGGGCAGCAGTATTCCAACCTGGAACAGAGGAAGAGTGACGCGCTGTGGGCATGGTTGACACTGCACAATGATGAAGGCACAATGATAGTTGTTCACAAAACCAATCGAGAACAGGAGTGTGTACTGTACACTGAGGATCACAACAGTCACAAATAGAATTAGGAAGTGACGGAAGATAATAAGAAACTAAATCACAATAGGACCTAATGAGGTCAGAATCAGCTGCATGCCAGGCAATACGTGATTTTGTGGATTGAGTAGGAACAGAGGAGGGAGGGGTTACAGAGAGATCAACTTGAAGAGAGCGCTAGAGGCGAATGATCAGAAAGATTGGAACCAAAGTCCACACGACGGAAGAGAGAAAGATCATGAGCAAGAGAGATATCACAAATGAAGTGGTCAGGCCAGGAGGAGGCACTGCCATCATCTCTCATGTAGGTGAAACAAATGGAGGAGTGGTATGGGAGATCAGCAGATACCAAATTAAGATCAGTCATAAAGTTACGGAGATGTTGTAAGGTCATGCTATACTTGACAGGTTTTGATTGATAGCATATACAGTGCTTGACTAACAACAGGTTTTGATTGACAGCAGACATAGAAGGTTCTAGTAGTATATAAGAAGCCTAAACATGTCTTTGCATCATTCCCCAAATCTCAAAAATGGAGTTTATCACCAACCAGAAAGGCGGGCAATCACTAATATGGGATGGAAACAGGTTTACCACAGAAAGATGGATAATGGCACTGTGTATTGGAGATGCTACAAACGATCATGCCCAGCCAGAATCACCACCCTTGGAGATTCCTACACTCTACAATGATGCTCTCATAGAGTTGAGCACCCAACCAGACTGTTCAATGGTTCACCCTAACTTCTATGAGTTCATCGAGATTATCCAGAAGGAGCAGGCTGCTACGGAAGTCTCCATTCAACAACTATCAGGCGGTGGAAGAATAAGAGTGAAGAGGAAGAAGGTGGTGTAGCACGAGGAGACAATCAAGAGACTTACAAATGGAAGTAGATCTCTAGATTAATTTATGTCTAGCATTGGCCATTGTGTTTTGTAAATCCAAATCCCTCAACAGCCAGTATCTCGGTCTGAAGACTGTGATGAACATGCGTACAGATCGTGGAAAAGATTCCGGAACAGTGCTTCGCTATTACATTGACCTGTCACTCAGTACAGGCACAAGTGCATTAGTGAAATGAAGAATTTGTGCCTGTACTGAGTGACGGGTCAATGTAATAGCGAAGCACTGGCCATTGTGTTGTTTCTTTTGATTATTAGTTCATTGTATTTGTCTACTGCACATTGTATTTGTCTACTGCACATTGTTTTTGTCTACTGCACATTGTTTTTGTCTACTGCACATTGTTTTTGTGTACTGCACATTGTATTTGTCTACTGCACATTGTTTTTGTGTACTGCACATTGTATTTGTCTACTGCACATTGTATTTGTCTACTGCACATTGTTTTTGTGTACTGCACATTGTTTTTGTCTACTGCACATTGTATTTGTCTACTGCACATTGTTTTTGTCTACTGCACATTGTATTTGTCTACTGCACATTGTTTTTGTCTACTGCACATTGTTTTTGTGTACTGCACATTGTATTTGTCTACTGCACATTGTTTTTGTGTACTGCACATTGTATTTGTCTACTGCACATTGTATTTGTCTACTGCACATTGTTTTTGTGTACTGCACATTGTTTTTGTGTACTGCACATTGTTTTTGTGTACTGCACATTGTATTTGTCGGCTGCACATCTTTGTTGGTGAAAATTGCTAACTGTTAACACATTTAGACATTCTGGGTACGTGCACAGAGATATTAGACATTCTGGCATTAGACATTTTGGATTTAGACATTCTGGGCCTAATTCCATGAGTCATTATGAATGTTATAGAACCGTGTGATGATATTAATGCACGACATGTAGTTCAGGTTGAATCAGTGAAAATTTTAGGTCCTTGCTGAGCACACGGTCAAAGTGACAGCCACCAGTATGGCAGAGTTCAATGTGGCTAAGTAGATCAAGGGTCTTAGGCCTTTCCTGAGGAGGAAACATTAATTTCCCTGGTGGGTTTGGATTGTAGCAGGTCCATTTGTACCCTTGCTCAGATTGTGAGGCAGTACCAGTAGTACATATAAAGACAGGCATTTCAAACAAAGAAGCAGCGGCCTGGAGTTCAATGGGCTATTCCATTTATTACAGATGCACCCCCAGGCCACTCCCAGATTTTATCTCGCAGCTGTTTTCTCCACGGCTGCGAGATAAAATCTGGGAGTGGCCTGGGAATGAGGCTACCCCCATAGAAGAGTGAATTTGGGTAGACCCTCAAGACTTCAATTAATTTTGCAAAAAACCCCTCAAGACCTTAATTGATTTTAAAGAATTACCCTCAAGACATAGTAAAATTGCGTGTGACCCTCTGGACATTATTAATTTTGGCTACAAATACCCTCAAGACAAATCATCATCTCTTCTACCCTCTTAATGTGTGTGCTGGTTAGATACTGTCTAGACAACAATCTTACTTTGCATGTCTCTTTCCATGCATACACCATTTTTGGTATTTTGACCCTCAAGATAGACAACTTACTGGTCAGATACCCTCTGGACAATAATTGTATGATATTTTGACCCTCAAGACAGATAATTTGCTGGTCAGATACCGTCTGGACAATAATTGTATGATATTTTGACCCTCAAGACAGATAATTTGCTGGTGGGATACCCTCAGGACAATAATTGTATGATATTTTGACCCTCAAGACAGATAATTTGCTGGTGGGATACCCTCTGGACAATAATTGTATGATATTTTGACCTTCAAGACAGATAATTTGCTGGTGGGATACCCTCTGGACAATAATTGTATGATATTTTGACCCTCAAGACAGATGATTTGCTGGTGGGATACCCTCAGGACAATAATTGTATGATATTTTGACCCTCAAGACAGATAATTTGCTGGTGGGATACCCTCAGGACAATAATTGTATGATATTTTGACCCTCAAGACAGATAATTTGCTGGTGGGATACCCTCTGGACAATAATTGTATGATATTTTGACCCTCAAGACAGATAATTTGCTGGTGGGATACCCTCAGGACAATAATTGTATGATATTTTGACCCTCAAGACAGATAATTTGCTGGTGGGATACCCTCTGGACAATAATTGTATGATATTTTGACCCTCAAGACAGATAATTTGCTGGTGGGATACCCTCTCATGGACAATAATGTTGCTACACAGAGGAGTGAATGTCACTCTCAAGACAATGTAGGAAAATCCTTTAGACTTTGATTAAGTTTGATGAATCACCTTCAAGACATATTACAATTGCAAATGACGCCTATTAACCCTACGACAAATCATCATCTCTTCCGTCCTGTTGTGTCATGACCGTAATGCACAGTGTGCACTTGTTATATGTCCTGTTGTGTCATGACCGTAATGCACAGTGTGCACTTGTTATATGTCCTGTTGTGTCATGACCGTAATGCACAGTGTGCACTTGTTATATGTCCTGTTGTGTCATGACAGTAATGCACAGTGTGCACTTGTTATATGTCCTGTTGTGTCATGACCGTAATGCACAGTGTGCACTTGTTATATGTCCTGTTGTGTCATGACCGTAATGCACAGTGTGCACTTGTTATATGTCCTGTTGTGTCATGACCGTAATGCACAGTGTGCACTTGTTATATGTACCCTCTGGACAATTATCCTACTCCATTCGGAAGTTTACCCTCAAGACAGATGCTTTGTTGGGTAGGTACACTCTGGACATTAATCTTTATCCTTGTCTTTCCATCCACTATTCTATCCACTATCAGACAATAATTGCATCTCCCAAACGAACCCCAACATTTGTGTGCCGATATTTGACCTGTTGCAAAGTAACCACTTGTTTTTGCTTTCAAGCTGGAACATATTCATGACAAATGTAAGAATAAACCAAATATCATCAGATAAGTTATTTGTGACTAACTCAACAAACTTAATCGTATTTACAGGGGAGACCATGACAGTTTTATCCTACCATTAGAGAGTAATGGCAGTAACTCTTCATGATAGGTTTGAGTTGGTTCTGACACAAAAGTAATAGTTAGCATATCTGTTTCTTCACAGTATTTGTGTACTGTAGCTACATAGGCTGTATCTAATTACTGCATGGACTGGTGTGGACTGGATTGCTGGACTGGATTGATGGACTGGATTGCTGGACTGGATTACTGGATTGACATTTCAAGTGAATGCTTGTATCACCTGACCTCTAGCCAATCAGAAGAGTGGGCTGGTTATAGCCTCGTTCCCAGGCTCTCCCCGCGCGCGACCGCTTTTCCGTACTGCAAGCGACGGAAAGCTGGGCGGGGCCTGGGAACGAGGCTAGGCTGGTTACATGTTTGTACTAGTATGTTAGCCTCGTACCCAGGCTCTTGGTGGCCCACCTAGAGCCTGGGTATGAGGCTAACAAGCTTGTATAATGGCCTACAATATAGTAGGGGTAACAGAACAGCTGTAAGATCATGCATGACTGCCCAAGATATAAACACATGCTGCTAAAGTCACTGATGGCACCTCACCAACCATAAAATTTCAGTATTCCCAAGCGTGACTTGAAGAGTTTTTAACTGAATTAATACGAAAAATGACACTTTGGCTGTTACACACTTTTGCGTTTAGCTGTCTTCCGCGTGGCTTTTGGCCACTTATATGAGTCTTGCTGATCACAAAGGCACTCAAAGAGGATGTCTGGGTGCTTAAATAAGCTTTTAGCGTATTTGTGGTGAAGTTATACGGCTTTTGCTTAAGTATTGCATATCATGATATTGCGAGTCGGTGCCATCCTTACATAGAGAGTCTACCGACTCTCTGATATACATACAGCTTTTTGCTGACTGTAGAATAGCAGGTCAGATTTGCAATACATACGTATTTTTATGGCAAGAAAGAAGATACTAATTTAACAAAAGGGGGAAGCTTCTCAACTACACTCTAGTTCAAATTGTAAGCACTCCTTAAACTATATAGGTGTCGTGATCATGCACACAAAAGGAATGCAACTGAGGTGACCAAAATATATGGTTGAAGTAACCTAAACCTTTTACAGTGTATATACTAATGAATCACGCATGGTTTTAATTGAGCGATAATTATCCACCACCTAGACTAGGTAACTCGTCATTGGCTTACTCCCCACAGTTTCACCACTCCAAAGTTTCCTCCTCATTTCCTCCCAGTTAGCTAATATCCCCTCCCTGGTAGCACATCCTTGGCTGTAAAGTAAATTCCTTGAGCAGCTACATGTATAGACATGTATATTGTTACTCCATACAATGAAATTGACTGCACTGTGAAAACACTTGGGTTACTTCTTTCTGAACGCCTATAAATTAGCACTTCTTTGATCTTATACACCTGCCCCTGGAGAGTCAGAGGGGTAGGAGTAAGTTGAGAAGAGGGGGGGCGAGTTAAGAAGGGGGCGTGCCCCTTCTAGGGGGGTCTGGGGGCATGCTTTCAAAAGTGGGGGGGCAACTGCCCCCCCTGCCCCCCCTTCTCCTACCCCTCTGAGAGTTCCTTAATTGGTTGCATGGTTTAGGTACGTAGAAATGCCAGGAAAAGCAAGTCAAACTTTGAATTCCATAATGTTATAGTAATTACGTGCATGTTGGTACAACTCTAGTTCAAATTGTAAGCACTCCTTAAACTTTACGCATAAAAGTTTATGTTTAACACACCTTTGCTATCTAACATGCTAAAACTGTGTTCTTGCTGAACTATAGAAAGTGTGCTTCTTTTTAAAAATATGAACATGCAAAGAAACCTATAAAAATTATAGAGATCAAAGATTGGCTACCTAAACAAGTTACAACATGTGAGTTAAACACACATAGCACTGTAAACTATTTTCACTATATTAGGAACAGTCAGATTGTCCTTAGTTTCAAACACATGGTGCTGCAAAAACAGGGTAGAGTGTTCTAGTGTATGCTAAAACTAAAATAAACAGACATAACATCTTGAAGACCTGCTGCCATGTTGCTGCTTTCCACCAAGATCATCTTCTCCACTACAACAAAGTATTGTCTGGAGTCATCGTCTGTATGGGTGACTAAAATATATGGGCTTGAGACACCAATCTCTTCTACTTTTGTGTTGAGGTCAGCCGTTAGTCATTTTTGAGGTTTCTTCAGTTTCTTGCATTGTTATGGATATCCATACGTATGGTATATTTGTCTCATACACACAGCACTATTATTTACAACAGTATGTATTATCCAAAATTGATATACAAGTTCACAAAATGCCTGTTTGCAGTCATTCTTCAGTGGATACACACACTGGCTCTGTGGAGAATATAATTATTGTGTGAATTATAGTTGCATACATTGGGTGGAGGAGGGAATGTACAACAGCTTTATACCTGTGCGAGGCAATCCTATATACTGACAAAGTAGATATATGCACACACTCCATGCAGTTCTTCGCTAGAATTTGCATGTTATTGCTGACTTATTCTTCTTGCTTTTCTCACCAAAATGGTCTAGTCTGGGCCTACCTCCTCTAGTCTACCTCTCAGGCTGTGGTGTCAAACTTCAGTAAGTCCTCTCAGGCTGTGGTGTCAAACTTCAGTAAGTCCTCTCAGGCTGTGATGTCAAACTTCAGTAAGTCCTCTCAGGCTGTGGTGTCAAACTTCAGTAAGTCCTCTCAGGCTGTGGTGTCAAACTTCAGTAAGTCCTCTCAGGCTGTGGTGTCAAACTTCAGTAAGTCCTCTCAGCCTTACTGAAGTTTGAGACCACACTTACTGAAGTTTGACACCACAGCCTGAGAGGACTTACTGAAGTTTGACACTCCATCTGAACCTATCCAAGTGCAAGGCCCTCTGTATCTCGAACAAGCGAATCCCTCCAACCTACACTTACTACCTCAGTGGAGCAATACTTGAGTGGGTTGACTCAATCTCGTACCTTGGCGTGAACATCACACACAAGTTATGCTGGTCAGATCACATTAACAGTGCTGCTGCCAAGGCAAATCGTATTCTCAGCCTCTTGAGAAGGTCCATGTATGGTTGCAGTAAGGAAGCGAAAAAGAGAGCATATGTCGCCTTGGTACGTCCACATCTCGAGTATTGCTCGCCTGTATGGAACCCACACCTGAAGAAGCGGTTGGTATGAATGTACTTTATGTAGAAAAAGACCCCTATACTATAAGGGTCTTTTTTATGTAAACTGATCCCTATACTATATGGGTCTTTCTTATGTACTACTACTTATGTTTTTATGTACGAAGTTCCCTATACTATATGGGTCTTTCTTATGTACTACTACTTATGGATCTTTTTTATGTACGAAGTTCCCTATACTATAAGGGTCTTTTTTATGTACCAAGCCTCCTATATATATGGGTCCATCTTATGTATTGCTCCACCCATTCTACATACGATGGTCCCTATATATATACAATGTCATAGCTACTATTATGGGTCCATCTTATGTACACTGATTATTGTGGGGTCTTACTCTTGTACATAAGATGGTCCCTATAGTGTCATACGTACTATTATGGGTCCATCTTATGTACACCAATTATTGTGGGGTCTTACTCCTGCACATAAGATGGTCCCTATATATATAGTGTCATATGTACTATTATGGGTCCATCTTACGTACACCAATTATTGTGGGGTCTTACTCCTGCACATAAGATGGTCCCTATATGTATAGTGTCATACGTACTATTATGGGTCCATCTTTGTACACAGATTATTGTCGGGTCTTACTCCTGTGGCTACATAAGATGGTTCGTAAATATATAGAGTAAGCTAAGAAGACCACGCAAAGCCTTTTGAGAGATGTCGCTTGGTGTTGTAAAGAAGCGCCATTACCATCAAAAGCGTTGTGGATGCACAAAATGTGCTGCAGTGCAGCAAGCCAGTAGCTAAGTGCACACTTCACTGAAGCGTGAAAGTGACATGTAGCATAATATGCATGGCTGTGCTTGATTGGTAAACTGCTACCAGAAACTTGTAGCTAATAGCAGTGTACCTACCTTAGCCTTTATAGCTACAAAGTTCCAGAGCTACAAATCAGGATGAAGTTTGTGTGGTCATGAGGTATCAACACTTTTGGCCATAGCAAAAGTATCTTCATGTTAAGATAGCTAGTTTGCACTTACTGTATGTATTATATATTTACGGACCATCTATGTACAGGAGTAAGACCCCACAATAATCGGTGTACATAAGATGGAGCCATAATAGTACGTATAACACTATAGGGACCATCTTATGTATAGGAGTACGACCTCACAAAAATCGGTGTATATAAGATGGACCCATAATAGTACGTATGACACTGTAGATATAGGGACCATCTTATGTACAGGAGTAAGACCCTACAATAATCGGTGTGTACATAAGATGGACCCATAATTGTACTTATGACTCTCTATATATAGGGACCATCTTATGTACAGGAGTAAGACCCCACAATAATTGGTGTACATAAGATGGACCCATAATTGTACGTATGACACTATATATATAGGGACCATCTTATGTACAGGAGTAAGAC
This sequence comes from Agelas oroides, assembly GCA_949130485.1. NCBI lineage: Eukaryota > Metazoa > Porifera > Demospongiae > Agelasida > Agelasidae > Agelas > Agelas oroides. Next base: position 1,494,413 of record OX422186.1, read on the forward strand.
CCCACAATAATTGGTATACATAAGATGGACCCATAATAGTATGTATGACACTCTATAATATATAGGGACCATCTTATGTACAAGAGTAAGACCCCACAATAATCAGTGTACATAAGATGGACCCATAATAGTAGCTATGACATTGTATATATATAGGGACCATCTTATGTAGAATGGGTGGAGCAATACATAAGATGGACCCATATATATAGGCTTTGTACATAAAAAAGACCCATATAGTATAGGGAACTTCGTACATAAAAACATAAGTAGTAGTACATAAGAAAGACCCATATAGTATAGGGATCAGTTTACATAAAAAAGACCCTTATATAGTATAGGGGTCTTTTTCTACATAAAGTACATTCATACCAACCCCCGAAGAAGGATTGCGATAAACTTGAGAAGGTACAGAAATGGGCTGCACGTTGGGCATACTGCCGGTGGGACCGCCACACATACACCTGGTCACATACATATGAAGAGGCTGCAAACATCTCAAACTTAAAACCGGTTAGAAAGTAGAAGAATTATGCTATCCTTGTGTCAAGTTTATAAAATTATACATAACTTAGATTGCATTCCTTTTAATTCGTACTTTACTTTTAACACAAATTATAGGTCTTACCAGCTCTCTCTTGTGTGCCCTTTGGCTCGTATAAACAGTTTTAGGTATTCATTCTTTATAAATGCTCCCTATTTATGGAATAGAATTCCCCTTGAGGTTCTCAATTGTAAAACTTACCCTTGTTTCAAGAGGTGGTTGTATCACCATCTCTAGCTAGTTAAATATGTCTTTTGTAGGTTAGTATTTCTAGATTTTATATGTTTTATATAGTACTGGTTTACCTGGTTTTATTTTTTTACTTGCTTGTTGCTGTACGTATTTTTGTCTGGTCTACTGTACTGTGTAGGGGAGCACTACTATAGGACTACCTCCGTGTAACCCTTTCCTTATCTGGATAAAATTATTTCAATTCAAATAGGTTGGAGGGAGGAATACGATATAATACTGAGAAAGGCTAAGAGTCAGCAGGGCCAGAGGCAGCTATTTTGGTCTGGTATGGCCATCTATTGATGAGTGTATGTGAAAGTGCCAAAGCACTACAAAGTAGGGGGTTCTGGGGGCATGCTCCCCCAGGAAAATTTATAAAATTCAGTGCTCTGAGATCGCTTCTAAGGCTATGTTCAGGCCAAAATGATACTAGAATCTTTACTCCAGTCCTGCCTGTGCAGCTACTGAAGCAATTAAAACCAAGCTGCCTGAAAAAATCCCACAGGAGCAGTTCTATCGACGCTGAAATGTGATGTGGGTTAGCTAAAAGGCTTGATCTGGCCTCTTTTTTGGAAGGTTGCCATCATTCGCAAGCATGCAACACTGAACTTCGCGCACTGGTCTCGCGTCCGAATGGTGTGAGAAAGCCCCAGTCCTCTCGTCGCAACTGTGGACGCTCGAAACCTCGCAAATGTCCCGAGAAGGCTTCGTCATACTTTGGCGTCCGGAGCTACGACAAACGCTCGCTCGAGGAGAATACGCACGTAGATTGGAATCTAAGCGACGCCATTTTTTCTCCCTCAAAAACCGGTACGGCCATGGCCGTACCGGCCGTACCATTGCCGCCGGCCCTGCTCAGGGTCGGCAGCACATGCAGCAGTTCGGAAAAGGAAGATAGGAACAAAAAGAACAAAACTGAGCAAACTGTCTAGAACAGGTAGACATGGAAAGTATAGTTGAAGAAGAGCAGGGGCCAGAGAGGTACATGGGCTCATGGGAAAGACATCTGGCCACGTTAGGTTGAGGTTCTGATTGAAGTCAGGTTCTGCAGGGTTTTTGAAGATGAGATGTGGATTGGCAGAGGTAGACAGATGTGTACTTTGTAGCTATAGTGGAGGGCAATTTCACAAATTCTGCACCAGCCATTTCTTCAGTCAACGATTGCACTAGTCTCGCAAGCCAGACCCACTTCCGCGGAAGTGGGTCTGGCTTGCGAGAATACGATTGCACAGGCAAAAACTAGGACTACGCATGCGCATGATGCCTCGCGCCGCTCCAAGCGCCATGCGCGGATGGGGCGCGCGGCGAAGGTGTCAGGCGTTGCTCGTTTGGAGTCCAAAGAACAATACAAAACAACCGTAACGTGAAGAGTGAGCCTAAATACCTGGCTTGTGAAGAATCTCCAGTACGTGCTTTCTACTTTTGAACTCTTTCTTGTTCTTCCGTCGCTTTCTTGGCTTTCTACGGTAGGCTGACTTCTTTGCTTTTTTGTTTTTTCTCAGCCGGAGTCAGCAGCCGTCGGCTGTGTTCAGCACTCGTTTATGCACTTCGCTCCGCAAATACGTACGTTGCGACGGGCCAGTCGCGCTGTTCTCCCCGTCCTCCGTCGGCAAGAAATGTCGTCCTGGCTTCGTCGTGTAATGTACGTATCCTGCCTGGGCGTGCGCGCGCAAATTGACATTCCGAGCGTGACCTCAAATTGACATTCCTAAGCGATACCGCAAATTGACATTCCTAAGCGTGACCGACACGTACGTACGTACTTACGCACGTACATTGCAAGAATAGATCCCTCATTCAGAGCCTCGCGCTAATGCGCTCGGCAATAACTTCGAAACCAGTCACATTGCACAGACTGGGAACGAGAAAAGTATCGCAGTGCGCGCGCGCGTTCGGATACTCAATTATGCACTAGAGGTAAAAGTTCACTAATGGGTTTTATTTCCGCTAGTGTGGAGAACGTGAGCCAGTCTCGAGGCCATACTCTCGCCAAGAGTCTCAGATAAGCCTGGACTAGCACCACACTGGGTACATTCTTCAATCCGTAAACTTATACCAGGGAGACATAGTCGCTTCGTCATCGTGGGACCGCGAGTAGTTGTGTATCGACTGAGTAGCAGCCAGGTAGACGGCTACACTGCTGGCTGGTCTCGCGGCGTCAGAATCTCACACGAAAAACGGGTTAGGGTTAGGAGACTAACTACGGTCATACGACAGTACAGTCATTTGTCCTGCCTGTTGGCCCTACACAAGAAATTCAGCCAGAACTGAGGGCGCACCGCGCTGGGGCCGACTGCGCCAGACTAGTGTACATAGCTCTCAATCTCTTGACCATGAGCAGCCTGGCTTGTGTGTCTTTTACATAGAAGTAGCTTCCCATGTCACCGTAGACTGGCGTAGTGAAGCTTAGCTCGCATTTAAGCTGTTGTGAGCAGCCCAATCAAATATTGACTTCCGTTCCCGTTCCCGTTCCCGTTCCCGTTTCCGTTCCCGCGTTTCCGTGTTTTCCAGTTGCCCAGTCGCTTAGCGCTCACGGACGGTGTAAAGTCTCACAAAGGGGTCTTAACCTTGCAAAAGAACTTGGAGCAGCCATTCCAGATTGTTCACTGATGTCCAGGTTGAACTCAGCGCAGCTAAAAGATCTCTTCTGGATGAAGTTGACAGACTTCCAAAGGTATGCATATACTTGCTGAGTGCACTTCCATAATAGCATAATTATAGAGTAGATTTCCTTGGTGTCAGCTACACAAACCCACAGCATCACACAGTGACCCCAGTGCTCATGTGATGAAAGCTACTGTGAGCCTGGGACGGCAACCAGAGTCACCAGTTCTAGTATTTGGGCGTGAAGTACAGCTAACAACAGCCGGTGAAGTCATTCCGTTAGATGAGCAAGAGTATGAATGGGTGCTTCCAATCATTGAAAGGCTGAGTGTTCTTCCAACATCCCATCCACTACTGACAGTCATCCCACAGTGTACCAGGCCCTTGGAGATGCTGTTGACTGCACTCAAAAAAACTCAGCCCGAACAACTTTGTTCCAGCTGTGTTCATTTTGGGTAAGTTGATGTTGCAGTTTGTGGTAACAATTATCACCTTATGTCAGTCTTCAGTCTACCATTAGCACCTTGTGGGTCTATTGACAACTGAATATGGGCTGGCCAAGTCTCATGCTGACTTGGCATGAGTTAGCATAATATGGTAGAGGATCTCCCTGTCATTGCAATATGACTAGCATAGCATCAAAAGAACCTGCATGTGTACTACCTGCACGATAAATACTGTTATCATCATGAGTAGAGTAGGATCTTATTCGCCTGAGCTCATTGTTTGACACAGTTCCAAACCTTCGAGCATTGTGATTAGCTTTCATTTCTTCTAGCATCCAATCAATGAATAATTATGTTCAGTGGTGGATCTAGAAATTTAGAAAGGGGGGTTCAGTCACTGGCGCGCGAAGTGCGGTGGAAAATTTTTGGGTTGCCACACCCACTTTCGGTCACGTGAACGCATTCATAAAATATAGCTGGGAGGCCGAACCGAGGGGTCCATCACAGAAGAAATCTCGTACACAGTGTTGTTTTAGTTAACTATAAGTTTAACTAAATACATTTTAGTATGGCCTTTCTAAAATTTAGTTAACCAAAACTACAACTAACTAAAATTTTTTGCTAAGCTGGGAAAATATCCAAGAACATACAAGAAGAAACCTGTCGGCAGAAATCCAAACTGAAATCCAGAAATCCAAACTGAAATCCAGAAATCCACTGTGAAATCCAGAAATCCACTCTGAAATCCACGTGAAATCCAGTGGATTTTGAAATCTCGTACGCCGAGGCGCGCCGTGGCGGACCCCTCGGGCCGAACTGAATATCTCGAAGCAACTCTAGGCCTAGTCAAACGTCTGGAGATCAGTAAGGAACTGATACGTAAGTGTGTAACTGTGCCTGGTTGTTGTTGCTGCATGCCACTGCTGCATAATCATTTGATGGACTCGTGCAGTTATGTACGCAAAATACATTACTAGCCGCCAAAGGGGGGTGCATTTGCACCCCCCTTACCCCCCCTAAATCCGCCACTGATGTTCTCTTAGGATCTGTGATATCCTTCATCTTCTATGAAGACCTCCTTCAAAAGTTTGGAAGCTGTGGACTTACGCTTGCAATTGGTGGAAGCAACCGAGGAAAAAGCAAGAGTATTGAGCTTTCACTCAGTGCTGTTGGCTGTCGTGGAGCAATGTACACCTCAATTTCCAATGCACTTATCAGGAAACTGCTCCTAGGTGGCATGCCATGGTGCTATGATCCAGAAGATGCCGACCAGCTGGAGAGAATGCTTATCAGTGTTTGTGGTGGCTGCAACAGCTAACACATTCATTGTAGATGAACTTGCATCCAGGGATGAAAGGTTGTTCATTATAACACTTTAGACAAGACATGCCTGCATATGTCTTACTTGCATTAGAAAATGGTATGAGTAATTCCGTTTGATGTGGTTCACACTAATGGGGTAGCTAACAATGTGAATGCAATTTGGGAAAACAAAGTTCTGTAGCTGTGATACGTTATTTATGCACACACTCCCCCAATTGGTATCTATCAGTATACCATTACTAGTTGGCCTCTTGAGCAGGAATTTCAAATAGCCGGGCAGTGATTACTATAGTTGCCTGTGACTTAATGATAAATCGCTGCAGTAAACGATCATGAAACAGAGTCTTTATTGCTCTCAATTATACAGATTTCTGAGCAGGGTAAAGATTGTGCCATGTCTTCACGAAGTACAATACGATCTTAAAAACACTCAAAGCATCTTTTGAGGAAGCATCAGCAGCTATTCCAACCTTGGTAAAGCTGGGGCACAGGCTTTCACATGTTGATCCAGAGGACATGACAACTGTGCAGAAGCACATTGAATCTGTTGTCCCAAATGTTGACTCCAGAGTTGCAATGGAATGCACTGTCACAATGAGTTCGGCTTTGGTGGTATGTCCTTTACAAAAGCAAGAAAGTAGTTACAGTGTACTTATGGTTCTATCACCATTGCAACCAAAATGATACAAAGGCCAGGGTATAATAAAGTATTTGTTTCCTTCATGTGATATGCATATAGATTGCAGCTGAGATGGACGATCACATAGTCAGCACAGACGATATCTACACAACGTTTGACTCCACCTTTGCTCCAATGCTCAAAAAGTACCAGGTCAGGAGGTCAAGTGCACAGTTGGGAAACTACCTAGCTGCTCTTGCCCAAGTTGCATCTATCTCTGAGGTCAGTGTTCACACCCATGTTGTGTTGTATATAATTATTGATGTCAGTCTACCTTCATCAATGGTAGGTTTTGACAGTGGTCAATCCCACATGCACCTATTCTTATGGTGATAGTCGCAAGGGCCAGCATGGAGTTGCCATCATTCTAAAGGAGCTGCTGCAGTTACTTGACAGATTTGAAATTGAACATGCTGATGAGTCAACAATTCACCGGGAATTACGAAAGAGGGCAGACTGCAAAACATCAGCCAACCAGTTCTTCCTGAACAAGAAGTCCGAGTCAACACTGATTGATCGCAAGAAGGGTGACACACGAAATGTTTCCTGTTTTATAATCCCTTCTAAGGATGTCCCTGATTCATTTTTTAAAGCACTGGAAGCAAAAGGTAATGCATCAGCTCACAAATTTATTATACATTGATATTATATCTGCCGCATTCCCGCTGTGTACATGACAGAGGTTGATAATAGCACAGAAGCAGTCCACGAAGAAAGTAACAAGAACAATGAAGATGAGATGCAGTAAGTAAATCAATGAGAAGCCATACCTGAATAATTATTATGTAATTATAAAGTTTGATCAGCTAATCTTCCTTGATGAATGCATGTTGCTTAGCAACTACTTGTACCCCTGGGAGTTCAAAGCAGCCAGGCAGGGAATTGCACACATCGAACTAGATAGCTGTAGTGAAAAAAAACTTGCAAGACATTGATATGCATGTACATTTCCCAGGACGGCATGGTTCAGAGCCATAACAGTGCCTATAGCTCTACCATGATTCCACTGGACAATATTTAATAATCCCTCACATATTCACCGGAATGTTCTTCAGGATTGAAGGGAGTAACAAAGACCAAGACACAGACAGTGAAGAGTTGGATGTGATTGAGTGAGTCAGTAAATTTGTGGAAAAATTATTATACATGCTAAATCCATACAACAGAAGCAGTCAGAAGAGAAAGAAGACATCACTTGCTAGTCACAGTCCTTCAAAACGATTAAAGACAACATCTCGAGATGAACTCATTTTAGCAATGTCCCCTTGAAAAAGAAAGGTGGTCTCTCCCAAATCTCCCTGGAAGCTGAAATTGTTATCCCACACAAAAGTTGTATCCCTGCAAAAAATGAGAGTTCTATCTAGACGTTTTAGTCCCCAGAAAGATGAGAGCCCAATTCCCCAAAAGTTCAAAGCTGCATCCCCCCAAAAAGGCAACATCTCCTCAAAAACTGAAAGTTCTGTCCCCAAGTTCCAGTCCCCAGAAAAATGAGAGTTCCTAAAGTGGCATCCCCAGAAAAGACAGGACGGTACCCCCCAGAAACACCACCGGTCTATTTCTGGAAAAGCAAGAGTTCAATCTACTAGTAAGACAAAAGTTGTATCCCCGCAAAAAATGAGAGTTCTATCTAGACGTTTTAGTCCCCGGAAAGATGAGAGCCCTATCCCCAAAAAGTTCAAAGCTGCATCCCCAAAAAAGGCAACATCTCCTCAAAAACTGAAAGTTCTGTCCCCAAGTTCCAGTCCCCAGAAAAATGAGAGTTCCTAAAGTGGCATCCCCAGAAAAGACAGGACGGTACCCCCCCAGAAACACCACCGGTCTATTTCTGGAAAAGCAAGAGTTCAATCTACTAGTAAGACGGAAGTCCAACTCCCCATAAAGACTGAAGTTCAGTCCCCCAGAAAGTTCAATCCACCAGACAGACGAAAGTTCTATCCCCAGTAAAGAAAATCCGGAAACTGACTGTTGTTGTCGCAGAGATGAATCTTGCAGGTTCGTTTCATACCTATTTCAAGTTTTGAAGTTTTTGCAATACTAAGTACATTGCATGTTACAATACATTTTAGGTGGAGGACGGTCAAACTCAAGAAAGGAGTCTTTGAGAAGGACAAACAGAAGAGGTAGCTAAGTTACAGTCCGGTACACATTATCACTGCAAAAACAAGTTGGTTGTTTTAACCACAGAGTGGTTACCATGGTTGCAGACAAGCTGGAGAGACAGTGGTTATGAGAGGTTTGCTTTGATATGGAGGTCTAATTGCATAAGGCAACCCAAGATGCAGCAGCCCAATTTAGCATATAACCACAATACACTGACAACCCTCAGAACATCTGTGAGGGAATCACCTGCTTGCATTAGGAGCATGAAAGGTCCTTGCTACAACTTTGAAGTGCATTTGTTGTGACTCATTCACAGATGTTCTGAAGGTTGTTAGTGTATAGTGGTTGTAAGAGAAACTGGGCAGCTGCATCTTGGGTTGCCTTATGCAATTAGACTTCCATATCAAAGCAAAGCTCCCATAACCACTGTCTCTCCAGCTTGTCTGCAACCAGGGTAACCACTCTGTGGTTAAAACAACCAACTTGTTTTTGCAGTGATATAGTGCTAATGCATTTTCACTGACAAATGCTCTGAATCAGAGCTAAGGCCCAGATTCGAATTCTGGCTGGATCTCATGGTTATTGTTTTCCCATGCTCATGTGAGTCTTCATGTTTATATGTAGGATACTTTTGTGGAATCTGCGACAAGAAGTACAAGAAAAATGACGGTGACAGTTGGATAGGGTGTGATGGGGAGTGCAACAGGTGGTTTCACTACAAATGTGTGGCTGTAACAGATGCACCACAAGAAGATTGGTTCTGTCCAAACTGCTGCTGATGACATTTTATTACCAGTTATGTCATTCTGCTGCCCTTTTACCACAATCTTTTCCGTACCTACTGGTGGTAGGTGGAGCTCCGTACGGCGTAGTTAATAATGTACGTTAATCACGTGATGAAACTTGGGCTCAGGTTCGAAAGTCTCATGGACGGCTGGCTGGGCACAAGACTAGGTTCGCAAGCAGCGACAAGCTTCAGGTGGTGGATGGATGTCATATGTTCTCTGTAATCCTATTCTTTGGAGGATCATGACTCAGATCAGCCTACTTACTAGCTTTTATGTATGGGCGGGTACGGCGAAATGAATCCGCCTCGCCGGATGTGCTAGATACTCTTCATGGTCGTTTGCTCCGTATTACGTATACTCGCATTGACTTCATAATGGTTGGAGGTATAGTAGCAATAGCACAAACCTTATATGTAAGCAATTCATAATATTGTCCACTGCAGCTGGGGAGTCCATATGTCTGCAGTACACACTGAAGCAAATTTGGGAATTGCCACTTCTGCTTGCACATACTAGGGTTTTTATGGACTACCCAGTGGACAGTTCAGTAAAACCATCATTAATTGATAAATTTGACATTTCAACTGGTTGACTAATGACGTCTAATGTTCTTAGGTATGCAAGTTGGAATAGCGTCTTCTTTGATAGGCAGTAGAGCAGGTATCTGTGGCTGGTAGAGAGAGAACACACAGTCAGTACTTTTTAATTCAGTTTTGAGGAATTTCGGCTTCATCTACACCCACTGACACACATTTACATTCTTATGTTAACGCTTGTCAGAGAAACATATACGCACACATACTTGTCAGGAAATTTTCTGCTTGTCAGGAAAATGCTAGACCCCCCCTACACATATACATACACACACACTATGCACACACACATTGTCAGGAAATTTTCTGCTTGTCAGGAAAATGCTATATAGACCCCCCCTCCCACACATACACACATACACATATACACACACTCTATGCACACACACATTGTCAGGAAAGTTGCTGCTTGTCAGGAAAATGCTAGACCCCCCCCACACACACACATACGCATATACATATATACACATACGCTATGCACACACACATTGTCAGGAAAGTTGCGGCTTGTCAGGAAAATGCTAGACCCCCCCCCCCCCCCCCCCTCCCACACACACACACATACACATACACATGTACACACACGCTATGCACACACACATTGTCAGGAAAGTTGCTGCTTGTCAGGAAAATGCTAGACCCCCCCCCCCCCCCTCCCACACACACACACACACATACACATACACATATACACACACGCTATGCACACACACATTGTCAGGAAAGTTGCTGCTTGTCAGGAAAATGCTAGATCCCCACACACACACACACACACATACACATACACATATACACACACGCTATGCACACACACATTGTCAGGAAAGTTGCTGCTTGTCAGGAAAATGCTAGACCCCCCCCTCCCACACACACACACACATACACATACACATATACACACACGCTATGCACACACATTGTCAGGAAAGTTGCGGCTTGTCAGGAAATGCTAGACCCCCCCTCCCACACACACACATACACATACACATATACACACACGCTGTGCACACACACATTGTCAGGAAATTTTCTGCTTGTCAGGAAAATGCTAGATCCCCCCCCCCCCCCCCCTCCCACACACACACACACACACATACACATACACATATACACGCACGCCATGCACACACGTCAGGAAATTTTCTGCTTGTCAGGAAAATGCTAGACCGCCCCCACACACACATAGACATACACATATACACACACGCTATGCACACACACATTGTCAGGAAAGTTGCTGCTTGTCAGGAAAATACTAGACCCCCCCTCCCCCCCCCCCCATCCCACACACACACACACACACACATACACATACACATATACACACACGCTATGCACACACACATTGTCAGGAAAGTTGCCGCTTGTCAGGAAAATGCTAGACCCCCCCCCCCCCTCCCATACACACACACACACATACACATACACATATACACCACGCCATGCACACACACGTTGTCAGGAAATTTTCTGCTTGTCAGGAAAATGCTAGACCCCCCCTCCCACACACACACACACACATACACATACACATATACACACACACTATGCACACACACATTGTCAGGAAAGTTGCCGCTTGTCAGGAAAATGCTAGACCCCCCCCCCCCCCCCTCCCACACACACACACACACACACACATACACATACACATATACACCACGCCATGCACACACACGTTGTCAGGAAATTTTCTGCTTGTCAGGAAAATGCTAGACCCCCCCCCCCCCCCTCCCCCCCCACACACACATATACATACACACACGGCATGTACACACACATTGTCAGGAAATCTTCTGTATGTCAGAGAAATGCTGAACCCCCCCCTCCCAAACACCACACACGCACATGCACACATGCATGTACATGTAGCATGACCCACCCTCACACATATATACATAGCAGAAATAGCAGACGGGGTTCGCCATCCATCAGCGGCATGGATCGAAGGAGGGTCTCTGCCGCTTTCTGCTTTCAGCCTCTCTACACAACTGTTTGATAGCCCTCAGTGTGCATGCACGACATGTCAGGAATTTCATTTTCAGCCTTTCAGGACTTCTTGTGATTCAGAGAGTGCTGTCTACACAAGGTCACTCAGTGTAATCAACTGTTCCATATTGAAAAGCAAGCTATTATGCTATTAACACCATTTTGTGGTGTGTACAAAAATTCCATCAGATCAGTACTGACAGCAACATACCGCTGGTCACTGGTGATCGCAAATCACGTATTCTATCCAGGATAGGTAGCTGGAGCGTGAGTACTTACTGTATGTATGTATGCATACACTGAGGGCTATCAAACAGTTGTGTAGAGAGGCTGAAAGCAGAAAGCGGCAGAGACCCTCCCTCGATCCATGCCACTGATGGATGGCGAACCCCATCTGCTATTTCTCTAAGATGCCTCAAGTAAGACTATGCATGACAAGCCAGGCTGTGTTTACAGTTAGCCAGAATAGATGCTTAGGTTGCACTAAGGGCTGCATTGTATGTACCACCCCATGACAAGCTAGTCTCTGCAACCACCTTCTTTAAGCTGTTAAGTACTTTTGGAGAGAGTAGAGTGACAAGCTTTGTTTAGCTAGACTATACATGCCACTCCACCTGTGTACTGTGACCTGACACTTCACTGAAAAGCCTTTCATATACATAAGTTAAAGCAGTGTATTGCTCGCTCACGCTCGCCCCACAATGTTCTACATTCGCCTAGTTAATTGGGGCGAGCCTGAGCGAGCCCCACATTAACGTGTTGAATGCAAGCAGTGTCTGTATGTATGTGTACGTCGTACCGTAAATACACTCGTATTTGTTGAATAACGATAGTCGCATTGTGAAAAATTTGAAAATAACGTGTATTTCTCGGCAGTCTCACAGCCATGTTCGGATGTTCCTAACGTAAATCTAGGGAGTACTTGATATACAATATTCCAATCCTTCCTTCTCACATGCATGTACACACCCACACAACACATGCATATGCGCATGCATGCACACACACTCCACTCTTCCTCAGCTGATGATTTCATGATTTACAACACCTATACATCCACTGTTGAAAGCCACTATTTAAAAAGGCATGTACGATGCCAACTGGATAAATACAGAGCTCCTTGATATGCCTAGTCTATTCCTGAGGGTAACTATAGGGTTGGCAATGTCAACTAGCTTACATAGATAACTCAATTCAATCTGTGTATAAAGGGATCGAGAAAAGGCCAGAAGTCACAGGTATTTGAACCCAGGGTACCTGGATTGAGGTGCCAGTGTTCTGCCACTAAGCTACAACCACTAGACAACCACCAGCCCTGACAATCTTCTGTGTTTTGATCTTTACTGCCGTGAGGCAAAATGTTCTAAGTGCTACCACAGTCATTCTTGCAATTCCCTATTGGTAATGCCATGAGGTTCTGAATTATTTAGTTACATACGTGCCAAAGTACAGTTACATGTAATACACAGCCAAAACTAAATTCTACAATGTGATATCTAAACAGCAATACTACAAATTTCATAACGTGTAGTAACTTGGTACGAACACAGTCTGCCTGTATATACTTATAAAAATTCACCAAATTCAAGGAAAGGAAACCACCACGGTGTCACTCTGTGCTGTTGTTGGCACAGCAGCTCTGGGAACAGCTGTGCTCTTGAAAACAAATTGCATACAACCTTGTCCAAGCTGGCAATGGTACACACGAAGCTCCTGAACAAGCCATGCCTCAACAGGTGTTTGGTGAGATGGAATGTCTGTCTGAATTTGGAATAGTAACAGTTCCTGAGGGCATGGACCAGAGATGACGACATGGCCGTATACCAGTAAGTCCCATAGAGTGACTGTTATTCCTCCTGAACCACCATACCTCCCATACAGTGTTTGTGTGGCATTGAAATTCACTGAAAAGTATCCAAGGTTCATTGTGTATATCATCTAGACTGTCGATTTCCAGTCACTAACCAACGATTGCTAACTATTGTTTCATTTACAGGAAACATGCCAGGTCCAAAGTTTGAATTTTCGAAAAAACGCACATTGTTACTGTCTGGCTGAATGTTGGAGAAATTAAGACCAAATTGAGTGTTGAAGTGTTCAAGTGCATTCTGCATTACTTGTTCTGTTTGTTGGTCTGTGAAACCCACGAGATCTCTGTAGAACGACATCTGAGGATCTCCAAGTACGAGTACCGAATCAGGAAGTGTGATATCTGTTACTCCAGCAAACATGGCATCAAATGGTGTGGAGCATGTTTGGGATGCAACATTGTGCACTATGAGAAACCCAAAAGTGCAATTCGAATCCCATTCTGAGCTGACATCTGCAGAAAAGACCTCTAGTCTTGAAAGTTTATTGAGTTAGTTTAATTAGTATCTTCTTTCATAAGACTCATTTGGCTACAATCCTGGCATTTCTACCATAGCCTTGCCAGCAGAAGACACTACCGTGCCTCCTCTATCAAGTTGTCAATGGACATCTGAATTTCCCTACAGCACCCATTGTACCACTAAACCTGTCCAGATCCCTCAGAAACACCAGTACACTAGCCCTTGAAAGGCCAGTAACACGCACAAATGCCCATCAGTCATCATTTTTCCCACATACAATCACCCTATTACCTCCATCTGCACATGCAGAACTGCCAGTCATTGCGTTCTTTCAAACAGACTGTATTACGTCATACACTTAATACCTCACCTAATACTTAATACTTAACACTTAGTTAATTAGTTTTCTTTCTGGGTGCATTATTAAATTAGCAATTTGCTATCTATGTACCCTTGCACTATTGCAAAATGGTTATAGAAAAACAAAACAAAAAAAAAACATGCAACCAAGGAACTCCTCCAGAGGCAGCGTCGGGAGCATCTCTCCGCCTTGCGTTCTACGCTCGGCCCCTACCCCCACCCCCCCCCACCCCCCCCCCCCCCCCCCCCAAAAAAATAAATACAAAACAGTCAAATCAAGTAATGTACACGTCACAGGCTCTGTCCCTGTAAAAAACATGCACACAAATATCTGTATAACTCTGTCATAAGTTATTTTGTGGTACGCATACAATAGAATCCTTGACAATAATTTCTGTATCAGGAAGTAAACAAGCCTCCATCATTGTATATTGAGTGAGTGTATACCATGTTCTGCATACACATCTTCTTACAGATCAATTTGACAAGATGATGATCAGTTTCTGGATGTACACTGTACTCAGCAGTGTGTTCGTACTGACAGCTGCTCAAAACACCTGCCCCACTAACTGGTTCACTGCTGAGTTCACACAATCAACTGCTCAATGCTTCAGCGGGTGCTGGCCAGCTTGCAGACATGAATGGATCGTACTTCAGAAATGTCCTGGGGTTCACTGCTATTCAACTAGCATCCGAGGTGCAAACAGCTCGAGATTTTTTCAACACACGTTTTGGGCTAAATTTTCCCGAGTTAGATGCAAATGGATGAGCACAATTTGAAAATGCAACTATGTCTTACTTCCAAATCTGATTCACCCATTACGTTACAGTCAATCTCTGGATAGTCAATGGGAACACTACACACTATTTGGGTAAAACTGGTGTGCCAAATAAGCACAGAGTGTGCTATTTTATATCTTTAACACACTAAATGGTCAAATTCAGCACTGGAGTGTGCTAAAATGGCATGCTCTGCTGTGCTACATAACCGAGTAGCACATGCCAGCGCTAATTTTCGTATTAGCACCCTGACATAACAGCAGTTTGACACACCACATGTGCTAGTTCCTCATCACCAAAACTGTATGACACACTACCTGTGCTAGTTCCTCATCAGCACACTAACACAACAACTGCATGGCATACACTTGTGATAGTTTGTGTATACGATCATACTCTGATGCTTGTCATGCAATGGAAATATTGGTATAATATGTGACTGACAATATACAATAAATTACATAATTATCACACACACTCAAAAAATATTTCAAGAACTACAAAATGAAAACAAACATCAGATTATGAATGTACACACCAAATGGGACTGTTTGATACCCATTTTGCCTAGTTTGGTCA
This sequence comes from Agelas oroides, assembly GCA_949130485.1. Lineage (NCBI taxonomy): Eukaryota > Metazoa > Porifera > Demospongiae > Agelasida > Agelasidae > Agelas > Agelas oroides. The sequence continues at coordinate 1,509,759 of OX422186.1, forward strand.
AGTTTTAGCTGTTCCAGGCCTGAAATTGTTAGTTACAAGTAACCGATACGTACAAGTGGTAAAATCACAACCGTACCTAGACTATTTTTGGACCACTCATTCCAAACTGAAAACAAACATCAGATTATGAATGTACACACCACATGGGACTGTTTGATACCCATTTTGCCTAGTTTGGTCAAGTATTAGCTGTTCCAGGCCTGAAATTGTTAGTTACAAGTAACCGATACGTACAAGTGGTAAAATCACAACCGTACCTAGACTATTTTTGGACCACTCATTCCAAAATGAAAACAAACATCCGATTATGAATGTACACACCAAATGGGACTGTTTGATACCCATTTTGCCTAGTTTGGTCAAGTTTTAGCTGTTCCAGGCCTGAAATATTGTTAGTTACAAGTAACCGATACGTACAAGTGGTAAAATCACAACCGTACCTAGACTATGTTTGGACCACTCATTCCAAAATGAAAACAAACATCAGATTATGAATGTACACACCAAATGGGACTGTTTGATACCCATTTTGCCTAGTTTGGTCAAGTATTAGCTGTTCCAGGCCTGAAATTGTTAGTTACAAGTAACCGATACGTACAAGTGGTAAAATCACAACCGTACCTAGACTACTTTTGGAGCACTCATTCAAAAATGAAAACAAACATCAGATTATGAATGTACACACCAAATGGGACTGTTTGATACCCATTTTGCCTAGTTTGGTCAAGTTTTAGCTGTTCCAGGCCTGAAATTGTTAGTTACAAGTAACCGTTACGTACAAGTGGTAAAATCACAACCATACCTAGACTATTTTTGGACCACTCATTCCAAAATGAAAACAAACATCCGATTATGAATGTACACACCAAATGGAACTGTTTGATACCCATTTTGTCTAGTTTTGTCAAGTATTAGCTGTTTGAGGGATGAAATTGTTAGTTACAAGTGACCGATACATTGGTAAAATCACAACCGTACCTAGACTATTTTCAGAACACTTACTCCAAAATGAAAACAAACATCAGATTATGAATGTACACACCAAATGGAACTGTTTGATACCTATTTTGTCTAGTTTTGTCAAGTATTAGCTGTTCCAGGCCTGAAATTGTTAGTTACAAGTAACCGATACGTACAAGTGGTAAAATCACAACTGTACCTGGACTATTTTTGGACCACTCATTCCAAAATGAAAACAAACATCAGATTATGAATGTACACACCAAATGGGACTGTTTGATACCCATTTTGTCCAGTTTGGTCAAGTATTAGCTGTTTCGATCAGGGATGATATTGTTGGTTACAAGTAACCGATACGTACAAGTGGTAAAAAATCACAACCGTACCTGGACTATTATTTGAACACTCACTCCAAAATGAAAACAAACATCAGATTATGAATGCACACATCAAATGGAACTGTTTGATACCCATTTTGTGCAGTTTTGTGAAGTATTAGCTGTTTCAGGCCTGAATCATATTACATATGAACATACATGATCATGTAATAACTTTTCCAACTCCTGTAGCTTTAGTCTGGAGAGAACAACCATCATGACAGGTAGTAGCGTGTATGTAGAGTCTGTTTTGTTACAGAAACTTATACTTAGAAGTACAGGGGCCAGCCTCGCAAATAGGGTGGGGCTAATAATGACAGGGGCGTGGCTCAGTCCTTGTACGCGTGCGCAACTTGGCACGCGCTATTTCGCATTTTCTCACTTCGATCGTACACTTCAAGTTCGTCTTCTTTGATATGATCCCTTCGTGAAAATTCTGCGTGAAACATACGGAGGTGTGACTGGAAGTACTATTCCTGCAGGAGAGTCCCTCCTGTACGGCTACTACAGAGTTGATGCCTGCCCACAACAACCGATATTGATTCGCTATGAGTCTATCAATCCATCACGATCAACAGCTGACGGCTACTTTGTTAGCGATAATCGTCTTTACACTCAATCACTTGGTACTGGATTTGAAATAGCCGTCTTTAGGCTTGAACGAGGTTTCAATGGAAACCCCCAACTAATACATTCACGATTTTATGCCACTCTTTTCTTCCCGAACCCACCACCTGTCATGGGGCTTAATTAGGCTATCAGTGTAAACTGCGATTTTTTGGACACTATAGCTGTCATCCATGGAACAGTACTATACTAGTAGTTGCACAAACTATTTTAGTAGCCATTTGCATAACTGAGTGTACCTATTCGAATAGAGATTGCAATGAATAGGGTCTTTATAATTTACTGCACAACTATGATCTCTGAAGTGACTTCAGCTAAAGTCAGTTACCCTAACTATACTGCCTTTATTACTAGTCTCGTGCCCACACCATATGTGCCTCGCAGTGAGAAACGGCACGGTCTGATGAACCACATCTCCATTGATTGGGCCTATTACACCAAATTATGTAAAGACCAATGACATTGTGAGATTGTTGATCCATAATATATGTAACTACCACTTTCTTTCAGCACTTAAATTTGGCAACTCTACTTAAGTGTCCGCATGACAGACTTAAAATTTGTTTCAGTAGCTAGTAACTCAAGTGTCAACACGCATTGGTTGTTTAACCACATGCAGAGTAGCTAATGAGGTTGTGGACAAGCTGAGAAATTAGTAGCTGATGGTAGTTGAGACTAATTGTATAAGCAACAACACAATAGTCTGCAGAGGATGTCACTACAAGTGCACTTCAAAGTAATGCATCCTGGGAGGAAATTAGCCTGCAACCACAATGGAGACAAGAGAACATCTGTGAGTGAATCAGTAAAAGAGCACTTCAACACAAGAGGGCAACCACAATGGTCAATCTGACTACCCTGAGAACACCCAAGAGAAGGGCACTTCATCCTGACAGGAAACTGCTCTGGTCATCTTGCCCCTGACAGGAAACTGCTCTGGTCATCTTGCACCCCAAGTGATCTGACAGAGCATCTGTGAGAGGGTGCACTTCAAAAAGAAATTAGTGCTCTTTACAAGAAGGTGACTTCTTCACAGATGCTCAGCAGTTACATATTTATGCTCTTGGTTAGCTGCCTTTCTGCTCATCCTCAAGCACCAACTCCTCACAAAAACAGCTTTTCTGCAACCATAGTAACTACTTCATGGTTAAAACAACCAATAATGATTAAAGGCAGTAGCTACCAAGTGTCCCTTTTCACCAATTAGATGTTTGTGAAGATGATTATCCTGGACTTGTGTCAGGGCTGTCAGAAGACTTTTTGTGATGGGGGGGGGGGGGGGGGGGGGGGAGCACACATTAAATCAGGGGAAATCCCCCCCAATGTGTTTGGCCGCAAAGCGGGTGAAAAATTTATCCCTGCTTCGCGTGGTAGCTAACCCCCTCAAGACATGATCGTGCATCTATGTACATGGAAAGTATGGTGGTGTCAATCAAGCACACTCACAATAACGCTGTTCAGAGGGAAAATGAATTAGTAAAGCAAAAAGTCTGAAATTGTTCATGGTTCAAAGTTCAAATTTCAAAAGCTTACGGCCCCAAACGCCCCACTTCCGAAGACAGTACATCTGTTGCTAGACTTGTTCAGTGATCATGCACTAAGGTTGGCTTCCGTCAATATCTTTTGCTAAATTGGGTTAGTATTAAGGTGGCACAGTACCCTGGATTTTTAAGGTCAACAAACCTGGAATCCAAGCTGATAGACTTCTTTGTCTTGTTAAAATTTTAGCGCACAGTCCGTTTTGAGAGTCTCAAACCGTTCACGGTCCGTAAAATTGGAGATTTTCCCCGTTTCCTGTCGGCATTGCAATCCATATAATCAGTTTATAATTAAGTTAGTTAAGATGTGGCCTGGCGGCACCCATCATGTAGTGCTCGGAACTTTGAAGATAAGCTTAGATCGACTTAAAAAAAAAAAAAAAAAAAAAAAGAGAAGGAGTTTAGTAGAGTGCTGTAGTGTCAGTAGCTGTGAGTAGTGCGTGATGCCTGCTTGTGAAAGCAAGCTTGTGTCTAGAAGCAGCAGAAAGGCCACAGTGGCCAAGACTGTATCTGTTGAGTAGGCCCAGGTCTCGCGGCCGTATGCCTAGTCTAGTTGGTGACCGTGGCCAGGTGCTTCGAGTGCTGGGCTGGGCTTTAACTAGAATACGCAATTTATCGTTTGTGCTACAGTCTGACAGACAAGGGAGCTGAACGGTGGCTGTGTGTGGAACAGAGCCGCGAGTTGTTTAGCGACATAAGGGGGAGAGGTGGGGCTGGTAATGCTTGCTTCCACTCGTGAATGAGCCCCTCCCGTAGACAAGCTGTGAATTTTTCGAAATGTGCATTCATTTTGGTGCAGTCAAAGTTGTCCATTCCAAGAGTAGTGACAAACATGAGTCTAGCCTGACTTTGAGAGTAGCTTTGAACAAAAGCTGGCATAGATTGATTTGAGATACATTGGTGGTTGGGACGCTACCTACAGTGAGCGTGTAGATGCGTCCATCGAGTGGCAATTTTGGGTTCATGAATATATTAATGAGCTACTAAAACCCTTTTTAAAATTAGGCAAAGCAAGATTGCCCTAAACCAAACCCTAACCCTGAAACTAGGAGTAACCCTGGTCCTGACTGTAACCCAAGTTTATGTTTTCGTTAACCTCCGCCGAGGGACGACCGTGCCACCTTAAAAGAATAATTAAGACTAGCTTATGTAAAATTAGATTCATGACAGTCACACACACACACATACATATTATACAGCTAGTATGTTCTAGGCAGCTGTCTTTCATCCTGCTGGAGTGAACAGCAAATTATTGCAGGATGGCAAAGTCATGGCAGCATTCACTCTAGATGGCAACATGTCACCATGAACATGGTGGAGCTAGCAAGTGCAGATACCAGTTACTGATCAGCCAACACAAAGTAACCTTGTATTACCTCTATGAAGTGTGAAACAATGTTTCTCACTTCTGATATTCATAGCGCTTGAGACTTTGCATCTCCAAACTCGGATTCCATTAATAGTAAAGGAATTCAGCTTCTCACTAACTACAGATAAGACATAATGAAAAGTATTTTAGTCTCAAAAATGAGATCTCTATGCATCTCATCCTTACAAAGTTTCTTGGGGGGAATTTTCCCTGATTTAATGTGTGCTCCCCCCCCCATCACAAAATCTTCCTACACCTATGAGTGGTGGTACTTAAGAAAGCTCTCAGCTCAAAACATGCAGTCAGACAGTCTTAACTCTATGCTTCAAAACTATGCATGCACACCAGTCGTGGTGAGGCTGTTTATAGCTATCTGATCACCTTTCAAAAAGCATAGAACAGCACCTTATAGGGTTGGTAATGGTACATGTTGACACATTGATACTTATCTTAATTACATCTGACCACATGTAGGCAAGGTGAGTTGTAGGCTTGTGTGGTAGTCAAAGCTCCAATCTAATTGGTTGGATTAGGGTTGGGTTAGGGTTTATTAGGGTTGGGTTAGGATTAATTTCGGGTGTCGTCAGGGCAACGGCACATATGCACGTATAATATACTGACCAATAGGATTAGAGCTTTGAAAAGTACTTCAGAATAGCTCTGGTGGTGCAAAAATGCAATCTGGGAGTGAGACTATGGCTAGCCACCAATCACTTTCAGTGGGGTAAGATACTTCAAATTAGGGTGGTAAGAGTTGTATGCATAAGTACGCAGCAGCTAGCGTGATCTGGGAGCATGCCACCTAGGGAAATTAGATTGCTTCTGAGGCTATTTTTCACAAAAAAAATTAATTGTAAAGAGAAGTAGTTTTAGCAAATGGAGGGACCACAATGACACACTCGTAAATTAGGGTTTGCACGCAGATTAAATAAACAGCAATACAAATGACCAAAAACAAGCTTATAAGTACAAAGTAACTTAGCATTCCTTTATAATAACACCCCTGGAGTGTAGAGATACAAAGTTAGTCATGTAGCCTTAATCTCATTGTGAAACATTAATATTCTCACCCCTAGTTTGGAAGCATTCCTTGAACTTCATGATGTGTACACCACACACATGCAACTGAGAGAACTAAAATATGTTTGAAGTAACCTAAATGTTTTTACAGTGATATATATAATAATATATACGACAAAGCTAACAGTTCTACAACAATTTTAATTACTCACATCCACCATTAAGTATTGTCTCTTCACAAGCCTACCCAAACCCGGAGTATTGTCCTGATGATTTTCTATGTACTGAAGATGAAGGTTTTGGACTGATACTTGGGCTTGACAACAGCAAATCTACATGGACCAGATGAAATCTCTGCTAAGATGCTAAAAGGTACCATTTTCAGTGTTGTTCCCAGTTTGACAAAGCTTTTCAACCTTTCAATCCAAAACTGCTCCTTCCCTGAACTCTGGAAATATGCCAGAATTGTTCCGATACCTAAAAAGGGAGACTTGTCACTGCCAGAAAATTATCGTCCAATCTCAATTCTATCACTCCTCTGGAAAGACATATTTACCAAACCATCTCCAACCACCTGCTCATACACTGTCCAATCTCTGACAGGCAGTGGGGCTTTTCCCATGGTAAATCAACCACCACAGCCCTGCTGTCTTTTTCACATGACTGTTTGCAATCCCTTGACAACAAGGCTGAGGTATGCTCAGTGTTGTTCGACATCAGCAAGGCTTTTGACTCAGTTCCTCATGTTCTTTTGCTTCAAAAGTTATCCTCAATCAACATCAACCCTTACATCATAAGATGGATCCAAAGTTACCTGACCCACCGAACACAATATGTTGCCATAAACGGAACCGAGTCTCCAGCGTTACCAGTTGTTTCTGGAGTCCCACAAGGATCAGTGCTTGGACTTCTCTATATTAATGATGTCACTTGTGTTGTCTACAATGGAAAGATCATTATCTATGCTGACGACATAGCCCTATATGAAGTTATCCACTCTCCTAATGACTTCATACTTGTGCAACAAAACATTAATTCTATCTGTGCATGGGTCGATCAAAACTCTCTGCTCCTCAACACATTGAAGTGTTGTTATTTACTCTTCTCACGGAAGCCTACTCCAACTCTCCCTTCATCTCCCCTGCTTGTCAACAACACTGTTTTGCACATGGCTAAAGAATTTAAATATCTTGGAGTCACTTTCCCCTTGGACGCATCCTGGACATCTCACATCAATACTATTTGCTTAAAAACAAGAAAACTTGTTGGCATGCTCTTCCGGAAATTCTACTGCTACACTGACTCACATTCACTCTTAAAGCTTTATCTGTCAACAGTGTGCCCCTGGAGTATGCTAGCTCTGTTTGGGACGCTTACCTAACGCAAAACATTGATGCAATTGAACGTGTACAAAAATTTGCACTAAAAGTTTGCCTGAAGGATTGGCATTCTGATTATGACAACCTGCTAAACCGCGCAAATGTTCCCCCTCTAGCTGCCAGGAGAAAAGTACTGAAACTCTGTCAGTTATTTACCATCCTAAAAGGACACTCGCACTTTCCTGATTTTCCAACTGCCAAACGGGCATCTCCATACCCAGGTCAACAAACCCAGCCACTCTGTCTCAACTCTTTGCCCACACTAATTTATTTCAAAAATCCTTCTTCCCATCTACAATTAAACTATGGAACACATTACCTTCAAACATATGTAACATTCAGTCACTGTCACATTTTAAGCAGGCTGTATCTATTATTTGTTGTGCTAACAGTAATTTACCTATTTAACAGTAATCCTGTGCTTCCTGTGTTTTTAAGTGTATTTTGTTCATCGTGTATCACCTCTCTTATGTTGGATATTAGACTTGTATTAGCTTACTTACAACTTCTAATGTCCAGGCATAACAAATTTATTATGTAAAAAATAAATAAATAAATAAATAAATAGTCAGCACTCTTGATTGTCATACACCCGCTCACAGCCTTCCCTGCCAGAAATGAACCCCCTACAAGGTGAGAGCGAGAGCAGCGTTTTCTAAGCCTGTCCATGCAGCCAGGGCAAAAATTGGCCCACCCGGTCCCAGCCACGGCACTTTGACAGCCAAGCCTAGCAGCCACCATGTGCATGTCACCCTGCGGATGACCCCACCCACCTCTCCCTGTCCCACCTCTCCCTGTCCCACCTCCCCCTGTCCCACCCTTTCTGCTGACGCAGAACCTGCGCACGCAGCGCACAGAGACTATCTTTTCTGGGTCTCAATTATTGAGGATTGAATCCTTTCGAATCTCGTTATCTACAGACTTGCTCATGAGAAAAAAATTACGGGTTTACCCCAAATTTATATTTTAACCCTCTCACTACAAGATTTAACTTCACCAAATTTCTGCATACAAGCATGCATTCAGAGAGTATGCAGCACATCAAGGGAGAAGAGCACAAGTAAGAATGGTATCAGTATAGTATTAAGACTAGTCACTATTGAATATCAGAAAAGGGATGCATTTCTGGCAGCTGTGTAGCTAGGGGGAAACACACTGACATTTCAGAGCAGCCCTCACAGCGTGAACAGCAAAATCAATTTCTATCCACGATCCTTGACTGATCAACACTATTGTGTTTGGTGCATAATTAGCAAAACCTGCTGTGCAATGCTGTGGTGTGTGGTATAATATTGTTTATGAACATGATGGAGTGGACAAAATAAGAGTTGACTCTACATGGCAGCATGTGCACATGCAGACATTTTGCATGTGTGCATGCTAGCTGCCGTGTTTGATGATAGAACATACAAAGAATCCAAAGGAGAAAGTTGAACACTACCTCATAAGTGCCAGGAAGATAGTTTGAGGGAGTGCTATATAGGGGATAGTTTATCTGTCATTGAGTAGTGTAGCCACACAGCACTACTAGCTCTGGGCAGGTAAGGCAAAGTGGTTACTGAAAAACACAATCATTGCACTTATCGAACATCATTACTGAGCATACTTGTATGCTAAACATACGTATGTTCAAGTTGATTTTTTGTCAAGTACATGTACTAAGTCTATGACATCAATTGAACAAGTGAATATCAGTCAAATGCAAGCTCTGCCCAGCTTGGAGATGACTGTACAGGATTATGGATGGGATGCTTAACACTGGAAGTAAAGGTGTAAATGTATGCCCAACCTCTCTTTGATTATGCTGTCTTTTCCAGTGCTCAAAGAGAGGGATGCTAGGAGAAGGTTCATCTGTGCGCAATGTGTCCTGAGTCCTCTGGTGCTCTGAAAGGGGTGCTAGGGATGCAAAATACAAACCAAAAAGTTGTGACATGAATATAATTATGTGGTTATTTTCCCATTTAGCTTGTAAAGAAGTTTACCACATAATTATATTCATATGCACAGCTTGTTTGTTTAATTTTGCAAGGTCAAGCAAACAGCAGTACATTTGTACATGTAGTCTTTACACTGGGAAATAAAGTGTATCATAGTCTCCTACCCAGGCTCTCCTCACACCCTGAGCTTGTAGTACGAGACTGGTTTCGTATGCAAGTGCGACAGTATAGAAATTAGAAGTTTGCTTGATTTATATAATTAATAGCATGGTTTCGAGTACAATTTGGGATTAATAGCACTCGTGAATGGCTACTAATTGCACAAGGCGAACTACTAAAAATCAACTCCGAACTACTAAAAATCAACAATCAAGAGCGCGCGGCTGCAATATGACCTTTGACCATTGAAAATCAAGCGATCAAGAGCCTCTGGAGGGGCGATCAAGCACACTTTTTGCCGATCAAAAAATTTGATCGCGGTCGCAAACGCTTCTACAGGCGACATATAAGTGACTACCCCTTGTCCTCGGTCATGCATGGTAGCTAGAGGTGCAAAAAAAAGTATTCGCACAGCGGGCAATATCATCCTCATGCATGGAGCAAGCAATCATAGTCTGCAGTTTCATCAATCATCAGACATTTTTTTTCTAGATGTAACCATCGTAGTTTGTGTTGGTAGGGTAATGTACAGCTAGGGACGATGAGAAAGACTGGTGTATAGCTACTCCAAACAATAGTCTTAATAGGAGTTTTTTGTACAAAAGACATTTCTCAAACTGGGAGAGTTAATTAACGCCATGCAAATGACGTATTAGCTTCCGCCTTAGACCAATTCCCGCCGCGGAGGTAATAAAGTCCCGAAACTCATCCACAAAATCATTTCGCTTACACCTGTCGCTAGCGATACGACTGACATTGCAGTGTAGATGACCATTCGGTCTGCTTTTAATCTGCGCATAAACTAACCTGCAAAGGTAAGTTAATAAAATAGCATGTAACTAGTATATACAATTGTATACAATAGCATGTAACTAATTGTAATCCACTATAATACTAAGTTTATAAAAAGTTTCTCAGTAAACGGAAAACAAGCGCATGCAGGGATGGAATCCTCCGAAAAGCTAACCAAACAAGATGGGACCGACACCATAATATTTTTTACACCATCCTATACATCTTGTATCATGGGCATCCAGTGTCTGGTGCGGCAGACTGTGGAAAGCGCAGTGCTGAGTGTGTGATGCATGTTGATGTGCATGGAGAGTGAGTTATGTTATAACAATTTTATTGCTGGTGATTATGGAAAATATGGATTGTCCTGTACGCAAAGGGCAAGGGGAATTAGGGGGGAGGCGAGGGCCAAGTGGTTTGCTGGCGGTGAGAGTCGAGGAAGCGGGGAGCTTCCGCGAAGTAGCTAGCGTGCCCTTAGTCGTTGCGGGCGGCCGCTTTCTGCGAGAGACACTTGCAGTATCGACAGTTGAGTGGCTGAAGGTGACCTCGCAAAGTGCGAGCTATCGAAAGTGCGAGCTATCGAAAAGAGTAAAAGTCAAATATTATGTGCGCTATAATAATTTTAGATAAGCTTGGCACGCTACCACTGTTAATTAAAATAGAGGTATGAAATTAACACCGGTAGTGTTAAAGTAAGCGTATATCTGCAGTGCAAATGTCAACCCATGTGGTGTAGGGGTTGTTAACCCTCGGCGGGCATGCGCCGTAGGGTTACAGTAGTGTGTGTGTGTGTCTGTCTGTCTGTCTGTTACCACGCTAGCAGCTACATACCTCGTTTATACGTCTCAAGTGAGGTGTCATAGGGTTGTTTATGGCGTTTCAAGATTTTAGTCGTGTGGCTTTCGCTGAAAACGCTTCGTTCAAAAGTTCTGGCGTGATTTTCTGACCGCCACTGCGTTCTTGGCTTCTTGATGATGATGACGAGCTCTCGATGGACAAGAGAGACAGACTAGTGTGTATGGATAGCGACAGCTTCTATAACACGACTGACTTGTCACTGATCTTACTAAAATAGCCACTACCCTCGAAAGCTTCTTGGCTTTCATCGGTGTGTATCTGCTGACCTGGTACTATGTGTAGACCACACCTTTCCACTTAGATCACCCAGCAGGGAAGCCGGAAGGGGCGGTGCTAGATCGTGTTCGTTCGTGAATTTTGAGAAGGGCTGTCAAAGCGAAGCTTTTTCTTCAACATAGGGAGCAAGCGGCTTCCAGATTTCACATAAGGCTGGAGTACTAGCTTCAAATAACTTGGAAAAGGGCTTAGTCCGTCGGAGCTGTACGTAACAAATGAGAAAATCGGCACCGTTTCAAATTGCTGTTAAGCTACGATATACACCTACAGATAATGGCTTTAAACAGGTACAAATTGCTTACCTAGCGGTGATCAGCAATTTAGATGAACTAGTCCAGCCTTGTTACATGCTACTTATGCAAATCAGGCCGCTGGAAAGGCCTAGGGCTTGCTAAGCAACTTTGACCTCACACAGATAATTTTAATTTCCGCGTTAATAAACGGTGACGTTCTATAATTTCCGCGTGCAAAGTCACATTAATTTTCTCACACTATCCATTAATTTTATTCCAGCATAAATTTTCCAGCTATACAGTATATATATATATATAATCCTCACACCGTGCTACCGTAAAATCGGATATTAAGCACAGGTGCCTATTTTTGAAATTAGCAGCCAGAATGAGTGCTTATTTTCAAGGGGTGCTTATTTTCATGGGATGCTAATAAACGCATGTAATTTTATGGTAGCATGCAGTTGTGTGGGAACGGATTAGCTGTGTATATTTTACATAGGCCTATGTTCTTTTTCTGCTAATTTTTGTCCAATGTTTATAGCTTTTGTACAAACAGAGATACAGTCAGCAATCAATCATTGCCAACCCCCCGTCCACCAACGTAAAGCACTTGGAACCAACGAATCTGTGACAGGTTTTTGCTAATTCCCGGATTTGTTTTACCAAGAAGCCTTACCTAAAATTTCGGTTTATCCCATGTCAATAGCTTGCTTACAATCACACTGGCAAAAAGTTGCCGCTACGTTCAAAAAAGCTGAATCAGCAAATTCACTATTTGCATAGTAACAGGTTCCTTTTCATGTGGGGTGCCTATTTTTGTATGGGTGCTTATAAACTCGATGTGGTTGTTGTAATCAAAACGGGTGCCTATATTCATGGGGTGCTTATTTTGTGTGTTTTATCCCGATTTTACAGTATACACCTTGGAACGTCATACTTGCATAGCTATGCTTGCCGTGTCAGCATAATAACATTACATAAGAGCATAATGACAGGGTTATTGCCAGTTTTAGTACAAAATTTTTAAAGTTGAACATTTTCATGACATAATTATCACTCAGTGACCCAAAACACACATCAAACGCCGAGGGTTTTGCACTATATGTGCTTCATTTAGTTGAGCACCAGCATGGCTTAGTGTAAACCAGCAGTGAGTGGGATTTACACCAATATATACTCCACTTCACCCTTGTTTCTGTGGCAACAGGTGGGTATTATTTTCCATATACTGACAGGAAGTTTTAGATTCTGTAGATTCTGTTCCATACACCCCAGAAGTTGTAAAATGATGATTCCTATAAGCTACCTTGTTTACAGTGTAAACTACTTTACATGTTTACTAATAACATAGCTTGTTTACAGTGAAAACTACCATGTGTGTTTACTAATAACAACAAGAACCAATCAGAGTGGAGAATGTAACAGATAAACCACAGTAGACAGGGATTTATGGTCCATAAACAACCCTCGCCCTTGGGCTGCGCCCTCGGGCTCGGGTGGTTTATGGATCATAAATCCCTGTCTACTGTGGTTTATCTATTACGTGAGGTTCACATGATACACGAAAGAAAGGGGGGTGTTATACTATACCAGGAGTGCTATTAAAGTTAACCCGCAGTCTAACACTACGTTTTACTTTAGCCTAAACATAGTAATTAATTAATTTAAGTGTAGAAACATGCAGCACCAACAGCAGGGTTTATAAGATTCACACTAGTGCACCTCAGACAAGCATTTCCTGGGTATTTGTCATAAAACAAACAGATAGCTACACTTTCTTGGTCAATTTGCTAAAATACATTGACCTTGAAACAATTGCTGACATCGATTTGAAGGCGCTATATATCATGGATTTCCTAAAATTTGGAGTTAAACATATAGTGATAAAACTCCAAATGCTTGGTGCGGTGGGAATCCGTGCAGAGATGCAGTTTCTAGCCTGCTGTCTCTCACTGGGTATTTCCGTGCTGCGCATGCGCATCTCAACTTTGTACCCCACAACTTCCTCAAGCTAAATGTTCAGAAGTGTGAAATTGTGATGTTCAGTCATGGTCGTGGTGCTGGCGTGAACCCTCAGTGCGAGGTTGATGGTTCTGAAATCCCAGTCAGGAATGCAGCCAAGTGTTTAGGGTACTGGTGGAGAGGAGACATGATGGCCTCGCGGTCAGTGGAGGAGAATATTAGGAGGGCACGCAAGTCTTTCTTCCACTATGGAAGTCTGGATGCTTTTCAGGGAGACCTGAGCCCCCTTTCAACAAGATCCATCATTGAGACATGTGTCATGCCTATTCTTCTCTTCGGCAGTGAGAACTGGATTGTCTCTGGAGGCATTCTTGCGGACTGTAATATCCAGTTTTTGAACACGTTTAGGAAGCTTTTCCTACCGTTCTGAGTCTTTTATATGTACACTGTCATGCCCCTTGTAGGGCTTTATCGATGAACCTTGAACCTTGAACCTTGAACCTTGTACTTTGTGCGATCGCGTGATTTTCGACGTGCGGTCAGCGCAGCAGCTGCCGCTTTCTCTTGTGTGACAAGCCGTTAACGACAGAACGTTAGCATCCGTATGCTATACGGTATTTATACCAGCCCTAACCCAACCCTAACCCAACCCTAACCATATAAATCACTGTATAGCTTACGGATGCTAACGTTCTGCCATTAATGGAAATCTTTGTGTGCGGTTTGAATCTTCTGTGACCTTTCCCTGGTTTGTAAGTTTTGTGATTCTAGCAACCTCCTACTGTTGTAAAGTAGTCGCTCTCGGCGTTTTAAAATATGTACGCATCCCCGCACATCCGAGTCGGCGTATCACTGATCGTCAAATCGGTGACTGTCGCTTCAAGGACAGCTGGAAGATGAATGCCATAGTCAGCACGCACTGGGTTAGACTTCGCTCCCCCAGATTCAAGCAGGAACAAACAATTCTGTATTGTTAGAGTCCATCTACCGGGAGAGACAGCAACAAGACAGTGGAATCAGCTATATAGTGAGTTGCAAGCAATAAACTCTAGTGTGAACAAGGCTAGAAGATTGCCAGAGCACGCATGCAGTGCACAACCTGTATAACTGTGACTATATAGGCTTGTTTTTTTATGCCCAACATGCAGTTGATTTCACTGTACGGTATGCCATTATACATATTTATATTTGTAGCTGCTCAAGAAGCTCACTCTAAAGCTGAGAATGTGCTAATAGGGGGTATCAACTGTGCGAAAATGAGGAGGAAAGTTTGGAGTGGTGAAACTGTGGGGACTAAGCCAATGACGACTTCTCTGGCGGATAACATGGTAAGACAACATTCAGTAGGAAGCCACATGCGTGATTTAATAGTACGTAATTTGAGTGATGTCAGAGGCCGGCATAGTCATCAAATTTTGTATGAGTTTTGTCATATATGTATATATAGAATAGCTAGCTGTCCAATCTGTACAGCTATTCTACACTCAGCAAAAAGCTGCATGTATATATACACACACATAGGCCTACATATTATTATACAGTAAATCTAAAACTTTTTGACCTGTAAAAGTTCGTAAGATAAATTTTCATGTTAAAATGTTTTCGTAGGCCGTCATTTCTACAAAAAAAAATGTTGATGCCGAAACTTTTTCACAAGGCAAGGGTGGACTTGAGGGATTCAGCTGATGATGAGCTACGGCTGGCCAATAACTTAGCTGCATTTGTGCTTACGATTATGTACCTTGGTTACAATCACTCATGAAGGCAGATGAGTAAACGACACCTTGGGCAGGCTCTTCGAAGGTGAAATCAACGCACTGCATTAGATCTATAGCCCCAATCTGAGTCAGTTGATCTTACCCAAGACTTCTGTGCCTAGCGCTCAAGTTCGTCACTAGCAGCTGTACTTACCCGACAGGCAAGTCACAAGCTCGAGCTGTGCGGTAAACAATCATTGTTTTAATTTTCGTAGCTATCTATAGGCCTACAAAAACCAAAAATTTTCCAATTTACAATATATAGATGTATGTATATACTGTCTCTAACAGCATGTTATGTCCATGTAGAGAAAAAGAGTCCAGTAGTTCTGCTCCTGCTGTTGACAAGGTACAAAACTGGAGTCTGCTTCAGTTCTTGGAGGTGAGGTTTACTTTGAGTAAATGCCCCCTCCTCACTTTAGACTAAAATGTAGTGTAGAAAATGGGGAGAGAGGATTTTCGCTACTAGGCGCAGTGAAAACATGAGTGAATGGTCTGGTCAATTAAGGGAAATCCATGGGTATAGCTAGCAGTGATGTAGAGAAGGCAGTTGTATCTTCACTTTTATTGTGAAATGACCTGCATGCACTAGGTCCTTCATGGACCTGCATGTTTAAAAGACAAATACAAATACAATCATGTAAATATTATAAATGCAAGCATGCATGGTTACGATCGCTACATACAATCTTGAAATGAAAGACAGCTGCACGAAGAGACAGTGCTTTCAAGGGGTATCTACCACCTTTTGAACAAGCCCAGCCATCTGACTGCATTCAGTCCCCATCTTCTGGTCACCCCAGCGTAGCTGATGAAGCCTGGTATTGGCCGAAACACGTCCTGCACAGTGGGTGATTTTGTATAACATCTAGGCCTATTTTTAAGGGAGATGTGGTTCGTTGATTGTTCATGCGCTTACATAAAGGAAATCGCTATGACTACACAATCTTTCTCTCAATGTAGGATGAGGATGATCTGAATTTTGCTCTCAGAGAAAGCAAGTCAAACTTTGAATTCCATAATGTTATAGTACGTGTGTTGTGTGCTTGGACAAACTGAAACTGCTTAAAGTTAGGCTATTGCATTTATGCAACTTGTCTATGGACTACTATTCATCCATTTTTTTGGCTTAATTGTACTTCGTTTTTGCATTCAACATGTATGAACTTTGAACTTTTTGTACTAGAGGAATCCTCCAGTGCTGAATACTGGTGTACTCCTATGCAATTACACCGTTTAGAGGTGCCAATTGAGCACTCTCAGCTGGTGTCACCAATACTTGGCCTTTAAAGAACACCACAATATGGTGCTATTTTAAATCCTCTGGTGCTAAACATGCCCAGGAAGCTGGTGTATAGTTCTACACCACTCGAGTGTAGCATTAGCACCATTTTAGAGATGCTACCTGAGCACCCAAAGGTAGAGTCACTGAGTGGACACTCAAGCAACACCTCTTTTAAGTGTTAATGTGACACCTGATTTATAACATGTTTGCGGAATCCAGCAGCACGTGATGTGCCATCGTGTGCGGTCAGCACTGCATGGGAGACAATGTCGCTGTTTGACTTCGTAGCCGTAGACGTCGCACCGTTTGAGAGCTGAATTTTCGCCAAAACCCATCGTTCTCATCGATTTCAGTGATTTTACATCATATTTATAGCTGTTGTTGTACTCTAAATATGTTAGACGCCTTGACCAATGGGAACTACGCGATTTATAAAAACCCTCGGGCCCTTGGGTTTCTAAATCGCGTAGTTCCCTTGGTCTTGGCGTCTAACTATTATGTAGAGCATAGATAGTGGAGTGAAGGGCTACTCAAAAAATTATTTGCCTTAGAGCGGGCCTTCCATGGCAACGTTACGTCGCGCATTACTTCAAGGTAAAAGCACCGCTTGTTTTTTTTTTGGCCATATTATTTCAGAAACATGTTGTTTTTTTTGCTCTCGCATCAATAAAAATTTTTTTTATTTTTTAAATCTACGTAGATCAAATGCTTCGGCAACTGTACAGTGTAGTTGTACTTTCTTTGTCGCACTGATGAGGGAAACTGGCTCAAACTTTTATTGAGCATTTCACATCAATTATTATTACGACTCTAGAAGCTGACATGAATATTCATTCAACTGTAGCTTACCTACGCTGGGTAAAGGACACAGCATAAATATGTACAGTACATGACACACTACTTTTTTCACCCACAGGGTTGCAGCAGCAAGCAACATGGCTCTTGCAATCATCCTCCTCGCCCTTCTCCTACCAATTGCTAGTATCTCTGCTGCAATTGATGCATCCACCCTGGATGTACATACTGTCGAATGCAACCACACAACAACGTCCTGTGAGTGTCGCCAAGATGCTGACGTATGTGTCTTCAGCTTGCAGATAGAACTACTTCACAGCTTCACCCGATACATCATTAATCCACAGTTTGGAGAGAGAGTTCAATTGGCACGTGTCTACTACTTTGGTGACGATGGAAACCTTTACGGTCACCCAGGACATCTTCATCAGTTTTGTCGCAATGTCAGTGAAGATGATGTCAGTGAATGTACCCCAGCATACACATTTGATGGATCAACATTTAGACATTTCATTGGAGTAAATGGACAAGTTCCAGGCCCTGCACTAATCGTTTGGGAGAATCAGACTGTTGTTGCAAACGTGAGCAATGAACTGCAATTGGAGGCGGTTTCCATCCACTGGCATGGCATATTTCAACGCAATACTTACT
This sequence comes from Agelas oroides, assembly GCA_949130485.1. Classification (NCBI taxonomy): domain Eukaryota; kingdom Metazoa; phylum Porifera; class Demospongiae; order Agelasida; family Agelasidae; genus Agelas; species Agelas oroides. The sequence goes on from OX422186.1 coordinate 1,527,737, forward strand.
TTATGGATGGTGTCCATCACATTACACAAAATCCAATTGATCCAGACAGGTCTTTCCGCTACATATTCAAGGCAACCCCATCTGGTACTCACTGGTATCACTCTCACACTGGAGTCCAACGCTCAGATGGCTTGTTTGGAGCGTTGATTGTTAAAGAGAGACCAACTGTTGAGAATCAGGTGAGACAGAATTTGCCCACTGCATTGCAGCAATACCAGGACATACCAGCTGAACATACTGTTGTCATCGCTGACTGGTTTCATGGATATGCGATAGATGAATTTATGTTGCTTCAAAGCAGCTCTCTGTTGTATAGTCATCTAGGACGTAGCCCACCAGGCCGTGATGATAACCTTGAACATTTTCGAATCGGACCAGATGGAAAAGAAGCTGGGAATTTACCATTCTATGCTGCATTGATCAATGGAAAGGGCAAGCATCCTGAAAATGAATATCCCTACTTGAAATCACGTCTTCATATATTCACTGTCAACCCTGGCCAAGTGTACCGTTTCCGCCTGATTGGAGCAATTAATAACTATGGATTTAGATTCTCAATAGATGAGCATCAACTCTGGGTTGTGGGGACAGATGGGTACTGGGTAGACCCTGTGACAGTAGACTATATCTTCCTTCAGTCGGGAGAGAGATATGATTTTTTACTCATTACCAAGAATAACCCAGGTAAGAATGACTTCTGGATGCGAGCAGAAGCACAAGAAATCAATGCGGTGGGAAACATTGCTCCCACAGGACCACTTCCCTACCGCCTGCTTTTAGATCATGCAGCTGAGGCAATTCTCCACTACAATATTTCAGGGTCTTTACTACCAACTTCAGCCGACTATGTGCGTATTAAGGAAAATTCTACACCTATCAATTCCACTTGCACCCCATCCACCCGCTGTAGGATGATGAACTGTCCATGGAATATACACCCAACCTACAATCTACACTGTATCTATGTGGACTCTCTTCGACTTCTCCTGCCCTCCCCAGAGGATATACTTCCAAAGGCTACACCAGATGAAGAAATGTTCTTCAATTTTGGGGCAGAAGGCGTGCAATTTTTGAGTGCAGTGAATGGACGTCGCACAACATTCCCATCAATCCCTCCCAAGTTGACAGTTGATGATCAAGAATTCCAAGAGATATTTGACCGAGAATACTGCAAAAACCTTGATAATCGCACATTTTGCAACAATGCAAGATTTTCAACAATTAGTCCAGAATGCCAGTGTGTCCACATGATAAATCTTCAGTACCAAAAATCTTATCGGTTTGTGTATACTGTAGCTGGACCACAAGGTGCATTCAGTCACCCAATACATATGCATGGACATAGCTTCTCTGTAGTTAAGATTGGTCTACCGCCTATTAACAACAGTACAGGCTTTGCAGAATGCTTTTCTGAAGATCTTGACTGTGCTTCATATCCACCAGGGATTGGAAAATGTGATTACGTTACAGGTCCAGGAGACTATACTTGTTCTTCGCAGTGGGCTGTTGGGAGAGAGTACACGTACCCTTCACCAACAACTTCTGGCATGATTCCCTCACCCACATCCACTGGCAAGATTGACCCATACACACCACGTAAAGATACAATTATGGTTCCAGCTGGAGGCTATGCAATCGTTGATGTGGTAGCCGACAATCCTGGCATCTGGTTTATGCACTGCCATGTTGAGCCCCATGCAGCTGAAGGAATGTCAGTGACCCTCAATGAGGCACAATCATACCAGAACCCATCCCCACCTGAAATGCGTCGACATGGGAACTTTGAACCAACCATCCAAGACTTCTATAACTATCTGGACCCAAACAGGCAATCTATTACTACAGGTATGTGCACTTTTTATTATAGTTGAGTGAATACCAATGACCTATCTGTTATTACACTCCTTTCTATCTAGCTCCCCCCATCGCACAAAGGCCACCTACCCCAACCACATGTGCAGCTGCTGGTTTCAACTCCTGCTGCAGGCAGAGAGGTCGGGGTTGCTATGTCACAGATGGCAGATGTTGGTGTGATAGATGTTGTCGTATTTTTGGGAACTGCTGCCCAGACATTGACCAAACTTGCAACAAAAGATGTAAGCAGTAGATACTGCGAGTAGAAAATTTACTACTTACCGGATACAGCTGCACCACTTTGTCCTTTACTATTAAAGTAGCTATAGGACACTTGTCTTTAGCAGTTCAAAGCTTTATGCTCATACACTTATAAACACTACACCTTATGGGAATAGTTAAATACAACTATTAAACAAGCAGGAAGATATACAGCACACATACTGTGATACTTAGGAATTACGTACCGTATATTTGACACCTCCAAATTTTTGGCGCCCTTTTAACATTTTAATCTCAAATGTCCAATTCTTCGGCATCAAAGACTTCAGGCCATTTTACCATTCTACGTTTAATTATTTTGCCAAAGCTCATGTAAATTTGTTTTACTATGGCAAATGTTTACACAATATAGAGTACATGTTCATGTAGTATTGTAACAATTCAGTAATGAAATTTCCTCTCTTGTCCACTCACAGCAGCATGGTGAAGTCTTTATGCAGTGAACTACAGCACAGTGAACCTATGTATACACTTAACAGCTTAATTGCTTTGTAGTTAGTAAAATTTGGACCTTAGACTTAGAGAACTTTTGTTTGACTATAGACTTCCACTCTACCTGTTCCTGAGTACTATACTGCATGCACACATTTAACATTTTCCCATGAGTATTTGGAAACTGCAAATCTCTACAAGCAATCAAGTATTTACAATTACATGATGAACTTGCATGGTTGTGGCATGATTTCGCAGACGTTGAAGTGTAAACCTACAGGACAAAGTATGTAGTGATGAATTACCAACTACAAATCAACCAACCATGCAGAAATACAAACAACCATAGTTAGTACCTTACCATAAATTTTTATGCTTAGATGAAGAGCTCAGAACTCAGTACATACCAGAGCAGGCCTGGAATAAGAGGGAATTAGGGTTCGAGGATTTATGGTTGTTGTTGTTTTTCATGGCTAACTGCATCCCAAGTAGAAAGAAAATGGTGACTTGAATGCAGGTGGCAACCACATCCCAAGTGCAAATGCAGGTGGACAGGCCTATCTATGGACTACGCAAGTACCAAGTCGCAAAGTAACGATGTGTAGGCATAAGGGATAGACTAAGTTCACCCGGTTTGAAACGGTTATGTCATCTTATTAAATATTCATAAGAGGCTACTAAGACAAAGATGTTCATCACATTTTGTAAGACCAGAGGAATAATAAAGCATCCCTGGCCCTAGCCCTAACCCTAACCCTAGACCTAACCCTACATAGGCGTAGGAAGCAAATTTGAAGTGTAGAGGCCGTGTTATACCGCGCGAAGCGCAGCGGCGAATTTTTTCAAAGTGTGCACCTTTAGACTGCAAAATAAAGCCTTTTTTCAAGGGTATAAGCTTTCAGACCTTCCCAACCGTCCAGTAAAATATTTGAAAAACTGTAAGATTATACGTACTGACTTCGTCGTTGTTCCCAGGAGACCGCCCAGCTTTCGTCGCTTGTAGTAGGTCTCACTGCCAAGATTTTGATAGCTTTGTAGTGTACTGCGGAAATGTACGCATGTAACTGCATATGAGACTGGTGCAACGAAGAGGCTGCTTGAGCTTAGCCTCGTTCCCAGGGAACGAGGCTAGTTTAGCTATTATAGTAACTTTAGCAGGTTATGAATATTAATTTGCGCCCTAAAAAGTGTAGCGGCCAAAGCCGCTACGGCCGCTACGGTTCCTACGCCACTGCCCTAACCCTTAACCCAGGGCTGTTGGAAGGTCATTCGAGGTGGAGAGGCTAAGGCGTGTGTATGTCCGGCCGCCCAGCAGCCTTATCCTCGTAAACAATCTGCCAACATTTCTGCATCATCTTGCAAACGCACTCAGTGTTTATGTGCATGGAAAGTAAATTTCACAACGATACCCTTCGTTCTACTTGACCCTAACCCTGTGCAACCGCTTACCATGCAGCATTCCGTTACTTGCTTGGAGCGAACTGGGTTCTCTATAACAGAACAATCCTTGGGTCCTACAGAAAGTGACTTTTTCTGGGTAAATTTTTCATGGGTCATTCATGGGAAACGTTTAAGTTACCTCTTCCAGGGATAATTCATGGGAGACGTATAAGTCACTTGTCCCATGGATCATCATGGGAGACATGTAAGTGTGACTTAAAAAGCTCATGATAGTTACCATTGTAGGTCTTATATTGGGGAACGTATAAGTCAGAGTGATTAAATTGCTCAGATTAGGGGTTTACCCAAAGGAGTATGAGATGCACAATCATGTCTTGAGGGGGTTAGCTACCACGGGAAGCGTGGATAAATTTTTCACCCGCTTCGCGGCCAAACACATGCTTATTTACTCTTAGCCGCCCCACCTCTAAAAGTCTTCCGACAGCCCTAACACAAGTCCAGGAAATCATCTACACACACATCTAGTTGGTGAAAAGGGACACTTGGTAGCTACTGCCTTTATCATTATTGGTTGTTTTAACCATGAAGTAGTTACTATGGTTGCAGAAGAGCTGTGGTTGTGAGGAGTTGGTTTGCACTGCTTGAGTAGGATGAGCAGAAAGGCAGCTAACCAAGAGCATAAATATGTAACTGCTGAGCATCTGTGATGAAGTCACCTTCTTGTAAAGAGCACTAAATTCATTTTGTAGTGCACCCTCTCACAGATGCTCTGTCAGATCACTTGGGGTGCAAGATGACCAGAGCAGTTTCCTGTCAGGTTGAAGTGCACTTCCTCTTGGGTGTTCTCAGGGTAGTCAGATTGACCATTGTGGTTGCCCTCTTGTGTTGAAGTGCTCTTTTACTGATTCACTCACAGATGATCTCTTGTCTCTGTTAGACCATTGTGGTTGCAGGCTAATTTCCTCCCAGGATGCATTACTTTGAAGTGAACTTGTATGCAGACTATTGTGTTGTTGCTTATACAATTAGTCTCTACTACCACCGGATACTAATTTCTCAGCTTGTCCACAACCTCATTAGCTACTCTGCATGTGGTTAAACAACCAATATGTGTTAGTTACTACTGAAACAAAATTTAAGTCTGTCATGCTACAATCTCATTATTGTTCCACTACAGTTCCAGCTCCATTGCATGAAACAATTGACTTAAACTGGCATGCATGTGTAATATTGGGGGACGTATAAGTCAGTAGTAAAATTGTTCAGAAATAATCAGATTTTCCAAAGGGTATAAATTACTATCTCCACCACAGTTTAATTTTGTAGCAGCTTGACACGGCAAATATGCATGATGAAATACATATAATAATTGATTTCAGGACACAGTCAACATCATGTAGGTTCACCATAAATATCAATTTTGCTACTATGCTCTGCTGTCCATCCTTTCAATTATTTTATCCATACCCATGTTTTTTTTCGAAAACGTAATACACCAGTATTCTCATAACTTCATACTTAGAATCTGAGCTGAAAGAAACAGCACTGAAGTCACTAAGTGACAGCCCATCACAAGAGCTTCACTGCTACATGCTGCCTTACATACACAATTTTGTCTTGATTTTGCTCATCTGCAACTTCAAGTGTGCACCATGAGTACTTTAATTGTTCAGTTTTATGTGAATGATGTTGCCAGGAGTAATTGTAATGTGCCCAGTTGACTCAGTGTCTACATTTTGTTGCATAGCTATATGTGTTTCATAGATGAATGGGTTGCATGACTGTAAAACACACAGTTTGATGGGAGAGGACACATGCATGGAGTCTGCCAATGTTATTTTCATCATTGACACCAGTCTTATTTACTAAAGGCTTTATAAGTAAAAAAAGCTAATTCATGCACAATATTCTGACCACTACATGCCCAATGCAAGTAACCAGTTAGCCATGTTTGGGAACCAAGCAGTCAGCAGTGCACTGCTTAAGGTGGCAGAGGATCCTGTATTTTCAAGGTCGACAAACCTGGAATCCAAGCTGATGGAATTCTTTGTCTTCTTAAACTTTTAGCGCACATTCAGTTTTGGGAGTCTTCAACCGTTCACTGTCCGTAAAATTGGGGATTTTCCCCATTTCCTGTCGGCATTGGCATCCAATAATCAGTTTATAATTAAGTTAGTTAAGATGTGGCCTGGTGGAACTCCTCATGTGGTGGTCGGAACTTTGAAGATAAGCTTAGATCGACTTATTACACCACACGTGGAAAGAAAAACAAGTAATGAATGAATGAAAAGCCACCAAAGTGCATGTGTATGCCCAATGTTTTAGCCTGTCTTTCCAAGCCTGAGAGGACTTGCTGAAGTTTGACACCGGATACAGTTATCATTGAAGAATCTTCAGTTAACTCTTTACCGACCAAGACGCCGTACGGCGTCATGAGATTAATGTTCCCGTATGACCAATGACGCCGAACGGCGTCATGAGTACTTACCTGCCTTTGGGTGTTTCCCCCGGAAGATAGCGGTTTAGTACGCACCGTACACGCGTTTAACAGTATTCATTACACCCACCGGAAGCTAATCGTGCACATTTTAATTGAAACTAGTACTTTGACGAGGCGGAAGTTGAACGTAGCGTATGTGTCGTGCTACAGCAATCGACCGGGCCGTGTTTGTCGCAACCAATCTCGAGAAGTATACAAGCTACGAAGATGCGATAAAAAGCAATGTATAGCTAAATGAAAGCTCTAACTTCGCTACAGATTTCAAAGGAAGCAGAACTGTAACATCCAAGTTACAGGCACCAGAACAGACCGAAGGTAGCAACTTCCGGTATAAAAGTTAGGGTTTATCTCCAAGCTTGTTCTTTAGTGGTAAGCTTCAGAACTACAGCGAAGCTAGGCAAAGCCTAAAGCTCTCCAATGTTTTTGACCAGAAGTCTGTAGCTTGTTTGCAACTGGAGATATAACACGGAGTATACAACATGTCGTCTAGGCCGCTTCCGGAATTCCTGTGTGGTCATTTACGTAATATTGCAATAATTTGCTACGGTCGGTAAAGAGTTAAAGTACTAAGCCTGAGAGGTAATCCATGGAGTGTATGACCAAAGTGTTGAGGTGTGTCATGTGGATGTTAATCAGTCTGAGGCTGGAGTAGTGTGTAAAAGGAAAGAGAAGTTGAGTGGCTTATTGAATTTGAAGCGTGAGTGTGATGCAATAGAAGAGCAGGTGTTGGAGGCCCATGATGTGTTTGCAATTGATGAGGGAGAGCGTGGTGAGGATACAGGGCCAAACATTTGCCATCACGAAATGGGACCTATGGTGACACAGGATTTTACAGTGCCCAAACTACCTATCTTAACATGGAGGTAGTTACATTTGCTAAAGATGAGAATATACGATTTTTTTTAAACCACTGCTAAACTGAGTTAAGATAAAAAATGTTGACACTTCAGTGACCACACTAAACTTCATCCTGACTTGCAGCTCTGGAGCCTTGTATAATAACTAAGGTAGGTACACTGTTAATAACTATTAGCTACAACTTTCTGGTAGCAGACTACCAATACAGCACAGCCACACTGAGCTACAAGTCACTTTGATACTTAAGTGAAGTGCGCACTTTGGTATAGGCTTGCTGCAGTACATCCCATGCTTCCACAGCGCTTTTGATGGCAACGGCGGTTCTTTACAACACTGACTGATGTCTCTCAGTAGCATTTGTGTGGTGTTCTTATTTTCTATACAATTTAGATATAGGTGCATACAACAGTAGCATGGCCATCTTCTGCCCAGCAAGTTGGCAGCCTTTGTATCATCTTGCCTCTACATGGCTTTAATTACCACCTATTAGCACCCCTCTTCTGCATAGCTTCATATGCAATACCTTCACTTCACTCTACAGTGGTGGATCTAGGATTTTCAAAAGGGGGGTTGCAGAACGTAATAAAGCGCGCAAAGCACGCCCGCTAGGGGGGTGTGGGGGCATGCCCCCCCAAGAAAATTCAGACCTTCTGAGATCGTTTCTGGTGCCGTTTTGAGGTGAAACAGCAAGATTGGACAACCTACTGCCAAATCTAGTAATTGTGTTTGAAGCCTTTAAAACCTCGCAGAATTTAAAAGGCGTGGCTCCACATCGCTCCGCAGAGGCTACAAAGGCTTTGTCCGAACTGAATATCTGAAGCAACTCTAGGCCTAGTCAAAACATCTGGAGGAACTGATACGTGAGTGTGTAACTATGCCTGGTTGTTGTTGCTGCATGCCACTGCTGCATAATCATTTGATGGACTCGTGCAGTTATGTACGCAAAAATACACTACTATAGCCGCCAAAGGGGGGTGCATTTGTACCCCTCTTACCCCCCCTAAATCCACCACTGCTCTACACCCAATGACTATGCTTAATGTCAGAAGCTGGATTGTGCACCTAACTCCAATCCCCTGTTCCCTGTTCCACTTTGACCTAATCTAGCCAGGCTTCCACACTACGTGTAGTTAGTGGGTTTCTCTTAGTCAAAGTTTGTGCCCTTGCTGCTTACTCACCTGGAAGTGTGTGCCTCTAGTGGCTGTAGTGTCAGTAGCTGTGAGTAGTGCGTATAAATGCCTGCTTGTGAAAGCAAGCTTGTGTCTAGAAGCAGCAGAAAGGCCACAGTGGCCAAGACTGTACTCATTGGGTAGGCCCAGGTCTAGAGGTGGGGCTAGTAATGTTTGCTTCCACTCGTGAATGAGCCCCTCCCGTAGACAAGCTGTGAATTTTATTTAATATTGAAACGTGCATTCATTTTGGTGCAGTCAAAGTTGTCCATTTCAAGAGTAGTGACAAACATGAGTCTAACCTGACTTTGACTGATTTGATGGTTAGGACGCTACCTACAGTGAGCATGTAGATGCGTCCATCGAGTGGCAATTTTGGGTGATGAATAAGCTACTAAAACCCTTTTTTTTAAATTAGGCAAAGCAAGATTCCCCTAAACCAAACTCTAACCCTGAAAATAGGAGTAACACTTGTCCTGACTGTAACCCAGGTTTATTTTTTTTCATTGACCTCTGCTGAGAGACTTCGCTGTCACCCAAAAGAGCTCATAGGAAACTAGGTTGAAAATGATCACATCCAGACAGCCAGTTGAGTACCGCTGGTGTGTGTATGCAAAGAGCGAGACTGACAGGTAAGCTCTGCCCACTATAATTAACAAAGTGGGTGGGGCTGGTTAGAGGAGGAGGCCAATTATCTTAGCCAGCCATGCACAGTCAAGAAGCACAGATTTTTTAGGCGGGCATTGCCACTCACAGTATACATATAGCTGCAGAAGGAGTGTGAATCAGGAGTTGAGACTCATCCCATGAAGTACAAGCTGCTGCCAAGAGGAAACAGCGCTGCAATAACCAATACCCAAAAGACGCAGAAGCTTTGCATGGACCACCTGATATAGAGAGTCAAACTTTGGCAAAGATAAGGCAACTAGGAAGACCCAAACAATAAGAAGACTAAAACTGGTAAGTGACCACTTAATGTATTACTAATGACGACAATGACTTCCAGCTAAAAAAGAAACTGAAATCAGTCTCTCAAAAGCCAAGAACTGATCTCCTCTTTACAACATGTAAAGTGCTTTATGATGATGGTGTATGGTATGATGGTACAGTAGCTATGTGGGTTTGAGTACTGTGAAACAGAAAGTGTGTGGAAATACAAGATTTCTTTTTCTGATGGAAGACAACTCTCATCACGCTCTGCAGAGGTAAAATTTTAAGTGTACTTAGCTATGATTAGGGTTTCTGTATTGTATGTTTCACTGTATCTTTCATTATATGCGATGGACATATTATGTGTATTGTGATTCTATCATCTACTATACAAATCTTTATATTAATAGCATTATAGCTGGATCAGCACATTGTGATTTTTCATGTACTATAAATCTTTTCATTAACAGCATTATAGATTTCGTTATATCAGCAACATATGTATTGATTCTATCATCTACTACAAATCTTTATCAGCTTGTACATTGATTGATATACACCAAAACATGTACAGCTATGATGAGTATTCAGTAAAAACTTCAATGAACTACTAATAGTCCCCATAGACGGAGTGACCTGTAGAAATAAAAGCATGATTTGAAGTGCAATTTGGGATTAATAGCACGAGTGACTGGCAAAATCAAGTAGAATTCCTATGGTGCGACTATGGTGCGACTACGGCACGCGTAAACAAAAGAGAGCCAGTCCTTAACTGCACTGAGCTCTTCTTTGGGTGTGGGAATGAAGCAAAATACTAGTTACACACACATAATATACATTCACAGTATAGTATTATAATGAAATTCATACCCTTTGGAAAATCTGATCCTTTCTGAACAATTTTACCACCGACTTATACGTTCCCCAATATTACACATGCATGCCGTTTAAGTCAATTGTTTCATGCAATTGAGCTGGAACTGTAGTGGAACAATAATGAGATTCATACCCCTTTGGGTAACCCCTTCAATCTGAACAATTTAATCACTCTGACTTATACGTTCCCCAATATAAGACCTACAATGGTAACTATCATGAGCTTTTTAAGTCACACTTACATGTCTCCCATGATGATCCATGGGACAAGTGACTTATACGTCTCCCATGAATGACCCCTGGAAGAGGTGACTTAAACGTTTCCCATGAATGACCCATAGTACATTTTAGTTACTTTTGTGTGGACCCGCAGCGAGGTTATGCACGTGTTCCGCGCTGGTCCTCCATGAACAAACTCGCATAGCTGCAACCAGACACGTTTGGACAGCGGCGATTCTCAAAAGCAGCGAGACTAGTGGACCACTTTCAAACAGTAGGACACTTAAAATGTACAATTAAGCGGTGTATATAAAATCTTTTGGAGGTCAAAAGGGGGGTTCGAGCGAACCCCCTCTGCCTATAGGCCTGCTTTTATATAGATATCACCATACAAGTTCATTGCTGGAGGAGGCAGTTTAGACCACCCAGGTCACTAGTCTTGTCTTGGAATGTCATTTAGAGCAAACTCCTTGTGCAGTCGCCGATGAGTGATCTTTAGGCTTTTGCTTCAAGTGTCACATTTTGCTTTTCATCTATTCTTAAATCAGATACTAGTGAGAAGTACCCTTCCCAACAACACAGACAAAACACTTTGCTTTGTAATGGCTGCATAGTGGTTGTAGCTTAGTGGCAGAACACTGGCACCTCAATCCAGGTATCCTGGGTTCAAATACCTGTGACTTCTGGCCTTTTCTCGATCCCTATATACACAAATTGAATCTGTGTAAGCTAGTTGACACTGCCAACCCTTATCTGCCTATATATATATATATATCATTGTATATTTTGGTCATCTCAGTTGCATGCCTGTTGTGTAAGTGAAACATTATGAACTTCATCAAGGGATGCTTACAATTTGAATCAAAGTGTAGTTGAGAAGCTTCTCCCTTTTGTTAAACAAGGATCATCTTGCAGAAGGCCTATAAATCAGCATTTCTGGTAAGGTTTGGTGTTTCTTTGATCCTACACATCCGTCCCTGGAGGAGTTCTTTGGTTGCATGGTTATATGGGGTGCCATATGTCTCAAAATTAAAAAATAAAAGGGTATTTACATATCCAGCACAGAGTATACAAATCCAGTGCAGGATTTATAAATCCAGCCAGGTATATTTATATATCCCGCACGGGATTTATATATCCACCACAGGATGTATATATCTAGCACAGGATTTATATATCCAGCACAGGATGTATATATCCAGCCAGGGATTTATATATCCACTACAGGATTTATATATCCACCACAGGATGTGTATATCTAGCACAGGATTTATATATCCAGCACAGGATGTATATATCCAGCCAGGGATTTATATATCCACCACAGGATTTATATATCCAGCACAGGATGTATATATCCAGCCAGGGATTTATATATCCACCACAGGATTTATATATCCACCACAGGATTTATATATCCACCACAGGATTTATATATCCACCACAGGATTTATATATCCACCACAGGATTTATATATCCAGCACAGGATGTATATATCCCGCACCCCATATGGTTATGGTAGAAATGCCAGGAATGTAGCCAAATAGCTAGGCTTTCTGCAAGAAGATCCAAAGTGAACAAAAAGGAGAAGCGTCTCAACTACACTTAAGCAAATTGGAAGCATCCCTTGAAGTTTGTAACGTGTCACGTACTCAACAGGTATGCAACTGAGATGACCAAAATATGGTTGAAGTAACCCAAATGTTTTTACAGTAACACAGCCAGCCAGGCCCAGCCTCATACTACAAGCCCAAGACCGTGTCACACAAGTATACCAATCATTACTTTGAAATCAGCCTTGTTGCCAAGTTCCCGTCCAACTTTCTGTCAGCACTGCAAGTGATGGAAAGCTAAGTAAAGAAGGCCTGGAAATGAGGTTATGCTCAACTTGTGTATGCACTCCCCTCTCTTCACCAACAAAGCGACTACACAAATGCACACAAGTTCTAATACCACTATCAAATCACCAAGAAATAGCTTCTCCCCCACCCCTGAGCCCTGGAGGAGTAGGTAGTTATAGGTTTTACCTCTCAGATTGCATCGCAAACAATCTCAGAGCACCTAAAATCCAAATTTTTGTTGAGGAGCATGCCCCCAGAGCCCCTAGACAATGCTTCAAACAGCTTCCCCCCAAAACTCAAAAGAACCCTCTCCTTCTCTCGGAGAAAAAGGAGACATGCTATATGTGAAGACAAGCATCCTGCGTGTATGTTCCAACTCTCACTTCTGGTTTCAGGCATCCCAGGACCCATTTGCTGCCTTGTGATCTGTTCTACCTGGATGGGGCTTAACAGATACTTCCTTCACGTACTCAATGAAATTGTCTGAGTCTGTTCCGTCTGCTGAGAAAAGTTGTGGTAGTGACTAGAAATCAGAAGTCTGGCTGAACTCTTCATTGAATCTTGCATCAGAGTGTAGTTTATTATAAACAAGCGTTACCATGGCAACATGCAAACCATCCAAAAATCAGGGGGGTCAAAGTTTAACCTTAATTATATTTTGCTATATGCGGAATGTCGAAACGTCTTTGGACCCCAATGAAATAGATATTGAGCGAAAGCTCTTTGCTTTAGCTATCTGAATCTGGGTAGGGACACTGTACCAGATACAACCTGAAGCTCCAAGAAGGTAATATAAGTGTTTTTACACCTTGATTATGAAAGCTCACCTCCCCAGTGACAGCAACAGCCTCTGTCCCTAGGTACAGTACGTTAGTACAACTAGTCCGCTACACACTCTCAAAGTTTTAGTCACAAATCTAGCCATCTGACCTTCCGCATCAATCGCCTGTCACGAAAAAAATTGACTCCCCTTAAATAGTTCCCCCCCTCCTCCCCGGTCCAACTTCTTCGAAGTATTTGGACCCCCGGTCCAATTACTTCAGAGTAGTGCTGAAGTATTTTGACCCCCTCTGAAATAACTGGACCCCCATGGGGTCCAAATACTTCGAAGTGTTTGGACTTCCGGGCCAAATCTTCGAAGTAGTACCGAAGTATTTGGACCCCCAGCATGAATTTTGGCATGATACTAGCTACAAATTACAATTAATTTTGCACTGCAATGTAATCGTCCACACACACGCAAAAAAAAAATTAATCTATAAAAATGTTACAAAACTCAGGTCAAGGGAAGTTCAAGACATGCATTCACACGAGACATGGTATACAGGTAGTACACTCTCAGCCTCCTGGTGTTCGTCTTCTCCACAATCTCTCGCTGTTTACCGTCTCTTTCCTCGTCTCGATCTATAGTCTCGCAAGCCAGACCCACTTTCGCAAAAAAGGGAAGGTTCTGGTGAACTGCGCATACCGTGAAGCCGTGTCCAGTTCACCAGACTCTTCCATTTAGCATTTTGTGACTCTACCTACCATTGGGCTATTCCATTTAATGAGCATACACCCCCTGTGGATGGACAGTTTGGGTAATATGGCCCCCTAGACATAATTAGTAGCCAATACCCCCCCTGGACAGCTAATCAAATGGGTTGTAATGCCCCCCTGACACAATTAACTCCATGTCCACCCCCCTGGACAGCTAATCAAATGGGTTGTGATGCCCCCCTGACACAATTAACTCCATGTCCACCGCCCTGGACAGCTAATCGAATGGGTTGTGATGCCCCCCTGACACAATTAACTCCATGTCCACCCCCCTGGACAGCTAATCGAATGGGTTGTAATGCCCCCCTGACACAATTAACTGCATGTCCACCCCCCTGGACAGCTAATCGAATGGTTTCTAATGCCCCCCTGACACAATTAACTGCATGTCCACCCCCTGGACAGCTAATCAAATGGTTTGTAATGCCCCCCTGACACAATTAACTGCACGTCCACCCCCCTGGACAGCTAATCAAATGGGTTGTAATGCCCCCCCTGACACAATTAACTACATGTCCACCCCCCTGGACAGCTAATCAAATGGTTTGTAATGCCCCCCTGACATAATTAACTGTATGACCACCCCCCTGGACAGCCGATCAGATGGGATGTAATGTCCACCTGACACAATCAAATGCACAAACAATGCACTGTGTATCCCTGAAATATTTAGTGTCACTAGTGGACTGGTGACTCAAGACTACCTAGGCTGAACATATACAGAAGCTTTAGCATCAACTAGGCCACAGAATAATGACACTTTTTTACAGTTTACAAACTTTGTATATAATATTGAATTTGTGTTCAGTAACTACCCAAGTTCAAGGAGGACAAATAGGTGAAGTACGCAATGCTGCTAGTTTAAAAAATGCTTTTATATCCACACTTTTGTAAGTTTAACTTCAATATTAGCTTCTTTGTCATCTTGTTTGTTTATGACTTTGTAACTGGGGTGCTTTTCATTAGCTATGCTATCTTAATTGTATCCCTTTAACTTTCATAGAGAAAAAGAAAGATTGGTTATAGCTAGTAAACTACGTATAAATCCCATGCATGGCTACCAAACTGTAAGTGCACTGTGTATCCTACTAACCCTTGTATCCTTGGTAATAACCAGTGCATTGCTAAGATCTTCCCAGCTTTATTCTTGTTTCCAAGCAACAGATGGGGAACAGCCTGAGTAGAGGATCGAAATGATGTTTTCTTTTTCTATAGTAACAGTTGGGGAACAGCCTGAATAGAGGATAGAAATGATGTTCTTGCGTCTATGGTTAAAAGGTGGGAACAGGGTAGGAATGATGTTCTTGTGTCTATGGTTAAAAGGTGGGAACAGGGTAGGAATGATGTTCTTGTGTCTATGGTTAAAAGGTGGGAACAGGGTAGGAATGATGTTCTTGTGTCTATGGTTAAAAGGTGTGAACAGGGTAGGAATGATGTTCTTGTGTCTATGGTTAAAAGGTGGGAACAGGGTAGGAATGATGTTCTTGTGTCTATGGTAACAAGTGGGGAACAGCCTGTGTGGAGGTAGGAATGATGTTTCATACAAACCACCTTGTTTACAGTGTAAACTATCTTGTATGAATAACAACAAAGACCAATCCTTTGAGGTATATATAGCCACGTAGCTTGCAAACCTGTTCTCAGCTTTGCCCTTGGACTTGGTGATCCTAAATCCTAAGCTACCATGCAATATTTTATACAATCAGTAAATCATTGTTTCACTACATGTAGACAGAAAAGAAATCAAAAACTTACAGCTGTATAAAAAAGGCGATAAGAACCTATGATAAGTGAAGTACACAATGCTTAGCTATAACATGGTAGCCATTAGAGTTGTGCAGCAATAACCAATCCTTGTCCTCAGATTAAAATTACCATACAATAACTTGACCTGATTTGCCCTTGGTTTTATTAGCATACACACAATTGTATATTGGTCTTTTGATATTGTAAATCTGAATCTAAAATCTTGCAAGACTTGTAAGACTGCAAGTAGCCCCTTGGAAATAGCACATGTAGCTACAATCCTATACATGCATAGTATAGGGTCATGACCTCTAGTAGCTATAGAAAGAGTACATAAAAATGGCTATATACATCGTACATAAGAATGGTGTATATCTGTTGGTCGGGCCTGCACAAAATGTATGTATAGCCAGGTGTATGCTAGACCACTCAAAGGATCCACTAATTGCAAGAAGACTTTCCATGTGGATGATGTTGGTGCATCCTTGTTCTGAGGCTTGCGCTATCAATGATGGCATAAAGAACAACATAATACCAAAGATCCGTTGCCAATCCCACCCTGCTCTGTTATCCATGATGATACCTACTGCATAGACAAGTAACTATAGAGACTTATGCAAGTAGGGCTATATTATCTACACTTATAGCCACTAGGTGTTTATATAACAGATATTCTTGATGACAGCTAACAGCTCTGTAGCATGCTTTTGTATGTCTAGCTACCAGTCACTCCAGAGTATAGACATGTACACGACCCTTTTGTGCAAGCAGATATGCCAAGTATCAGTCAATCTTGTACAGTGCTACAGGTACATAACTGTGAACTATTACTAAATTAGATTTGTACTTGTTAGCATGTAGGCTTGCCGCCCACATGCCATATATAGACCAGTTGGTTTACTTATCTAAGTGGTTTCAATTATCACTATCCACAATACATGCTTAGGCGCTTGCAATCTCTATGTGGCAAGTGGCAACTTTACCCCCTCACTGCAGTAAATGCAAGCAGCAAAATCAAAAATCATCCCAAAAAATTAGAATGAGACAGCAGTAATAGATGTAGGTGTAATGGGCTTATAAATATGATTGCAAAAAAATGCTGTTGACATACTTTCATTTTGCAAGCTATTGAGCTCAGCAATACGTTGGAAAACTTGGAGATGGTTCAACAAGCTTCTGCTGCCTCTTTCAACAAAGTAACTGGCACTTATCCTCAAACACTAATAATTACTGTTGTCTCTGTAATGCATGTGATGACAATAACTGGCACATGAAATAATGTGAGCAAGCCTATTACAGGCTTTAGAGACCATGTTGTGTTGCATGAAGTGCAATGAATACTCAATGAGCTTTGTGCCGTAGGCTATGTTGAGCTAATAAATGTAGAGTGCCGAAGCTGTTACAGTTCGTATACTGTTGGTGCAGTATAATTGACATTGGCTACCTAAATGACCAAAAACAGTGAATATAAAATAGCTATGAACACAATTTTAACTATTTTTCCACTTCATTCTTGTTTCTGTAGTATCAGGTAAGTAATGAACTCATAGGAAGTTATAGGTTCGTTATAGTTAGAGCATGGTAGCCAGGGATTTATGATCCCAAGTCCCAGAGCACAGTCTGAGCTAAAACATAACTCTACTGGTGTGGCTAACATGCATGCTGTGTAATCAAATTACTCTTATTGATCGGTGTTGTTATTACAAGTTGTACAGTAACAACCTGACACAGCTGCTCTTCAGAACTGTATTTGTGTTCACTAAACAAAGATTACAATTACAAGTCTTCAAGCTTTATTCTGTACTTGGAGTGTGCACAGTGCTAAGTTCCATAGAGCTAATGTGCAATATGCACAGGTAGTGTTAAAATAGTGTACTGTAAAGCACCACTCGGTTGTTCGCAACACAATTTTGTCCATTATTTGAAATACATATTTACACTAATTTCCGTGCAATGTAAGATACTGCACTCGATGATAAAAACTGAGCGTGTGTCTCGCGCTTTGTGCTCGTCACACCCCCCCCCCCCCCCCCCCCCCCTCCCCCACCTGGACAGCCAATCAAATGGGACTTAGCGCCCCCCTGATACAATTAAGGGCATACCTACCCACTTGGATAGCCAATCAAATGGGATATAGTACCCCCTGACATAATTAACAGCTTTTCCAACCCCCTGGACAGCAAATCAAGTGGGATGTAGTACCCCCTGACAAAATTAACAGAATTAAGGCATCATGTATAACCAAGTAGCTATTTTCTACTTTTTACAGAAATAGAAACTAGCTACTTGGTTATATATGATTTAGCTATAGATTTTGAATTTTGAGTGATTTCATTTCATTTATGTAAGTTCCACCACGCCTGCTCACAAGAGTTAACTAACAGTTGTTGAAAGGCTTTAGCTGTCCACGGAGTTGTATTACAACCCCATGGACATAATTATACTTAAAGAATTTATCCCCCTTGACACAAGTCACAATTCTGGCAATACACCCCCTGAACTAGCCTCGTTCCCAGGCCTCCCCCGTTTTTTGTTCTTCAGTTTGCGTTCAATATATTATACTGAACGCAAACCGAAGAACAAAACACGGGGGAGGCCCTGAACCACTTGTACCCCCCCTTGACACTAATCATACTTCTGGCAATACACCCCCCTGGACGTAATTCCACTTGAAGTTTATCCACTTCAACCCCCCTTGACACAAATCATAATTCTGATGATACACCCCCTGTACATAATTAAGCTTGAACCACTTGTACCCCCTTGACACTAATCATAATTCTGACAACACTGGCTCCCGGACATAATCCTACTTAAAGTTTACCCCCTTTGACCCAAATATCCACCCCCCCGTACATGATTAAGATTAACCACTTCTACCCCCCTTGACACAAATCACAATTCTGACAATACACCCCCCTTGACATAATTAAAGCTCATCCACAGGGGGTGTATGCTTATTAAATGGAATAGCCCATTGTATTCTCACCTTAAGGTGGCACGGTACCCTGTATTTTCAAGGTCAACAAACCTGGAGTCCAAGTTGATAGTCTTCTTTGTCTTGTTAAAATTTTAGCGCACATTCCGTTTTGGGAGTCTCAAACCGTTCACGGTCCGTAAAATTGGGGATTTTCCCCATTTCCTGTCGGCATTGCCATCCAATAATCAGTTTATAATTAAGTTAGTTAAGATGTGGCCTGGCGGCACCCTTCATGTGGTGCTCGGAACTTTGAAGATAAGCTTAGATCGACTTAACAAAAAAAAAAAAAAAAAAAAAAAAAAAAGAGAAGGAGTTTAGTAGAGTGCTGTAGTGTCAGTAGCTGTGAGTAGTGCGTGATGCCTGCTTGTGAAAGCAAGCTTGTGTCTAGAAGCAGCAGAAAGGCCACAGTGGCCAAGACTGTATTTGTTGAGTAGGCCCAGGTCTCGCGGCCGTATGCCTAGTCTAGTTGGTGACCGTGGCCAGGTGCTTCGAGTGCTGGGCTGGGCTTTAACTAGAATACGCAATTTATCGTTTGTGCTACAGTCTGACAGACAAGGGAGCTGAACGGTGGCTGTGTGTGGAACAGAGCCGTGAGTTGTTTAGCGACATAAGGGGGAGAGGTGGGGCTAGTAATGCTTGCTTCCACTCGTGAATGAGCCCCTCCCGTAGACAAGCTGTGAATTTTTCGAAATGTGCATTCATTTTGGTGCAGTCAAAGTTGTCCATTCCAAGAGTAGTGACAAACATGAGTCTAGCCTGACTTTGAGAGTAGCTTTGAACAAAAGCTGGCATAGATTGATTTGAGATACATTGGTGGTTGGGACGCTACCTACAGTGAGCGTGTAGATGCGTCCATCGAGTGGCAATTTTGGGTTCATGAATATATTAATGAGCTACTAAAACCCTTTTTAAAATTAGGCAAAGCAAGATTGCCCTAAACCAAACCCTAACCCTGAAACTAGGAGTAACCCTGGTCCTGACTGTAACCCAAGTTTATGTTTTCGTTAACCTCCGCCGAGGGACGACCGTGCCATCTTAAGTTGACACACTCGCACAGTCGTCCCAGAAGACAGCAACTTGAAACCGACCAACCAACGCGTTGAACGCGTGCTTGTTAGGGGGGTTCCAAATACTTCAAAGGGAGTCCAAATACTACCGTAAAATTTGGACCCGGGGGTCCAATTACTACGGGGGTCCAAATACACGTAACACGATGGGTCATCGTCGCTCGAGTAGCTCAAGGCATATTCCCCTCTCCTGCTCCCAGGAACACGCAGTGCTCGGTCTCAATGGCATCCCTTCCGTAAGTCAGACCCACCTACTTCACAACCATGGATAACACAAAGCTAAACAATACGTACTAACAGCAAGAATAACACTAGCAAAGCTAAGAAGCTTACACGCAGCAGCCATTCAATCTCCGCGAATTATTTCGCATACTTCCGTGTCACGCGTAATACTTTTGGGGCCACGCCAGAGGAGGTAGTGCAAGTATACGGATTTTGTATACGTACATTACATCTTCCGGTGATATCCGTTATGATAATCGGAGTTATGCGGTTGTCGTACAACGAAAGAGATGTGCCAGACGGCAGATTTCGGCACCATCTGTTCCAAGCTGTGTTCATGCGAACGACATATCCTTCAAGATATATGTATTTTGGGTGGTCAAGGGTCCACACAACTGTCGAGACCGCTGTTACTACTCCCGTTGGTGTGTGAGAACGCTGTAAAAGCCGGGTCCAGCTTCAAGGCTCTGAAATTGGTGAGATTCAAGCGCCCATAGCGGATGAACGCAGGGTGCTGTCAAGACCGGACTTGCACCAGATTAAAGCTCTGTTTCTGTGCTTTCTGAAAATCCTCACATGATAGGGGTGACATCCCCCATTAGATTTGGAGCTATAAGCCCGTGAAGTTAACCATGTTTTGTGCTTTTGGTGCGCATGGGTAACTTGGTCCTATCATATCTCCTGAACCCTACCACCTATGGTGAGAGATTGATGTTTCTTGCTTAAAGTACCGTGATGTTTGATATGTATTACAGGCTTGTATGCTGACGTAAATCTGACAGATGGGTCAGCCTAAGTCAGTGTATCACTAGCCTTGAGCATGTACCTATCTCGAGTGTTCCAGTAAACAAAATGCAATTCAGTTTAAATGTTCAGAGGTGTACAATCCTTAGTGTTTGGGCTCATTAAGCACATGTGTACATACGCAAGAAACATCAATCTCTCACTGTGTATTACTACACTATTGAAATGCAATAGTTATCAATTGTGCTCTGACTGGAACTGAACAATGTTTGGTGATTATTATACGTTCTTGGTTTCTATGATTGGACACAGCAAGGACTAAAGGAATTTAGATGTTATGAGGTGAGAATAGAGGAAAGTGAAAGGGCCGGGAGTCGAACCGTCTGGCTGTCGTGGCTCAGTGACAGAGCACTGGCGGCCCAAGCCAGATGTATCCTGGGTTCGGCTAAATTCCTTTATTGTGCTTAGTCCTTGCTGCGTCCAATCATAGAAACTGAGAACGTATAGTAAAATCACTCTTGTAGTAACACAGTAGCTTATTAGAGTGTTCCTGAAAACAAATGCAATTCAGTTTATAAGGCATACTACAAATACAAATTGCTTGCTGTGTTCTACGGTACAAGTTCCATGTCCGTAAGTAGTAGGGTTCAGGAGATATGGTCACACAAAATTACCAATGCGTACAGAACCATGAAACATGGTTTACTTCAAGGACTCACAGTTCCAATTGTGATTGGGATGTCACTATGCTTGAACACATTTTTATAAACTTCAATCTTTGCTGTATCCAATGGTACAAGTTTTGTGTCTGTAGAGGGAAGGGTTCAAGAGATACAGTCACGCAAATTTACCCGTGTGCACCAAAATCGTAAACATGGTTTATTTCACGGGCCCACAGCTCCATATCTGATGGAGATGTCACAATACTTTTACATACCCTTATAAACTTCAATCTTTGCCGCATCCAATGGTTCAAGTCTCATGTCCATAGGTGGTAGGGTTCAGGAGATATGATAGGACCAAGTTACCCATGCGCACCAAAAGCACAAAACATGGTTAACTTCACGGGCTTATAGCTCCAAATCTAATGGGGGATGTCACCCCTATCATGTGAGGATTTTCAGAAAGCACAGAAACAGAGCTTTAATCTGGTGCAAGTCCGGTCTTGACAGCACCCTGCGTTCATCCGCTATGGGCGCTTGAATCTCACCAATTTCAGAGCCTGGAAGCTGGACCCGGCTTTTACAGCGTTCTCACACACCAACGGGAGTAGTAACAGCGGTCTCGACAGTTGTGTGGACCCTTGACCACCCAAAATACATATATCTTGAAGGATATGTCGTTCGCATGAACACAGCTTGGAACAGATGGTGCCGAAATCTGCCGTCTGGCACATCTCTTTCGTTGTACGACAACCGCATAACTCCGATTATCATAACGGATATCACCGGAAGATGTAATGTACGTATACAAAATCCGTATACTTGCACTACCTCCTCTGGCGTGGCCCCAAAAGTATTACGCGTGACACGGAAGTATGCGAAATAATTCGCGGAGATTGAATGGCTACTGCGTGTAAGCTTCTTAGCTTTGCTAGTGTTATTCTTGCTGTTAGTACGTATTGTTTAGCTTTGTGTTATCCATGGTTGTGAAGTAGGTGGGTCTGACTTACGGAAGGGATGCCATTGAGACCGAGCACTGCGTGTTCCTGGGAGCAGGAGAGGGGAATATGCCTTGAGCTACTCGAGCGACGATGACCCATCGTGTTACGTGTATTTGGACCCCAGTAGTAATTGGACCCCCGGGTCCAAATTTTACGGTAGTATTTGGACTCCCTTTGAAGTATTTGGAACCCCCCTAACAAGCACGCGTTCAACGCGTTGGTTGGTCGGTTTCAAGTTGCTGTCTTCTGGGACGACTGTGCGAGTGTGTCAACTTAAGGTGAGAATACAATGGGCTATTCCATTTAATAAGCATACACCCCCTGTGGATGAGCTTTAATTATGTCAAGGGGGGTGTATTGTCAGAATTGTGATTTGTGTCAAGGGGGGTAGAAGTGGTTAATCTTAATCATGTACGGGGGGGGTGGATATTTGGGTCAAAGGGGGTAAACTTTAAGTAGGATTATGTCCGGGAGCCAGTGTTGTCAGAATTATGATTAGTGTCAAGGGGGTACAAGTGGTTCAAGCTTAATTATGTACAGGGGGTGTATCATCAGAATTATGATTTGTGTCAAGGGGGGTTGAAGTGGATAAACTTCAAGTGGAATTACGTCCAGGGGGGTGTATTGCCAGAAGTATGATTAGTGTCAAGGGGGGGTACAAGTGGTTCAGGGCCTCCCCCGTGTTTTGTTCTTCGGTTTGCGTTCAGTATAATATATTGAACGCAAACTGAAGAACAAAAAACGGGGGAGGCCTGGGAACGAGGCTAGTTCAGGGGGTGTATTGCCAGAATTGTGACTTGTGTCAAGGGGGATAAATTCTTTAAGTATAATTATGTCCATGGGGTTGTAATACAACTCCGTGGACAGCTAAAGCCTTTCAACAACTGTTAGTTAACTCTTGTGAGCAGGCGTGGTGGAACTTACATAAATGAAATGAAATCACTCAAAATTCAAAATCTATAGCTAAATCATATATAACCAAGTAGCTAGTTTCTATTTCTGTAAAAAGTAGAAAATAGCTACTTGGTTATACATGATGCCTTAATTCTGTTAATTTTGTCAGGGGGTACTACATCCCACTTGATTTGCTGTCCAGGGGGTTGGAAAAGCTGTTAATTATGTCAGGGGGTACTATATCCCATTTGATTGGCTATCCAAGTGGGTAGGTATGCCCTTAATTGTATCAGGGGGGCGCTAAGTCCCATTTGATTGGCTGTCCAGGTGGGGGAGGGGGGGGTGTGACGAGCACAAAGCGCGAGACACACGCTCAGTTTTTATCATCGAGTGCAGTATCTTACATTGCACGGAAATTAGTGTAAATATGTATTTCAAATAATGGACAAAATTGTGTTGCGAACAACCGAGTGGTGCTTTACAGTACACTATTTTAACACTACCTGTGCATATTGCACATTAGCTCTATGGAACTTAGCACTGTGCACACTCCAAGTACAGAATAAAGCTTGAAGACTTGTAATTGTAATCTTTGTTTAGTGAACACAAATACAGTTCTGAAGAGCAGCTGTGTCAGGTTGTTACTGTACAACTTGTAATAACAACACCGATCAATAAGAGTAATTTGATTACACAGCATGCATGTTAGCCACACCAGTAGAGTTATGTTTTAGCTCAGACTGTGCTCTGGGACTTGGGATCATAAATCCCTGGCTACCATGCTCTAACTATAACGAACCTATAACTTCCTATGAGTTCATTACTTACCTGATACTACAGAAACAAGAATGAAGTGGAAAAATAGTTAAAATTGTGTTCATAGCTATTTTATATTCACTGTTTTTGGTCATTTAGGTAGCCAATGTCAATTATACTGCACCAACAGTATACGAACTGTAACAGCTTCGGCACTCTACATTTATTAGCTCAACATAGCCTACGGCACAAAGCTCATTGAGTATTCATTGCACTTCATGCAACACAACATGGTCTCTAAAGCCTGTAATAGGCTTGCTCACATTATTTCATGTGCCAGTTATTGTCATCACATGCATTACAGAGACAACAGTAATTATTAGTGTTTGAGGATAAGTGCCAGTTACTTTGTTGAAAGAGGCAGCAGAAGCTTGTTGAACCACCTCCAAGTTTTCCAACGTATTGCTGAGCTCAATAGCTTGCAAAATGAAAGTATGTCAACAGCATTTTTTTGCAATCATATTTATAAGCCCATTACACCTACATCTATTACTGCTGTCTCATTCTAATTTTTTGGGATGATTTTTGATTTTGCTGCTTGCATTTACTGCAGTGAGGGGGTAAAGTTGCCACTTGCCACATAGAGATTGCAAGCGCCTAAGCATGTATTGTGGATAGTGATAATTGAAACCACTTAGATAAGTAAACCAACTGGTCTATATATGGCATGTGGGCGGCAAGCCTACATGCTAACAAGTACAAATCTAATTTAGTAATAGTTCACAGTTATGTACCTGTAGCACTGTACAAGATTGACTGATACTTGGCATATCTGCTTGCACAAAAGGGTCGTGTACATGTCTATACTCTGGAGTGACTGGTAGCTAGACATACAAAAGCATGCTACAGAGCTGTTAGCTGTCATCAAGAATATCTGTTATATAAACACCTAGTGGCTATAAGTGTAGATAATATAGCCCTACTTGCATAAGTCTCTATAGTTACTTGTCTATGCAGTAGGTATCATCATGGATAACAGAGCAGGGTGGGATTGGCAACGGATCTTTGGTATTATGTTGTTCTTTATGCCATCATTGATAGCGCAAGCCTCAGAACAAGGATGCACCAACATCATCCACATGGAAAGTCTTCTTGCAATTAGTGGATCCTTTGAGTGGTCTAGCATACACCTGGCTATACATACATTTTGTGCAGGCCCAACCAACAGATATACACCATTCTTATGTACGATGTATATAGCCATTTTTATGTACTCTTTCTATAGCTACTAGAGGTCATGACCCTATACTATGCATGTATAGGATTGTAGCTACATGTGCTATTTCCAAGGGGCTACTTGCAGTCTTACAAGTCTTGCAAGATTTTAGATTCAGATTTACAATATCAAAAGACCAATATACAATTGTGTGTATGCTAATAAAACCAAGGGCAAATCAGGTCAAGTTATTGTATGGTAATTTTAATCTGAGGACAAGGATTGGTTATTGCTGCACAACTCTAATGGCTACCATGTTATAGCTAAGCATTGTGTACTTCACTTATCATAGGTTCTTATCGCCTTTTTTATACAGCTGTAAGTTTTTGATTTCTTTTCTGTCTACATGTAGTGAAACAATGATTTACTGATTGTATAAAATATTGCATGGTAGCTTAGGATTTAGGATCACCAAGTCCAAGGGCAAAGCTGAGAACAGGTTTGCAAGCTACGTGGCTATATATACCTCAAAGGATTGGTCTTTGTTGTTATTCATACAAGATAGTTTACACTGTAAACAAGGTGGTTTGTATGAAACATCATTCCTACCTCCACACAGGCTGTTCCCCACTTGTTACCATAGACACAAGAACATCATTCCTACCCTGTTCCCACCTTTTAACCATAGACACAAGAACATCATTCCTACCCTGTTCACACCTTTTAACCATAGACACAAGAACATCATTCCTACCCTGTTCACACCTTTTAACCATAGACACAAGAACATCATTCCTACCCTGTTCCCACCTTTTAACCATAGACACAAGAACATCATTCCTACCCTGTTCCCACCTTTTAACCATAGACACAAGAACATCATTCCTACCCTGTTCCCACCTTTTAACCATAGACGCAAGAACATCATTTCTATCCTCTATTCAGGCTGTTCCCCAACTGTTACTATAGAAAAAGAAAACATCATTTCGATCCTCTACTCAGGCTGTTCCCCATCTGTTGCTTGGAAACAAGAATAAAGCTGGGAAGATCTTAGCAATGCACTGGTTATTACCAAGGATACAAGGGTTAGTAGGATACACAGTGCACTTACAGTTTGGTAGCCATGCATGGGATTTATACGTAGTTTACTAGCTATAACCAATCTTTCTTTTTCTCTATGAAAGTTAAAGGGATACAATTAAGATAGCATAGCTAATGAAAAGCACCCCAGTTACAAAGTCATAAACAAACAAGATGACAAAGAAGCTAATATTGAAGTTAAACTTACAAAAGTGTGGATATAAAAGCATTTTTTAAACTAGCAGCATTGCGTACTTCACCTATTTGTCCTCCTTGAACTTGGGTAGTTACTGAACACAAATTCAATATTATATACAAAGTTTGTAAACTGTAAAAAAGTGTCATTATTCTGTGGCCTAGTTGATGCTAAAGCTTCTGTATATGTTCAGCCTAGGTAGTCTTGAGTCACCAGTCCACTAGTGACACTAAATATTTCAGGGATACACAGTGCATTGTTTGTGCATTTGATTGTGTCAGGTGGACATTACATCCCATCTGATCGGCTGTCCAGGGGGGTGGTCATACAGTTAATTATGTCAGGGGGGCATTACAAACCATTTGATTAGCTGTCCAGGGGGGTGGACATGTAGTTAATTGTGTCAGGGGGGGCATTACAACCCATTTGATTAGCTGTCCAGGGGGGTGGACGTGCAGTTAATTGTGTCAGGGGGGCATTACAAACCATTTGATTAGCTGTCCAGGGGGTGGACATGCAGTTAATTGTGTCAGGGGGGCATTAGAAACCATTCGATTAGCTGTCCAAGGGGGTGGACATGCAGTTAATTGTGTCAGGGGGGCATTACAACCCATTCGATTAGCTGTCCAGGGGGGTGGACATGGAGTTAATTGTGTCAGGGGGGCATCACAACCCATTCGATTAGCTGTCCAGGGCGGTGGACATGGAGTTAATTGTGTCAGGGGGGCATCACAACCCATTTGATTAGCTGTCCAGGGGGGTGGACATGGAGTTAATTGTGTCAGGGGGGCATTACAACCCATTTGATTAGCTGTCCAGGGGGGGTATTGGCTACTAATTATGTCTAGGGGGCCATATTACCCAAACTGTCCATCCACAGGGGGTGTATGCTTATTAAATGGAATAGCCCAATGGTAGGTAGAGTCACAAAATGCTAAATGGAAGAGTCTGGTGAACTGGACACGGCTTCACGGTATGCGCAGTTCACCAGAACCTTCCCTTTTTTGCGAAAGTGGGTCTGGCTTGCGAGACTATAGATCGAGACGAGGAAAGAGACGGTAAACAGCGAGAGATTGTGGAGAAGACGAACACCAGGAGGCTGAGAGTGTACTACCTGTATACCATGTCTCGTGTGAATGCATGTCTTGAACTTCCCTTGACCTGAGTTTTGTAACATTTTTATAGATGAATTTTTTTTTTGCGTGTGTGTGGACGATTACATTGCAGTGCAAAATTAATTGTAATTTGTAGCTAGTATCATGCCAAAATTCATGCTGGGGGTCCAAATACTTCGGTACTACTTCGAAGATTTGGCCCGGAAGTCCAAACACTTCGAAGTATTTGGACCCCATGGGGGTCCAGTTATTTCAGAGGGGGTCAAAATACTTCAGCACTACTCTGAAGTAATTGGACCGGGGGTCCAAATACTTCGAAGAAGTTGGACCGGGGAGGAGGGGGGGAACTATTTAAGGGGAGTCAATTTTTTTCGTGACAGGCGATTGATGCGGAAGGTCAGATGGCTAGATTTGTGACTAAAACTTTGAGAGTGTGTAGCGGACTAGTTGTACTAACGTACTGTACCTAGGGACAGAGGCTGTTGCTGTCACTGGGGAGGTGAGCTTTCATAATCAAGGTGTAAAAACACTTATATTACCTTCTTGGAGCTTCAGGTTGTATCTGGTGCAGTGTCCCTACCCAGATTCAGATAGCTAAAGCAAAGAGCTTTCGCTCAATATCTATTTCATTGGGGTCCAAAGACGTTTCGACATTCCGCATATAGCAAAATATAATTAAGGTTAAACTTTGACCCCCCTGATTTTTGGATGGTTTGCATGTTGCCATGGTAACGCTTGTTTATAATAAACTACACTCTATTTGCTACTTAGTTAATCAATGATTGTTAAGTTTGAACATGTATTTTGTCTTCAATACTTGCTCAAAATACGAAGGATAAAGCAAACATTGAGCTAAAAATCAAATTCGGGTACCTACACAAGAACTTCAGCCAGAACTGAGGGCGCACCGCGCTGGGGCCGACTGCGCCAGACTAGTGTACATAGCTCTCAATCTCTTGACCATGAGCAGCCTGGCTTGTGTGTCTTTTACATAGAAGTAGCTTCCCATGTCACCGTAGACTGGCGTAGTGAAGCTTAGCTCGCATTTAAGCTGTATTGAGGGGTGAACCTGAGAGTCGCTGCTCGACCTTTTCATAT
The DNA here is from genome assembly GCA_949130485.1 of Agelas oroides. Taxonomy (NCBI): domain Eukaryota; kingdom Metazoa; phylum Porifera; class Demospongiae; order Agelasida; family Agelasidae; genus Agelas; species Agelas oroides. The sequence continues at coordinate 1,556,416 of OX422186.1, forward strand.
CAGTATAGTAGGCAAAGACACTTTTCACCAGACAGGTAGCTACACATACAAACATTTATGCATCAATCTGTCGTGCTAGGGCAGCTACTACGACTTAGTCGCGTAGCCAGACTCTCGTGGGGCCTGGCTACTCTAGAATACGATCGCCTTTCTGTTGTGAGCAGCCCAATCAAAACTATTGACTTCCGTTTTGGGCGTCCCTTCCCGTTCCCGTTCCCGTTTCCGTTCCTGCATTTCCGTGTTTTCCAGTTGCCCCTATTAGGGCAGGGTATACTTCACTTTAAAAATATGCTCACTTCAAAGACATAAAAATACATAACTGCATTGGAAATTCACATCAAATCTCACATTTCTCACTTCAAAACTCAAGTCTCACTCTGCAGCCTTTGGCGTAGTTCAAATCAAACTGATGCAGCTAGCTACTCTTCCATTGTTGCCTGCTGAAGGCTGGTGAGAAACATTAATACACTACCTCACCTCTTTGCTATACATTTGCTACCTCACTACCCCTGCTACCTCACTACCTCTACTACCTCACTACCGGCCCTGCTACCTCACTACCTCACTACCTCTGCTACCTCACTGCCCCTGCTACCTCACTACCCCTGCTACCTCATTACCTCACTACCCTACCCCTGCTACCTTACTACCTTACTACTCTGCTACCTCAATACTTCACTACCCCTGCTACCTCACTAACCCTGCTACCTCACTACCTCTGCTACCTCACTACCTCACTACCCCTGCTACCTCACTACCCCTGCTATCTCACTACCCCTGCTACCTCACTACCTCACTACTCTGCTACCTCACTTCCTCACTACCCCTGCTACCTCACTACCTTACTACTCTGCTACCTCACTACCCCTGCTACCTCACTACCTCACTACCTCACTACCCCTGCTACCTCACTACCTCACTACCCCTGCTACCTCACTACCTTACTACTCTGCTACCCCTGCTACCTCACTACCCCTGCTACCTCACTAGCTAGCTACCTCACTACCTCTGCTACATCAATACTTCACTACCCGTGCTACCTCACTACCCCTGCTACATCACTACCAACCCTCCGCCAACTGTCTCAGTACATGCATAATTTACGTATCGCCTAACCACATAATCCAAAATCCTGCATAACATGCAAAAATTTATGCGCTTTAAATACATTAAAAACTTGGAATACAAGTAATGCATGTGATTTTGACACAATGAAATGAAACGGCTTTAGTGCTACTTCTACCATATTACTGCAGGTAGTACATCATTAGTTTATCTTAAATCATGCCTCATCTAACAGTGCATTCTTTCGAACACTTTACCTATATACTGCAAAAACTACTTGGTTAAAGTAACCTCACAGAGTGGTTACTCCAGTTTCATGGTTCATTGAACTGGTGAGTATATACTATGAAGAGAATTTAAACTGTGATCACCATCCATCATCCCCCTCACAACTCCATTAAGAAGCAAAGAGCTAGGACAGACACTTATCTGCTAGCTAATGCACATGTATACCGTCCATCTGCTGGCTATTTCCGGTTCCATAACTATCCATCATCCCCCTCACAATTCCATCAGGCTTTATTAAGAAACAAAGAACTACCACAGACAAGTGTGTGTGGTAGCTCTTTGCATGCTTGATGAAATGGTGAGGGGGATGATGGATGGTGATACGTTTGTGCATGTTACTGATAACAGCAAATTCCTTCATCCTAAATAGGTTGTGTGCCATCCACTTCCATTTCGATAGCTTGAGATAACGTACTGAACCAGGCAGTGGCGGTGGCGGTTCTAGGACACTATTACTGGGGGGGTTAAGGTAGCAGGTGGAGTGTGAGTAAGAGTGTGCGTAAGTGCGCTGCACCTAGGGGGGTCTGGGGGTATGCCCCCTCCCCCCCCCCCCCCCCCCCAACAGAAAATGTTTTAGATTCTAGGTGGGTTCTAGTGCAATCTGAGTCAGTTGAACTCGATTCCACTCACCTGGTCAGAAGACATCTTCTGGACCACAAAATCCCAGTATACTCTTCTGCCTCCTTTCATGTAGCACGCGCGTGGTCTAACTCTAAATATGGGGATATTAATTGAAGATTTTTTCACCGAGGCAACTTGATAAGGGTTGGAGATGTCAACTAGCTTATATAGATTACTCAATTCAATCTGTGTATATAGGGATCGAGAAAAGGCCAGAAGTCACAGGTATTTGAACCCAGGATACCTGGATTGAGGTGCCAGTGTTCTGCCACTAAGCTACAACCACTAGACAACCACCAGCCGTGACAATCTTCTGTGTTTCGATCTTTACTGCCAACGTGAGGCAAAATGTTCTAAGTGCTTCCACAGTCATTCTTGCAATTCCCTATTAGTAATGCCATGAGGTTCTGAATTATTTAGTTACATGTGTGCCAAAGTACAGTTACATGTAATACACATGCAGCCAATACTAAATTGTACAATGTGATATCTAAACAGCAATACTACAAATTTCATAACGTGTAGTAACTTGGTACAAACACAGTCTGCCTGTATATACTTATAAAAATACACCAAATTCAAGGAAAGGAAACCACCACTGTGTCACTCTGTGCTGTTGTTGGCACAGCAGCTCCGGGAACAGCTGTGCTCTTGAAAACAAATTGCATACGACCTTGTCCAAGCTGGCAATGGTACGCACGAAGCTCCTGAACAAGCCATGCCTCAACAGGTGTTCGGCGAGATGGAATGTCTGTCTGAATTTGGAATAGCAACGATTGCTGAGGGCATGGACCAGAGATGACGACATGGCCGTATACCAGTAAGTCCCCTAGTGTGACTGATATTCCTTGTTGACCACCATACCTCCCATACAGTGTTTGTGTGCCATTGAAATTCACTGAAAAGTATCCAAGGTTCATTGTGTAGCATCTAGACCGTCGATTTCCACTCACTAACCAACGGTTGCTAACTACCGTTTCATTTACAGGAAACATGCCAGGTCCAAAGTTTGCATTTTCGAAAAATCGCACATTGTTACTGTCTGGCTGAATGTTCGAGAAATTAAGACCAAATTGAGTGTTGAAGTGTTCAAGTGCGTTCTGCATTACTTGTTCTGTTTGTTGGTCTGTGAAACCCACGATATCTCTGTAGAACGACATCTGAGGATCCGCAAGTACGAGTACCGAATCGGGAAGTGTGATATCAGTTACTCCAGCAAATACGGCATCAAATGGTGTGGAGCATGTTTGGGATGCAACATTGTGCACTATGAGAAGCCCCAAAAGTGCAATTCGAATCCCATTCTGAGCTGACATCTGCAGAAAGTAAACATTTACCAGTGATTATGTTTGTTGGCTACAGATGTACATACTCACATTTTCACCCTATAAAGACCATGAAACAATGCAGATAATGGAAATTGCAGCTTCTCCTGGCATGCATGCAATCGTAGGTGTTTGCGCCAATGCATAGAATGCACATCTACTGCTATACTGCACTACCATGCAAATTTTGCATTGATAGGTGTACATGTGTCCTTGTTTACATACGAGCAAAGTAACCGCACCCCAAGATGCTAACGGAAGGTTAGTGCTACAGGTTTACCTTGGCTCGAACACTTTAGAGTTCAGTGCTATACGTAGGTAAAATCGTTGTTAGTAGGCTTTAGGAAAACAAATTTTACTTAGCTACAAGACCTGAAGTAGAAGGCTTTAGAGATCAGGATTTTGCACTGCAAATTTACCTGAAGTAGAAAGCTTTAGAGTTCAGAGTTTTGTGGCTTCTTATAAAAGCTTTACCCTCAAGGGAGGAGCCAGACATCAGTTTTTCAATCTTGAATACCGAGGCACGCCTTCACCGGCTTTATACACGTGCGTTACGCGCGTATTATTACACGGTAGAGCGCTCAATACACGTAGCAATGATTTTATACGTAGGTTTATTGAACGTGTGACGTCACGTAAGCGGCAAAATCGCTTTGGGAGTCGCTGTGAGGGGTGACGGTGGTGTAGCTGGTGAAGGGAGAGAGTTGTTGGTCTACCAAAGTTTCATTCATGAGGTAAGTGCGCCATGCCATTAACGAATATCAACTCAGATTGGATGTCCAACGCTTCCTGTGGCCTGTGTATTACATTAGTTATATTATATTATTTACGCAGATCCTTTAAGTTGCATATTGGGGTGTAATTATTTACGCGGGTCCTTTTTAAGTTGCATCTTGGGGTGTAATAATTGACGCTCAGGGTTGTACAACCAAGACGTATGAGCTGGGAGGCAGACTTTTTGAGACTACATAGCTGAGTGCCACGCTTCATTGTTGATCCTGGTAAGCCTGTAGTGAAAGAAGTTCAAGGGGGTTCACTCCAATACACCTTTTGGCCTTGAGAAGATTTACACACTGTCTACATAGCTATATATTTTAAAAGCTCGTAAGTGGTCCATTAGCCCTGCTTCCATGAGAATTGCCACTGTTCATACCCATTTGGTTGCTGCTGTAAAATGCAATTGTTATTGGAGACTGGTAGATGAATCTGGACAGCATTTATCCCACTACATTATGTGTAAAACAAATAGTAGCCACTTTGTCTCATCTGGAAACTAAGGTACAAGTCATGCAAGTACCGTACAAATACAATCACATACTGTGAACCTCGATAGGCCATGCTTTGGTAATACTTTGTGCCTTGTTAGTGGTGCCAGTATCCCCTTTCTTTGAACTTAAATTTCCTTGTGCTATGAAGAATACCATGTATGCAACAGGTTTGTAGACAGGATTTTCAGAAAGGGGGTTAAATAGAGTTCAATTGAGTTACATCAACCACATTTTGGTCAACTTAGATGCATATCATAAATTCAGTTCAAGGGATTATTCCAAATATGGATGAAATTTTAATGTCACGCCATATAGCACAACAGATCACGCATGACCTAAGCAGTGGTATATGAAGTTGCTGTACTTCACATAGCTAAGGCCACACAAAGTTAACTTCCTGTTTCTGGTCTGCTTTTCTCTAAGTTACCTGACTTATGTAATGAGATGTAATCAGTTTTCAGCATGCAAACACACATATATTTTGCCTGTTTAGATATACAAGAGTCAGCATTTAAAGTCATGTGTACAGACCTCATCCTCCATGCTGTTTGTACACCATTTTCTTTCCACTTTCAGATCTCAAAAGAAGGAAAAAAAAGCCTAGTGGCCTGGTCATTTTTAAGTGACTTGTAGGACCAGAAACAGGAAAACAACTTTGCATGGACTAAGTAGAAGATAGATAGGCAGTGGCGGATTTAGGGGGGTAAGGGGGGTGCAAATGCACCCCCCTTTGGCGGCTAGTAGTGTATTTTTGCGTACATAACTGCACGAGTCCATCAGATGATTATGCAGCAGTGGCATGCAGCAACAACAACCAGGCACAGTTATACACACTCACATATCAGTTCCTTACTGATCTCCAGATGTTTGACTAGGCCTAGAGTTGCTTCGAGATATTCAGTTCGGACTTCCAGCTATTGTAATTAAACAACTCACTAGCTAGCTACAAGTCAGTACTCAATACTTCAATACTCAGGTCAGACAATAATTACGTGTGTCACGAATGTATTCACGTGACCAGAAGTGGGCGTGGCAACCCAAAAATTTTCGCGTGCGCTTCGCGTGCCAGTGGCTGAACCCCCCTTTCTAAATTTCTAAATCCGCCACAGATAGGGGTGTGGTTGGCATTTGATCTTGAAAAGAAACCCTGCACAATATACTGACATAGGCGTAGGAAAGACTTTTTGATTAGGGGGCCACTCTTGAAACTACACATAGAGTAGTGAGCAATTTATATAACAATTTATGAAAACTTAAGGGGGCACATGCTCCCGGTGCGAAGAAAAAAAGCCTGGTGGCCTAGTCATTTCTGTTCCAAAAGAAGCAATCTCAGAGCATTTAAACTTTCTTAGAGGAGCATGCCCCCAGAGGCCCCTAGTCTTGTATGCTTATGTATGCATAAATGCACATCAGACATCCATGTAACCCCCCTTCTGAAAGTCCTGGCTATGGGCTCGCAGTTGGCAGAACAGGGATGGGATGACAGACATAGTATGCTGAGAATATGTCAGAAGAGCGTCAAGCTTATATGACTGCAAAATGTCTATACACTACCATAATAGACTGTACATTTTGATGTGTTTTCAGAAAGAATGTATGACTCCTGGTCCAAGGCTGTTCAGTTGTTGCTTGATTGTTGGTGGTGACTCACTAAAAGGACAACTGGTGAACTCTCGAGCGCCTGAAATAGCGATTTATTTACACACGTATTTACACGCGTCCTTCCATCGCAGGGGCGTACACCACTTACACAGGCGCTCCGCATTCATCCATTAAAAATAGGGTTCGTAGCTGCAGCCAAACGTGTTTGGACAGCGGTGATTCTCAATGGCAGCGAGGCTAGTGGTCCACTTACAAACAGTAGGGCACCTAAAATGTATAGCTACGCGGTGTATATATGTTTTGGAGACTAAAAGGAGGGTTTGAGCCAACCCCTCGAACCTCCCCTGCATACCGGCCTTATAATTGTAAGCCAAAGTTCCGACAACCACATCAAGGGTTCCGCTAGGCCACATCTTAATCATAAATGCATTATTGGATAGCTGGGACAGAAAGCTGAGAAAGTCCCAAATTATACAGACAGTGAAAGGTTGAAGACTCTCAAAACTGACTATTTGCTGACTGAAAGAAGGCGAAGAAGTCTATCAGCTTGGATTCCAGGTTTGTCGACTTTGAAAATACAGGGTTGAGTGCCACCTTAAGTTTGCAGTAACCAGTAAAATTGCGTCGTTCTCAGACTACTGACTATACTGCGAGCGAGACTACCATAAAGAAGAGAGTGAGTAATACATTAGGTCTGTGAGGGTAAATTGTTTTTATAACTAGGCCCAAGGCTTGGTGTTGGTCATGTTCCATTTTTCAGGACCTACCACTTCCGGAAAAGTGCACTGATCCCGAAAAAATTCACATGCAAACCCAAGCCGCCTATGGTTTCTTTCTTACCTGTGTGTGCTCTTGTGAAAACAACTGTTTTGGAATCAATTTGCACACTTTTGTACTTCACATTTGACACCCTAAACATGTACTTCCGATTTTCTTTATGCGCCTATGATCTTATCCATGTATGCATGGGCATAAGCCAGGTGGCATCAAAATTCCAATTACGCCCATATGCGAGAAAGTAAATGCAAGGACACCAACATGGAATGCTTCAATGAACTTCTGAATGCGATAGTAGAAGAACCAGTCAGCAACAGCAGGGTTCTCCAATACAGTTTGTTGCGGCTGAAACTACATTCAGGTTTGTGTGGACAGATGATGCATGCTAGTTCTGGGCATTGGAGCTCTGCTGCACTGTGGGTGAAGAATGTGGTGGGTAGACAAAGCGTGTCAACCATGGAAGTGATTCGGTATCTCAGTTGCCCACTGCAAAAACAACTCAGGTGCATTAAGGCCTGATTCCCCAAGTGCCACAAAATTTTAGCTGAATTTAATTTTAAGTGTTATATTCTTAGTCATATTTACAAAACTGTTCAAGCTTTATACTTCAAACTTTCAACAGTGATAGTATGGACAGTGCTTCATTTGTGTTTTCAACCACACTCAACAATGACGTCACTATGGTAGACAAATTTCCCGGCAAAACTCACGCACTCTTTCAACAAACTTTCGTCGAGGCGGCCGACTTCCACTTACCCTAAGGGATCGTCTAAGTTCACATAGCTCCATGAGGTTACGTCATAAAACCTCACATGGGAGTTCCCCGTGCCCGGGCCCACCGAATAATCGCGATAACCCTCTTTCTACATAATTTAACTTAACCGTTCTGAACTAGCATGCATTCAGAGAGTATGCAGCATATCAAGGAAAAAGAGAACAAGTAAGGAAAATATCAGTAAGATAAAGTAGTCAGGATGAAGGTGTATATTCGTGGCAGTTGTTGAGGGAGGAAATCGACTGTACAGGACAGAGCTAGCCTCCATAAGAGGCATGTTGGATCAACTGAGATGACCATTTGAAGGTACAGTCTGTTTTTGAGCCCTAAATTTGTGCTCTATTGGGCAGCAAAGGCTTGTAAAAGATTTACTATTCTACACGAATTACTTTGTGATCATTTGTGTGCATCGTTCCATAGCAAGCCCAGGCCAAAGTGAGCAGTGACAGTGTGCATTTAATATCGGCATGTACTGCAAGCTAACTAACTCTGCTGCACTCAAACTCTTTGTAGAATATGTACCTTCTCCTTTGACATATTCTACCGCTTACTAGTTGATATGCTGCATTCTCACTCAATGTATTGTCACTAGAGTGAAACCTGTCTATAGTGGTCGCTGCATGTTAAAGACAGCCAGCTCTTGTTTGTTACGGCCACTACTCCTGGTCCCAGTTGTACTAATTGTGCGAAATGACCAGTATATGCCTGAAACAGCACAAAAAAATAAATGCTGGTCCCATGACGACCATTATATCACTGTAGCATACATAACAAGTCTTGATTCACAAATTACATCAACTAAAATTAGGAGAAAGAGGGTTGATGTTCTGAGGGAAATGGTAGGGGATGGTTTGGCATGGTGAAGTCTGAGACTGTTTCAAATAGGTGAACATAGCCTTGTGTTGAGAGAGCCTGGGTACAAGGCTAAGGAAAGCCTATAAATATACGATCCATGCACCGTGAGGGACTGATCACTGAATAAATTTGCACGAGGATGCAAGATTCAATGAAGAGTTCAGCCAGACTTCTGATTTCTAATCACTACCACAACTTTTCTCAGCAGACGGAACAGACTCAGACAATTTCATTGAGTACGTGAAGGAAGTATCTGTTAAGCCCCATCCAGGTAGAACAGATCACAAGGCAGCAAATGGGTCCTGGGATGCCTGAAACCAGAAGTGAGAGTTGGAACATACACGCAGGATGCTTGTCTTCACATATAGCATGTCTCCTTTTTCTCCGAGAGAAGGAGAGGGTTCTTTTGAGTTTTGGGGGGAAGCTGTTTGAAGCATTGTCTAGGGGCTCTGGGGGCATGCTCCTCAACAAAAATTTGGATTTTAGGTGCTCTGAGATTGTTTGCGATGCAATCTGAGAGGTAAAACCCATAACTACCTACTCCTCCAGGGCTCAGGGGTGGGGGAGAAGCTATTTCTTGGTGATTTGATAGTGGTATTAGAACTTGTGTGCATTTGTGTAGTCGCTTTGTTGGTGAAGAGAGGGGAGTGCATACACAAGTTGAGCATAACCTCATTTCCAGGCCTTCTTTACTTAGCTTTCCATCACTTGCAGTGCTGACAGAAAGTTGGGCGGGAACTTGGCAACAAGGCTGATTTCAAAGTAATGATTGGTATACTTGTGTGACACGGTCTTGGGCTTGTAGTATGAGGCTGGGCCTGGCTGGCTGTGTATGCAGTGACACAGACAGTATCATTGAGTGAGAATTTAGCATGTCAAGTGTAATAGAATCAAGTAAGCAACATAAGTAGTCAGTGGAGAAGGTAGAAATTTCATGGATAGTTTGAGTGCAAGGTCACAATGCACACAGCTAACTGTACACAGCAGGTTTGCCATGGTACTAACAAATTATGCACACAGACACTTGAAATCTTGATCAACTTGTGTGACAAGAAGTTACCATGTACATACTTTCACTGCCCAAATTTAGGCCTCATGGACTGATATTTGTACTCTCACATGATCATCTTTACCAAGTATGCATGTTTTATGGAGGCTAGTTCTGTCCTGTACAGTCGATTTCCTCCCTCAACAACTGCCACGAATATACACCTTCATCCTGACTACTTTATCTTACTGATATTTTCCTTACTTGTTCTCTTTTTCCTTGATATGCTCAGAATGCTGCATACTCTCTGAATGCATGCTAGTTCAGAACGGTTAAGTTAAATTACGTAGAAAGAGGGTTATCGCGATTATTCGGTGGGCCCGGGCACGGGGAACTCCCATGTGATGTTTTATGACGTAACCTCATGGAGCTATGTGAACTTAGACGATCCCCTTACCCTAACTGGTTTTGCGTTTCACAGGTACTAGATGTAACAGGGATCATTACAAAAATCTCTTGGCAAAAGCCAGAGTACTCCGCATTCTAATGTTATGGCTTGCAGAAGTACATTTTCTAGCTTAAAATGCCTTCTAGGCAGCACAACTCGGCCTATAGCTGCCGTTTCATGCATACCATGCAAAATACCAAGAGGCCAAAAGTAAGACAAACCTTTGGTGGTTCCTTTTTAGTCACAATCACGAGGAAAGGAGATAGTCTAATTGGCCGCCTAACGCAAAGTAGTCAGGACCATCGTTTCGAGCGGCCATTATGCAGCCACGTCAGCAAATATTACATCATAGTTTACTTGGCGCACATTCCAGCGGTTAGTTAGTGTACCATACAAAGCAGAAGCAGCCATGGGGGCAACACTAATGCGTGCTATGTAAACCGTTTGCGCTCCAGCGCAATGCGCTAGTGTAAACGTGAATCATTAGAACGACTGGAGTCAGGCCTTAGAAGTTGGTTGTTTTAACCACAGAGTGGTTACCATGGTTGCAGACAAGCTGAAGAGACAGTGGTTATGACCTGCCCAGTTAATCATACAACCACAATACACTGACAACCCTCATAACACCCTCACCTGATTACATCATTTAAGGGCATGAAATTTCCTTACTGCAACTTTGAAGTGCATTTGTAATGACTCCTTCACAGATGTTCAGAGCATTGTCAGTCTGTTGCGGTTGTATAAGCAGCTGCCTATTGGGTTGCCTTATGCGGTAAGTCAAAGCAAACCTCTCGTAACCACTGTCTCTTCAGCTTGTCTGCAACCATGGTAACCACTCTGCGGTTAAAACAATCAACTTGTTTTTGCAGCGTGAATCTCATAGCAACAGGGCTACGTAGTGGACCAATTACGAGCAATTAAAATGTGTAGCTAGGCGGTGTAAAGTATCTTTTGGAGATTATGCAAGAAGGGGGTTCGAGCAAACCCCCTCGAACCCCCCCTCGCTATGGGCCTGCGCAACAAAGTATACGACATTAGAGGCGTTAATTGATACTCGGACACTTAAGAAACGTTGCGTTCTTGTTGTGCGCACAGAGATCCAGCAGACACAAGAACTGTATGATAGGTGAGCTAATATTTGATAATCTGAAATTCAACTCCAAACAGTCTACCCGGGATTCAGCAAACGAAATATTACACCCGTTCAAGCACCTGTTCTCGGAATAAAGATTCTACTAGAGGACAAGTCTGATAAGCATGTATAATCGCTAGCCAAATTTTGTAACTGCGGTATGGGCTTGTATGCAAGGCCAATGGAAGGGCAAGAACCACTCTCTTTCCTTTCTGGAGGAGGCGGAACTTAAAGTTATGCGTTGTTTTAAAATGTATTTCGAGTCGGACGTGATTTTATATCCCCGCGTATTGCAACAGTCTTGGGTATCAAAAACTATACCAGTGCGTGCATGTCTTGTTGCTCTGATGATCTGGCACTGTTGTTACCACGCTTAGATCTTTGAAGTCTGAGATCTGAGAATATATCAGTCCGAGAATACATTTTCGCCTCTACGGACAGAAAATCTGCCGTTGAACTCGCTAGTGTCGGGCTTGCTCAGCCGCCTCGCCCCAGTAACCAACTGCCTGCACACACACTGCAGGCTTTTGGGGAGGGGAAACAATGCAACAAAAACCAACGACAAAGCAGTGCTTGGATCGTGAGACACAGGGATATACGCAATTAAGAAACCCGAGGGCTTGAGCAACTCTATTCATTACTAGCTATACATCATATTAGTACCTTGACACGAGCTCTTCCGAGGATGATGAAGTGGTAGTTAGTACACGATTTGTTAGTCTGCTGCAGGTTGTGTTTCTCCGAGAAGAGTTGTGATGGAATATATAATATTATACTGTTCGAGCAATCCACTTTTATTTGTAGCAGCCTGCGGTAAGAGGACATTCAAATGATATAGCATCAACAAATTATTCTTACTGTATTGTCCCGGGCAATCGCCCATCCCCGCGCAAGCGCCCATCCTCCAATTTTGACGGGGTTTTTTGAGGTCCTCCGTGTAACCGCCCACCATGCTAAATTTTGCATAGAGAATTGAAAGTACGCTGAGCTCACGCACATAGCTGCGATCGTTCTGATACGCTTCAGGCGACGCGACATACGGCATCAAAGTTTAGCACACACCCGTCCGTAGGTGTGTGATATGTGTGGGTATGTTGCCTAGCTTTGTTCTTACCGTTCTGAGCCTATTTAGCTACCCACTACAATTTAATACCTTTCAACCATCTTTCTGTTCTTATCATCACACATCTGTATCAGGCTCATCTCTTTCTGGCAATAGAAAAAGAAAGGCTGGGTATAGGGCCTGAAATAAGGCTTGTTGCTGAAAGGGGAGAGTCTGGGGGCAAGACCCAAAGACAGAGGTAATGGTAAACGTTACACATTAACTTGTCTTCATAGACAACCACCAGCCCTGACAATCTTCTGTGTTTCGATCTTTACTGCCATGAGGCAAAATGTTCTAGGTGCTTCCACAGTCATTCTTGCAATTCCCTATTAGTAATGCTATGAGGTTCTGAATTATTTAGTTACATGTGTGCCAAAGTACAGTTACATGTAATACACAGCCAAAACTAAATTCTACAATGTGATTTCTAAACAGCAATACTACAAATTTCATAATGTGTAGTAACTTGGTACAAACGCAGTCTGCCTGTATATACTTATAAAAATACACCAAATTCAAGGAAAGGAAACCACCACTGTGTCACTCTGTGCTGTTGTTGGCACAGCAGCTCCGGGAACAGCTGTGCTCTTGAAAACAAATTGCATACGACCTTGTCCAAGCTGGCGGTGGTATGCACGAAGCTCCTGAACAAGCCATGCCTCAACAGGTGTTCGGCGAGATGGAATGTCTGTCTGAATTTGGAATAGCAATGATTCCTGAGAACATGGACCAGAGATGATGACATGGCCGTATACCAGTAAGTCCCCTAGAGTGACTGATATTCCTCCTGAACCACCATACCTCCCAAACAGTGTTTGTGTGCCATTGAAATTCACTGAAAAGTATCCAAGGTTCATTGTGTAGCATCTAGACTGTCGATTTCCAGTCACTAACCAACGATTGCTAACTACCGTTTCATTTACAGGAAACATGCCAGGTCCAAAGTTTGAATTTTCGAAAAATCGCACATTGTTACTGTCTGGCTGAATGTTCGAGAAATTAAGACCAAATTGAGTGTTGAAGTGTTCGAGTGCATTTTGCATTACTTGTTCAGTTTGTTGGGCTGTGAAACCCACGAGATCTCTGTAGAACGACATCTGAGGATCCGCAAGTACAAGTACCGAATCAGGAAGTGTGATATCAGTTACTCCGGCAAACATGGCATCAAATGGTGTGGAGCATGTTTGGGATGCAACATTGTGCACTATGAGAAGCCCCAAAAGTGCAATTCGAATCCCATTCTGAGCTGACATCTGCAGAAAAGAAACATTTACCAGTGATAAGTTTGTTGCCTACAGATGTACATACTCACATTTTGACCCTATAAAGACCAACAATGCAGATAATGGAAATTGCATGCATGCAGCTTCTCCTGGCATGTATGCAATCACAGGTGTTTGCGCCAATGGATAGACTTCACACCTATACTGCTAACTGCACTACTGTGCATTCAATACAGTGTGTAATAAAGTGTTATCATGAATTGGCAGTGTATGCTAGAGCATCAATGAATTGACACAGACTACTTTGTGATTTAGTTGTACAATGTATTTTCGGACGTGATTTTCTATCTCTGCGTACTGCAATAGTTAATTTCGGGTATCGAAAACTATCCCAGCTCCAGCATGTCTTGTTGCTCTGATGATCTGGCACAGTTGCTACCGTGGTTAGACCTTTGAAGTCTGAGGTTCGAAAATATGTCAGTCCGAGAATAGATTTTGCCTCTAGCATAGGAACATGGACACATTGAACAGACATAAAATAGCTTCATTTTTAAGCCTGATTTCAACACACAGCGTCGACAATTTCAACAATTTTTGACCCTTGGTGCATAGTTAGATTGCAGTGTACAGCAAGCTAGTGCACAAATGCACACTGCAGCAGTGCACAGCAGGTTTGCTAATTATTCACCAAACACAAGAGTGTTGATCAGTCATGGATAGAAATAGAAAATACAATTCAAGATTTTTTGCTGCCCATGAGTACACAAAACTTAGGCCTCCATACTGATCACCTTGATATATTTCTGCACTAACACGTTCCCAGACCCCGGCAGCACGAAATTCGCGAAGCCGCGTAAGCGACGAACGCGATGTAAGCTCTGTCAACTATTGAAAAAAAATGGCAGAGTACATAGGTATACAATATTGTACACCTGACCTCTACTATACTTATAGTTGCATAACTGTTGCTATTATACATGTAGTTGCATAACTGTCAGTTACAGTTATCATATCTGCCATTTGTACTCTTGAATAACTGACAGTTTCATAACTGACAGTTTAATAATACATGTTCATTATGAACTACCAAGAGTTTACATACCGGTGATATTCCGATGCTACTGCAAGAACTCACAGAAAATATTTGAGACTTGAGGGGGATGATGGATTGCAATTATGCATGTTTGCAAGAGCACACGATGACGTTATTTTATTGTGGATGGAGGAGGAAGAGCGTGTGCACTGCAAAAACACTTATAGGTTAGTTCAACCACATTTTTGTCTCAGTTGCATCAGTGTGACTATTATCCAAGGATCGGAATACCACCAAATATGTTTTCTTGAAAGTTTATTGAATTAGTTTAATTAGTATCTTCTTTCATAAGACCCATTTGGCTACAATCCTGGCATTTCTACCATAACCTTGCCAGCAGAAGACACTACCTGAAACTGTGCCTCCTCTATCAAGTTGTCAATGGACATCTGAATTTCCCTACGGCACCCGTTGTACCACGAAACCTGTCCAGATCCCTCAGAAACACCAGTACACTAGCCCTTGAAAGGCCAGTAACACACACGAACGCCCATCAGTCATCATTTTTCCCACATACAATCACCCTATGGAACAGCTTACCTCCATCTGCACATGCAGAACTGCCAGTCATTGCGTCCTTTTAAACAGACTGTATTACGTCATACACTTAATACCTCACCTAATACTTAATACTCACTTAGTTAATTAGTTTTCCTTCTGGGTGTATTATTAAATTAGCAATTTGCTATTTATGTACCCTTGCACTATTGCAAAATGGTTATAGAAAAAAAACACACAAAAAAAACAACAACATACAACCAAGGAACTCCTCCAGAGGCAGCGTCGGGAGCATCTCTCTGCCCCACGTTCTACGCTCGCCCCCCCCCCCCCCCCCCCCCACTCCCAAATAAAACAAAACAGTCAAATCAAGTAATGTACACTACACGTCACAGGCTCTGTCCCAGTAAAAAACATGCACACAATGACTCTGAGTTCTCTACTGTCATATATTGTCTAAGTTATTTTGTGGTACGCATACAATAGAATCTTTGACAATAATTTCTGTATCAGGAAGTAAACAAACCTCCATAATTGTATATCGCATGAGTGTATACCATGTTCTGCATACACATTTTTTTACAGATCAATTTGACAACATGATGATCAGTTTCTGGATGTACACTGTGCTCAGCAGTGTGTTCGTACTGACAGCCGCACAAAACACCTGCCCCACTAACTGGTTCACTGCTGAGTTCACACAATCAACTGCTCAATGCTTCAGCGGGTGCTGGCCAGCTTGCAGACACAAATGGATCGTACTTCAGAAATGTCACTGCTACTCAACTAGCATCAGAGGTGCAAACAGCTCGAGATTATTTCAACACACGTTTTGGGCTAAATTTTCCTGAGCTAGATGCCAATGGACGAGCACAATTTGAAAATGCAACTATGTCTTACTTCCAAATTCCGTTCACCCACTATGTTACAGTCAATCGCTGGATAGTCAAAGGGAACACTCGAAGCAGATGCATTGAAGCTTTCAATGGTGGTATTCAGGTGACTTTCTCTGATACTCAGATTCTGCGTGGAACATACGGAGGTGTGACTGGACGTATTATTCCTGCAGGAGAGTCCCTCCTGTATGGCTACTACAGAGTTGATGCCTGCCCACAACAACCGATACTGATTTGCTATGAGTCTATCAATCCATCACGTTCAATAGCTGATGGCTATGTTGTTAATGATAATCGTCTTTACCATCCTCAGCTTGGTACTGGATTTGAAATAGCCGTCTTCAGGCTTGAACCAGGTTTCAATGGAAACCCCCAACTAATACATTCACGATTTTATGCCACTCTTTTCTTCCCGAACCCACCACCTGTCATGGGGCTTAATTAGGTTATCAGTGTAAACTTCAATTTTTTGGACACTGTATCATCCGTGGAACAGTACTATAGTTGTAGTTGCACAAACTATTTTATTAGCCATTTGCATGAATGTGAGTGCACCTCTTCGAATAGAGATTGCAATGAATAGGCTCTTTATAATTTACTGCACAGCTAAGATCCATGAATTACTAGTCTCGTCCCCAAACCATATGTGCCTTGCAGTGAGAAACAGCATGGTCTGATGAACCACATCTCCATTGCTTGGGCCTATTACACCAAAATATGTAAAGACTAATGACATTGTGTGATTATTGATTCATAATACATGTGTATGTAACACTTTCTTTCAGCACTTAAATTTGGCAACTCTACTTAAGTGTCCGAATGATTTTTGAGTGAGCCAGGAGCAGTGTGTTGCATGACAGATTTAAAATTTGTTTCAGTAGCTAGTAACTCAAGTGTCAACACACATTGGTTGCTTAACCACATGCAGAGTAGCTAATGAAATTAGTAGCTGATGGTAGTTGAGACTAATTGTATAAACAATAGTCTGCATACAAGTGCACTTCAAAGTAATGCATCCTGGGAGGAAATTAGCCTGCAACCACAATGGTCTAACAGAGGCAAGAGAACATCCGTGAGTGAAGCAGTAAAAGAGCACTTCAAAGTAATGCATCCTGGGAGCCTAGGGTCTGCAGAGGATGTCACTACAAGTGCACTTCAAAGTAATGCATCTTGGGAGGAAATTAGCCTGCAACCACAATGGTCTAACAGAGACAAGAGATCATCTGTGAGTGAAGCAGTAAAAGAGCACAAGAGGGCAACCACAATGGTCAATCTGACTACCCTGAGAACACCCAAGAGGAAGTGCACTTCAACCCGACAGGAAACTGCTCTGGTCATCTTGCACCCCAAGTGGTCTGACAGAGCATCTGTGAGAGAGTGCACTTCAAAAAGATGAAAGAATTTAATGCCCTTTACAAGAAGGTGATTTCTTCACAGATACTCAGCAGTTACATATTATATGCTCTTGGTTAGCTGCCTTTCTGCTCATCCTCAAGCACCAACTCCTCACAAAAACAGCTTTTCTGCAACCATAGTAACTACTTCATGGTTAAAACAACCAATAATGATAAAGGCAGTAGCTACCAAGTGTCCCTTTTCACCAACTAGATGTGTGTGTAGATGATTTTCCTTGACTTGTGTTAGGGCTGTCGGCAGACTTTTAGAGGTGGGGCGGCTAAGAGTAAATAAGCATGTGCTTGGCTGCGAAGCGGGTGAAAAATTTATCCATGCACTGTTAAAAATGTGTGGCTGTTTTGACACCAGGTGTGTTGTACTTTCAATAGCTCTGAGTGTAGAAACAACACTTTGGTTGCTGTAGTTACCTGCAGTTGTTAATGTGAACCTGTAAGCGTCAATGTTGCCTATCAAGATGGCGGCATAGCAACGGTTGCTATGATGCGATGACGTCAATGCACGCCCTCTATAGATAACATTGACCTTAGATCGGGCAAGTGATAAACTGCTAAGAAATAAAATATAACCATATCAGTAGATATGTTGTAGTCATCACACAAGGCATGCAGCTTAGACGACCATGCAGTTGCATAAATGGTGACATGAGACAGATGTTCATACTTTTTCCGTTTTGTAGAAGCAGCCTGGAGAAACCGGGAAAGTACAAAAGAAGGTATCCTAACTGTGTGTATGAAATTTTGTTACTTTGTTGGCATACCCACCTAACCAACTAGTCTGGTGCAGGAATGTCATCCTAAGCACTAATTGGTATACATTTGTGTAATTCAGTTTCTATTTGGTGGGTGAATTTCCAGTTGAAGCACATGGGCCATTCTGAGTGTTAGCTAGCCTATGAAAATATTTTTGAGCATGAAAATTTGTCTTACGAAAATTTATAGCCTGATTTACGGTATATTTCAATCAGATTGAGATGTGTGAACACTGAATAACTGCAGTGTTTTCTTATCTCCAAAGGTGGATGCTACAGGTGGTGCAGTGTTTGATATACAGATTATCTCCACTGTACCTGATCGCCTTGGTGGATGGGAAGAAACTTTCGCAATTCCGACTCAGTACTCAGAATCCTCAATGCTAGCAATCAGCAAAGGGGAGTTGACGAGCTCAGCCAGGAGGGAGATAGTACAGTCGGTAGCGTCAAAGATGCTCAACAACTGCAAATATCCCACCACAGATCAGATTGATGTGGTTGCATCGCGAATTGTTGAGAAAATTAAAGGCAGTCGTGATAGCTTAGGAACTGGACATGTAAGTTTAGCACGACAAGCTCTATGATAAAGTAATGCTGGTAACACTGATATGGTGCCTTTATTCTTGTGTACCTTGTAGATAATCAAAATGGTTTTGTTGGTGTTTAACATACCACACAGCTGAATGCATTCAAGACTTGTATATGACATCTAATTAGATGAATTCATGCTACTTTGCTAAGTAAATCTTTAGAATGTCTTCTGACAGTATTTAATTCTGAACACTATATTACTTTAGGGATCCTGGGCAAAAGCAATCTCTGATCGGTTCAAAAATATGCGCCGGAAACCAAGAGCAAAGGGTGCAGGATTGGAGTTTGCTCCACCTGCAAAGAAGATTAAGCTGGGCAATCATGGATTACAGCCCAATACTGCTGCTTACTTTCTGGACGACACATCATACCAGCGCCATCTCTCTGCTTTAAGCAAAGAATACAGAAAGGCAGTGATGAACCGCTCAGTTATCAAGACACTAATGTCTGAAACAGCACCAAACAGGAGGGACTGGATAATCAAGGAGCGGCCAGCTGTCCATGAGGTGCTAGAGATGTATCCTCCCCTGAAGGACATTGAGCTAGTAAGATGCATGTGATTTCTATGTAGAGTCTGTTCTTAACGTACAGTTGTTTGTAACTTCAGTGTGTCTCTTGTACATGTTTATGTGACTGGTGCGTATTCTATTCACAGCTCCTCTGTGAATTTGAGCGGACTGCTGCTATCGAAAAGCCTGCTGAGCAACAATTTGCTGATGAATGGGAGAGGTGGTATCCCAAGATTCGTGAGTATGCAGAGAGGGAGATGAGTCAGCCGCTACAAAAGAAGCTGCAAAGACTGCAAGTTGAAGAGGATCTTAATGATGGTATGAATTTTGTTTCTTGTCAAAGTTGTGCCTGTATATAGTTGTATAGTGCTAAGGGCACAGTGTCATATCACATTGTTCCAAGGTAGTGTCTGTTACATTGTCCTGTCAAGAGTCTGAATTTAGGCACTGTCCCACGACTTGTCTCTCCACAGTCTCATGACGTGTCTGTCACACTGCCCCATGACTTGTCTGTCACACTCTCCCACGACTTGTGTGTCACACTGTCCCACGACTTGTCCCTCCACAGTCTCATGACGTGTCTGTCACACTGCCCCACGACTTGTCTCTCCACTGTCTCACGACTTGTCTGTCACACTGTCCCACGACTTGTCTCTCCACAGTCTCATGACTTGTCTGTCACACTGTCCCACAAGTTGTCTGTCACACTGTTCCACGACTTTTCTCTCCACAGTCTCATGACGTGCATGTTTGTCACACTGTACCACGACTTGTCTGTAACACTGTCCCACGACTTTTCTCTCCACAGTCTCATGACGTGCATGTTTGTCTGTAACACTGTCCCACGACTTGTCTGTAACACTGTCTCATGACTTGTGTGTCGCACTGTCCCATGACTTGTCTCTCCAGTCTCAAGACGTATCTGTCACACTGTCTCATGACTTGTCTGTCACACTGTCCCTCAACAATATCTGTCTACTATAACACTTCAGGTGAATGATCCATCTCCCTCTGCAGACATTTCCTTCACTGTTTTATTGAGTCTGCTAACATCAATCATGGACAAGAGGAAGAAAGATGCAGACGACTTTATCCTGAGAGTCCTTCATGTATGTTTATACTCTCAGTACATAACTATTAGGTGCTTGATTGTTGAGTAAAATGCTTTTTTAGGTGTGTGTTGCCTCTTTCCTATGATCTGAATAGCTGTAAAATCAGTAAAATGCATAATATACCTTACTTTACTATGCGCTTCTCCTTTATTATTTAGGAAGAAGATGACATGGACGATGAACTGTGTTCCTCTCCTGTGACAACACCGTACATCGTACACTTTGGACAACAATTCTTTGCCGTTGCAGAAAGGCAGATTATTGTGGAGGTGAACAGCTTCGCAAAAGCGATGTGTGCACTGTTTGCATGTTATTATGTATTTGATATAGCATATCCCAAACAGTGCTTAAACACTTTACTTTTCTTTGAACGATTTATGTTTGGAATTGTAACTGGCCCAAAGGTTTCTAAGACTCTTGTAGGAGTTATTAGTGACATTCAGAAGATTAAGTAACTACTTCCTTTTGTATGCATTTGCCTTTTTCCTTGTTTTTTTTTTATTTTTATTTTTTTCCATTTACTGTGTAGTTTCATGTATGTTGTTGTTACTACTCCATTACTGTTTATTACTACACCACTACATGTGACAATGTAGCTTACTGTGAGTGCTACAATTACACTTTGCTTGTCAAGACAACAAGTACAGTAAGTGTGGTGATAACAACACAAGGGGCTGGGTTATTAGCACCTCCACATGGTGTCACTTTAGGAACACAACACTTACACCACATTTGGTGTTAAGGTAACAACAGTTTTTTAACAGTGTGCTTCGCGTGGTAGCTAACCTCCTCAAGACATGATCGTGCATCTATGTACATGGAAAGTATGGTGGTGTCAATCAAGCACACTCACAATAACTCTGTTCAGAGAGAAAAGAAATAATTAAGACTAGCTTATGTAAAATTAGATTCATGACAGTCACACACACACACATACATATTATACAGCTAAATATGTTCTAGGCAGCTGCCTTTCACCCTGCTGGAGTCAACAGCAAATTATTGCAGGACAGCAAAGTCATGGCAGCATTCACTCTCAATGGCAACATGGCACAGTGAGCATGGTACAGCTAGCAAGTACAGATACCAGTTACTGATCAGCCAACACAAAGTAACCTTGTAATAACCTTCTATGAAGTGTGAAACAATGTTTCTCACTTCTGATATTCATAGCGCTTGAGACTTTGCATCTCCAAACTCGGATTCCATTAATAGTAAAGGAATTCAGCTTCTCACTAACTACAGATAAGACTTAAAGAAAAGTATATTAGTCTCAAAAATGAGATCTCCACGCATCTCATCCTTACAAAGTTTCTTGGGGGGGATTTCCCCTGACGGCACTTGCTACTACAATGCTACTACGTTATGTCTTTGGCTACAGTCTTAATGTGTGCTCCCCCCACCCCCCCATCAAAAAATCTTCCTGCACCTATAGTGGTGGTACTTAAGAAGGCTCTCAACTCAAAACATGCAGTCAGACAGTCTTAACTCTATGCTTCAAAACTATGCATGCACACCATGCAGTGGTGAGGCTGTTTATAGCTATCTGATCACCTTTCAAAAAGCACAGAACAGCACCCTATAGGGTTGGTAATGGTACATGTTGACACATTGATACTTATCAGAAAGTCGGTAGACTCTCTATGTAGGGATGGCGCCGACGCGCAATAGCTTAAGCAAAAGCGGAAAAACTTCACCACAAATACGCTAAAAGCTTATTTAAGCGCCCAGGCTTCCTCTTTGAGTGCCTTTGTGATCAGCAAGACTCATATAGTTGCCCAAAAGCCACGCGGAAGACAGCTAAACGCAAAAGTGTGCGGTAGCAAAAGTGCGTATTCTTTCTTCTTTCTTTCTTCGTTACGACTTTTGTTCAACAACGGTAACTCAAAAACGGTTCAAGCACTCACCTTGATTTTAGTACGAAACGGATGCTCATCACAGCGCGCAGCTTCCCAACCACTCAGCGACTTCATTGCTTCAAATTCACCCTGGTCAACAAAAGCCATTCACAACACTCTGAGGCTGCTGTCCGTTGCTTAAGACGCCATTTTCTAATTTTGTACGCATGCGTACACGAAGTCTCGTTCCCAGACCAAAGACCACGGTCGTTGGTCTGGAAGCGAGACTAGTACACAAGTGAAATGGCCAGCGGGTAGTACGCGTGGCTGGCACGGTCTTCCCCCCCCCCCGCGGCATTGGGCAAGGCTTATGAACACCACGTAGGTAAGGCGCTACCTACTTGTAGCTACACTAAAATAGCCTACTCACAGCTTTAGTGAACTGTAAAGCTAGGATGGTCAGTTGTCAGTATGATAGTTTTCTGTGCTGCAGTTGGCCAGTCGTCATGACAACTGAATCATGAAATTTGTTCACAAAGTTTGGTAGGGAGAGTGGTTGGCCCTTCATCAGGTTCTAGCTGGCTATATTACACATAATTATTACATGCCTGGAACCACTGGCACTACTAAACTGTCCGGTGAATGCCGTTTCAAAAGTTCTGGTGTTGCGGTTACACTTGGTCTAACTGTAACTGAGATTAACATCAAAAAAGTACAGAAACAAGACTTAAAAAACGTAAAAAGATGTAGGGATGGCATGCCAAAAAGTAGGCAAACAAGATAGGGATAATGCATGAAAGCAAAGGTCAACATATTGGCAAAGCCCCATCCCTACATCTTTTTCACACTACAGCTGATGCAATGCGGCTAGATCATATTAGCCTCGTTATGAGCCGGCATGTGGGAGAAGAAAAGGGCCTGGGGACGAGGCTAGAACCATGCCATATAGACACTATCACAAGTCTGCAGTTAGCCCCGTTCCCAGGTCGAACAGGCCTGGGGACGAGGCTAGTCTACAGTCTACTCCAACTAACTGCTTAAGTTGTTGAAGCGGTTCCGTATAACATAATGCTACCAAGAAGGTCATACTAGCCTCGTTCCCAGACCACGTGGGAGGAGGAAGTGGCCTGAGAACAAGGCTACGGCCATGAACTGCCAGTGAAGGTTGTGAACTTGTGGTACGTTTTAGGAAGACCCCCATGCACTGTCTAACTGTAGTGTGAAAAAGATGTAGGGATGGGGCTTTGCCAATATGTTGACCTTTGCTTTCATGCATTATCCCTATCTTGTTTGCCTACTTTTTGGCATGCCATCCCTAACATTTTTAATGTTTTTCTTAATTACATCTGACCACATGTAGGCAGGGTGAGTTGTAGGCTTGTGTGGTAGTCATGGGCTTTGTCTTGTGTACACTGGTGTGCTGGTTGTGTTTTCACACACAGTTAGCAAATATGGCTTTGTGCTTTGTAGGCATACAAATATTCATAGCCTACAAAGCCACTAAGCTTGGGTGCATTGCTAACAACAAAAAGAAAAACAACCAGTCATGCCACTTCCATCGAGTAATGATTGGTGTTCCTAACTAGCAAGACATAAACACTAACTTTCTGTGTCTCAATATAGCTACCTGTAATTGAATCATGTACTTGTAAATGTAATGTGATAGCTAGCTAGATGACATATCTATCAGTGCACAAGCCAGCCCATTAAATTTGACTTCTGGTTCTCAATGTGCTGCAGCTGAAGAAGGCTCACAAGCTGAAGTATTCTGTGTGCAAATTACCTTTCTTGCTAATGAGCTGTACAACATTATAAAATTTGACTTTGTTCACCAGACCGTTCTTCTCAGAGAGAAGATGGGGTCTGAGCACAAAACTAATTGTAAAAACACACCTAAATGCAGCTGTTTTATACACAAAGACACAGCCAAGTTGCTACTGTGTTTTCCAAAGGATTCCACAATAGCTAGCTATAGTATGTAGCTTTTCAGTGGGAACTGGTACATGTATTGTGTTTTGAGAGGTGAAACTATCTCTGCAGGTGGTACGTAGATGAGAAACAGGCCTGCTGTGGCCCAGTTGAGACATCTCCACAGTTGTGCACCACACAAGAGCCTGGGAACGAGGTTACTGCCCACACTGATTTACAGCCATTTCCAGGATGAGAAACAGGATATTTCCCATCTGTGGCCTTAGTTCAGAACACATCTCCATCTTTACTAACAACTAGTGCATAGCTGTAGCTAACATTTAGCAGCAGCAGCCGCCGAGGATTCTGGGCAAAATGCACTCTTGGGTGCTCAAAAACAATAGTGTGTGTCCTTGCTAATTATAAGCTAGCCAGCTAGTCTCGTAACCAGACCACTTTCTACCACTGGTGGTGCAACAATACTGAAGTGCGTTTCAAAGCTCCAATCTAATTGGTTGGATTAGGGTTGGGTTAGGGTTGGGTTAGGGTTTATTAGGGTTGGGTTAGGATTAATTTCGGGTGTCGTCAGGGCAACGGCACATATGCACGTATAATATATTGACCAATAGGATTAGAGCTTTGAAAAGTACTTCAGAATAGCTCTGGTGGTGAAAAAAAATGCAATCTGGGAGTGAGACTATGGCTAGCCACCAATCACTTTCAGTGGGGTAAGATACTTCAAATTAGGGTGGGGCTGGGTAAGAGTTGTATGCATAAGTACGCAGCAGCTAGCATGATCTGGGAGCATGCCACCTAGGGAAATTAGATTGCTTCTGAGGCTATTTTCACAAAAAATTAATTGTAAAGAGAAGTAATTTTAGCAAATGGAGGGACCAGTTCTTTACAATGACACAATCGTAAATTAGGGTTTGCACGCAGATTAAATAAACAGCAATACAAATGACCAAAAACAAGCTTATAAGTAAAAAGTAACTTAGCATTCAAATATAATAACACCCCTGGAGTGTAGAGATTCAAAGTTAGTCATGTAGCCTTAATCTCATTGTGAAGTTTCTCTATGATAGGTAAAATGTAGCCAATAATAAATATATGAAGCAACCATGCACAGGTGTTAGTTTAGTATTACCATACATGGTAATGATTCTGTTACTGTTACATGCATTTGCAGATGTCTCTCCGCATTGGCATGTAAGATAAGCTGAAGAGACAGTACGCAGAGAGTAAACTGGCCCAGACCATCTTACAACAGTGATCATGCAGATGGTAAGTGCTGAACATTCATCTGTTGTGAGCAAGTTGTTTTTGTAATGGGTGCATATCTTACAAGCACTAGCATAACGGTCAGTGGACCAAAGTGGCCAATTGATTTTTGGCATAAAATAATTCAACATTTCAAAATTTAGAATTTCAGATTTACAGCATTGGACCAAAGTGGCCAACTGAAATTTGGGTTTTGGCTATTCATACTTTTAAAAATGTCCCATTGAACAAACATGACTAACTGTTCCCTTGAAACTCAGCCATTAACATCTCCAAGACCCTCTGTTGGACCAAAGTGGCCAACTGAATCCTAAATTTTAGTCACTAAGAAATCAAACCGGCAGTGTTGGACCAAAGTGGCCAACCAATTTCTAGAATTCAGCTACTCAGAAATTCAAAATGCACCATTGGACCAAAGTGACCAAATGAATTCTGAATTTCAGCAGCACAGAACTCTAAGACCCCTATGGTACTAGACCATCTGTTCAAGCTTTAATCCCAACTCTACTCTGGGCAGTTCAGTGTTGCTTATAGCAACAACGATTGTGAGGCTTCTGCTATGTGAATGGGCTGGACTGTTGCTTAGCAACCTAGTTGTACCATATGAGACAACTAGGATCACAGGTGCCGCCACGGTGTACATGGGATTTGTACTCCGTGGCTGGCTTCTTTTAACTTCCCACGCAGTATGATACAAGTCTATATATGTAGCTGCTCAAGGAATTTACTTTACAGCCGAGGATGTGCTACCAGGGAGGGGATATTAACTGGGAGGAAATGAGGAGGAAACTTTGGAGTGGTGAAACCGTGGGGAGTAAGCCAATGACGAGTTACCTGGTCTAGGTGGCGGATAATTATCACTCAATTAAACCATGCGTGATTCATTAATATATATATATATGTATCACTGTAAAAAAGTTTAGGTTACTTCAACCATATGTTTTGGTCGCCTCAGTTGCATTCCTTTTGTGTGCATGATCATGACATGTATAGTTTAAGGAGTGCTTACAATTTGAACTAGAGTGTAGTTGAGAAGCTTCCCCCTTTTGTTAAATTAGTATCTTCTTTCTGAACACCTATAAATCAGCATTTCTGGTGAGGTTTGTTGTTTCTTTGATCTTATACACCCGCCCCTGGAGATTTCCTTAATTGGTTGCATGGTTTAGGTAGAAATGCCAGGAAAAGCAAGTCAAACTTTGAATTCCATAAATAGTAATTACGTGCACGTTGGTATAAAACATAAGCTTATAGTTACAGTTATACAGGTTGTGCACTGCATGCGTGCTCTGGCAACCTTCTAGTCTTGTTCACACTAGAGTTTAAGTTGGTTTTTAACCACAGAGTGGTTACCATGGTTACCATACAAGCTGAAGAGACAGTGGTTGCGAGAGGTTTGTTTTGGTATTGAAGACTTACTGCATAAGGCAACCCAATAGGCAGCTGCCCAGTTCATCTTATAACCACAATACACTGACAACACTCAGAACATCTGTGAAGGAGTCATTACAAATGCACTTCAAAGTATCATTAATCATGCTCTTAATATAACCAGGTGAGGGTGTTATGAGGGTTGTCAGCGTATTGTGGTTGTATGATGAACTGGGCAGGTCGTAACCACTGTCTCTTCAGCTTGTCTGCAACCATGGTAACTACTCTGTGGTTAAAACAAGTTCTTGTTTTTGCAGTATAGCATTCCTTGAACATACTGATGCAACTGAGACAACCTAAAGGTGTGGTTAAAGTGACCCAAGTGTTTTTACAGTGTGCACCCCCCCCTCCCCCCAAAAAATAAAAATAAAATACAAAACAGTCAAATCAAGTAATGTACACTACACGTCACAGGCTCTGTCACTGTAAGAAACATGCATACAATATCTGATTTCTCTACTGTCATATATTATTGTCTTTGTGGTACGCATACAATAGAATCTTGGACAATAATTTCTGTATCAGGAAGTAAACAAACCTCCATAATTGTATATTGAGTGAGTGTATACCATGTTCTGCATACACATCTTTTTACAGATCAATTCGACAACATGATGATCAGTTTCTGGATGTACACTGTGCTTGGCAGTGTGTTTGTACTGACTGCTGCTCAAAACACCTGCCCCACTAACTGGTTCACTGCTGAGTTTACAATTGTAAACAATATCCTTCTCAATGCTTCAGCGGGTGCTGGCCAGCTTGCAGACACAAATGGATCGTACTTCAGAAATGTCCTGGGATTCACTGCTACTCAACTAGCATCAGAGGTGCAAACAGCTCGAGATTATTTCAACACACGTTTTGGGCTAAATTTTCCTGAGTTAGATGCAAATGGACGAGCACAATTTGAAAATGCAACTATGTCGTACTTCCAAATTCCGTTCACCCACTATGTTACAGTCAATCGCTGGATAGTCAATGGGAACCTAGAAGCAGGTGCATCGATGCTTTCAATGGTGCATGGTCTTCAGGTGACTTTCTCTGATACTCAGATTCTGTGTGGAACAGACGGAGGTGCAACTGGACGTACTATTCCTGCAGGAGAGTCCCTCCTGTACGGCTACTACAGAGTTGATGCCTGCCCACAACAACCAATATTGATTCGCTATGAGTCTATCAATCCGTAGCGATCAACAGCTGACGGCTACTTTGTTAGCAATAATCGTCTTTACATTCGTACGCTTGGTACTGGATTTGAAATAGCCGTCTTCAGGCTTGAACCAGGTTTCAATGGAAACCCCCAACTAATACATTCACGATTTTATGCCACTCTTTTCTTCCCGAACCCACCACCTGTCATGGGGCTTAATTAGGCTATCAGTGTAAACTTAAATTTTTTGGACACTGTATCATCCGTGGAACAAGTGCTATAGTTGTAGTTGCACAAACTATTTTAGTAGCCATTTGCATGAATGTGAGTGCACCTCTTCGAATAGAGATTGCAATGAATATGCTCTTTATAATTTACTGCACAGCTAAGATCCATGAATTGACTTCAACTAAAGTCAGTTACCCTAACTATACTATTAGTCTCGTGCCCAGACCATATGCGCCTCACATTGAGAAACGGCACTGTCTGATGAACCACATCTCCATTGCTTGGGCCTATTACACCAAATTATGTAAAGACCAATGACATTGTGAGATTGTTGATTCATATATGTAACACTTTCTTTCAGCACTTAAGGTGGCAGAGAACCCTGTTACTTTCAAGGTCGGCAAACCTGGAAGACCAATGACATTGTGAGATTATTGGTGTCCGAATGATTTTTGAGTGAGCAGTGTGTTGCATGACAGATTGAAAATTTGTTTCAGTAGCTAGTAACTCAAGTGTCAACACACATTGGTTGTTTAACCACATGCAGAGTAGCTAATGAGGTTGTGGACAAGCTGAGAAATTAGTAGCTGATGGTAGTTGAGACTAATTGTATAAGGAACAACACAATAGTCTGCAGAGGATGTCACTACAAGTGCACTTCAAAGTAATGCATCTTGGGAGGAAATTAGCCTGCAACCACAATGGTCTAACAGAGACAAGAGATCATCTGTGAGTGAATCAGTAAAAGAGCACAAGAGAACCACAATGGTCAATCTGACTACCCTGAGAACACCCACTTCAACCTGACAGGAAACTGCTCCAGTCATCTTGCACCCAAGGTCGGGAGGTTAACGAAAACATAAACTTGGGTTACAGTCAGGACCAGGGTTACTCCTAGTTTCAGGGTTAGGGTTTGGTTTAGGGCTATCTTGCTTTGCCTAATTTAAAAAGGGTTTTAGTAGCTCATTAATATATTCATGAACCCAAAATTGCTACTTGATGGACGCATCTACACGCTCACTGTAGGTAGCGTCCCAACCACCAATGTATCTCAAATCAATCTATGCCAGCTTTTGTTCAAAGCTACTCTCAAAGTCAGGCTAGACTCATGTTTGTCACTACTCTTGGAATGGACAACTTTGACTGCACCAAAATGAATGCACATTTCGAAAAATTCACAACTTGTCTACGGGAGGGGCTCGTTCACGAGTGGAAGCAAGCATTACTAGCCCCACCTCTCCCCCTTATGTCGCTAAACAACTCACGGCTCTGTTCCACACACAGCCGCCGTTCAGCTCCCTTGGCTGTCAGACTGTAGCACCAACGATAAATTGCGTATTCTAGTTAAAGCCCAGCCCAGCACTCGAAGTGCCTGGCCACGGTCACCAACTAGGCTAGGCTTACGGCCACGAGACCTGGGCCTACTCAACAAATACAGTCTTGGCCACTGTGGCCTTTCTGCTGCTTCTAGACACAAGCTTGCTTTCACAAGCAGGCATCACGCACTACTCACAGCTACTGACACTACAGCACTCTACTAAACTCCTTTTTTTATTTTTTATTTTTTATTAAGTCGATCTAAGCTTATCTTCAAAGTTCTGACCACCACATGAAGGGTACCGCCAGGCCACATCTTAACTAACTTAATTATAAA
The DNA here is from genome assembly GCA_949130485.1 of Agelas oroides. Classification (NCBI taxonomy): domain Eukaryota; kingdom Metazoa; phylum Porifera; class Demospongiae; order Agelasida; family Agelasidae; genus Agelas; species Agelas oroides. The sequence goes on from OX422186.1 coordinate 1,586,238, forward strand.
CTGATTATTGGATGCCAATGCCGACAGGAAATGGGGAAAATCCCCAATTTTACGGACAGTGAACAGTTTGAGACTCCCAAAACTGATTACGCGCTAAAAGTTTAGCAAGACAAAGAAATCTATCAGCTTGGATTCCAGGTTTGTCAACCTTCAAAGTAACAGGGTTACCTGCCACATTAAGATGCCTCACATAACTGAACTATGAATATTCCACGTTACATTTGTCAAGTCAACCCAATCCAGTGCTACCACAGAACAAACATGACACCACTAATCATATTCTTGAGGACCAATGAACGGAATGTTGCCTAGGGGTGCCACACAGAGCTAGCTAAATTGAACCTGTTAATATGCATGAAGGGAGAGATTGCCTGACTTCCAGCCGGAATTACATGCCTTTAATGAGATTCATTGATCTCAATTGGGACATCAAAAACCTTTGCAAGTATCCGAGGAGGGTTAATGAGATTCATAGCCCGTTCTGTTTGGGTTAGAGTCCATGAAAGGCTTAGGGCATACTCATAAATATTCAACATCATTTACATTCCTTTCAACCCCAAGCCAAGCTGCCAGTGCTTCAACAGAAGGTCAATAATGAGGTTCATGAGACTCAACATACTCTAACCCTCCCATTGGACAGCTGACTGAACCCAGGGTTGTTCATGGGTAATGCTGAGATCTAGTTAAAGCCAACTTATTAATATTCATGAGATGGACGGAACAATCCACATTTTAGAGCTCGTTGGGCTTTAATTAGATTCATAGGCTCAATTAGGGTTAGGGAGATTAGGGTTAATGAGATTAGGGTTAGGGATTTTAGGGTTAGGCAAACTAGGGTTAGGGCTAGGGCTAGACTTAGGGTCTTAAGGTGGCGGGTAAGTCTTTCGGCGGAGGTTAACGAAAACATAAACTTGGGTTACAGTCAGGGCCAGGGTTACTCCTAGTTTCAGGGTTAGGGTTTGGTTTAGGGCAATCTTGCTTTTGCCTGATTTTAAAAAGGGTTTTAGTAGCTCATTAATATATTCATGAACCCAAAATTGCTACTCGATGGACGCATCTACACGCTCACTGTAGGTAGCGTCCCAACCACCAATGTATCTCAAATCAATCTATGCCAGCTTTTGTTCAAAGCTACTCTCAAAGTCAGGCTAGACTCATGTTTGTCACTACTCTTGGAATGGACAACTTTGACTGCACCAAAATGAATGCACATTTCGAAAAATTCACAACTTGTCTACGGGAGGGGCTCATTCACGAGTGGAAGCAAGCATTACTAGCCCCACCTCTCCCCCTTATGTCGCTAAACAACTCACGGCTCTGTTCCACACACAGCCGCCGTTCAGCTCCCTTGGCTGTCAGACTGTAGCACCAACGATAAATTGCGTATTCTAGTTAAAGCCCAGCCCAGCACTCGAAGCACCTGGCCACGGTCACCAACTAGGCTAGGCATACGGCCGCGAGACCTGGGCCTACTCAACAAATACAGTCTTGGCCACTGTGGCCTTTCTGCTGCTTCTAGACACAAGCTTGCTTTCACAAGCAGACATCACGCACTACTCACAGCTACTGACACTACAGCACTCTACTAAACTCCTTCTTTTTTTATTTTTTATTTTTTATTAAGTTGATCTAAGCTTATCTTCAAAGTTCCGACCACCACATGAGGGGTACCGCCAGGCCACATCTTAACTAACTTAACTAGGTGAATGCACAGCATTGTGGGGGCGAGCGTGAGCTCGAATGCGATGGATGCGCAAGCGCGTGGAGAGAGGCTGGTGCGGTGCGGCTGGTGCGGCGCGGCTGGTGCGGCCAACCTGTGACGTTGGTTGGCACTCATCTGCTGTAGCCTGGCTGCTCTCTCTTCTTCAGTCTCAGAGGCCAACCTGTGACGTTGGTTGGCACTCATCCGCTGTAGCCTGGCTGCTCTCTCCTCTTCAGTCTCAGAGGCCAGCCTGTCCCTCATCTGCTGAAGCCTAACTGCTCTCTTCTCTTCGCTTTCAGTTGCCAGACTCTGACGTCGGTTATCGCGTATTTGCCGCAATCTGGCGTCTCTCTCTTCAGCAGTCTGAGCGGCGCGTCTAGTCCTATCTCTTGCTCTCCGCACTCTCAGCCGTTCCTCTCTCTGTTCCACGGTTTCAGAGGCACGACGAGCTCTCTCTCGCTCTCTTCTACGCTGCAGTCTGTCTTCTCTATTCCCTGATGACTCGGGGACTCTTGCTGAAGAATTGCTGTACGACTCCATTGTAGAACACGTGGCGTCTGCACTATACGTATTTTATAGACGTTACGTGCGTTAAATTGGATAAGTTTAGGATATGCGGCACGACGTACGACACATAATATATATATATATGAGACGGTCCCGTTAGCATCACTAGAAGGGGGCTCGCTCACGCTCGCCCCGATTACTAGGGGAATGCAGTGCATTGTGGGGCGAGCATGAATGAGTTACATGATGCATTAGAGTTTCATAGCACTACATTTACCCACTTGCATACACTAAGTCTCACATAACAATAGGTTCGTTCCCAGGTCTTCTCCACCTCCAGCTGTAGCCTGTAACAGTAGAGGCGGGAAATGCCCAGGGGTGAGGCTAGGGTATCAAATGTATGCCGGTGTTCATGGAGCCATATAGCTTGGGTATAGCTATGTGCTCATCTGGATAGCTATGTGGTTGGGTTCATTGTACACACTCTGTGTCGTTACAGTGGGGTAGTAGCTACAGCTGTAGGCAACAAATTTAGTCTCCAAGCAATTGGCCTGAAGAGTTGCAAGTCAAGGGTGAGGGTTCAACAGCTTAGTGCGAACAAGTATATTCCATTGGTTTCCTGTGACTCCACATTTCAGCACTGTCTCCTCAAGTGCATGTCTATATAGTGGATATTTGCTGAGCCCATAGAGCTGTGGAATCAGGGTTCTTCAACAGCTTAGTACGAACAAGTATATTCCATTGGTTTCCTGTGACTCCACATTTCGGCACTGTCTCCTCAAGTGCATGTCTATATAGTGGATATTTGCTGAGCCCAAAGAGCTGTGGAATCAGGATTCTCTCAGCTATGGAGTATGGAGCCAGGTCTTTTTTGATGTAGTCTATATTGTCAGCTCATTTCCTGAGCACAATTACTGGAGTTGTGGTATGGAAGTTTCACAAGCTCTTCTCTAGCTGTTGCTCGTATTTGATCGAGTCACGCAGGCCTCCGTGATTCGAATTCTCACAAGCTGATCGCTCTGTACACTGAGCACTCCCCGTTGGTGGCAGAGTCACGAAGTACGCCGTCAATAATCAGTCTCGGTCTCGCTAGTAGTGCCTCCCTTTCCTCACCGTTTTCAAGTCCCTGTTGCGTTGATTCCCACTGTTCAGCCTTTCTAGTCTTGTCTCTTGAGCAAGCAGTAATACATGAACCCAATATGCAATGCGGAAATATTGCATCGCGCACAAATAGGGCAGAATGCATATACGGAATACGCACGTACCATATATATATATATATATATATATAAATAAGTAAATATATAGACAATTTTCCGTTTTCACCACAAGTGTGGGGCTCGCTGCGCTCGCCCCAATAAACTGATTATTGGATGCCAATGCCGACAGGAAATGGGGAAAATCCCCAATTTTACGGACAGTGAACGGTTTGAGACTCCCAAAACTGATTACGCGCTAAAAGTTTAGCAAGACAAAGAAATCTATCAGCTTGGATTCCAGGTTTGTCAACCTTCAAAGTAACAGGGTTACCTGCCACCTTAAGCAACCCCTGAACAGCGGACAACCCCGCTACTCCGTATAATGGACAGTTTTGCTTAGAGCTCAGTCACAAATTGCAACTGTGAAGTTTACCTGAAGAGAGCAAGTTTGCTTTTAGTCTCAGTTACAAAGTTTCATAAATTTCAAGTGGCAACAAAGTCATTTAGTTACATGCAATTATATCACTTTAAAAATGTTCAGGGTACTTCAACCATATTTAGTCATCTTAATTACATGCCAGTAAGTGTACGTGATGCTTCCAAAAAAATATATATAAAAATAAAAAACAACTTCTCCTCTTAGTTCAATTAATTAGCCTTTCCTTTAGAAGACCTATAAACCGGCATCCTGGTGGAGGTGTGGTGATGCCATCACCTTGCACAACTGGCACTGGAGGATTGTTTTGGTTACATAGTTAAGGTATCAATTCCAGGAATGGAGTCAAAAAGGCCTTGTGACAGATTTGCATCAGTGTGACACATTATCCGAGGAATAATATATACATACTAAATATGAAGGAAAGTCAGTTGAGGAGCTTCTTGAGAAGACCTACAAAATAGTTTAAGTAGCCCAAGTGTTTTAGAGTACATGTATACATAGACTCAATGCGAAATGCATAGTGGGTGACACATGTCTTGGACATTAACTGCCTTCACCTGAGACATGGAACTTCTCTTCTTCTTTTGGTCAGGTTGAATGACTGCATGCTTCTTTGGAGGGATCAAAGGCTGGCACAGAGCGCTTTTGTGATGATGATGGGAACAGCTTGGCGAGAGCATTGGCATCAACATCAGTTGGTTTTCGCAGCTTATTGCTTGCTACTGAAGCAGAACTGTAGGCTTGCACTTGACTTTGAGTGCACTAGAGAGTGGATGGTCCAAAAAGATTCATTACATGTATTTCCAGTGTATGTGTTACCATTTTATTCCTTATGACAAGCGTTTGATTCTCCTCAGTTGCCAGTGCCTAAAATATCGGTGCCCAAATGGGCAGTGATGAATTGTAATTGGGCAGTGATAAACACAGGTATGACATTTGCCACAGTGCAACACATTGCAAGTATCAACTACTGTGTGATGCCATTTCCTGTATTGCACATGGCTCTGACATGTCTGTGGCAGATGGCATGACTCTAGATATTATTTTCTTCCCACTTGAATGAAATGTGCAGCGATAAATTTCCATTTTAGGCACTGTCAGTTGCATGTACGTGTCACTGCAAGAATCTCGAGGGATGTTTCCAAATTGAGGCCTATGAACACCTTGACCTAAGTCAGGTTGGGAAGCTTTTTTGGAAGTCCTCTGATAATGTGTCACTCAGTGCATGGTACTGTTAGCATTTAAAGTTTTTATACCACACCTCAGGAAGTGACCACATCCCCTCCCGGAAGCTTGCAAACATATTGAAACCACATTCCTAGAAAAGCTTGAAGTCAAGTAGCTAACAGATTATTAGGCCACTGCAGTGAAATGTCTCTAATTCTCATCTACGGCCAGCACAAACGTCCTGATCGATGGTTTCACCTCTCAAAACACAATATAATTATATGTTGTACTTATTCAGTGTCATTGACTAGCACTCGTAGTAAGCTAGCAATGTTGCAATCTAGTCTGGTTCACATACGAGAGGATCTGGGCACGAGACTAGTTGCAATCCGACAATGAGAGACATTCTCGTTCTCAGACCTTTTGATCACTTTGCAATATGCGAAGCAAATAATGGGTTAAGATGCTCCACATACTGAACCATGAGTACTCCATGTTACATTCAACTCTGCAGCACAATCCAATACTACCACAGGACAAACATCACAGCAAAAAAGTGTCCATCTGCAAGTGTCCAAGTATTGAACACCTGATTGAACTAGCCTCGTTCCCAGGCCCCGCCCAGCTTTCCGTCACTTAGCCTGGGAACGAGGTTATGATGGAACATGGCAGTGTACAAGCTTGGAAGTGTACTCCTCTAGATGAAGTATGGCAGTCCACACATTTCTAAGCGTGCAAACTGCCTTGTTCACTCAGGTGTTCAATACTTGGACACTCTTGCAGGTGGACACTATTTTTGCTGTGTAAATTTGGTTGCATGATAGGTGTTGGGTAGAGCATAGTACGTGTGTACATGCATGGTACACCAGGGGCTCTCAACTCTCACACACTGTGCACGTGTCACACACATTTCACATTGAACTTGCATACATTTCTGCTTATTGCATGCTTCTACCAGGTTTGTACAGATTATCAAGATGAGTTCTTAATACAGGGTACTCTCTGCAGTGGTTAATTTCGTCTTTCAAACTTTGCACGTGTACTTGTACTACACCACTATACACAAAGAAATGAACAACAATTAACCAAAGAGTGCATTTCACGATTTCCTGGCCTACAAATGTCTACACTGTAAAATAGTCTCAATAACTAACAGATTGTGAGAATGGTATAATTTTGTGCAAGCTAGTCCACAATCTGACGGGCAGTGGGGCTTTTCTCGTGGTAAATCAACCACCGCAGCCCTGCTGTCTTTTTCACACGACTGTTTACAAACCCTTGACAACAAGGCTGAGGTATGCTCAGTGTTCTTTGACATCAGCAAGGCACTCCACTCAGTTCCTCACGTTCTCTTGCTTCAAAAGTTATCCTCAATTAACCTCAACCCTTACATCACATCACAAGATGGGTCCAAAGTTACCTGACCCACCGAACACAATGTGTTGTTGTAAATGGAACCGAGTCTCCAGCATTACCAGTTGTATCCGGAGTTCCACAAGGATCTGTGCTCGGTCCTCTTCTTTTCCTTATCTATATTAATGACATCACTTGTGTTGTCTCCAATGGAAAGATCATTATCTATGCTGATGATATAGCCCTATATCAAATTATCCATTCTCCCATTGACTTCATACTTGTGCAACAAAACATTAATTCTATCTGTGCATGGGTCGATCAAAACTCTCTGCTCCTCAACACATTGAAGTGTTGTTATTCACTCTTATTACAGAAGCCTACTCCAACTCCTCCTTCATCTCCCCCGCTAGTCAACAACACTGTTTTGCGCATGGCTAAATATCTTTGAGTCACTTTCTCCTTGGACGCATCCTGGACACCTCACATCAATACTATTTGCCTAAAAACAAGAAAACTTGTCTGCATGCTCTTCCGGAAATTCTACTGCCACACTGACTCACATTCACTCTTAAAGCTTTATCTGTCAACAGTGCGCCCCCACATGGAATATGCTAGCTCTGTTTGGGACCCTTACCTAAAGAAAAACATTGATGCAATTGAACACGTACAAAAATTCGCTTTAAAAGTTTGCCAGTAGGATTGGCATTCTGATTATGACACCCTTCTAAACTCTCCAAATATTCCCCCCCCCCCCCCCCCCCCTAGCTGCCAGGAGGAAAGCATTGAAGCTTTGCCAGTTATTTTCTATCCTTCAAGGACACTCGGAATTTCCTGACCTTCCAATTTCCAAACGTGCTTCTCCTTACCTAAACTGCATTAGGTCAACAAACTCAGCCACACTGACACAACCTTTCGCCCACACATCCCTATTTCAAAATTCTTTTTTCCCTTCTACGTACGATCAAACTATGGAACACATTACCTTTAAATATATGTACACTTCAGTCACTGCCACATTTTAAGCACGCTGTATCTATTATTTGTTGTGCCAACAGTAACGTACCTATTTAATAATAGGTTTGTCCACTCTGTGTTTTTATGTGTATGTTTTTTTTTTTTTTTGTGTATCCTTTCTTTTGCTGGATATTAGACTTGTATTAGCTTACTTGCTATTTCTAATGTCCGGACATAACAAATTTATTATGTAAAAACAAAAACAAAAGAAAACAAAAAAAAAAGCAATCCTGTTTGTTAGGCAACAGTTTACTGTCATCAGAGCACAGCCAGCAGCAGCTGTACCATACACAGCACAAAAAGTGGGACAACTGCTTTAATAGCTGAGGACACTGCATGTGTAGCCAGTGTTGTAGGTGAAGAAGGTGTGACATCCCTGCCTGCAACAAACACCCTCTGAATATTCCTGTCATCACCTAATAAGAGAAGTAATTGCTCACAGTAATTGTGGTGAGCCTGCATCAGTGAACACTATTAAAGGCTTGTATTGAGTGTGCATTCCAGCCCTCAATACCATATAACTCCAAAAGTGTCACTTCTAGAATGTTACTTTATTTCCGATCATGGTAGCTAGGTTAATACACCTTCTCTAACACAAAAAATAAGACCTAGGGTTTGTAGTATAAATTAGCCCTGTACCAACCCATTTTGCCTGTGTATAAGGCCAAGTGTAAACTAGTCTTTTTCCCAGACCCTAAGCAAGACACCCAGTGCATGTACCGTACTGAGGGTCTGGGAACAAGACTAAGTGTAAGCTAAAAGAAAGTTTCTGCGTACACATAATATCACCATATGGGAAATTTACCTGTCCTCTAGCGAACCATCTGTTAACTTTAGTTGCATACCAAAGGTATACATTGTATAGCTACTGCACACTTAGACTATTGGTAGCTACCTTTAGAATTTGATTAAGAAAAGCTAATTATAGTTTTGCTAGCAGAAGCACTTAATAGCGATGATTAGACCCTCCAAAATAAATGGAGCTAGCATATGCACATAAAACACAGACAACAGTGTAGTTTAATTGTATAATGAAATCGAGATATTAAGCACCAGTGCCTATTTTCGAAATTAGCAGCCAGAATGGGTGCTTATAACTGTGGGGTGCTTATATTCATGGGGTGCTAATAAATGCATGTAATATTCTGGTAGCATACAGTTATGTGGGAACGAAGTGGCTGTAATATATTTCATGCTTTGAGGCTCTCTTCCTGCTAATTTCTGTCCCATGGGTGAAGCTTTATAGAACCAGAGATAGACAGCAATCAATCGATCAATGCCAACTCTGCCACCAATGCAAAGCACTTGGAACTAACGAATCCGTGAATGGTTTTTGCTAATTCCTGGATATGTTGTATCAAGAGGCCTTGCATAATCGTTTTTATCTTGTGTCGATAGCTTGGTTAAAATCGGAGATAAATGCTATGTTTGAAAAGCTGAATCAGCAAATTCACTTCTGATTGCGCGGTAATGAATGCCTTTTCATGTGGGGTGCCTATTTTTGTATGGGTGCTTATAAATTAGATGTGCTTGTGGTAAACAAAATGGGTGTCTATGTTAATGGGTGCTTATTTTCTATGGGTGCCTATTATCCCGATTCTATGGTAATTGCATGAGTCCACCAGAAACTCATTCTGAGATTGCATGACGGCCAATTAGACCAAATATGGGGGTCTGAACTTGGTTAAATAAGTTACAGCATTACTGAACTTACTAAGATAAATAACCTTCTCAACAATGTCCTGTAATGAAAAAAATGATGAAAGTCAAACACAATCCTAGCGCCAATAAGGCACTGTCGTATAGCAGGTTTCTTTCACAGGAGAAAACTTTCGTGAATTGCTAGAAAATAGATTTTTTTGAAAGATAACTTTCACAAATTGCGTGAAGCCAGTTTACCATACATTACTCAAGCTAGTGACTAGTACAGCCTGTGTTGGCTACATGCCCCTTGAAGCTTCCATGCATGTACATCAACAAAATGCTTTATGGACTTTTTTGGCACACTGCAAGCAAGATGGAAGCAACATCCATCATTCTTACTCTCTCAGTGTGACTACATGATCCCTACGCTGTCACAGTTTCGGAAGATCATGCACACTTACAGACACTGACAGGCTTTGATGGCATGAAATCAGAACTCTGTAAGTAACTTAGCGTAGACTTTAATAACCAGTGGAGAAGAGATCATATGTACTGGTTGGAGCATTGTGTTGGTGATTGGGGCTGATTCTGATATGGATTATTTCACAGGAGTGAACTGCCATGGAAATGTGAAATTTGCTAAAGTTTTCTCCCACGAAAGAAATTCGCTCAATGGTACAATACATGTACTCTGAAACCACTTATGGACACTCTGAATAATGGACACTCAGACTGATTGCGACACATACTGGGTTAGCAAAATGGACTTACAGCCATGGAATCTAGTGGAAAAGTATAAAAGACTGGGTTTGATGGATCAGGAGCCTGGGTGTCAATCAGGAGTGCATCAAACTGCTTTCCAACCTGTGTAAAGAATGTGTTACCTTGTAACAGTAATGTGCATGTATATGATTGTTGTGTTAATAAATATGCTAACCTCAAAGTTACCAATTGTATCATCAAGTCCCAGTGCTGGAGAATTAAAGAAAGAGCAGTATATTATTTCACAAATCACCAAGAGTGCCAGCAGGCCTGTAAATGTGGGTGCTAAACCTTGAAGAATCACAGCTCAGGTTTGCCTGGCCACTAGACCCTCACTATGGTACACACGCTGAGGGTCTGGGAACAAGACTACAGTGGGGTACATAGTTGCCGTCTGTTTAGTAAACTCTTTTGCTAGTGAGCATGTGGTATCAAGTAGTAAGATGGGTGCAAGATTTAATTATCATAGTAACAGGTTATGATTCTGCCTTTACACTATGCACTCTTGCAAAGCACTGATTCTGGCCTACCTTGGGCTCCTCCCAGAGTGGCCATATGAAAGGCCTCATGGTGAGTTAGTGGACGATAGTTGGTTTCATTCACAGACAGACTGAGTGCCTTTGAAGCATGGATGGCAACTCGCATTGCATTGAATATCGAAGGAGAATACCCAGCAGACATATCTGCGTAAATAATAGGGAGTGTGAGTACATGAACATGTGAGGAAAAACTTCATGACGTTGTAGAAAGCACTGTTTACATTGAGTATATATAAGATCTGATGTTTCTGAAAGAGAACAAAGATTTCTAGAGGGTTTAGGTTAGGTATAGAAGGACACATATGCAAGATAGCAATTCATCAAGAAGACCATAAGATGTAGACTGTACACAACAAAAGCAGCACATTCAAGTAGAGGTACGTAGCTCTTTGACTCTTGTAAGCTCTTTCATCCTTGTTTATAGCCCCAGAAACATAATTGATAGTACCAAATACAACAGCTAATTTTGTGACTAACCTTTATTCATAAAGTGGGAAATACCATGCAACCACAGGGCCAGAGGAAGCGTCTGGGCAAGAATGTTATGAACTTGAACTTTAAACCTTGTTGGGATTTATCTTACATGCTCCCTACCTTTGTGAACACCAACGCACATGATAGAATTTGTTATACAAGAACTGGTATGTTAAATGAAAATTATCCTTACCTGTCCCCAAGCCAACTGTAACTCCCATGTTTAGAGTTTTTCGCACATCTAGAAGGCCAACTGCGAAGCTGTGGGCAGCCATGTATAGTTATAAATCCTTCATCTGTACATAAGTTCTGGGTGAAACTCAATTACTTCAAAATAGGGGTACTTACTTGAGGTTTGAATTGGGACAGTGTCCTATGGATAGATTTCTTTGGCTAAGGAACTCCAGTTCATTATCTCGAAAGTGCACTCCTTGAACTGAATTCATCTGTAAACAACAAACATGATGGTATATAGCTTTCAAAATAGTTTTGCAGTATATTTGTACTTATATGAGAATTAGAGAACTATGCAGGGATGGAGCAGACACCAATAGATGTAAAACATAACCAAAAAAGACTTGATAACTAAATCGTTACAGGGTTTAACAAGTGTAAACCACACTCCATGATGTTCCCAGTGACCTGAGAGTCTAAGTTTACCTTTGCTAAAGAAGGAGAGAAAATGACGAATGGCTCTAAACAGATTCAAACCAATTTTCCGTACCTGAAAATTTTAAATGTCCATGCAGACCTTATGTGTTATAGTGTGTTTTACGGTTTTAATTTGAATCCTTTAGCATGAGAATATCTTGCTGCTTTTAACAAAACTGGGAACAATGCACCTGTATGTAACAACTTGTCACTAATAGCTATGTGTACCCTGTTTGGGGGAAGAAGTCCCGCCTTCTCCCAATCTCGTAAAATTGTCATATTGCCTCCATCTGATAAAGGATTCATCTCAGCAGCATGTGTCTGCAAGTGAAGAACAAAGAAAGGCATGACTGGCATCACCCCAGTTTCACCGTTACCATCATATCCTTACTTCCATTAAGTAATTAAATTTCACTTTAATTGGAGCTGCATATACTAGTTATGTATAATGTATACACCAGTTATGTATTACCGTATAATTTCTAATAATTCGTACAAAAGTAAAAAATTTCACTTTTAGCTGTACGATTTGATTAGAGTACAAAAATTACCAAATATTCCGAGAAACGGAGGGTGTACGTTATAGTTGTACCATGGCTTCTTAATGGGTATGGCGATTGTACCATCCGGGGGTTAATGATGTACTTCCGAGGGCGAAGCCCGAGGAAGGACATTATTAACCCGAGGATGGTACAACGCCATACCCATTAAGAAGCCATGGTACAGCTGGCTTGTATCATAATTGATCAGATTAGTACAGTTGCTTATAGCAACAACAATTGTGAGGCTTCTGCTATGTGAACGGGCTGGACTGTTGCTTAGCAACTAGTTGTAGCATATGAGACAACTAGGATCACAGGTGCCGCAACGGTGTACATGGGATTTGTACCCCGTGGCGGCTTCTTTTAACTTCCCACACAGTATGATGCAAGAATAAATAGAGTATTTGTACGAAGTGAAGAGAATTTCTAATAATTCGTACAAAAGTAAAAAATTTCACTTTTAGCTGTACGATTTGATTAGAGTACAAAAATTACCAAATATTCCGAGAAACGGAGGGTGTACGAATAAATAGAGTATTTGTACGAAGTGAAGAGAAGTAAAATGCGTGCAAGTTCTCAACACTAAGGAAACCTATCAGCAGGTACTTTTCTAACTTCGGTTAGCTGCCATCATGTATAACAACTAGTAACAAGTAACTTTAGCTTTGATCTATGACTACGTGCATACATACATATCTGCCCACGCTGGGCAAGTAAGTTTATGAGGCTCCACAACTTACACTTTACACAAAGATGTCAGTCGCACGAAGACCTCTTAGCCGACATCGAAGAATGAACTTACAGCTGCTGTAGAGCATTCGCTGAACGTTAGTCTCGCGAGGCTCCACACGAATAAACCTGCGGGAACACGCGGACTGACCCCCACCTGGCTTATTTTGACATCGTCCCTGCCCTTACGATCAGAACCAAGAGCCAAAAGAACGTGTTCATTCGCATTTGTGGACATTGGAAATGCTCTCACTATATTTGCATCAACTCAGAGTGCTTGTGCTCAAACGCACTTCCGCTGTACGAACAATAGAATAATAATTTGATTTTTACGTGTACGAATGAATTAGTGTACATAAATTGCCGGGGGGTTTTGCCAGAAAAGGGGGGTGTACAAATTAATAGGGTGTACAAATTATTAGGAATTCTAGTCTTGTGCCCAGACCCCACCCTGGTGACAAAAGCCCAGATCCTTGTGGTAGCTCCAGACACTTAAAGCAACCAATGTAAATCGCAGAGTGGTGTTTATTAGTGACCTTGTGGAAGTGACAATGACTGATTGTACCACTAGTACGTTGAATGAAGCTGTAGTAAAAATCAAAGCAAGCGGCAAATTTCAAGTACGCTCATCTCAGCACGTGTATCCATTCCCTTGTGTACTGGCTCCCTCTGAGCATCAGCTAATGTAAAACAATTGTGTAACTGTTGGCCAGTGGTTGCAGCAATAGCAAGTAGGCTTGAGTCAAATTTTACCAGCATAATTTCTGGAATAATGAGGCTATCTGGGTGGCAAGTATAATGCTGGAATAATGCAGCAGAATAGTTGACAGAGAAGCATTGTAAAATGCATTATTCAATGAGAACATCATCACTCACTTCAGGACCTTACTATGTTACAGTATAATAAATGTTGATATGGATTTCTTTGGTCATTTGCCATTGCGTGTATGCGATTTGGATCACTGATCGTCAATCACTCCAGTTTGTAGTGATGTCACTGTTCTATTGTCACTGTTCCATATTTAGTTATGTATGCATGTGATTCATGATTATTTAAGTCTGGGTTTGTACGGTTTCGTCAGTCTCTCAGTCATGCATGCAGTCTCTCAATCTCCCTAAAGTCTTGCTCTTGTACCCAGATATTACATTGATTGCAACCAAACTCACATTTAAGTAGTAAGTTACTACATTGCTAAATGGGAAGCAAGTATGAGCTATTACGTGCTTCGTTGCTTTGGCATCTTCTGGACCGTTTCAGACATTGATTTCAAGACTGATATCTTGCCAACTTGTGACTTTTTTGGCCTATCTGAAAGACAGGTTACTCTCGTAAGCCAGACCCTTTCCATTTCTGCTGCAGCGCTGATCGCATATCGGATACGCGAGTACTGGAAGTGATCGGTGCTGCGGAAGGGTCTGGCTTGTGAGACTTAGCCAACAGTTTGTAAGCATAAGCAAGAGCAGATGCAGCCCTCTTCAAACAAGCATAAATTGAAGGTACAAAAGTCACTAATTAATAAAAATAAATTTTAAATAGCAGATGTGTGCATGGTTTGGGTAGGAAAAATTGCCTGCGAAAGAATATATTTTATTATTATGGACTTACTGTGTAAATATACATGCTACAACATGCTCCACAACCCAAGTTCAAAATCCTTTCAAGATTTTGGAATTGACCTGGGAATAAAAATTCCATACTGCTAAGCTCTTACAGATTTGTACGTAAGGCTCATGCAGTTATGTAGCCTTATGCACATAGAGTTGCCTATAGCTGTGTTTGGAGTGGGCAAATCTTTCTAGGTAGGTCTATGTATCCACACCTTCTGTGTTTGAATAGAGGTTCATTGCTTTTGCAAGAAAGGCTTTGAAACAATGTGTCGGTAAGGGCTTCTCACTATTGTCCTAGAACTTAACCACTGATCATGACCTCCTATCAGTGGCGTAGCCAGAGTTCAGTGATTACCGGGGCACTTGGTGGGCGTGGCCACGTGCTATCACAAGGTGAACTTTGACCCCGGATTTGAGACAGCGTAGCACGCACCTGGGGCTCTTTGTTGCTAAAGTTGACGGGCAAAGAAGCTAAAAATCAGTGGCATTGGCAGCTTTATTCTACATAATTCTATATACAGCAATGCTGTTGCGGTTCAGGTAAGTTGACCTTGCATGATTTACCAGGGTACCCAGAAATTTACCAGGGCCTGGGCCCGTATGGGCCCGGGTGTAGCTACGCCACTGCCTCCTATATTGTATCTTCTCTCTTTATAGTGCACCATAGGTTAGCATTTGTGCTGATGAAGCCTCTTCCACATGCTCTACAGAATTTTCGTGGGGGAGCATGCCCCAATGCCCCACCCCCTCCCCATTTGGGTTTGCTTCGCACACCATCCTAACCACTCTGAAATTTTTTTCTGGGTTAGCATTTGTGTTGCTGAAAATCAATCAGTAATTTTCTTTGTCAGTAAAGCAACTAATCTAACAACTTTAAGTAGCTTTATGACTAGCTAGCTATAATAATTTACCTGCACTTTTACATTCATTTCCCTAGCAAGTCTGCCAAAGCCGTCTATGAGAGGAGTGTTTACCAGAGCAGCTGGATGAACCAATGCTTGTATCAGTGGATTCTGGGAATGAAATTGTGAAAAAGAATCATATTTTCGAACAGTTTAATCACTAATTTTTTCTAAGGATACACAAAAGTAACTAACTTTCGGTTTCTGGTCTGCTGTACGGTCAAGTTTACTGAGTTGCATGACTTGTGTAAACTTATGTAGTGTGCAACAAAACCTACATCCAGTGTCTTCAATATTCTGGCTTACATTTGCTTGGATGCATTTGCTAATGCCTGCATTTTGTAGTCTTGTGACCAAACCCCACCCGCTCACTATGCACTTTACTACTGGTGCCCTAGGGTTAAAGTGCTGGACTGTGAACCGAAAGGTTCTGAGTTCCAGTCCCACTAGTAGCAGAGGTTTATTTCTCTTCCAGGTACACTCAGCCCTACCCCAAAATTAATGTAAAAGTTTATCCTCGTTAACTGGGTAATTCCAGGTAAACTCATTTAAAAACCAAAAACATTTTTTCTTCCCACTTGGGTTAATAAATCCTGGTTGCTTGGTCATTTTGATTGGGGTGAGCCTGAGCGAGCCCCACACTGGTGAGACCGCATTGTGCATGTGTGTGTATGCTTGCGGCCATATACCGTAAATTTTAAATGAGTGCATTTAAATATTTCATGAAGATCGGATGTCCTTGAGCTTGTGCACCTAGCAGGTGAAGAGCAATGCAGGGCTACTGCCAGAGTGCATTGTCGGCGACCCAGAGCAAAGACAACAGAAGATGATACATGCATGGCAACTTACTTCTGTTTTGTGGCAGCTACATATCATCAATGGTAGGCTGCTCACAGACAGTACAAATTATGGAGGTTGGTTGAGGTTAAAGGCAGTACACAAACAGCACTCAAACACCAGAGATCAGTGGGAAACTTAGCCCATACATGTGTAGCCACAGTGCTGGAGATAGGCTGTAATTTGTCGGCATATGTGATTCCTAGCTATCTCTGCTAAGGACATATCTAATCAAGTTTGACTTATAATGCTCATGTAACAGTAGACAGTGACAAATCCTCATGTGTGCCATGACAAAAATAGTAAATCAGTTGTTTGCTGCTTGCTAAGGCTCACCTCATGATGATGATAAATCATTTAACTAGTATATAGGACCAGAAACAGACCATTATTAAGTTTGTTTGACCTAGTTCAAAGTTGTAGTGAGTTTTCCAACATGGTATAGTCTATTCAGCCTTACCTGAAGGTCATTGATGAATTGACACACACTGAAGAAGAAAAAAGACACAATAAATTTGGCAATAATCCCAGATTGGCTACAGTAACTAAATCGTATACTAGTCTTAACAATGATTGCTGCAAACTGTGAAGATACCTAATATACTATGATTATTCCATGTGTAAGTATCTTTCAGTTCAACCCAAATTAATGCTTCCACAGAAACAAACATTATATATCACTAATAACATTATATCAATGATTGGTGCTCATAAGTGCAATACAGGCATACATACATACATACATGTATGCAAGCAACAGCACCTCAGACTAAGATCTCACCAGCACCTGCATGCCATACCTGCACATTATGTGCCTCATGCTAAGGTGCTCAGCAATTAGACTCAAAGAGGGTTGGGAGATTAGGATTAATGGGGGTAGAGTTAGGCTTAGGGTTTTAATATGTTGTGATTCATTCCCTTTACAAAGGAATTACTCACATGGTTGTCACCCTGTGTAATGCTGTTCAGTTAAACTGTGCATTCTGTGGCGAACTACGTAGCTAGGCTCTAAAGTAAACAATATGCAGCTCACTCCTAGGGCAGCATGGGTTGAGAAGATATAAGTTGGTACAATGCAGCCTAGGAGTGAGGATATGAACTAAGCTACCATGCACAGTCTGGTTGTGCATTGTCAGACTTTCCTATCTATGTCACTGTTGTGGAAGTTACAAAGAGAACCTTGAATGGGACTGGTGTTTATTTACCTTTGTGTTCTGTTTATTGCCTGATCCACACTGTCATCTCCAAATCCTGGAGCAACAAAAGCTGTTCTGCCAACCAATGCCCTCTGGTTCTGTTCAGCTGAAGTAAAACAAAGAGAACATAGGTGCCCAGAGTAATTTCCAACTATACCCTTTATGGGGCTATTACTTTATTAGCCAGCAATAAATTGTTTCCACATACAGAAGACTTACCGATCACTCTGACAAGTTCAATGTTACTTTCCACTGCGTTCGGTGCAGTATAGGCAACAGTTGTTGTACCATGCTGAAGAGTCCACCTCTGTGTGTAAAAAAGGAATATGTGTCTAGGACCAATAATATTTATGGGAGATTCATTAGAAATGTAAATGGTGATATCTCAGGAATGGCAAGGAGTTAAGATATGGCTCAAACTTTGGACAAATATATTTTATCACAAGCCAAGCCTCCCACAGAAAGGTAGAAACTATTTTGAATCTAGAAAACAGCAAGGCAAACCAAGGTGTCATAAACACTTCCTGCAGAGTGGATACAAAATTCCATACCACAATCAAAGATGAAACCCTCCGTGCATACGTCAGATTTGTGCTAAATTGCTGGTCAGCAGAAAAGAAATCTTGTGACTCCCAGACAATGAATTGTTTGTCATAATTGGCACCAGCATTCTCAATTTGCTCAGCATGGATATGACAGTCCACTAGTCCTGGCATTAGAAATTGACTTCATTTTTTGCACAAAAAGTATGTGTGTGTGTGAGTTGTGTGTGTGTGTGTGTGTGTGAGTTGTGTGTGTGTTGTGTGTGTGAGGGGAAAAAATAGCACATAATTGATAACTTCAAGAACATTTTCACCTTTGTGAGCTAATTAGGCCACTGTTTGGTGCAATCATTTTCTGTTCCCCCACCCACCTCTTGACTCAGAGCTTCATAACTGTCAGCAGGGCAGTATATAGCAAGCTATTTGAAGGTGGTGTGGCAAAAGTCTCATACTGTGTGCATATACACAGCGGCTAGGGGAGTCTGGGGGCATATTCCCCAGATAAATTTTTAAATAGGATGGTCATATTCATTTCACATACAGAGGTGGACTTTTGGGGCGAAAAATGAAACATCTTCTTTACTTCTTTGTAAGCAAAATTTTGACAGTTGCTACTCATCTGTGCTGTGAGGTAGTGATTGCAGATTCTGTGCCAGGTAACTTAGTGCATGCAGCAGCATGCAACATGTCTGCAGGCGTGCCCCTGTAGCAAACATTTTGTACTTCTTACCTGTGGTTCGATCATGGCAAGTGGTTTTCTGACTCACTAGACTCCAGCATCCACATGAAGGTACGTGTTAGCCTAACCAGCAGTTAGTAGGCAACATGCCACGCCATTGGTTCCTCGTAGTGAAGAAACGGCCACTGAGTGAGCTGAAACAGTGGTGACTAGCGCAAAACCCTGACCAAATTAGCCAGATTGTACGATGGTGGAAGCTGCCCAACTACTTGCTACAGCCATGGCCAGCACTATATGATATACGACAAATAAGCTTTTGTGGCATTACAGTTCTTCTTTTGTAGTCTATCTGATATTTCATTACAGACTATGAACTACACTCTCAAGCACAAAGATCCAGTGCAATAGGGGCTTTCCAAAACCCACCCACTTTTGGGGAGTACCTCTGATTGTCCTGAATTTTAGATATGACTTAATACTCATTAGGAAGAGACTAAGTTGAAATTTTGGGCTGGATAGCATGTTTAGTTTCTGAGATCTGCACACTCAAAATTTCAGTTTTAATAGCTAGGACCCAATCTGGCCCCAATCTCCATCTAAATATATACAGGAAAGTTTCAAATTTGAAGCCTGCATATCCAATGAATGAAACATGGTATAAAGCTGAAATTTGCATGTCAGTCTGCAGTCATGGAGTACTAACTATGGTAGGTAGATCAAGATGCTGTGAGAAAATTTAATGGAGGGGGCGTGGTTTTCCTATTACACAACGGAATGATTCTTCCATGAAATTCATCACTTTTCATCTGAAATCACTACTGTGCAAAGCTGCACAATAATGTAACATGCATCACCTCATTCAAAGCGTCGTATTGCTGAACTTCCATTAAGGGCAGAGCTTATAATATGCACTTATAAACATCTAATCAGTCTACAAAGCATGTATGAGCTCCGCACTTAGCAGAATCTCAAACATAGTAATGTGATTGAAATATGCAACGGAATAATCTTTGATTTCTACCTGGGACTGCTAGATCTACTATTTTTTTTTATCTTTAAAGTTGCCATACTTTCTGCTTTTGATGCTCAAAACCATACGAGAGTGAACCTACAACCATCCTGTACAATGTGCTTTCATAGTCAGGGCAGTAAGAATGTGCAGAAATTGTTTTACATAGAATGCACTTCATATTTAGCACCATTGCATGCATGCCACAAATTGGTTACTTTATACACAGAGTGGTTTCCACGGTTACAGGAGACAGTTTTATAATAGAGGCTAACTACATAAGACAATCAGATGAAGCTGGGATCTAACTGAACACTGCAGGAATTAAGAAACCACAAATCCTGAGCAAAACACTAGGCAAACTAGATTGTAAGCACTGAAAATCTCTGGGAGAGTCACCTACTTATATCTGCTGTATCTACATGTAGATATAGGGCTGTAGCACACGCAGCAGCTGCAGCGGTTTTGGCCGTTGCACTTTTTTTCACCGTGAACCTTGAGCTTAAAGCTTAAAGGCTGTGGCGTGCACTAAGTTACATGCAATCTGTGATCACTAGCGACCTCAGTGTGGATGTATACTAACTTCCAAATCTTGCTCGCTAAGAATTACAGAAGATACGACATTTTTGACTCAAAAATGGTTTCAGAAACAATCTCTGAGCATGTAAATTTCCTGGAGGACATGCCTCCAGACCCCCCTATGTGCTGTTTGCTTACCAATGTTTTGGCGCATGAAGGTGCAGTGATCAAACGTTACTGCTATTAAAATTCACTAGATAAATTTGTGGTACCTTTCTCTGTATAATATATATGCTATTTGTGACATGCAGGTTGCCAACTACCTGATTGAATGGTGAAGCTGACCACCCTATGTTGCTTTCCTTGGACGTTCCTGCTGCTCCTCTTTCTTACTAGAGCATCCACCATGCTTTATGTGAAACCCACAGAGGACAACCTATGTCATAGTGGTCCCTGCCACACACTGGCCAACTATGCTTCTCAATAATTTTCTATCATGGAATTCTTACATGGCACTCATAACCTGAATCTATCTACACAAATGAACAGTGTGATATATATCACAAGTTGAAGTTCAAATGATGGCAACATGTGCCAATAGCACTTCAATGCTTAAGGGTGGCTTCCATTAATGATAAATCTGTATATGGTGGTAGCTACTGTACATTTTCTTGGGTTAGCTTGTTGAAATAGTTGGCGCACGGCCCAACAAAGAGTGTGACTATATTGTCATTTTATTAACCAGTGAACCACTCACTAGGCCCCTTTATTCATCCTATGTATGTATAAGGACCATGATTATAGGTATCTGTACAATATCATACCTGTCTGGGAGGGTGATGATGTCATTCTGGTCAAACCCATGCTGCTGAGCAAGTGCTTGCAGCTGGGAGGATGGAGCCACAAACAGGATCTAGTTTGTGTGTGTGTGTGTTGTGTGTGAGTGTGTGTGTGTGTGTGTGTGTGGATGGCAGGAGAATGTGGAGAGATATCAAGAATTTGTAACTTGTTGCAGAACTGTGTTCTAGGTACATGACTGTGCACCTCATGAATTTGTGGGAATGCCCTTAGGACAATCATGGCTACTTGCCGGACTGCTCATGCAGACAGGGTTCTGCCCTGAAATTTTTGAGTGGTGGTAAAAACAGTGATCATGCAACATCTGGGGAATGATTCAAAGCTACTTGTTCTCAAACAATGAAGTCATTAGCTATACACCAAGATGTGCCTGCTTGTGAAAGCAAGCTTGTGTCTAGAAGCAGCAGAAAGGCCACAGTGGCCAAGACTGTACTCATTGGGCAGGCCCAGGTCTTGCGATCGTATGCCAAGCCTAGTAGGTGATCGTGGCCCGGTGCTTCGGGTGCTGGGCTGGGCTTTAACTAGAATGCGCAATATATCGTTGGTACTACGTTGCCATTGACAGGAAAGCTGAACGGTGTTTGTGTGTGGAACAGAGCCGTGAGTTGTTTAGCGACATAAGGGGGAGAGGTGGGGCTAGTAATGCTTGCTTGCACTCGTGAATGAGCCCCTCCCGTAGACAAGCTGTGAATTTTTTGAAATGTGCATTCATTTTGGTGCAGTCAAAGTTGTCCATTCCAGGAGTAGTGACAAACATGAGTCTAGCCTGACTTTGGGAGTAGCTCTGAACAAAAGCTGGCACAGAATGATTTGAGATACATTGGTGGTTAGGACGCTACCTACAGTGAGCATGTAGATGCATCCATCGAGTGGCAATTTTAGCTCATGAATATATTAATAAGCTACTAAAACCCATTTTTAAAATTAGGCAACGCAAGATTGCCCTAAACCAAACCCTAACCCTGAAACTAGGAGCAACACTGGTCCTGACTGTAACCCAGGTTTATGTTTTCGTAACCTCCGCTGAGTGACTTCCCCCGCCACGTTAATGCTCTGGTATCTTGGCCTCTTCTGGATTCAAAGTCCTAGCATCTTCACATAGTCACATCTCCCTTCAAACCAGTATATAGCTAGTTTGCTCTACATTGCAAGAATCTCTTCTCTCAGAGGCTGGAATTAGCCACCATGTATTCGTAGTTTGTACACATGTATTTATGGTGAAGATTATTTGCATCGACAGTGGATCAACGTGAAATCAAATGACAGTAAGGATCAACATAGACTGGACCATTTGTCAATACAAGCAGAGAAAGTCTAGCAGTTTTGACAGGAGTTCTAAGGTTCAGCAACACCCTACTATACTACCTTGTGGTGCAAGAACCAAGTTCCTGTGTTGTTCCTGAGATATGAAAGGCAAGCACAAAATGTGGTCGCTAGTGACTTCCTCAAAGGAAGTTCTGAGGTTTTGTGACACCACAGTTTTTGCAACATGACAGGGCCAGCTTCCCTTCAATTTGAAGTTTACCTGTAGTGACTTCCTCGTTGATGCTTTGATGCTTTATGAGACCATTGTGGGAGTGTACATTGTGGTGACCAGTATATAATGGCTTGTGGTTCCGAAACCTTTGTCAGACCACTGTAGTTGTAAGATGACCAGTCCAGCTTCCCCTGTGGTTGCATTATAAATTATAGTCACTTGCTCAGAATGTTCTAAGTAAGACTACTTGTGCACTATGAGTAGGCCAGCTTCAGAGAACTGTGAAGAAGTGTACGTAGCCGGTCTTTAAGTGTATGTGTCTTATGATTTCATTCATCTTTACTATAGTCACCTCTCTGCCTGCATGTGGTTGTTATTCACATTTTCATACTATCACATTACTTTATGTGCTGGACCACATGCTTCTAGAAGGTGCAGCTGTGTGTATAAATACATTTGCTTGTTGCATTGAGATGAGATTTTGCGGGTCGAAACTCCTGTTACATGTATACACTGCAAAAAATGATATTAGAGGCTAATTGCATAAGCAATCTGAACCCAAACCATACCTTACAAATATATGATGATTTTGTGGTGACTTTCTCACAGATGTTCAGTGGTTACTATATCTGCAAGATCATGCGTTGGTTATTGGATGCTCTTTGACACAAGCAGGTATGACCCTTTCACAGATGTTCAGTGGCTGTCTCTTCAGCTCGTCTGCAACCAGGGTAACCACTCAGTGGTTAAAACAACCAATTCAAGCTCTTTTTGCGCTAGTTTCCTTGCATTGTCAAAATTAGGCATAAGAACATTTGGCTGGTCACCCTCATTTACAAACAACTCTAGCAATCACAGTGCCAAGATCCAATTAATCTTCACTCCCAATGTCCACATCAGAACCACTGCCATGACGGTAAGTGTTCCTGGGACCTCCAAAGCAAACCCATAGAATATTCCTCATCCTGTTCAGTGAATGCAGCTAAGTGTGCTTCATCTTTACATGCTGGAATGCTTATGTCATCACTAGTAGTAGCTATAGCTCCTAACAGCTGTATAAAACATGTAAAGTGGTGACACTACTAAATGTTCTATATCATAGCTAGGCAACTTACCAGAAATACACATGCCATGTGGATATTTCCTACTTAGTGAGTGCTTTCTGACATGGGAGTATGCGTATGTTTAACCTCAGGATTGTGGCAACTCAAAATTGCAATAATCCCAGTTTTGTCAAAAATGTCGTATTTCACATAGTTAGAGCTACTGAATATTCATAAAATTCACCCTAAGGGCCCTTTTCCTATAAAACGGCCCATATATTAACGCGCGAAGGCTTGTAATGTATAAGCACGAACACTGCAAAACTGCATGTGCATAGGCAGTGTAGACATGCACACTGCGTATTATAAGCATGCATGCAGTAGCACTCACCTCCCCGAGGTTGTTCGCATCGAAACCAAGGAGATGGTCCTGCAGAACTTCGATCTGTTCAAGTACCCTGGAGTGCACGAGAGTGCCTCTATACACCCTCAGCTGAACCTGTCCCACGGTTAGTTCCAAACAGAGGGCCACACAAATACTCAGAGCAATCAATTTCATTTTGCGAGATATCCAATCCGGATAAAGAAGTTATCCAAAGTCCACGAATGCCCAATACGTACTTAGAGACCGCCTTATATACAGCGGAACCCCTCAATTTTGACCTTTGAGGTGTCCCTAACTAAGGGGCTTCCGGTCTATTTCCGGTAGGCGTGGTATGTAATGTGGCTACGTTTTCAGAGCCTTCCCTTTCCGTTCGATACGGAGTAGCGGCATGCCACAAAGGCCCTGCATTGTTGTAGCATGTCATTAACCCACGGCGCGCATGCGCAGCGAGGGTTACAGTACTTGGTCTGTGTGTCTGTGTGTCTGTGTGTCTGTGTGTCTGTGTGTCTGTGTGTCTGTGTGTCTGTCTGTGTGTCTGTCTGTGTGTCTGTTACTCAACATCTCACTTTATACGTGATTATTCGTGCCACAAACGATACTAACCTTCTCAGCGGCGGATGAAGGTCGAAATTTTAAGCAATTTTCTCTGAAAATGCTTCGTTGCGAAGCTAGAGCGTTTCCTGTTGGTACGGCTACATGATAAGTCGGCCATTTTTTACTCCGCGGAAAACGCGCATGCGTATGAATCTGGACCACGTGGCTAGCGGCCATTTTGTTCTTGGGAGACGTTCTTTGCGAGTTCGATTATTGACCATTGGCAGTATGTATGCCTCCAACAAAGGTATGCCCGCAGTGTAAAGCTGCTGTACCTGTAAGACGGAAGACATGTGAACGCTGTGATCATGTCTTTCGATCCAAACGAAAAGCAGAGTGTAATTTGCGAGAGAAAGCTATGAAATGTATGAGATCAGTACAATCAGATAGTTTGAAATCAGCTAGGAAAGCTAAAGATAAGTTGCACAAAGCCTGTGAAAGAGCGTCAGAAACTGGTGAGCGAACTTTGTATAGGCAGGAACAAAACAGAATGCGCATGGCAAGCTTGAGAGAGTCTGAAACCTTTGAGCAAACTGTGCAGAGGAAAGAGTGAGATAGAATGCACAAAGCAAGCATGAGAGACTCTGAAATCTTTGAGCAAACTGTGCAGAGGAAAGAGCGAGATAGAATGCACAAAGTAAGCATGAGAGAGTCTGAAACCATTGAGCAAACTGTGCAGAGGAAAGAGCGAGATAGAATGCACAAAGCAAGCATGAGAGAGTCTGAAACCTTTGAGCAAGCTGTGCATAGGCAGGAACAAAACAGAATGCGTATGGCAAGCATGAGAGAGTCTGGAACCTTTGAGCAAGCTGTGCAGAGGAGAGAGCGAGAGAGAATGCACAAAGCAAGCATGAGAGCATCTGAAATACCAGATGAAGTGTTACGTAGAAAACAGAGTAACAAAGAAGCTATGGCAAGCAAGCGAAAGAGTAATGTGTCAGTAGAACATGTTATTTTTGCATTTCACCATGATATCAAGAATGGACCTGATTTTGTTTGTACTTGTTGCCATCGTATGA
This sequence comes from Agelas oroides, assembly GCA_949130485.1. NCBI lineage: Eukaryota > Metazoa > Porifera > Demospongiae > Agelasida > Agelasidae > Agelas > Agelas oroides. The sequence goes on from OX422186.1 coordinate 1,611,631, forward strand.
TGTATAGAAAGAGTGTTGTTCCTTGTAACTTAGCGAAATATTCCAAGTGTAGCAATGACTTGCTTCAGAATATGTTTAGTGCTGACTACCGCTATATTAGTAATGATGGCAATGAATGGGTGTGTAAGACGTGACAGAGCATTGAAGCATAGAGTGATGCCACTGCAAGCCAAAGCTAATGGGTTACAATTGTGTAATGTACCACCTGAGCTATCTGATCTAAATGCATTAGAACTGAGGTTCATTTCCCTATCGATTCTAGTTAACACACAAGTACAATCACATGCACTGCTGCGCCGAGGTTTTGGCACTTCAGTGCCTTTCATTTGTTAGGTTGTGTGTACAGAAACATTTTTTGGACTTGATACAGTTCCGTTACCCGAATGTTTTGTATTTTCAGAACTATCGAAGTAGCATCAGAACAGTATGCATATATCTGTATCAGATCAGTATGAATACCAGTAGCAAACCCTACGGCTCTTCTTGAAGAACTGATACAGACCTGCATAACTGAGCAGAGGTTTGACAAAAAGCGACTCACAAGTGCGTTTTGCTACCAGTGCATGTGGTAAGATCCTTTGGGGTAGTGTTGATGACTGAGTCTGAGTGCCTTCATGTGCACTGCTTCAGGCAAAACAATGACATACCTTGAGCATCTTGAGACAGCAATTTCCTCTGCACCTGGAATATGCTGTCATGGTACACAGGGTCCAAGGTATGACAGCAAAGAAGGCTTTAGTTGGTTTAAATGAGCGTTTCTTTGCCTCAGACCTACCATATATACCTTGCACTGAGTCATGTACGCTAGCTTGATGACATGGTACTATGGGACTACTCCCTTACACCTCAATTGGAATCTTGCAGTTTTACTATAGGACCAGCTATATTGTTGCGACAGTGTGGATATAATCTTAAAATATTACAATACATTTCCCTTACAGCAGTAACATTTTGTGTATCTTTTTGGGTCCCCCAACATTTTTGAGTGGGTGTGCTGCAAGATGTTTTAAATGTGGCCCTCAAAACCCTCATAACATCTGTGAGGAAGTTGCTATAAGTGCATCCTAGTATTAGAGGAAGCTGGCCTGCAAACACAATGATCTGACAGAAGTGCACAAAACCTTCATAACATCTGTGAGGAAGTTGCTACAATGGCACTTCACAACCCAAGAGGATGCTGGCCTGCAACCACAAGGGTCGGTTGAACCCTCAGAACAGTTCTAAGGATTTTGAGCATTGTAGTTGCTCTCAGACAACGTTCTTGTGGTTTCCATAAGTGTAGCGGACAATACAAGCAGCTGGTTATATGCAATTTTCCCTGCTACAAAGTTGAACCCCTTCAGATTGTCTGCAACCACAGTAGCAACTTGGTGGTTAAAACAACCAATGTATTTTTAGAGTGTACATGCATGCATGCATGCACTGTGTGTGCCACCTGGGTGCTGCACATGTGCACTGGCTAGCTAGCAGGTCAACTGTGTAACAACACTTACATGGTATAACCAAGATCTTGCAGATATGGTAACCACTGAACATCTGTTTGGGTCACCACAGCATCATATATTTGAGGTGTAGTTGTAGTGGCTCCTCCACAGATGTTCTAAGGGTTTGCAGTTTTAAGGTATGATTAGCTATACACTGCAAAAACTGCTTGGTTAAAATGACCACGAGTGAAGGTTACTGCAGTTTCAGGTGATTAAAGAATCAAAAACACAATTATCATTAAAAAAAACAACTCACAATCCATCAAAGTTCAAAGAGCTAGCAGAGACACTTGTCTGCTAGCCAGTATACATACCATCCATCTGCAGGCTATTATCTGGTTCCTGTCCAGAGCTACAGTGCCAAAAATAAAGCCGCAATGTAGCTACAATGTGACCAGAATGTTTCAACATGTAAAGAAGTGAAATGGCTGTGCACAGTACCAACCAAGGCCAACCAAGCATAACAGCCTACATTCACTTTTACCACCTTTGACGGCAGAGTATAAACAGCAGTCAGCCATCAGCCAATTTCCGCACAAAATGTAATGTGGTCAGTCTTTTTGTCTGTCTGTGCTACGTCTGATGCACCTGAGCTTGCGACATGGGTACTCACTGTCCTCTGAATGCCCGTGCATACTACTTTCGCCTTAACCAGTTATTTAGTTTTACTTCCCATCCTGGATCCCAAACTGCTACATTTCTGATATTTTGTTGAAGAGCTTTTTTACTAGTTCAATCAGTCTTTTCTTTCAGAACCTTTATTGGCTACATTCCTGGCACTAGTTCTAGAACCAGATAATAGCCTGCAGATGGATGGTATGTATACTGGCTAGCAGACAAGTGTCTCTGCTAGCTCTTTGAACTTTGATGGATTGTGAGTTGTTTTTTTTAATGATAATTGTGTTTTTGATTCTTTAATCACCTGAAACTGCAGTAACCTTCACTCGTGGTCATTTTAACCAAGCAGTTTTTGCAGTGTAGCTAATCATACCTTAAAACTGCAAACCCTTAGAACATCTGTGGAGGAGCCACTACAACTACACCTCAAATATATGATGCTGTGGTGACCCAAACAGATGTTCAGTGGTTACCATATCTGCAAGATCTTGGTTATACCATGTAAGTGTTGTTACACAGTTGACCTGCTAGCTAGCCAGTGCACATGTGCAGCACCCAGGTGGCACACACAGTGCATGCATGCATGCATGTACACTCTAAAAATACATTGGTTGTTTTAACCACCAAGTTGCTACTGTGGTTGCAGACAATCTGAAGGGGTTCAACTTTGTAGCAGGGAAAATTGCATATAACCAGCTGCTTGTATTGTCCGCTACACTTATGGAAACCATAAGAACGTTGTCTGAGAGCAACTACAATGCTCAAAATCCTTAGAACTGTTCTGAGGGTTCAACCGACCCTTGTGGTTGCAGGCCAGCATCCTCTTGGGTTGTGAAGTGCCATTGTAGCAACTTCCTCACAGATGTTATGAAGGTTTTGTGCACTTCTGTCAGATCATTGTGTTTGCAGGCCAGCTTCCTCTAATACTAGGATGCACTTATAGCAACTTCCTCACAGATGTTATGAGGGTTTTGAGGGCCACATTTAAAACATCTTGCAGCACACCCACTCAAAAATGTTGGGGGACCCAAAAAGATACACAAAATGTTACTGCTGTAAGGGAAATGTATTGTAATATTTTAAGATTATATCCACACTGTCGCAACAATATAGCTGGTCCTATAGTAAAACTGCAAGATTCCAATTGAGGTGTAAGGGAGTAGTCCCATAGTACCATGTCATCAAGCTAGCGTACATGACTCAGTGCAAGGTATATATGGTAGGTCTGAGGCAAAGAAACGCTCATTTAAACCAACTAAAGCCTTCTTTGCTGTCATACCTTGGACCCTGTGTACCATGACAGCATATTCCAGGTGCAGAGGAAATTGCTGTCTCAAGATGCTCAAGGTATGTCATTGTTTTGCCTGAAGCAGTGCACATGAAGGCACTCAGACTCAGTCATCAACACTACCCCAAAGGATCTTACCACATGCACTGGTAGCAAAACGCACTTGTGAGTCGCTTTTTGTCAAACCTCTGCTCAGTTATGCAGGTCTGTATCAGTTCTTCAAGAAGAGCCGTAGGGTTTGCTACTGGTATTCATACTGATCTGATACAGATATATGCATACTGTTCTGATGCTACTTCGATAGTTCTGAAAATACAAAACATTCGGGTAACGGAACTGTATCAAGTCCAAAAAATGTTTCTGTACACACAACCTAACAAATGAAAGGCACTGAAGTGCCAAAACCTCGGCGCAGCAGTGCATGTGATTGTACTTGTGTGTTAACTAGAATCGATAGGGAAATGAACCTCAGTTCTAATGCATTTAGATCAGATAGCTCAGGTGGTACATTACACAATTGTAACCCATTAGCTTTGGCTTGCAGTGGCATCACTCTATGCTTCAATGCTCTGTCACGTCTTACACACCCATTCATTGCCATCATTACTAATATAGCGGTAGTCAGCACTAAACATATTCTGAAGCAAGTCATTGCTACACTTGGAATATTTCGCTAAGTTACAAGGAACAACACTCTTTCTATACATCATACGATGGCAACAAGTACAAACAAAATCAGGTCCATTCTTGATATCATGGTGAAATGCAAAAATAACATGTTCTACTGACACATTACTCTTTCGCTTGCTTGCCATAGCTTCTTTGTTACTCTGTTTTCTACGTAACACTTCATCTGGTATTTCAGATGCTCTCATGCTTGCTTTGTGCATTCTCTCTCGCTCTCTCCTCTGCACAGCTTGCTCAAAGGTTCCAGACTCTCTCATGCTTGCCATACGCATTCTGTTTTGTTCCTGCCTATGCACAGCTTGCTCAAAGGTTTCAGACTCTCTCATGCTTGCTTTGTGCATTCTATCTCGCTCTTTCCTCTGCACAGTTTGCTCAATGGTTTCAGACTCTCTCATGCTTACTTTGTGCATTCTATCTCGCTCTTTCCTCTGCACAGTTTGCTCAAAGATTTCAGAGTCTCTCATGCTTGCTTTGTGCATTCTATCTCACTCTTTCCTCTGCACAGTTTGCTCAAAGGTTTCAGACTCTCTCAAGCTTGCCATGCGCATTCTGTTTTGTTCCTGCCTATACAAAGTTCGCTCACCAGTTTCTGACGCTCTTTCACAGGCTTTGTGCAACTTATCTTTAGCTTTCCTAGCTGATTTCAAACTATCTGATTGTACTGATCTCATACATTTCATAGCTTTCTCTCGCAAATTACACTCTGCTTTTCGTTTGGATCGAAAGACATGATCACAGCGTTCACATGTCTTCCGTCTTACAGGTACAGCAGCTTTACACTGCGGGCATACCTTTGTTGGAGGCATACATACTGCCAATGGTCAATAATCGAACTCGCAAAGAACGTCTCCCAAGAACAAAATGGCCGCTAGCCACGTGGTCCAGATTCATACGCATGCGCGTTTTCCGCGGAGTAAAAAATGGCCGACTTATCATGTAGCCGTACCAACAGGAAACGCTCTAGCTTCGCAACGAAGCATTTTCAGAGAAAATTGCTTAAAATTTCGACCTTCATCCGCCGCTGAGAAGGTTAGTATCGTTTGTGGCACGAATAATCACGTATAAAGTGAGATGTTGAGTAACAGACACACAGACAGACACACAGACAGACACACAGACACACAGACACACAGACACACAGACACACAGACACACAGACCAAGTACTGTAACCCTCGCTGCGCATGCGCGCCGTGGGTTAATGACATGCTACAACAATGCAGGGCCTTTGTGGCATGCCGCTACTCCGTATCGAACGGAAAGGGAAGGCTCTGAAAACGTAGCCACATTACATACCACGCCTACCGGAAATAGACCGGAAGCCCCTTAGTTAGGGACACCTCAAAGGTCAAAATTGAGGGGTTCCGCTGTATATAAGGCGGTCTCTAAGTACGTATTGGGCATTCGTGGACTTTGGATAACTTCTTTATCCGGATTGGATATCTCGCAAAATGAAATTGATTGCTCTGAGTATTTGTGTGGCCCTCTGTTTGGAACTAACCGTGGGACAGGTTCAGCTGAGGGTGTATAGAGGCACTCTCGTGCACTCCAGGGTACTTGAACAGATCGAAGTTCTGCAGGACCATCTCCTTGGTTTCGATGCGAACAACCTCGGGGAGGTGAGTGCTACTGCATGCATGCTTATAATACGCAGTGTGCATGTCTACACTGCCTATGCACATGCAGTTTTGCAGTGTTCGTGCTTATACATTACAAGCCTTCGCGCGTTAATATATGGGCCGTTTTATAGGAAAAGGGCCCTTAGGGTGAATTTTATGAATATTCAGTAGCTCTAACTATGTGAAATACGACATTTTTGACAAAACTGGGATTATTGCAATTTTGAGTTGCCACAATCCTGAGGTTAAACATACGCATACTCCCATGTCAGAAAGCACTCACTAAGTAGGAAATATCCACATGGCATGTGTATTTCTGGTAAGTTGCCTAGCTATGATATAGAACATTTAGTAGTGTCACCACTTTACATGTTTTATACAGCTGTTAGGAGCTATAGCTACTACTAGTGATGACATAAGCATTCCAGCATGTAAAGATGAAGCACACTTAGCTGCATTCACTGAACAGGATGAGGAATATTCTATGGGTTTGCTTTGGAGGTCCCAGGAACACTTACCGTCATGGCAGTGGTTCTGATGTGGACATTGGGAGTGAAGATTAATTGGATCTTGGCACTGTGATTGCTAGAGTTGTTTGTAAATGAGGGTGACCAGCCAAATGTTCTTATGCCTAATTTTGACAATGCAAGGAAACTAGCGCAAAAAGAGCTTGAATTGGTTGTTTTAACCACTGAGTGGTTACCCTGGTTGCAGACGAGCTGAAGAGACAGTGGTTATGTGGTGTATAGTTTGCTAATTGCATAAGACAACCATAGAGGAAGCTTCCCAGACCATCTTACAACCAGTTAGAAACCACTGAACATCTGTGAAAGGGTCATACCTGCTTGTGTCAAAGAGCATCCAATAACCAACGCATGATCTTGCAGATATAGTAACCACTGAACATCTGTGAGAAAGTCACCACAAAATCATCATATATTTGTAAGGTATGGTTTGGGTTCAGATTGCTTATGCAATTAGCCTCTAATATCATTTTTTGCAGTGTATACATGTAACAGGAGTTTCGACCCGCAAAATCTCATCTCAATGCAACAAGCAAATGTATTTATACACACAGCTGCACCTTCTAGAAGCATGTGGTCCAGCACATAAAGTAATGTGATAGTATGAAAATGTGAATAACAACCACATGCAGGCAGAGAGATGACTATAGTAAAGATGAATGAAATCATAAGACACATACACTTAAAGACCGGCTACGTACACTTCTTCACAGTTCTCTGAAGCTGGCCTACTCATAGTGCACAAGTAGTCTTACTTAGAACATTCTGAGCAAGTGACTATAATTTATAATGCAACCACAGGGGAAGCTGGACTGGTCATCTTACAACTACAGTGGTCTGACAAAGGTTTCGGAACCACAAGCCATTATATACTGGTCACCACAATGTACACTCCCACAATGGTCTCATAAAGCATCAAAGCATCAACGAGGAAGTCACTACAGGTAAACTTCAAATTGAAGGGAAGCTGGCCCTGTCATGTTGCAAAAACTGTGGTGTCACAAAACCTCAGAACTTCCTTTGAGGAAGTCACTAGCGACCACATTTTGTGCTTGCCTTTCATATCTCAGGAACAACACAGGAACTTGGTTCTTGCACCACAAGGTAGTATAGTAGGGTGTTGCTGAACCTTAGAACTCCTGTCAAAACTGCTAGACTTTCTCTGCTTGTATTGACAAATGGTCCAGTCTATGTTGATCCTTACTGTCATTTGATTTCACGTTGATCCACTGTCGATGCAAATAATCTTCACCATAAATACATGTGTACAAACTACGAATACATGGTGGCTAATTCCAGCCTCTGAGAGAAGAGATTCTTGCAATGTAGAGCAAACTAGCTATATACTGGTTTGAAGGGAGATGTGACTATGTGAAGATGCTAGGACTTTGAATCCAGAAGAGGCCAAGATACCAGAGCATTAACGTGGCGGGGGAAGTCACTCAGCGGAGGTTACGAAAACATAAACCTGGGTTACAGTCAGGACCAGTGTTGCTCCTAGTTTCAGGGTTAGGGTTTGGTTTAGGGCAATCTTGCGTTGCCTAATTTTAAAAATGGGTTTTAGTAGCTTATTAATATATTCATGAGCTAAAATTGCCACTCGATGGATGCATCTACATGCTCACTGTAGGTAGCGTCCTAACCACCAATGTATCTCAAATCATTCTGTGCCAGCTTTTGTTCAGAGCTACTCCCAAAGTCAGGCTAGACTCATGTTTGTCACTACTCCTGGAATGGACAACTTTGACTGCACCAAAATGAATGCACATTTCAAAAAATTCACAGCTTGTCTACGGGAGGGGCTCATTCACGAGTGCAAGCAAGCATTACTAGCCCCACCTCTCCCCCTTATGTCGCTAAACAACTCACGGCTCTGTTCCACACACAAACACCGTTCAGCTTTCCTGTCAATGGCAACGTAGTACCAACGATATATTGCGCATTCTAGTTAAAGCCCAGCCCAGCACCCGAAGCACCGGGCCACGATCACCTACTAGGCTTGGCATACGATCGCAAGACCTGGGCCTGCCCAATGAGTACAGTCTTGGCCACTGTGGCCTTTCTGCTGCTTCTAGACACAAGCTTGCTTTCACAAGCAGGCACATCTTGGTGTATAGCTAATGACTTCATTGTTTGAGAACAAGTAGCTTTGAATCATTCCCCAGATGTTGCATGATCACTGTTTTTACCACCACTCAAAAATTTCAGGGCAGAACCCTGTCTGCATGAGCAGTCCGGCAAGTAGCCATGATTGTCCTAAGGGCATTCCCACAAATTCATGAGGTGCACAGTCATGTACCTAGAACACAGTTCTGCAACAAGTTACAAATTCTTGATATCTCTCCACATTCTCCTGCCATCCACACACACACACACACACACACTCACACACAACACACACACACACAAACTAGATCCTGTTTGTGGCTCCATCCTCCCAGCTGCAAGCACTTGCTCAGCAGCATGGGTTTGACCAGAATGACATCATCACCCTCCCAGACAGGTATGATATTGTACAGATACCTATAATCATGGTCCTTATACATACATAGGATGAATAAAGGGGCCTAGTGAGTGGTTCACTGGTTAATAAAATGACAATATAGTCACACTCTTTGTTGGGCCGTGCGCCAACTATTTCAACAAGCTAACCCAAGAAAACGTACAGTAGCTACCACCATATACAGATTTATCATTAATGGAAGCCACCCTTAAGCATTGAAGTGCTATTGGCACATGTTGCCATCATTTGAACTTCAACTTGTGATATATATCACACTGTTCATTTGTGTAGATAGATTCAGGTTATGAGTGCCATGTAAGAATTCCATGATAGAAAATTATTGAGAAGCATAGTTGGCCAGTGTGTGGCAGGGACCACTATGACATAGGTTGTCCTCTGTGGGTTTCACATAAAGCATGGTGGATGCTCTAGTAAGAAAGAGGAGCAGCAGGAACGTCCAAGGAAAGCAACATAGGGTGGTCAGCTTCACCATTCAATCAGGTAGTTGGCAACCTGCATGTCACAAATAGCATATATATTATACAGAGAAAGGTACCACAAATTTATCTAGTGAATTTTAATAGCAGTAACGTTTGATCACTGCACCTTCATGCGCCAAAACATTGGTAAGCAAACAGCACATAGGGGGGTCTGGAGGCATGTCCTCCAGGAAATTTACATGCTCAGAGATTGTTTCTGAAACCATTTTTGAGTCAAAAATGTCGTATCTTCTGTAATTCTTAGCGAGCAAGATTTGGAAGTTAGTATACATCCACACTGAGGTCGCTAGTGATCACAGATTGCATGTAACTTAGTGCACGCCACAGCCTTTAAGCTTTAAGCTCAAGGTTCACGGTGAAAAAAAGTGCAACGGCCAAAACCGCTGCAGCTGCTGCGTGTGCTACAGCCCTATATCTACATGTAGATACAGCAGATATAAGTAGGTGACTCTCCCAGAGATTTTCAGTGCTTACAATCTAGTTTGCCTAGTGTTTTGCTCAGGATTTGTGGTTTCTTAATTCCTGCAGTGTTCAGTTAGATCCCAGCTTCATCTGATTGTCTTATGTAGTTAGCCTCTATTATAAAATTGTCTCCTGTAACCGTGGAAACCACTCTGTGTATAAAGTAACCAATTTGTGGCATGCATGCAATGGTGCTAAATATGAAGTGCATTCTATGTAAAACAATTTCTGCACATTCTTACTGCCCTGACTATGAAAGCACATTGTACAGGATGGTTGTAGGTTCACTCTCGTATGGTTTTGAGCATCAAAAGCAGAAAGTATGGCAACTTTAAAGATAAAAAAAAATAGTAGATCTAGCAGTCCCAGGTAGAAATCAAAGATTATTCCGTTGCATATTTCAATCACATTACTATGTTTGAGATTCTGCTAAGTGCGGAGCTCATACATGCTTTGTAGACTGATTAGATGTTTATAAGTGCATATTATAAGCTCTGCCCTTAATGGAAGTTCAGCAATACGACGCTTTGAATGAGGTGATGCATGTTACATTATTGTGCAGCTTTGCACAGTAGTGATTTCAGATGAAAAGTGATGAATTTCATGGAAGAATCATTCCGTTGTGTAATAGGAAAACCACGCCCCCTCCATTAAATTTTCTCACAGCATCTTGATCTACCTACCATAGTTAGTACTCCATGACTGCAGACTGACATGCAAATTTCAGCTTTATACCATGTTTCATTCATTGGATATGCAGGCTTCAAATTTGAAACTTTCCTGTATATATTTAGATGGAGATTGGGGCCAGATTGGGTCCTAGCTATTAAAACTGAAATTTTGAGTGTGCAGATCTCAGAAACTAAACATGCTATCCAGCCCAAAATTTCAACTTAGTCTCTTCCTAATGAGTATTAAGTCATATCTAAAATTCAGGACAATCAGAGGTACTCCCCAAAAGTGGGTGGGTTTTGGAAAGCCCCTATTGCACTGGATCTTTGTGCTTGAGAGTGTAGTTCATAGTCTGTAATGAAATATCAGATAGACTACAAAAGAAGAACTGTAATGCCACAAAAGCTTATTTGTCGTATATCATATAGTGCTGGCCATGGCTGTAGCAAGTAGTTGGGCAGCTTCCACCATCGTACAATCTGGCTAATTTGGTCAGGGTTTTGCGCTAGTCACCACTGTTTCAGCTCACTCAGTGGCCGTTTCTTCACTACGAGGAACCAATGGCGTGGCATGTTGCCTACTAACTGCTGGTTAGGCTAACACGTACCTTCATGTGGATGCTGGAGTCTAGTGAGTCAGAAAACCACTTGCCATGATCGAACCACAGGTAAGAAGTACAAAATGTTTGCTACAGGGGCACGCCTGCAGACATGTTGCATGCTGCTGCATGCACTAAGTTACCTGGCACAGAATCTGCAATCACTACCTCACAGCACAGATGAGTAGCAACTGTCAAAATTTTGCTTACAAAGAAGTAAAGAAGATGTTTCATTTTTCGCCCCAAAAGTCCACCTCTGTATGTGAAATGAATATGACCATCCTATTTAAAAATTTATCTGGGGAATATGCCCCCAGACTCCCCTAGCCGCTGTGTATATGCACACAGTATGAGACTTTTGCCACACCACCTTCAAATAGCTTGCTATATACTGCCCTGCTGACAGTTATGAAGCTCTGAGTCAAGAGGTGGGTGGGGGAACAGAAAATGATTGCACCAAACAGTGGCCTAATTAGCTCACAAAGGTGAAAATGTTCTTGAAGTTATCAATTATGTGCTATTTTTTCCCCTCACACACACAACACACACACAACTCACACACACACACACACACAACTCACACACACACATACTTTTTGTGCAAAAAATGAAGTCAATTTCTAATGCCAGGACTAGTGGACTGTCATATCCATGCTGAGCAAATTGAGAATGCTGGTGCCAATTATGACAAACAATTCATTGTCTGGGAGTCACAAGATTTCTTTTCTGCTGACCAGCAATTTAGCACAAATCTGACGTATGCACGGAGGGTTTCATCTTTGATTGTGGTATGGAATTTTGTATCCACTCTGCAGGAAGTGTTTATGACACCTTGGTTTGCCTTGCTGTTTTCTAGATTCAAAATAGTTTCTACCTTTCTGTGGGAGGCTTGGCTTGTGATAAAATATATTTGTCCAAAGTTTGAGCCATATCTTAACTCCTTGCCATTCCTGAGATATCACCATTTACATTTCTAATGAATCTCCCATAAATATTATTGGTCCTAGACACATATTCCTTTTTTACACACAGAGGTGGACTCTTCAGCATGGTACAACAACTGTTGCCTATACTGCACCGAACGCAGTGGAAAGTAACATTGAACTTGTCAGAGTGATCGGTAAGTCTTCTGTATGTGGAAACAATTTATTGCTGGCTAATAAAGTAATAGCCCCATAAAGGGTATAGTTGGAAATTACTCTGGGCACCTATGTTCTCTTTGTTTTACTTCAGCTGAACAGAACCAGAGGGCATTGGTTGGCAGAACAGCTTTTGTTGCTCCAGGATTTGGAGATGACAGTGTGGATCAGGCAATAAACAGAACACAAAGGTAAATAAACACCAGTCCCATTCAAGGTTCTCTTTGTAACTTCCACAACAGTGACATAGATAGGAAAGTCTGACAATGCACAACCAGACTGTGCATGGTAGCTTAGTTCATATCCTCACTCCTAGGCTGCATTGTACCAACTTATATCTTCTCAACCCATGCTGCCCTAGGAGTGAGCTGCATATTGTTTACTTTAGAGCCTAGCTACGTAGTTCGCCACAGAATGCACAGTTTAACTGAACAGCATTACACAGGGTGACAACCATGTGAGTAATTCCTTTGTAAAGGGAATGAATCACAACATATTAAAACCCTAAGCCTAACTCTACCCCCATTAATCCTAATCTCCCAACCCTCTTTGAGTCTAATTGCTGAGCACCTTAGCATGAGGCACATAATGTGCAGGTATGGCATGCAGGTGCTGGTGAGATCTTAGTCTGAGGTGCTGTTGCTTGCATACATGTATGTATGTATGTATGCCTGTATTGCACTTATGAGCACCAATCATTGATATAATGTTATTAGTGATATATAATGTTTGTTTCTGTGGAAGCATTAATTTGGGTTGAACTGAAAGATACTTACACATGGAATAATCATAGTATATTAGGTATCTTCACAGTTTGCAGCAATCATTGTTAAGACTAGTATACGATTTAGTTACTGTAGCCAATCTGGGATTATTGCCAAATTTATTGTGTCTTTTTTCTTCTTCAGTGTGTGTCAATTCATCAATGACCTTCAGGTAAGGCTGAATAGACTATACCATGTTGGAAAACTCACTACAACTTTGAACTAGGTCAAACAAACTTAATAATGGTCTGTTTCTGGTCCTATATACTAGTTAAATGATTTATCATCATCATGAGGTGAGCCTTAGCAAGCAGCAAACAACTGATTTACTATTTTTGTCATGGCACACATGAGGATTTGTCACTGTCTACTGTTACATGAGCATTATAAGTCAAACTTGATTAGATATGTCCTTAGCAGAGATAGCTAGGAATCACATATGCCGACAAATTACAGCCTATCTCCAGCACTGTGGCTACACATGTATGGGCTAAGTTTCCCACTGATCTCTGGTGTTTGAGTGCTGTTTGTGTACTGCCTTTAACCTCAACCAACCTCCATAATTTGTACTGTCTGTGAGCAGCCTACCATTGATGATATGTAGCTGCCACAAAACAGAAGTAAGTTGCCATGCATGTATCATCTTCTGTTGTCTTTGCTCTGGGTCGCCGACAATGCACTCTGGCAGTAGCCCTGCATTGCTCTTCACCTGCTAGGTGCACAAGCTCAAGGACATCCGATCTTCATGAAATATTTAAATGCACTCATTTAAAATTTACGGTATATGGCCGCAAGCATACACACACATGCACAATGCGGTCTCACCAGTGTGGGGCTCGCTCAGGCTCACCCCAATCAAAATGACCAAGCAACCAGGATTTATTAACCCAAGTGGGAAGAAAAAATGTTTTTGGTTTTTAAATGAGTTTACCTGGAATTACCCAGTTAACGAGGATAAACTTTTACATTAATTTTGGGGTAGGGCTGAGTGTACCTGGAAGAGAAATAAACCTCTGCTGCTAGTGGGACTGGAACTCAGAACCTTTCGGTTCACAGTCCAGCACTTTAACCCTAGGGCACCAGTAGTAAAGTGCATAGTGAGCGGGTGGGGTTTGGTCACAAGACTACAAAATGCAGGCATTAGCAAATGCATCCAAGCAAATGTAAGCCAGAATATTGAAGACACTGGATGTAGGTTTTGTTGCACACTACATAAGTTTACACAAGTCATGCAACTCAGTAAACTTGACCGTACAGCAGACCAGAAACCGAAAGTTAGTTACTTTTGTGTATCCTTAGAAAAAATTAGTGATTAAACTGTTCGAAAATATGATTCTTTTTCACAATTTCATTCCCAGAATCCACTGATACAAGCATTGGTTCATCCAGCTGCTCTGGTAAACACTCCTCTCATAGACGGCTTTGGCAGACTTGCTAGGGAAATGAATGTAAAAGTGCAGGTAAATTATTATAGCTAGCTAGTCATAAAGCTACTTAAAGTTGTTAGATTAGTTGCTTTACTGACAAAGAAAATTACTGATTGATTTTCAGCAACACAAATGCTAACCCAGAAAAAAATTTCAGAGTGGTTAGGATGGTGTGCGAAGCAAACCCAAATGGGGAGGGGGTGGGGCATTGGGGCATGCTCCCCCACGAAAATTCTGTAGAGCATGTGGAAGAGGCTTCATCAGCACAAATGCTAACCTATGGTGCACTATAAAGAGAGAAGATACAATATAGGAGGCAGTGGCGTAGCTACACCCGGGCCCATACGGGCCCAGGCCCTGGTAAATTTCTGGGTACCCTGGTAAATCATGCAAGGTCAACTTACCTGAACCGCAACAGCATTGCTGTATATAGAATTATGTAGAATAAAGCTGCCAATGCCACTGATTTTTAGCTTCTTTGCCCGTCAACTTTAGCAACAAAGAGCCCCAGGTGCGTGCTACGCTGTCTCAAATCCGGGGTCAAAGTTCACCTTGTGATAGCACGTGGCCACGCCCACCAAGTGCCCCGGTAATCACTGAACTCTGGCTACGCCACTGATAGGAGGTCATGATCAGTGGTTAAGTTCTAGGACAATAGTGAGAAGCCCTTACCGACACATTGTTTCAAAGCCTTTCTTGCAAAAGCAATGAACCTCTATTCAAACACAGAAGGTGTGGATACATAGACCTACCTAGAAAGATTTGCCCACTCCAAACACAGCTATAGGCAACTCTATGTGCATAAGGCTACATAACTGCATGAGCCTTACGTACAAATCTGTAAGAGCTTAGCAGTATGGAATTTTTATTCCCAGGTCAATTCCAAAATCTTGAAAGGATTTTGAACTTGGGTTGTGGAGCATGTTGTAGCATGTATATTTACACAGTAAGTCCATAATAATAAAATATATTCTTTCGCAGGCAATTTTTCCTACCCAAACCATGCACACATCTGCTATTTAAAATTTATTTTTATTAATTAGTGACTTTTGTACCTTCAATTTATGCTTGTTTGAAGAGGGCTGCATCTGCTCTTGCTTATGCTTACAAACTGTTGGCTAAGTCTCACAAGCCAGACCCTTCCGCAGCACCGATCACTTCCAGTACTCGCGTATCCGATATGCGATCAGCGCTGCAGCAGAAATGGAAAGGGTCTGGCTTACGAGAGTAACCTGTCTTTCAGATAGGCCAAAAAAGTCACAAGTTGGCAAGATATCAGTCTTGAAATCAATGTCTGAAACGGTCCAGAAGATGCCAAAGCAACGAAGCACGTAATAGCTCATACTTGCTTCCCATTTAGCAATGTAGTAACTTACTACTTAAATGTGAGTTTGGTTGCAATCAATGTAATATCTGGGTACAAGAGCAAGACTTTAGGGAGATTGAGAGACTGCATGCATGACTGAGAGACTGACGAAACCGTACAAACCCAGACTTAAATAATCATGAATCACATGCATACATAACTAAATATGGAACAGTGACAATAGAACAGTGACATCACTACAAACTGGAGTGATTGACGATCAGTGATCCAAATCGCATACACGCAATGGCAAATGACCAAAGAAATCCATATCAACATTTATTATACTGTAACATAGTAAGGTCCTGAAGTGAGTGATGATGTTCTCATTGAATAATGCATTTTACAATGCTTCTCTGTCAACTATTCTGCTGCATTATTCCAGCATTATACTTGCCACCCAGATAGCCTCATTATTCCAGAAATTATGCTGGTAAAATTTGACTCAAGCCTACTTGCTATTGCTGCAACCACTGGCCAACAGTTACACAATTGTTTTACATTAGCTGATGCTCAGAGGGAGCCAGTACACAAGGGGATGGATACACGTGCTGAGATGAGCGTACTTGAAATTTGCCACTTGCTTTGATTTTTACTACAGCTTCATTCAATGTACTAGTGGTACAATCAGTCATTCTCACTTCCACTAATAAACACCACTCTGCAATTTACATTGGTTGCTTTAAGTGTCTGGAGCTACCACAAGGATCTGGGCTTTTGTCACCAGGGTGGGGTCTGGGCACAAGACTAGAATTCCTAATAATTTGTACACCCTATTAATTTGTACACCCCCCTTTTCTGGGAAAACCCCCCGGCAATTTATGTACACTAATTCATTCGTACACGTAAAAATCAAATTATTATTCTATTGTTCGTACAGCGGAAGTGCGTTTGAGCACAAGCACTCTGAGTTGATGCAAATATAGTGAGAGCATTTCCAATGTCCACAAATGCGAATGAACACGTTCTTTTGGCTCTTGGTTCTGATCGTAAGGGCAGGGACGATGTCAAAATAAGCCAGGTGGGGGTCAGTCCGCGTGTTCCCGCAGGTTTATTCGTGTGGAGCCTCGCGAGACTAACGTTCAGCGAATGCTCTACAGCAGCTGTAAGTTCATTCTTCGATGTCGGCTAAGAGGTCTTCGTGCGACTGACATCTTTGTGTAAAGTGTAAGTTGTGGAGCCTCATAAACTTACTTGCCCAGCGTGGGCAGATATGTATGTATGCACGTAGTCATAGATCAAAGCTAAAGTTACTTGTTACTAGTTGTTATACATGATGGCAGCTAACCGAAGTTAGAAAAGTACCTGCTGATAGGTTTCCTTAGTGTTGAGAACTTGCACGCATTTTACTTCTCTTCACTTCGTACAAATACTCTATTTATTCGTACACCCTCCGTTTCTCGGAATATTTGGTAATTTTTGTACTCTAATCAAATCGTACAGCTAAAAGTGAAATTTTTTACTTTTGTACGAATTATTAGAAATTATACGGTAATACATAACTGGTGTATACATTATACATAACTAGTATATGCAGCTCCAATTAAAGTGAAATTTAATTACTTAATGGAAGTAAGGATATGATGGTAACAGTGAAACTGGGGTGATGCCAGTCATGCCTTTCTTTGTTCTTCACTTGCAGACACATGCTGCTGAGATGAATCCTTTATCAGATGGAGGCAATATGACAATATTACGAGATTGGGAGAAGGCGGGACTTCTTCCCCCAAACAGGGTACACATAGCTATTAGTGACAAGTTGTTACATACAGGTGCATTGTTCCCAGTTTTGTTAAAAGCAGCAAGATATTCTCATGCTGAAGGATTCAAATTAAAACCGTAAAACACACTATAACACATAAGATCTGCATGGACATTTTAAATTTTCAGGTACGGAAAATTGGTTTGAATCTGTTTAGAGCCATTCGTCGTTTTCTCTCCTTCTTTAGCAAAGGTAAACTTATATACTCTCAGGTCACTGGGAACATCATGGAGTGTGGTTTACACTTGTTAAACCTTGTAACGATTTAGTTATCAAGTCTTTTTCGGTTATGTTTTACATCTATTGGTGTCTGCTCCATCCCTGCATAGTTCTCTAATTCTCATATAAGTACAAATATACTGCAAAACTATTTTGAAAGCTATATACCATCATGTTTGTTGTTTACAGATGAATTCAGTTCAAGGAGTGCACTTTCGAGACAATGAACTGGAGTTCCTTAGCCAAAGAAATCTATCCATAGGACACTGTCCCAATTCAAACCTCAAGTAAGTACCCCTATTTTGAAGTAATTGAGTTTCACCCAGAACTTATGTACAGATGAAGGATTTATAACTATACATGGCGCCCACAGCTTCGCAGTTGGCCTTCTAGATGTGCGAAAAGCTCTAAACATGGGAGTTACAGTTGGCTTGGGGACAGGTAAGGATAATTTTCATTTAACATACCAGTTCTTGTATAACAAATTCTATCATGTGCGTTGGTGTTCACAAAGGTAGGGAGCATGTAAGATAAATCCCAACAAGGTTTAAAGTTCAAGTTCATAACATTCTTGCCCAGACGCTTCCTCTGGCCCTGTGGTTGCATGGTATTTCCCACTTTATGAATAAAGGTTAGTCACAAAATTAGCTGTTGTATTTGGTACTATCAATTATGTTTCTGGGGCTATAAACAAGGATGAAAGAGCTTACAAGAGTCAAAGAGCTACGTACCTCTACTTGAATGTGCTGCTTTTGTTGTGTACAGTCTACATCTTATGGTCTTCTTGATGAGTTGCTATCTTGCATATGTGTCCTTCTATACCTAACCTAAACCCTCTAGAAATCTTTGTTCTCTTTCAGAAACATCAGATCTTATATATACTCAATGTAAACAGTGCTTTCTACAACGTCATGAAGTTTTTCCTCACATGTTCATGTACTCACACTCCCTATTATTTACGCAGATATGTCTGCTGGGTATTCTCCTTCGATATTCAATGCAATGCGAGTTGCCATCCATGCTTCAAAGGCACTCAGTCTGTCTGTGAATGAAACCAACTATCGTCCACTAACTCACCATGAGGCCTTTCATATGGCCACTCTGGGAGGAGCCCAAGGTAGGCCAGAATCAGTGCTTTGCAAGAGTGCATAGTGTAAAGGCAGAATCATAACCTGTTACTATGATAATTAAATCTTGCACCCATCTTACTACTTGATACCACATGCTCACTAGCAAAAGAGTTTACTAAACAGACGGAAACAATGTACCCCACTGTAGTCTTGTTCCCAGACCCTCAGCGTGTGTACCATAGTGAGGGTCTAGTGGCCAGGCAAACCTGAGCTGTGATTCTTCAAGGTTTAGCACCCACATTTACAGGCCTGCTGGCACTCTTGGTGATTTGTGAAATAATATACTGCTCTTTCTTTAATTCTCCAGCACTGGGACTTGATGATACAATTGGTAACTTTGAGGTTAGCATATTTATTAACACAACAATCATATACATGCACATTACTGTTACAAGGTAACACATTCTTTACACAGGTTGGAAAGCAGTTTGATGCACTCCTGATTGACACCCAGGCTCCTGATCCATCAAACCCAGTCTTTTATACTTTTCCACTAGATTCCATGGCTGTAAGTCCATTTTGCTAACCCAGTATGTGTCGCAATCAGTCTGAGTGTCCATTATTCAGAGTGTCCATAAGTGGTTTCAGAGTACATGTATTGTACCATTGAGCGAATTTCTTTCGTGGGAGAAAACTTTAGCAAATTTCACATTTCCATGGCAGTTCACTCCTGTGAAATAATCCATATCAGAATCAGCCCCAATCACCAACACAATGCTCCAACCAGTACATATGATCTCTTCTCCACTGGTTATTAAAGTCTACGCTAAGTTACTTACAGAGTTCTGATTTCATGCCATCAAAGCCTGTCAGTGTCTGTAAGTGTGCATGATCTTCCGAAACTGTGACAGCGTAGGGATCATGTAGTCACACTGAGAGAGTAAGAATGATGGATGTTGCTTCCATCTTGCTTGCAGTGTGCCAAAAAAGTCCATAAAGCATTTTGTTGATGTACATGCATGGAAGCTTCAAGGGGCATGTAGCCAACACAGGCTGTACTAGTCACTAGCTTGAGTAATGTATGGTAAACTGGCTTCACGCAATTTGTGAAAGTTATCTTTCAAAAAAATCTATTTTCTAGCAATTCACGAAAGTTTTCTCCTGTGAAAGAAACCTGCTATACGACAGTGCCTTATTGGCGCTAGGATTGTGTTTGACTTTCATCATTTTTTTCATTACAGGACATTGTTGAGAAGGTTATTTATCTTAGTAAGTTCAGTAATGCTGTAACTTATTTAACCAAGTTCAGACCCCCATATTTGGTCTAATTGGCCGTCATGCAATCTCAGAATGAGTTTCTGGTGGACTCATGCAATTACCATAGAATCGGGATAATAGGCACCCATAGAAAATAAGCACCCATTAACATAGACACCCATTTTGTTTACCACAAGCACATCTAATTTATAAGCACCCATACAAAAATAGGCACCCCACATGAAAAGGCATTCATTACCGCGCAATCAGAAGTGAATTTGCTGATTCAGCTTTTCAAACATAGCATTTATCTCCGATTTTAACCAAGCTATCGACACAAGATAAAAACGATTATGCAAGGCCTCTTAATACAACATATCCAGGAATTAGCAAAAACCATTCACGGATTCGTTAGTTCCAAGTGCTTTGCATTGGTGGCAGAGTTGGCATTGATCGATTGATTGCTGTCTATCTCTGGTTGTATAAAGCTTCACCCATGGGACAGAAATTAGCAGGAAGAGAGCCTCAAAGCATGAAATATATTACAGCCACTTCGTTCCCACATAACTGTATGCTACCAGAATATTACATGCATTTATTAGCACCCCATGAATATAAGCACCCCACAGTTATAAGCACCCATTCTGGCTGCTAATTTCGAAAATAGGCACTGGTGCTTAATATCTCGATTTCATTATACAATTAAACTACACTGTTGTCTGTGTTTTATGTGCATATGCTAGCTCCATTTATTTTGGAGGGTCTAATCATCGCTATTAAGTGCTTCTGCTAGCAAAACTATAATTAGCTTTTCTTAATCAAATTCTAAAGGTAGCTACCAATAGTCTAAGTGTGCAGTAGCTATATAATGTATACCTTTGGTATGCAACTAAAGTTAACAGATGGTTCGCTAGAGGACAGGTAAATTTCCCATATGGTGATATTATGTGTACGCAGAAACTTTCTTTTAGCTTACACTTAGTCTTGTTCCCAGACCCTCAGTACGGTACATGCACTGGGTGTCTTGCTTAGGGTCTGGGAAAAAGACTAGTTTACACTTGGCCTTATACACAGGCAAAATGGGTTGGTACAGGGCTAATTTATACTATAAACCCTAGGTCTTATTTTTTGTGTTAGAGAAGGTGTATTAACCTAGCTACCATGATCGGAAATAAAGTAACATTCTAGAAGTGACACTTTTGGAGTTATATGGTATTGAGGGCTGGAATGCACACTCAATACAAGCCTTTAATAGTGTTCACTGATGCAGGCTCACCACAATTACTGTGAGCAATTACTTCTCTTATTAGGTGATGACAGGAATATTCAGAGGGTGTTTGTTGCAGGCAGGGATGTCACACCTTCTTCACCTACAACACCGGCTACACATGCAGTGTCCTCAGCTATTAAAGCAGTTGTCCCACTTTTTGTGCTGTGTATGGTACAGCTGCTGCTGGCTGTGCTCTGATGACAGTAAACTGTTGCCTAACAAACAGGATTGTTTTTTTTTTTGTTTTCTTTTGTTTTTGTTTTTACATAATAAATTTGTTATGTCCGGACATTAGAAATAGCAAGTAAGCTAATACAAGTCTAATATCCAGCAAAAGAAAGGATACACAAAAAAAAAAAAAAACATACACATAAAAACACAGAGTGGACAAACCTATTATTAAATAGGTACGTTACTGTTGGCACAACAAATAATAGATACAGCGTGCTTAAAATGTGGCAGTGACTGAAGTGTACATATATTTAAAGGTAATGTGTTCCATAGTTTGATCGTACGTAGAAGGGAAAAAAGAATTTTGAAATAGGGATGTGTGGGCGAAAGGTTGTGTCAGTGTGGCTGAGTTTGTTGACCTAATGCAGTTTAGGTAAGGAGAAGCACGTTTGGAAATTGGAAGGTCAGGAAATTCCGAGTGTCCTTGAAGGATAGAAAATAACTGGCAAAGCTTCAATGCTTTCCTCCTGGCAGCTAGGGGGGGGGGGGGGGGGGGGGGGAATATTTGGAGAGTTTAGAAGGGTGTCATAATCAGAATGCCAATCCTACTGGCAAACTTTTAAAGCGAATTTTTGTACGTGTTCAATTGCATCAATGTTTTTCTTTAGGTAAGGGTCCCAAACAGAGCTAGCATATTCCATGTGGGGGCGCACTGTTGACAGATAAAGCTTTAAGAGTGAATGTGAGTAGTGTGGCAGTAGAATTTCCGGAAGAGCATGCAGACAAGTTTTCTTGTTTTTAGGCAAATAGTATTGATGTGAGGTGTCCAGGATGCGTCCAAGGAGAAAGTGACTCCAAGATATTTAGCCATGCGCAAAACAGTGTTGTTGACTAGCGGGGGAGATGAAGGAGGAGTTGGAGTAGGCTTCTGTAATAAGAGTGAATAACAACACTTCAATGTGTTGAGGAGCAGAGAGTTTTGATCGACCCATGCACAGATAGAATTAATGTTTTGTTGCACAAGTATGAAGTCAATGGGAGAATGGATAATTTGATATAGGGCTATATCATCAGCATAGATAATGATCTTTCCATTGGAGACAACACAAGTGACGTCATTAATATAGATGAGGAAAAGAAGAGGACTGAGCACTGATCCTTGTGGAACTCCGGAAACAACTGGTAATGCTGGAGACTCGGTTCCATTTACAACAACACATTGTGTTCGGTGGGTCAGGTAACTTTGGACCCATCTTGTGATGTGATGTAAGGGTTGAGGTTAATTGAGGATAACTTTTGAAGCAAGAGAACGTGAGGAACTGAGTGGAGTGCCTTGCTGATGTCAAAGAACACTGAGCATACCTCAGCCTTGTTGTCAAGGGTTTGTAAACAGTCGTGTGAAAAAGACAGCAGGGCTGCGGTGGTTGATTTACCACGGGAAAAGCCCCACTGCCCGTCAGATTGTGGACTAGCTTGCACAAAATTATACCATTCTCACAATCTGTTAGTTATTGAGACTATTTTACAGTGTAGACATTTGTAGGCCAGGAAATCGTGAAATGCACTCTTTGGTTAATTGTTGTTCATTTCTTTGTGTATAGTGGTGTAGTACAAGTACACGTGCAAAGTTTGAAAGACGAAATTAACCACTGCAGAGAGTACCCTGTATTAAGAACTCATCTTGATAATCTGTACAAACCTGGTAGAAGCATGCAATAAGCAGAAATGTATGCAAGTTCAATGTGAAATGTGTGTGACACGTGCACAGTGTGTGAGAGTTGAGAGCCCCTGGTGTACCATGCATGTACACACGTACTATGCTCTACCCAACACCTATCATGCAACCAAATTTACACAGCAAAAATAGTGTCCACCTGCAAGAGTGTCCAAGTATTGAACACCTGAGTGAACAAGGCAGTTTGCACGCTTAGAAATGTGTGGACTGCCATACTTCATCTAGAGGAGTACACTTCCAAGCTTGTACACTGCCATGTTCCATCATAACCTCGTTCCCAGGCTAAGTGACGGAAAGCTGGGCGGGGCCTGGGAACGAGGCTAGTTCAATCAGGTGTTCAATACTTGGACACTTGCAGATGGACACTTTTTTGCTGTGATGTTTGTGGTAGTCCTGTGGTAGTATTGGATTGTGCTGCAGAGTTGAATGTAACATGGAGTACTCATGGTTCAGTATGTGGAGCATCTTAACCCATTATTTGCTTCGCATATTGCAAAGTGATCAAAAGGTCTGAGAACGAGAATGTCTCTCATTGTCGGATTGCAACTAGTCTCGTGCCCAGATCCTCTCGTATGTGAACCAGACTAGATTGCAACATTGCTAGCTTACTACGAGTGCTAGTCAATGACACTGAATAAGTACAACATATAATTATATTGTGTTTTGAGAGGTGAAACCATCGATCAGGACGTTTGTGCTGGCCGTAGATCAGAATTAGAGACATTTCACTGCAGTGGCCTAATAATCTGTTAGCTACCTAATTATCCGGTTTTCCACCTTGAGAGCGCAGCATGTTGATCTAAGGTAGAAAGCTTTTTAGTTTTTTCTATGACTTGCCCCAGTCTTGAATCTTGATTTGAAAACTGGGCCCCCCTCAGTAAAAGTCAAGAGAGCTAGTCTGTTGAGATACGAAAAAGCAATTAGTGTGACCTCAGCCATTTTAATTAGTAAAGTTCAACCGTGTCCGACCTCCTCTGGCGCAGCATGTTGCATTCTGTTTCCGAGTCCAAACTACAAGTCACCTATAAAAGTAATTTGCTGACACCGGTCGCTAGCGATTCGTGCAGTGTAGACGAACTGAACTCTTGCCCTGAGAAGATTCTCGCTTCATATGAACACAGTGTGTAAGTTAACTGGCTGGTGTGTAGTTTCTGTATGTGTACCGTATCAGCATGCAATTGTAAACCAGTAATACTCAGATGGACGGTAAGCCCAGCATGCATTACCCAAGGAAGCGTGTAGATGGCTCTCAGCTATGTATACTACAGCTAGGTATACCACTGGTTGGTATCAATAGCTGTTTTGTGTTAATTATTGGCACAACAGATGTGTTTGTGGTAATTGTTGACATCGATTACCGTGAAATTTTCCCGTTATTAAGGTAGCTGTTGTAGGTGTTGACCTGTCAATGGCTGCTTGATGCATGGGGATTGTTGGTATTAGTAATTATTACCGTAGATCAGGAAATTTTATTGCGGTAAAAAAATTATTCACGTTTTTATGTTAGAAACATTTCGTCGCTCGAAGGTTCCGCCATGTAGCGCGCGTATACTTATATTAAATTTTTCCGCACGTTTAATTTTACATAGCTGCATCATAGATAGTAGAGTACTATCTATGGCTGTATAATAGCTGGAATGAAAGATAAAAGCATGTGACACGACAAAAAGTTCAGGCGCGTAGCCAGAA
This sequence comes from Agelas oroides, assembly GCA_949130485.1. Lineage (NCBI taxonomy): Eukaryota > Metazoa > Porifera > Demospongiae > Agelasida > Agelasidae > Agelas > Agelas oroides. The sequence continues at coordinate 1,636,454 of OX422186.1, forward strand.
GGGGGGTTATATGGATGTCTGGTGTGTATGTATATAATGCATAAGCATGCGGGTCTGGGGGCATGCTCCCCAGAAAATTTTTAGAAATTAGATGCTCTGAGATTGCTTCTGAGGTCATCTTGGGACAGAAGCAGAGCCCTATACATAGCTCGCAGAGTATTGCATCCAATTTCTGGCTGTCCATATATGCATTTGCTAAGCCAGCTGACATCGAATTCCCATGAGAGAAGGTTCAGCAGGTGGGGGACAGCTGGTGAAATAGTATACTAGAATATGTCAGAAGAGCATTAAGGTGTCAGATAACCCTGTTACTTTCAAGGTCGACAAACCTGGAATCCAAGCTGATAGACTTCTTTGTTGCCCGTAAAATTGGGGATTTTCCCCATTTCCTGTCGGCATTGGCATCCAATAATCAATTTATAATTAAGTTAGTTAAGATGTGGCCTGGCGGAACCCCTCATGTGGTGGTCGGAACTTTGAAGATAAGCTTAGATCGACTTAAAAAAAATAAATAAATAAAGGAGTTTAGTAGAGTGCTGTAGTGTCAGTAGCTGTGAGTAGTACGTAGTGCCTGCTTGTCAAAGCAAGCTTGTGTCTAGAAGCAGCAGAAAGGCCACAGTGGCCAAGACTGTACTCATTGGGCAGGCCCAGGTCTTGCGATCGTATGCCAAGCCTAGTAGGTGATCGTGGCCCGGTGCTTCGAGTGCTGGGCTGGGCTTTAACTAGAATGCACAATATATCGTTGGTACTATGTTGCCGTAGAGAAGAAAGCTGAACGGTGGCTGTGTATGGAACAGAGCCGTGAGTTGTTTAGCGACATAAGGGGGAGAGGTGGGGCTAGTAATGCTTGCGTGCACTCGTGAATGAGCCCCTCCCGTAGACAAGCTGTGAATTTTTTTGAGATGTGCATTCATTTTGGTGCAGTCAAAGTTGTCCATTCCAAGAGTAGTGACAAACATGAGTCTAGCCTGACTTTGAGAGTAGCTCTGAACAAAAGCTGGCACAGACTGATTTGAGATACATTGGTGGTTAGGACGCTACCTACAGTGAGCGTGTAGATGCGTCCATCGAGTGGCAATTTTGGTTCATGAATATATTAATGAGCTACTAAAACCCTTTTTTAAAATTAGGCAAAGCAAGATTGCCCTAAACCAAACCCTAACCCTGAAACTAGGAGTAACACTGGTCCTGACTGTAACCCAGGTGTATGTTTTCGTTAATCTCCACCGAGAGACTTCCACCGCCACCTTCAGCTTATAGGACAGCAAGATATCTAAAGACTGCTATAATATATACTGTACGTTTCCATGGTTTAAAGATGGTATGATTCCAGGCTCTTCGCTTGCTGCTTCTTTGTTTGTGGTGACTCATTAGAAGGAAAACTCTCGAGCGGCTGAAATAGCGATTTATTAACACACGTATTTATGCGTGCGTCCTTTCATCGCAGCGGCGTTAACTGCTTACGCGCGTTCCTCATTCATCCGCTGGTCTTCCTTGAACAAACGGGATGCATAGTTGCAACCAAACTTCTTTGGACAGCGGTGATTCTCAATGGCAGCGAGGCTAGTGTTCCACTACAAACCGTAGAGCACTTAAAATGTATAGCTAGGCAGTGTATAAAATTTGTTGGAGGCCAAAAGGGGGGGTCGAGCGAACCCACTTGAACCCGCCCCCCCCCCCCCCCCCCCCCTGCCTACGGGCATGAGTTGCAGCTAATTGTTCATGCGGCTTTTCAGTAAAAGGAGGCTAGCCTGGAAGTGGAAAAAGCTACATCGTGCAAGTAAACAAACGGACCGGTAGCCTTGTTGCCGCACGCCTCCGCAGCGTTCATTGCCTTTGACTGTATAAGTCAAGTATGTCATATGTTATGATTGGGAACCTTCTGTCATTATATATTAAGTGCATGAGTGCATATACCATGCTCTTCTGTTGGTTGCATACACACATTCATACAGATAAATTTGACAAGATGATGATTACTTTCTGGATGTACTCTGTGCTTGCCAGTGTGTTTGTCCTGGCTGCTTCTCAAAGTACCTGCCCTACTGACTGGTTTACAGCTGAGTTTACAATTGTGGCTGACCGAGTGCTGAATGCTGCAGGTGGTGAAGCACTGCTCGAAGACAGGAATGGCTCATACTTCACAGAAGTCCTAGGGTTCTCTGCAAGTCGAATAGCAGCAGAAGTGGAAGCAGCTCGAGCACATTTCAACACACGTTTTGGGCTTCAATTCCCTGAGTTAGATGAAAACAACGAAGCACGCTTTCAAAATGCCACTCTATCTTACTTCCGTGTCCCATTTGCCCACTTTGTTACAGTCAATCGCTGGATAGCTACTGGAAACACTAGAAGCAGGTGCATCGATGCATTCAATGGTGGCCTTCGAGTTCAATTCTCTGGTACTCAGATTGTGCGTGGAACATACGGAGGTGCAGCTGGACGTACAGTTGTTCCGAGAGAGGATATGGTATATGGTTACTACAGCATTAATGCCTGCCGACAACAACCCATATTGATTCAGTACCAGTCTAACAACCCAGGTCGAGCAAATGCAGATGGCTACATTGCTAATGATAATCGTATTACTCATCCTCAGCTCGGTACTGGATTTGAAATAGCTATCTTCAGGGTTGAACCAAATTACAATAATGACCCAACTCTACTACGTTCACGGTTTTATTCCACTATCTACTTCCCAAACCCACCACCCATCATGGGAGCATAAATTTCAATTTGCTACACACTGTCTGAACCATCGGGTGACTGGTATAGTCATATCTGGACAAATTAAGTCAGTAGCTATCTACATGTATGCTGTGTGCTTATTAGGTCATCATTATGAAGTGTAATTTACTGCTCCTTGTGCATCCTTTTCTACTACCTACAATGGTATATTACTATGTTTTTTGTTCTGTAAGGGTTCTCTATATATTCTGTCAGCATCAACACTATAAAAAAATATATTTGTAATAATAATATAATCCAAACCAGCACAATTCTTGGAATGTTGCATGAGTGTGAGGTAACAGGAAATGCTTGCATGAACAATGAACCACATCTCCCTGAAAAAAAAAAAAGAGGCCTATATAGATGTTATGCAAAGTCAGTCTGCAACCCTCCTACCCAACATCATGATTGCCAGTTCTCCACGAATTCCAGAAGACATGGTCAAGACATTTTTTCAGAAAAAGAGCTACAAAGCCCATAAATGTCCTTGTTGAACTTTAGAATAGCTGGGGTTTTCACTGGTCTTCAGCTCTCAGTTATTAGTCAAAAGGTGTATAGCTTGGAAAATAGTAGCTGCTGCAGCAACACAGTAATCTGCTTTAATTGTGTGTTTTGATAAACGTTTTTCATGTCATTGCAAGTTCAATTCCTGAAATTTATGGCTAGATCTAACTCAAGGCATGCCCCACTCAAATTTGAAGTTTGCCTGCATTCCACTAGAATTTCCACAATTGCAACTTACATTTTTACATTTGAACACCTTACCAGCGAGTGATGCATTTGTGTGCTGTGTATATTTATATATCAGAATAAGAGTGAAACCTCTTCCAGCAATGGTGATTGAAAGGTCTTTGAAAAGATATAGCTAAGGGAAAAGCTTCTCTTCTTGTAACTCGTTTCTTTCCTCTTCATTTTTGAATACTGTGCATGAGCGATCAAAATGAAAATGCAAGGGGTGGCAATGAGGGAAGAGAATGAGGATTTCCTGATTCACAATTGACCCTGTTGTAGCTAGACTTTCATCCTACAAATAGTGCATGCATGGGTATGGTTAACTGGTTTGTTATGGGTAATACAGGCTGGGTAGGACAAACTGGGTTGTCCATCTGCATTCAAGTCACTGTTTTGTTCACACTTGGTTTTTTCAATGAAATCAATCGTTATGAGACAAAAGTTAGTAGAATTGCACTGACATTTATACACATACTAGTTAAAATTGTAGAAGTACAGCAACAAAAATTTAAGGTTACAATAAACAATGTGGGATGTTGCTGATATAGTATATTTTATTCTCCGAAACCGTAACTAATATTTATCTGAAACAAGTTGCATTCCAACAGCACATGAGACATAAAGAAGCTGCCTAAAAACACTCCACTGCATTCCAACCCATAGGCGCCGGAAGCACTTCGAATTTGGGGGGGCACAGTTGTTGTGGGGCGGCTTCGCCGCCGCGCTACGCCGCGGCCTCTTAGCGGCCGTAGGGGAGGGTTGCGGGAGGGGGATGTCGCGGTAGCTCAGAGAGTGTACCGTACTTGAAAAGGTCAGAATGGCCGCGAGACTACAGCAAGCTAACAAACTTCTTCCATTCGTAACCTGGTAACGTTGCAAGGCGTGTACTTTTTACCTCCTGTCACTTGCTGTCTTCTTTTTCTTGGCTGCAGGTTGCTAGCTAAGTGTCAAGCGTTATCTTGCTCGCTCAAAAATGCGCGTGCCCCCCCGCCCCCCCCCCCCCCCCCCCCCCCCCCCCGTTTCCGTCGCCTATGGATAGTCCTTATCACTTCCTGCATAGAAGCCACTGAGAAGTGGGAGAACTTTTCAAGTTATACAACACAGCAATCATCCACTCAGCAGCCCAATCTTGAGATGTATGTGTAGTTGTCCTCTGCCATTTAGCTCCAATGACTTCAGAAGATCAATGAACTGTTTGCTGTGTGAGTTCTGTTCCATGTCCAGTACTTTGCGAGGAGGGATCTCTGTGTCACAGACTATGCTTATGTCTTGCAGATTTCCACATCTGGCATTAAAATCTCCACAAACACATACTGTACCAAGGTTTCCGTAGAGAGTAATTTGAGCCCCAAGGCAGTCTAGATTTTGTTCTGCACAATCCCCCCTACTAGATGAACTTGGTGGAAGATAGCACACACATAAACATAAATTCTGAGAAGTGAGTTTATTTGTAAGTTTCAGCCATAGAATACCCTCCATTTGGGAATCAATTATTGATGCATCATAATCTTGTAGTAGATTTGACTTCACCAGAATTCCAACACCTCCTGACCCTCGTATAGCTCTTTGAGAAATTCTAAGTCTATTTTGACCAAACCAGGAGTATCCTGGTAATGAAACTGTTTGGTCTTTCCTCACAGGTTTCACATAAACAAATAATGTCATATTGTTTCTTAATTAACATAGAACATTTGAAATTACAGTATGGCAATTTTGTTGGCCAACCACACACATTCCACATTGCACATTTCAGCTGAAATTTGTGGTGTCGGCAATTTTCCTATATATTTGCATTGGTGCATGTTTCCTCTGCTTGAGGAAGTATGACTTTCCCGTTGATCACAAGTTTGCCATCAGAGAACTGGATATAAGCCCTTTTGCCCTCTTGTCTTGCCCTTTTCATTTCTTCCACTTGTATACGTCGTTCATTTCTTTCATCGATGGTCAGATCTTCTGCAAGGTACAGCTTTGAGCCTTTTAATGCAGGTGCCTACTTGAGTAGTTGTATTTTCTCTTGTTCTGTTTCAAACTTGACAAGGATAATGCGAGCCTTTCCTTCTGTTTTCTTTCCCACTCTTCTCATATCCAGTGGACTGAACTCCACATTTAGTTTGCCCTGCAAAATCTCAACCACTTTCTCTCTGTCTTCAGTAGAGTTACCACTCTCCTCCAAATTACCAATGACAATGTTGCATTTACGCTGCAATTTATCTCTCTCTCTTTCCAGGGAAACTTGTTTGGAGGTTAGACTGATCACTTTGTCTTCCAAATCCTGCAGCTTTTTCTCAGTTGTGACTTGAGCATAGCTTTTGGGAGGTGCAGGAACAGGGGGAGGTTGAGGACTACAGACTTGATTTTGTATCTGATCCTCTAGCTGTGCAATCTTGGCATCTTGTTCTTGAATTATTCTGCGCAACTCTTTGGTAGCATTTTTTGTGTCTTGTTTCCTGGTCCATCACCTCTTGAGTAGCTAAGTGCTTCTATCTTAGAAGACATTCTGTCCATCATTTCACCCATCTTTCTGACAACTCCTGGGAGGTCATTCTGTGTACTGGAATCCTGGGATTCCATCAATAGCTGGCCATTGTTTCCATTGTTTTCTTTTGCAGGTGTTTGTTCCAGCTGTGTGTGTTGTGGGTTGGTTAGCTCTTGGGGCTTCTGGCTATCCTGGAATGGGTTGAGACTATGATGTTGTTGGTGTTTGGCTAGCCAATCTCCGATAGGTTCCCCTTTGTATTTGATACTTTTCCTCCACTTTGTGGGGTGTACTCCTGACATGTTCTCAAACTCTGTGGGGCTAACCCATTTGGATTGGAATAGAACACACTTTCCCACTGATTTTCCTGTCATACGCATCTTGTGGACATGAAATTCTGCCCTATTTTGGCCACATGTTACCTGTAATACCCTACCAGTAGGCTCTACCCCTGAGCATTGCTCTTCGCATGTCTCGACAGGCGGTTGCGCCTTTTTGTGATGACAGTACATAGCTGTGACTAAGTCTACAAGCACTTACAGGTTGGTTTAAACTGGATTGCTGCCCCATGAAGAGGTCTCCATGGAAGGAGGTCACCGTTGGGGGTTCTTTTTCATGCAGGGTGGGAGTCGCCTAGGCTTCCAAGAGGTCCCCCGCAGAAAGCGGCCAGCTCGAGCGCTCAGCTGTTACCGTTGAAGAACCAGTAGTCGAAGAAACCAGTAGTCGAAGAACCAGCTAGTAGTCACCAGCAATTCATAAAAATCAACTTATATATCAGCTTGGCAGTCGTGAGTTGATGACCTATTATAACAGCACCAGCTATGTATAAGTGGAATGATACATGAGTATGTTTGAATTTTCCTGTTACTGAATGGCAACACTTATTAGAGTCACTCACTGCATACCAAGAATAACTAGCTAGGTATATGACCACATTCAGTGGCCCAATGAGCAATCAGCTAGTGAACTCATCTTCCTGTTACTGAAAGAAACATGTAGTACTCTTCCTTCTGCTATGAGGAAACAGCCACAATGGGCAGTCTGACAAATGAGGATGTGTGTGAGTCACTATAGGTACAAGTGAACTTCAACCTGAGCCATGCAATTGGCCTTTCTGACCCCCTCTGATAACATCATGGCTGTGAGTGATTCACCACACAAGTCAGACTACCTTAAGAATATAATTAAGGGGGTCTCTGCAGGTGAACTTCAACCTGAGAGGAAGGAACCAGAAGGTGCTAATCAGACTACCCTGCATGAGAATATCAATAAGGGAAGTGCACTTCAACCCAAGAGGAAGCAGCCACAACAGCATGTGTCCAGTGGCGTAGCCAGGCTGGGGCACACTGGGGCACGTGCCCTAGCAACTAGAGGCCGTGCCCTACCAGTGTAAGTATGCATGCGAATGATCGGCGCTGATAGTATCATTGTCGATCGCGAATCGGGCGCTAAACCATCTTGAAATCGAACGGCGCAGTATCGGTATGCAGAGTTACGAGTCTCGTATACGCTCACCGTACGCGCGCAAGTTTGCCGTATAAGTGACGTACACTGCACTACCATATGGCCTCAGAACCGACCTGGGAGGCTGTAAAAGTCCAAAAATTTCGTACAAATTAACGTAGTGTGCCCATGCTGTGCCCTAGCATCGGCGATGTCCTGGCTACGCCACTGCATGTGTGTACCCCATATTGAATTTTTATAGACATTTAATCTTCATCTTCCTGTTACTGAATGGCAACACTTATAGGTGCTACATTCACTGCATACCAGTGGACTTGAATTGAAGATTGCTTTATTTAGAGTACAACATGGAAATGAATGCTTAACAACACCAAACGAATAGCTAACACGAGTATGTTGCTGTCAGTGAACTCATTTTCCTGTCAATGGTAACACTTATTGATACCACAAATATACTACATATTAGAGTCACTCACTGCATACCAGGTCTCATAATAACTAGCTATGAATACCACATTGGAATGAGCTGCCCGTCAGTGAACTCATCTTCCTGTTACTGAATGGCAACCCTTATAGGTGCTACACAGTAGAGCATACACAGCCTCATAATAACTAGCTATGAATACCACATTGGAATGAGCTGTCAGTGAACTCATCTTCCTGTTACTGAATGGCAACACTTATAGATGCTACACACATCAAATAATTATTCCGAGCGAAGCGAGGCTATACCCGGGTTCAATTGAGATTTTTCGTCGTCGTCGTCGTCGTCGTCGTCGTCGTCGTCGTCGTCGTCGTCGTCAACCGGAAGTTGGCCTAAAAACTTTGATATCTCAACAATGGTCTACGGGATCACTATCAGACTGGCAGGCATGAAAGCTCTAGCTGTTACTAAACAACTGTGAGCGAACTGTGTCTATAGCCTAAGGGAAACAGATGCAGGAGTGAGATATCCGCAAAACACGGATTTCTCCAGAACGGTAGGCACAACAGCTACCAAACTTACTGGTATGACAGTTCCACCTCTGAGCAACCCACGGCAGACAAATAGCGACTGTACCATAAGACAAACACGCTCTTTGTTCTACCAACTCAAGCTTACAACAGCAGCCATTTTTACATGGTAAGACTGGTCTGGTTCCCAGGATACGTGGATTGGGAACGTAGAAACTATACTTAGGAAATACAAGGGCAAACGCGGACGTTCGCGGAGCGAGGTCCATTTGCACAATGTGTATCCCTAGTATACTACTCTGATTTAGCAGCACCTAGAAGATAGACAGCTACTGCGCATGCGCAGTACAAAGGTCGTTGCTCCGTGCATATTTAATAAGCTTCAGGCTGCTGGCCTGTTTCTCTGGCCTGTTTCTAGCTTTGGACGGCACCAGCACGCGTACCGATCCCTCTACCAGTGGAAGAAAGTACCGTAAGTCAGTAAATAATGCTGTTTTCATCCATAATGAAAGCTTATTCGTTGTTTCAGCAGCGGCTACGAGTGCATTCCAATCATAGTAAAGCACACGCCGCGGTTGCTACGCAGCATATGCCTTGCAGGCTATCGAATACGAACCATCGAAATACTATTGGCGCGTATACTAGGTATATAATAGATAAGGTATATATAATCCAAACCAGCACTGGAAATTCAATTCTTGGAACGTTGCATGAGTGTGAGGTAATAGGAAATGCTTGCATGAACAATGAACCACATCTCCCTGAAAAAAAAGAGGCCTATATAGATGTTATGCAAAGTCAGTCTGCAACCCTCCTACCCAACTTCATTGCCAGTGTTCCAACACTGCCTGCCTTCACAAATTCCCGAAGGCATGGTCAAGACAGTGTTTCAGAAAAAGAGTTACAAAGCCCATAAATGTCCATGTTGAACTTTAGAATAGCTGGGGATTTCACTGGTCTTCAGCTCTCAGTTATTAGTCAAAAGGTGTAGAGCTTGGCAAATAGTAGCTGCTGCAGCAACACAGTAATCTGCTTTAAATGTGTGTTTTCATCAATTTTTTCATGTCATTGCAACCCAAAATCTTCACTTCCTGGAATTTATGGGTGGCTCTAACTCAAGGAATGCCGACTCAATTTTTTTAGTTTGCATTCCATTACAACTTGTACAACCTAAATATTACATTTGAACACCTTACCAGCAGTGATGCATGTGTGTGCTGTGTACTTATATATCTGATAAATTAACTCCTGTGTTGTGTTACATTGTACAGATATTGAAGCACTCTGTGGGTGACTTAGGCTTAGTCAATATCATTACATGCAAACATTTCCCAATACCTATATACTATTGCACTAATTAAAAATTGGATTTCACAATCTACTACCTTTCCAAAAATTGAACTTCTTGTGCTAGATTGGATTGATATACCATTGCATATATGGAAGCACTCTCCCATGCAGTGACTTGCATGGGCGTAGCCAATAATTATCAAATAGTGTATTGTATAGTCAACTCGATATTCAACAAAATAAGCCTGCAAAAGCACTGCTTTGCTCCCACAGTCAAACTTCTGTGATAGCTACATTGCAACAATCATACGCAATGGGATGCAAAATCAGTGTCAGAAAGGACTGGCATGAAAGCCAAAGATTGGATGCACAGAAATATAAGTATGGATTAGTGCCTGTTCCAACGCAAAGTATGTTTGTGACCATTTCTGTAATTTGGATGACTTGTTTCCTCAGCTGTTCTTCACTACTAGCTCATGCAGTGGCACCCACCCAAAGCATGCTGGCCATATGAGCAAGAGTGAGTAGACTGCTGGTGCTGTTTCAGATGGTCTATGCATGAAGCTGACTGGAGGCTTATAACAGATCATGAATTTTCGAGGGATCTGGATGCTTCCAAACACACATTCTGGACACATTGAATCTAAAGTGTTTTACGGGAATGTAAACAATGTTGTTTGGGGTTTTTCTACTACTGTTTGAACTTTTCCATCATGCACAGTTTGTATCCTTTCCTGTATGACCATGCAAACATTAGCCAGTTTGAAGTAACCTGTTCAATGTTTTTATAGTGATAAATGTACAATTCAATCATATCTTTAGACTAGTTCAGTTGCACTATATAGTGTACAAACATTTTTTCTGCAGATGCACACAATGCATGCAACAATAACCTCGTTCTTATATATTTATGATGAGGAATGCTGAAATCTGCCTCTGTGTTGTGCTAAATCCAAAACGAACCAGCACCTTGTTATGCACTGATGTGATTGCAGCCATTTTACAAACTCTATAGTTGCTGATCATGTAGTGACATTTTAACCTGCATTGCTAGGGAGGTGTTGCCAGCACTTGTGCAGTGTTTCCTCTCTTTCCAAAGGCCCAATTGGCTACATTCCTGGCATTTTTGTCACATGCACAACTAAGATATCAGGGAAGCAATGCAAAACTCTTCCATGTTGGTCCTCTAAGAGATATATAGCTAAAGGAAAAGCTTCTCTTCTTGTAACTCCTGTTTCTTTCCTCTTCATTTTTGAATACTGTGAGCTATCAAAAGCTGACCAATGAAATGGCCAGGGGAGGCAATGAGGGAAGAGAATGAGGATTTCCTGGTTCACAATTGACCCTGTTGTGGCTAGACGTTCATCCTACAAATAGTGGGTATGCTCAATATGGGTAGGACAAGCTGGGTTGCATTGAATACACATACTAGTAAAAGTTATAGAAGTACAGTAAGGTTACAATAAACAGTGTGGGAGGTTGCTGATATAGTAAATTTATCACTTTATATCTCCGAAACCATAACTAATATTTATCTCAAACAAGTTTCCAATTTCCATTTCCAGTTTCCATTTCAATTTCATTTCCTGCTTTTCCATATGCCCAAACCACAGACCAGATACAAAGCTTGTTGCGTTTTGACACGTTGTGGTAGCAGGCTGATTTCCTTCCAAGATGCATTACTTTGAAGTGCATTTGTAGTGACATCCTCTGCAGACTATTGTGTAATTGCTTATGCAGTTAGCCTCTACTACCAAGTGAACCACAGCTTGTCTGCAACAATATTAGCCATGTTGCATGCATTAAAACAACCAGCCTTGTGTTTTTACATGTACTAGCTATATACTGTTATCTAGAAATTTGTAGAGATACAAAATTTACTACGTGTTGTAAGGAAGTGCTACAAACAATCTCATTGGTCCTTACATACAATAGGCCCAAGCAATTAGATTTGGTTTACCAGACCAATTTGCACTGGGAGGCACAATGGCTGGACATGAGACTAGTGTATTGATCATTGTCTTTGTCTAAGAGCACGCATGCATGGCCGTAAACTAGGTGCATAAGTCACTCCAAGGATCATAGCTATGCAGTAAATTACAATTTGTATAGATTGACTAATCATGAAACTCTATTTGGTGATACACTCACAGTCATGCAAATGGCTACTGACATAGTTTGTTCAACTACAGCTATAGCACTTGTTCCACAGATGATACAGCGTCCAAAAAAATTGAGGTTTACACTGATAGCCTAATTAAGGCCCAGGACAGGTGGTGGGTTCGGGAAGAAAAGAGTGGCATAAAATCGTGAATGTATTAGTTGGGGGTTTCCATTGAAACCTGGTTCAAGCCTAAAGACGGCTATTTCAAATCCAGTACCAAGTGATTGAGTGTAAAGACGATTATCGCTAACAAAGTAGCCGTCAGCTGTTGATCGTGATGGATTGATAGACTCATAGCGAATCAATATTGGTTGTTGTGGGCAGGCATCAACTCTGTAGTAGCCATACAGGAGGGACTCTCCTGCAGGAATAGTACTTCCAGTCGCACCTCCGTATGTTCCACGCAGAATCTGCGTATCAGAGAAAGTCACCTGAAGACCACCATTGAAAGCTTCAATGCATCTGCTTCTAGTGTTCCCATTAACTATCCAGCGATTGACTGTAACATAGTGAGTGAATGGGATTTGGAAGTAAGACATAGTTGCATTTTCAAATCGTGCTTGTCCATTTGCATCCAACTCGGGAAAATTTAGCCCAAAACGTGTGTTGAAATAATCTCGAGCTGTTTGCACCTCTGATGCTAGTTGAGTAGCAGTGAATCCCAGGACATTTCTGAAGTACGATCCATTTGTGTCTGCAAGCTGGCCAGCACCCGCTGAAGCATTGAGAAGGATATTGTTTACAATTGTAAACTCAGCAGTGAACCAGTTAGTGGGGCAGGTGTTTTGAGCAGCAGTCAGTACAAACACACTGCCAAGCACAGTGTACATCCAGAAACTGATCATCATGTTGTCAAATTGATCTGTATAAATGTGTGTAGAACATGGTATATATTCATTCAGTACTCATGATGGAGGTTTGTTCACTCCCATGCAGATACAGAAATCATTGTCAACGATTCCTTTTATATGTGCAGCACAATTAACTTATAGACAATATAGCTTACTATGACAGTAGAGAACTCAGCTGCTATAAAGATATTTGCTTGCATGTTTACGTGCATGTGACCATGGACCATCTCCATATTTGAAATATTACCCCACTCCACGTATTATGTGGCTAGACTTGCATTGTGTATAGTGGCATGCAGCATGCATACCATACATCACTTAGATGTCACTACCTAGCTGTTGTGTGACTGCACATGCACTACTAACTCGACCATACAGGGTTGATAGTTCATTGTGGTTCTGCTGGTCGTGTCATAAATATGGTATTTTTATGAAAGGTGCTCAGCAGAGGTACCAATGACGCCGTATGGCGTCATGAGATTAATGTTCCCGTATGACCAATGACGCCGAACGGCGTCATGAGTACTTACCTGCCTTTGCGCGGTTCAGTACGCACCTTACACGCATGTAACAGTATTCATTACACCCACCGGAAGCTAATCGTGCACATTTTAATTGAAACTAGTACTTTGATGAGGCGGAAGTTGAACGTAGCGTAGCGTGTCGTGCTACCGCAATCGACCGGGCCGTGTTTGTCGCGACCGATCTCGAGAAGTATACAAGCTACGAAGATGCGATAAAAAGCAATATGTAGCTAAAGGAAAGCTCTAACTTCGCTACATGCAGATTTCAAAGGAAGCAGGCACCAGAACAGACCGAAGGTAGCAACTTCCGGTATCGAAAGTTCGGGTTTATCTCCAAGCTTGTTCTTTAGTGGTAAGCTTCAAAACTACAGCAAAGCTAGGCAAAGCCTAAGGCTCTCCAATGTTTTTGATCAGAAGTCTGTAGCTGGTTTGCAACTGGAGATATAACACGGAGTATACAACGTGTCGTCTAGGTCGCTTCCGGAATTCCTGTGTGGTCATTCACGTAATATTGCAATAAAAACCTGAAAACAAAATACAACAACAACAGCAGCAACAACAAAACAACAACAACAACAACAACAACAACAACAAAATAAAACAAAAAAAAAAACAAAAAAAAAAGCGGAGTTACACTCAGGGCCGGGGTTACTACTAGTGTCAGGTTTAGGGTTTACTTTAGGGCAATTTTGCTTTGCCTAGGTTGAAATAGGGTTGATAGCTCATAAATCCCTAGCTCATTGCCACTCTGATCGACCATCCCTACCCTGCCACTTATTATGTCACAAGCATATCCCACTAGTGATTGTTACCTACACTATATAGTATATAGGAAAAAAGTCATCCTCACTATTGGCTTGGTATCACCTGCAACAAACCTTGACCGTCTGTAACGCACATATACAAGACAGTACATATTTTCATGCTCTGCAGCAATAAATTGCACTGCTGTTTACAACATAACTCAGTTTTTCTATGCACATCAACATGCACTACACACCCAGTACTGCTCTTTCTACAGCCTTCCGTGTACGAGATAACCCTCCTGTCCACCAACTGGTTAGCAAAATGGCACAAGATGTAGGGATCGTGTAAAAGTATTGTGATGGCGTTCCCATCCTGTTTGGTTACTTTTTCGGACGATCCATACTCATGCACATGCGCTTGTTTCGTTTACTGAGAAACCTTTTTGAAACTTATTAAATAGCGGATTGCAATTGCATGTATGCTGATACGTTGACACAACTAGCTACTGCTATAGTTGATTAACTTACACTGCAGGTGAGTGAATATGCAGATTACAAGCAGGCCAAGACTTCAGACTCCGATTGTTCGTCTGCACTGCAATTCAGTTCGTATCGCCAGCGACTGGTGTCAGCGGATTACTATTTGGTTGACGCTGCTCGGGACTTTATTTATATAGCTTCGCGGCGGAAATGGCATGGTTGTAGCCTTGTTCCCAGGCTCTCCCCTCGAGGGCGAGCCTGGGAACGAGGCTATGGTTGTCTCAAGTCGGAAGCCAGAAGGTACGGAATTTGCATGACATTACTGGGGAGTCTAGACTTAAACATTTCAGATATCACTGGTATAGACTTGGAAGCAGCTCCTTGCACTGCATGTGTAACACAAGACCATGCAGACAGAGAGTTGCATGGTTCTTTGCTAACAATCTGTAATGTACCAATAATTGTAGACACAGAAGGTCGTGACCTCCAGAACAACTGGTAGCTAGTTATATCAAAAATGCATAAAAGAGAGTAAATATATCTGTACATGTGGTGCAGAGCTGTCAGTTGGGTTTGAGATCTACATATCCTAGGTGTATGCTTCCGACTGCTGGAAGGATCTACCTAAAGGGATTAGTATATGTCAGGGGCGGCGGAAGGTACTTGAGATTGGGGGGGGCAGGGAGGATGGTGCGTGTGTAAGCACGCACACGCTAGGGGGGTCTGGGGGCATGCCCCCCCACAAATTTTTTCAAATTAGGTGCTCTGAGATCGCTTCTGAGGCCATATTTGTACCCAAATACCACTAGTCCGACTAGAGTACATGGCGAGAGTAATACCTCTGTTCGCCACGATACACGTCAGTCGTCACGAGGCATTTCAGTCACTATAGTCGACCGTACGTGGCGGGCCTGATGAGGTGGGCATCTTATAGACGAATTGACGACCTGGACAAGAACAGTTTCTACTTTGTACTACACTCTGAAACTAGTTCAGTGATCACCACGCCTAACAGCTTGAAGTTGAAGGGGGGGCAGTGCAGTGGCAGTGCACGTGTTTGTCTAATTAAAAGTAAATAAACTTATCCAGTCACACCCACAGGAAAACCTACTATGACCTAGTCTCGCGGCTACGCGAGACTAACTACGACGATGGTTTGTGCTGGATACCGTACGGTAAGTAAACGACGCATCGTTGACACTGGCATTTTGATAGTAACTGTTGTATATTATTACACATCAAGTAGCAGTAGCCATCTTCGGATTGGGGGGGCAAGGCCCCCCCAATCTGTACTTTGGGGGGCATTCGCCCCCCCTGCCCCCCCTGCTCCGCCGCCCCTGTATGTGGAGAGCACTGAGGTAGCATACATTTTTGTCCTGTGAGGATATCGATGATAGCACACAGAACACATGCACTGTACTTGAAATAGCAAAGACAAGTATAGATTTGTACATAGTTGTATTATCTACGGTTGTATCCACCAGGTGTTACAACACGTGTTTCGACAGCTCTGTAGTACCATTCTTCTGTAGAGATGTAGCTAGCTATGTAGTTAGCTACTCATCATTCCAAAGGCCATGAGCCCCCTGTGCATGTTAATCTCTGTCTAGCCTTGTATTAAACAGTCCAAGGAGCTACTTTCAGGTCTACTAGTGAGATTGGAATAAGATCAGTCCAGTAGTCAATTAGTCTTAAGACCATGCATTGTTCACAGACTCTCTGTTAACTGTCCCAGTTTGCGAATGAAAATGCTAAAGATCAACCCCAAGTTTTATGTTCAGATCTAGAGTAGCTATACTCCAATCTTTTTACTAGTTCAATCAGTCACTTCTTTCAGAAGCTTTATTGGCTACATTCCTGGCACTTGTAGTGCCACTATTGTGTTTGCATGCTGGTTGTTTATGGAATTACCGAGAATTTTTGCGAATGCAGAGAGAAATCGCAATCTTACAAGTATTAGACCCTCCTAAGATTTCTTTGTGTAGGATAGTCTCTTTAACAAGTAAACCTCATCCTGCATGTGGTGAAAACATGTTTATAAAGAGGAAGCAACCACAAGTGAACTGAGAGGAAGGAACCACAAGGAGCTAATCAGACTATCCTGAGAATATCAATAAGGGAGTCTCTGCAAGTGAACTTCATCCTAAGAGGAAGCAACCACAAGGAGCTAATCAGACTATCCTGAGAATACCAATAAGGAATCGCTCAATTGAAAAGCATTTGTGTGTGGTTTTAACACATTCTTTATTGCAGTACACACATATTTATATTGCTTAATGGTCTGACATATTTATGTGGTTTTACTGTTGAGCTAAAACACAGTCATTGCTCTGTGCTAAAACAACAAAACAACATGTGAAATGATGTTGTCTCAACACACATACCAGCGAACGACCCGTGTGTTTATTGAACACAGTGTTAGAAACCTGAACAAACACACAAATCAACCATCCCAACATTTGATTACCAAGATTCCACTGCTTAATGACTCCAAGAGAGCCAATCTACTTATAGCTAGTACTTCTCAATCTTTAACAGAGACACTCTCTCTTTCTCACCTGCAGATGACACTCATCACACTGTGTCTATGCCCAGATGAGATGCTTAATTTGTACAGTTTACTTTCTTATAGCCAATTTTCTTTGAACTCATCAAAGTAGTGGCCTGGGCCCGATGAAACCCCAGCTCAAATGCTTAAAAGTACAGCTCACAGCAGTGCTCTACCTCTCAAAAATGTTTATCACATCTCCATTAGTCTTGGTCACTTCCCTGATGGCTGGAAAATATCTGTTGTTCTAATTCCCAAATCTGCATTATGTATAGAACACATGCCTTAGCTAATGTGTGTAGTTTAGAGCACATCCCCATATATAGCACCAGCAATTGGTGCATAGCTATGAGCAGCAGCAGTTAAATTTAATGGCCAAAAATGTGCTCACAAACAATAATGTGCCCATGCTGTGCCCTGGCTAAGCTAGTCTCACACTCAGAGTAATTTTCGTTGGTGGGTGGGAAGAATGCAGTCTGGGAATGAGACTATGGCCAGCCACAATCATCTTTTTACCACTGATGATTCTTGGAGTTAGAAAAATCCAGTTTTGTGATGTCACTTGGCACAATGCAATCAGAAGATATGATCCCTGCTAATTACTTGGGACAGGGGTTGGAGGTGGGTTTACCTGAAGGAACTTTCAATGGTCAGGGCACTTAACCAGCAACACCTGTCCAGAGCTACAGTGCCAAAAATAAAGCCGCAATGTAGCTACAATGTGACCAGAATGTTTCAACATGTAAAGAAGTGAAATGGCTGTGCACAGTACCAACCAAGGCCAACCAAGCATAACAGCCTACATTCACTTTTACCACCTTTGACGGCAGAGTATAAACAGCAGTCAGCCATCAGCCAATTTCCGCACAAAATGTAATGTGGTCAGTCTTTTTGTCTGTCTGTGCTACGTCTGATGCACCTGAGCTTGCGACATGGGTACTCACTGTCCTCTGAATGCCCGTGCATACTACTTTCGCCTTAACCAGTTATTTAGTTTTACTTCCCATCCTGGATCCCAAACTGCTACATTTCTGATATTTTGTTGAAGAGCTTTTTTACTAGTTCAATCAGTCTTTTCTTTCAGAACCTTTATTGGCTACATTCCTGGCACTAGTTCTAGAACCAGATAATAGCCTGCAGATGGATGGTATGTATACTGGCTAGCAGACAAGTGTCTCTGCTAGCTCTTTGAACTTTGATGGATTGTGAGTTGTTTTTTTTAATGATAATTGTGTTTTTGATTCTTTAATCACCTGAAACTGCAGTAACCTTCACTCGTGGTCATTTTAACCAAGCAGTTTTTGCAGTGTAGCTAATCATACCTTAAAACTGCAAACCCTTAGAACATCTGTGGAGGAGCCACTACAACTACACCTCAAATATATGATGCTGTGGTGACCCAAACAGATGTTCAGTGGTTACCATATCTGCAAGATCTTGGTTATACCATGTAAGTGTTGTTACACAGTTGACCTGCTAGCTAGCCAGTGCACATGTGCAGCACCCAGGTGGCACACACAGTGCATGCATGCATGCATGTACACTCTAAAAATACATTGGTTGTTTTAACCACCAAGTTGCTACTGTGGTTGCAGACAATCTGAAGGGGTTCAACTTTGTAGCAGGGAAAATTGCATATAACCAGCTGCTTGTATTGTCCGCTACACTTATGGAAACCATAAGAACGTTGTCTGAGAGCAACTACAATGCTCAAAATCCTTAGAACTGTTCTGAGGGTTCAACCGACCCTTGTGGTTGCAGGCCAGCATCCTCTTGGGTTGTGAAGTGCCATTGTAGCAACTTCCTCACAGATGTTATGAAGGTTTTGTGCACTTCTGTCAGATCATTGTGTTTGCAGGCCAGCTTCCTCTAATACTAGGATGCACTTATAGCAACTTCCTCACAGATGTTATGAGGGTTTTGAGGGCCACATTTAAAACATCTTGCAGCACACCCACTCAAAAATGTTGGGATATAATCTTAAAATATTACAATACATTTCCCTGGTTGCAGACGAGCTGAAGAGACAGTGGTTATGTGGTGTATAGTTTGCTAATTGCATAAGACAACCATAGAGGAAGCTTCCCAGACCATCTTACAACCAGTTAGAAACAACTGAACATCTGTAAAAGGGTCATACCTGCTTGTGTCAAAGAGCATCCAATAACCAACGCATGATCTTGCAGATATAGTAACCACTGAACATCTGTGAGAAAGTCACCACAAAATCATCATATATTTGTAAGGTATGGTTTGGGTTCAGATTGCTTATGCAATTAGCCTCTAATATCATTTTTTGCAGTGTATACATGTAACAGGAGTTTCGACCCGCAAAATCCCATCTCAATGCAACAAGCAAATGTATTTATACACACAGCTGCACCTTCTAGAAGCATGTGGTCCAGCACATAAAGTAATGTGATAGTATGAAAATGTGAATAACAACCACATGCAGACAGAGAGGTGACTATAGTAAAGATGAATGAAATCATAAGACACATACACTTAAAGACCGGCTACGTACACAATGATCTGACAAAAGTGCACAAAACCTTCATAACATCTGTGAGGAAGTTGCTACAATGGCACTTCACAACCCAAGAGGATGCTGGCCTGCAACCACAAGGGTCGGTTGAACCCTCAGAACAGTTCTAAGGATTTTGAGCATTGTAGTTGCTCTCAGACAACGTTCTTGTGGTTTCCATAAGTGTAGCGGACAATACAAGCAGCTGGTTATATGCAATTTTCCCTGCTACAAAGTCGGACCAGCTATATTGTTGCGACAGTGTGGATATAATATCTGTGACAGTGTGGATATAATATCTGTAGGAAAAAAAGGAAAGGGGTCTGATGAATATATCTGATTGGCATTTGGCAATTACGTATCTCACCTGTACTACCGGTAGGCTTCCTCACCGCAAACTAGCTACTTGGGTTTGAGGCCATGTATACATTTTGTGTAGTTGTTGGGCTAGAGGGCTAATTAGTTGCTAAAACATAGTGAGTAAAATTTCTCTGTATTTATGCTTGGCTAGTCGGTGGATACCTGGCTAGTCGGTGGATACCTGGCTAGTCGGTGGATACCTGGTTAGTCGGTGGATACCTGGCTAGTCGGTGGATACCTGGCTAGTCGGTGGATACCTGGCTAGTCTGTGGATACCTGGCTAGTCGGTGGATACCTGGCTAGTCGGTGGATACCTGGCTAGTCGGTGGATACCTGGCTAGTCGGTGGATACCTGGCTAGTCGGTGGATACCTGGCTAGTCTGTGGATACCTGGCTAGTCTGTGGATACCTGGCTAGTCTGTGGATACCTGGCTAGTCTGTGGATACCTGGCTAGTCGGTGGATACCTGGCTAGTCGGTGGATACCTAACTGGGGCATTTGCCTCTTCCGTTGCATGCAACTCTGCTTGTTACAGCACAAATGAGTACTAGTAGCACCTCTCTCTGGAGAAAATATATAAAACTAGCTAATTAAATTTTATTTGAAAGGTTGCGTCTAACAATGGCATGACCTATAAATGTCTAAGCTAGCTGTCAAATGGTCTTTAGCTAATCAACAATGAGAGTTAAAAAGAATGCTGGTACTACAGATATTATGCAAGCTAGTCTGTAATCTTGTTTTTAGAGCACAGCCAGCAGCAGCTGTATCATACACAGCACAATAACTGGCACAACTGGTTTAATAGCTGAGCACATCATCGGTGTAGTGGTTGTTGTGGGTGTAGTGGCTGCTGTAGTTGTAGGTGTGACATCCCTGCCGGCAACAAACACCCTCTGAATATTTCTGCTATCACCTAATAAAAGAAGTAAATAATTGCAGTGAACCTGCATGAATGAGCTCCACACTAATGACAGTAGTGTTTATACTTGCTTGTTTACATGTTTGCAGCACGCTGCTAATATCTCCAATTTATGAAGGTACCTTCCAACATGAATACTAAATAACGCTGCCATTTACTAGAAATAATACGTAACTCCTGCTAAAATTCTAAAATTAGTACAAAAATACTAACTTCTTTACAGTACCAATTCCAAATCCCAATTCCCAGGAAATATCAAGCAGTATAATTATATAATTATATAGGGCTAGTCAGTAGATTCTAGGAGACTTTCCGCAGAATCAGCCCTAGCTTATAAAAGTAAAACATATGCAGTTTATGACAAATGGTATCTTCAAGCTAAGCATGCACCTATGAGTTTCAGATCAAGGAACAGCATGCTATAAGTGTATATATTCACTATTGGCTATTGTGACTAGACCTTTGACTAAGAAGCTTAAGCACTACCAAGTTTTGTTGCTTGTAAGAACTCTAATTTAGTGATTAGACCCACCAACATGGATGGAGCATGCAGAATTGTGTGCATCTGCAGATGAATATAATTAATTCCATCAGATTCCATACTTGAGGTTGCATGGCACTATTTAACGAGAAGTGAGTTACAGCATTATTGAACTTACTAAGATAGATAACCTTCTCAACAATGTCCTGTAAGGATAAAAATTATGAAAGTCAAACACACTCCTATAGTATACCACCAGCAATTTTTTTCTGGGCCTTTAAATTTTATTTCCAAAAGCTTAAATTTTTACACAAAGAGTTTCCTGTCAAAGTACATTGGATATTGCATTATACATAGTTGCATTGAACCTAAGAACACCTACACTTCCCAAACTTCTTTGGTGGGGGTGGGAATATGCCTCCAGACCCCTTACACATTGCCAGGTCCAGGGTCGGAGGAAGCACTATTTGAGTGGCCAGGCCACACAAACCAGTATGTTTCGGTGTGAAAGTGTGCTGGAATTTAAAAACCTGGGCACGACTGAGGGTATTAGATACACTGTAGCAACACTAAATGACATCCTTAGTTAGGAACACAAGACATTTCGTTTTGTGTCTGTATTAAAGAGGTGGTTGTATACGTAGGTCAGCAAAACAGACTTACAGCCATGGAGTCTGACGGGAAAGTATAAAAGACTGGGTTTGATGGATCAGGAGCCTGGGTGTCAATCAGGAGTGCATCAAACTGCTTTCCAACCTGTGTAAACAGAGTGTACTATCGTAGTTGCCTGGTGGCAGAATCAAGCAACTATGCAGTTAAAAAGTTACCAACCTCAAAATTACCAAGTGTGTCACCCATTCCAAGTGCTAGAGAATAATAGAAAAAGCAGTATGATTATTAATGAAACACCAAGAGTGCCAGAAGGCCTGTAACAGTTTCACTGTGCTGTGTGCTTAACCCATGCTTACAGAAACAGAAACACACAACAACCAGATTGGTTGCAGTTATGCGGTCTGTTCAGTACTTTCACACACTTTAGCCAGTGAGCATGTGGTACCATGTTAATAGTATTACATCTGGGTGCAAAATGCACAATTGTGCAAAGTATCATAGTCTAATGAGTTACATGGCTGACCTTGGGCTCCTCCCAGAGTAGCCAGATAAAAGGCCTCACGATAGGTTAGTGGTTGATAGTTGGTTTGATTGACAGTGAGGCTGAGTGCCTTTGAAGTGTGGATGGCAACTCGCATTGCATTGAATATAGAAGGAGAGTAGCCAGCAGACACATCTGAGAGGACAATATAGGGAATGTGAGCAGAAGGAAAGACTATCATGACAGGACAGAAGGGTATTCAATTCCGGACGCAGTGGCAGAATGATGCAGTATATAATTATATACACACATTCAATGTATACAAAAGTATGTTTCAATCATGTTTTTCTTTTTCAAGTTTATATGAACTAACACTTAGTATCTAGTAACCATGTGAGGTTATATGTTGACCTGCATTCAATTAATTCCACTGCTTGGGAGAAACTTGGTTCATTTTAGGCCAACAAGCACTTTTGTACTGCCCTATTAACAGCCAGAGTAATTAAATTTTTCAGTATGCGCTGAATTAGAGTGAGTCAACAACCATCAGCAGGCCCATAGCCAGGATTTTTAGAAGGGGGGTTACACGGGTGTCAGATGTGTATGTATGCATGCATAAGCATGTAAGACTAGGGGGATGCTCTCCCAGGGAAATTAGATGCTCTGAGATTGCTTCTGAGGCCATTCTGTGACAGAAGCAGAGCCGTAGTAGCTACATGGCTCGTGGAGTATTGCATCCAATTTTTGGCTGTCCCGTATGCATTTGCTAAGCCAGCTGACTTCGAATTTCTAAGAGAGAAGGTACTAAGGTTGGCAGAACAGCAGGTGGGGTGACATCACTAGGAAGACAACTGGTGAACTCTCTAGCGCCTGAAATAGCTATTTATTTATGCACGAATTTACCCGCGTCCTTTCATCGCAGCGACGTAAAACAGCTTACGCATGCATTCTGTGCTGGTCCTCCATGAACAAACTCGCATAGCTGCAACCAGACTTGTTTTGAGGGCGGTGATTCTCAATAGCATCGAGGCTAGTGAACCAATTTCAAACGGTAGGGCACTTAAAATGTACAGTTAAGCGGTGCTTATAAAATCTTTTGGAGACCAAAAGGGGGATTCACTCGAACCCCCTCAGACTCCCCCTGCCTACGGGCCTGATCAGGGTTCCAGAATTTTGTACGCTATGTTTTATCTCAACTTTGCAATACTTCTTCTAGAGATTTAGAGTGCACGAGACCTCAAGTTGATATGTATATTTTTAACAACCCGATTGTTGGCCATCCAATCGGGTTGTTAGATAGAAGCAGACTCTTTTACACTGCCAGCAATTTAGCTTCCTGGTTCTACATAATTGTAGAGTAGTCACTGCCACTTATCAAACCAGGATTCAAATGTAACTAAGAACTTCAATGGAGTTGCTGAACCTGCACCTTAGAAGATGTGATGCTCAGGATAGTGGAGATAGTTCACCACCAGTAAAGATTGTGAGCGAGATTGAACTTTGAACCTTGTTCAAATTAGTCTCGCATATAAATATGCTCTCTCTTTTGTGACACACAAGATAGAATTTGTTACACAAAAAGTTGAAAATTATCCTTACCTGTCCCCAAGCCAATCGTGACTCCCAAGTTTAGAACTTTTCTCACATCTAAGATGCCAGTCCTCAAGCTGTGGGCAGCCATGAATCATTGTAAATCCATATACAAAGTCAGTCCTGGCTTAAACTCAATTAGTTACTACTAATAGCGGTGCTTACTTGAGGTTTGAACTGGGACAGTGTCCAATGGAAAGATTTCTTTCACTGAAAAACTCTAGTTCATTGTCTCGAAGCACCATTCCATGAGCTCCAAGCATCTATAACCAAAAAATTATCATGACAGCACATAGCATATTTTTACCTGAGAGTCGGCAGTCAGCTGAGATGGTGAGGATACGTAAGCAATGTATCAAGGATACATAAGCAAATACCATAACAGACTCTAATCATGTAGATTAAATAGTACCATAATTGGGGCGAGCCTGAGAGAGCCCCACACTATAGCGTGACTGCATTGCGCACACGTGTGTGTATCTATGCTCGTTTGTTTGGACCGACCACTTAAACTATGGCCAATTTTAGAGATTTGGTTGTGCATTGCCACTTGGATAGCTGTAGAAAATTAAGTATTCACTAGATAATGGCATTCTGCTTCACTAGTGAGCTACTCGATCAGATATTGGCTGAAATTTGTACCAAACAACAAGCGCAAAACCCTGTATAATTGCTGTACTTTCATAAAGATCTTTTATTCACTGATTTTGGTGAGTATATCAGCTATCTGACATGGCTTTGCATAGTTAGTTTTGAGTGATACCTGAAAGTAGTCAACCAGATTTAGAATTTTCCAGCACTGAAATTGACTCCTTCAGAAAATATCTTGCTGTTTTTAACAAAGCGTGAACAATGCACCTGTATGTAGCTTAACAACTTGTTACCAATAGCTATAGGTGTACCCTGTTTGGGGGAAGAAGTCCTGCCTGCTCCCAATCTCGTAAAATTGTCAGATTGCCTCCATCTGATAAAGGTTGTCCCTCAGCAGCATGTGTCTGCAAGCGGAGAACATTTTATGACATGCATCATCTTACTTTCAAAATCACAGCCATTCTGACATCCATTTATTTACACAGTTGAACTGCCATATAAACAAATTAGACATCTCTACTTTTAATGAGCTAATTAACATCATTCTCTCCTACAGATTGATGCTGGGAGGAGGGGCATGGTGATGCACAAAGTAGAACTTGAAACTTATTACTGAAACTTATTACTGATTATTCTGATTGATATGAGTGCTCATGTATACTAACTTGCTGCAACATGCTCCATATCTCAAGTTCAACCTATACATAGGAATGCAGTACTGATACATATTTAAGGTGTATATACATGGGACTCAGCCTTGTGCTCAGAGATTTGCTTCAGAGGAGGCTGGAAGCTAGTTATTAGTGACACACGCGAGGTAGCAATTAGTGCTACGTGAATGATGTAATCATACTGACTGCCATAGAGGCCCATAGTGAAAGATTTACACAAGCAGCTTTCATTTGTTTGGGACAAAACTACATCGACCACTAGGGCATTTTATGATGCAAAGAATTTTCCATGGGGATTCCGAAGGAAACACTCAAATAATTTGCGTATAAGGAAGAGCTATAGCGGTCAATCTAGAGCTTACCTGGCAGTATCCACGGAGTGACTTTCATCACAAACAAATGAAAACTGTTTGTGTAAATCGAGCTCACCTTTCCTCTATGACAGTCAGTATGATTACGTCATTCACATAGCACTAATTTGCTATCTCATGCATGTCACTAAATATTAGCTTGTACTACTAGTTTGTCGAAGTGCACAAGCAAATAGCAGCACTATAAATTTCTTGGTGAGCAGCTTTTTACACACATGCACTCACAGAATTTGTATACACATTACTAAGTTACACTTGCATGCATAACATCTAGGCCTGCCTTCAGTTTGTTTAAGACATGTTTCATGATTGTTCGTACATAAGCTTAAATTTCAACCAGAAACCAAGCTGAAAAGAAGTTGGTGATCAATGAAATGTTTTCACACTAGAACCCACAGCATGATTAATGAATGCATACTTTTTGCCAAGGCAACTAGTCTAACACCTTTATAATATTTCACCTGCACATTAATTATTACTGCAAGTTACTTATTGTACATTTTTACATGTCTCTTCTGTCTTCTTTAGGTACACTTTGTATTAGCAGTCACTATTTGTGTGTCCTGTGCACTTGTATCATTAAAAAAGGGTAACTAATCTAACAACTTAAGTTTTCACCTGCACTCTTAGATTCAGCTCCCGTGTAAGTCTTCCATAACCTTCCACTAGAGGATCGTTCTCCAAAACACCCGGAGTAAGCATTGGTTGTATCAGTGGATCCTGGATTTGTGAAAATAATGCATGCTGAAGAGTTTGATAAAGAGATTTTACATCATATGAAAGTCAATTGTATGTAGTTGGTGCTTATATATGGTATTGGCACTCAGTACATCAAATACAAGGCACAGCATTTCATTGAACTTGTAGGGTATCATGCAACAAGTACGATATTATTGTTGTGGGCACACTTAAAATATCACAATTACTCAGTCTTAAAATTAATGGTATATTTCAGCAAGGGTAGTCTATTTGGCCTTACCGCAAGGTCAAGGATGAATTGAACAAAACTGAAGGGAAAAAGATACATAGTCACTGTTTACAATACATAAATGTGTATATAGCATTCATTATCTCATGACTAACTGTATTGCTAATATGAAACCATTGTGGTATAAATGCAGCTGGCTGAAGTATCATAGTACTTCAACCTGTACTACCTTACAAAGGAACTGCTGCCTGGGATCATTAGCGAAGTCACCCTGTGTATTGATGTTTGGTTGAACTGCTTTCTAGTGAAGTATGTAATTATTTAGGCTATGTAGTAAGCTATGAGCAGCCTCACGCAAGAGAGCACATCTTGAGAAAGCAATTCCAGATGGAATCTTTACCATGCATACTGTGAATGAGAATATGAACTAAGCTAACACACACACTCCATGCACCACAGTGTGGTAGTGCATTATCAGCCTGTCCTGTATGAAATGGGTTTACCTAAAGAATAGCTTATGTATCTCTTAATTGAATACCTCTGTGTTCTGTTTATTGCCTGCTCCACACTGTCATCTCCAAATCCTGGAGCAACAAATGTTGATCTGCCAACCAATGCCCTCTGGTTCTGTTCAGCTGAAGTAAAGTTTCAAAGACAGAAAGACACACTAAATTTTCAGTCACAATGAATTGGAACTTTGCCTTCCTATGAAGCTGTTACGGCTAGCCTCGTACGAGGCTAGTTACGGCCATATTAAATTGTTGTTTCTACATATAGAAAACTTACCAATAATTCTAACGAGTTCCATGTCACTTTCCAATCCCTGCGGTGCTGTATAGGCGGCAGTTGTTGTACCATGCTGAAGAGTCCACCTCTGTGTGTGAAATCAATTGTGTATTACAAATGTGGCATAGCTACGTTTACCCTCACTTCACCTAGCAGCATTGATAATTACTGTAAGTGAATTTAAGGTAAGAATAGAGTTGGCTATAGATTGCCACATAGAGTTACTTAACCCTTTACCAACCAATGACGCCATATGGCGTCGTCAGATTTTGGCCGCATGTTATCAGTTGGCGCAATTCGTTTTGAAGATAGGTTCTGCGCTAGCAGAAAGGGTGGAACAGGGGGAGGTGGGTGGGTGCACCGCTCCGGCTGACAGTGCATGGCGGCGGTTGCAGCTGCCTGTAGAAAAGCCTTGGTCAATGCCGGGTGGGCCATTTGTCTGCTTTCTTGCACAAATGGGTGTAGAAAACGCTCCTTTCACCTTGTAGGGACTCCATTTCTGGCATTTTAGGCAGCTTTTAGTCCGGAGGAGCGTTCTCTGGTTGGAGGGCCCTGACTATTGAACGCTCGCTAATGAGTGGGTGTGTCAAAGGTCACGAACCTACAGAGAATGTGTCAATAAAGCTTTGAGTCAAGTTTCCAGTGCTAGCTCCAAGCAGAAGTGAAAATACGGACCATGGAAGGTATCCATAGCCTAATAAATACTTCCAGTAAATAGCCTACGGTTGTTAAAGAGTTAACTGATCAACTATTGGACACCCCTCATTATCGGACAGCTGCACAACACCAACGGAAATAACAACGGCTATTGCTCTAGATCCAGTAGATAGGCTGATGCAACTGGTACATGCACCCTAAATTTGGACATTCATTATAGATCGGTGGATGTGGACGTTATACCGCAAAAAAAGGGCAGCGTCCGATGGTCGCGACCATCTGACGAAGCCACCGATCCACGGATGATGAGGTACCATAACAGCGAGGTCCATCATCCCCCTCACAATTCCACCAAAGAAACAAAGAGCTACCACAGACAAGTGCTCCTTGCTTCTTAATGAAGTCTGATGGAATTGTGAGGGGGATGACAGATGGTGATATGTTTGTGAATTCTTTTCATAGTGTTCACCACTTCAGTGAACTCTGAAACTGGAGTAAAACCGTTCAGAGGTTATTTTAACTGAGTAGTTTTTGCAGTGTGCATGGTTAACCATCCGGGTTAGGCTATTAGCACCCTCTGAAGTGTCAAATAGGAGTCAAATTGCCTGTCAAGGGTTGCATCATTGCTGTGTAATGTATGAAGTTTTTTTGGAGTATATCAATATACTACTGTGTCTAATTCAGCAAAACTTCAGATGAAAGACATGGTTGTTGGAGAGCCACCATAACAGCAAATGATCTAACTTTAATCTTGGATTTAGCATCCCTTTCCACCTCTACAATCATGATCAATCATGATCAATGCTCAAAGCAAACAGCCAGTATGCTTACCTGGGTAGCAAACATGTAATCGGGGCGAGCGTGAGCGAGCCCCCTTCTAGCGATGCTAACGGGACTCTTCTTATTGGGGCGAGCGCAGCGAGCCCCACACTTGTGGTGTAAACGGAAAATTGTCTATATATTTATTTATATATATATATATATGGTACGTGCATATTCCGTATATGCATTCTGCCCTATTTGTGCGCGATGCAATATTTCCGCATTGAATATTGGGTTCATGTATTACTGCTTGCTCAAGAGACAAGACTAGAAAGGCTGAACAGTGGGAATCAACGCAACAGGGATTTGAAAACGGCGAGGAAAGGGAGGCACTACTAGCGAGACCGAGACTGATTATTGACGGTGTGCTTCGTGACTCTGCCACCAGTGCGGAGTGCTCAGTGTACAGAGCGATCAGCTTGTGAGAATCCGAATCACGGAGGCCTGCGTGACTCGATCAAATATGAACAACAGCTAGAGAAGAGCTTGTGAAACTTCCATACCACAACTCCAGTAATTGTGCTCAGGAAATGAGCTGACAATATAGACTACATCAAAAAAGACCTGGCTCCATACTCCATAGCTGAGAGAATCCTGATTCCACAGCTCTATGGGCTCAGCAAATATCCACTATATAGACATGCACTTGAGGAGACAGTGCCGAAATGTGGAGTCACAGGAAACCGATGGAATATACTTGTTCGTACTAAGCTGTTGAACCCTCACCCTTGACTTGCAACTCTTCAGGCCAATTGCTTGGAGACTAAATTTGTTGCCTACAGCTGTAGCTACTACCCCACTGTAACGACACAGAGTGTGTACAATGAACCCAACCTCATAGCTACCCAGATGAGCACATAGCTATACCCAAGCTATATTGCTCCATGAACACCGGCATACATTTGATACCCTAGCCTCACCCCTGGGCATTTCCCGCCTCTTCTGTTACAGGCTACAGCTGGAGGTGGAGAAGACCTGGGAACGAGCCTATTGTTATGTGAGACTTAGTGTATGCAAGTGGGTAAATGTAGTGCTATGAAACTCTAATGCATCATGTAACTCATTCACGCTCGCCCCATAATGCACTGCATTCCCCTAGTATATATATATACTAGATGAATGCAGGGCATTGTGGGGCGAGCCTGAGCAAGCAGTATGCCAAGGACTACAATTGCGCATGCGCAGTTCGTACACACGCGCGCGTACCCCTTCGCACTTGTCGAGGTGTCGAAGTTGTCGTAGCGTTTAGTAAGAAGTAAAGTTGCTGTTTGCTTACTGTGCCTCATCCAAGCGTAGAAATGACAAAGGCAGCGTTGTACATTATTCACACAGGAATGACCTCGTAATTGAAAGTCTTCAATTCTTGGCCAACCCACATCTAGTTTTCTGCTTAGGGGTGAGAGACAATGAATTGGTTTGGAAGAGGCTAACATGCAATTTTTTGTGTACACAATCACCCTTATGGTTTATCAATTTTTGTTGTAAACAACATGACATTACACTAATAACGATATAAAAGTGATGACATAATATTTCCTGTTTGCATGAGAGCTTACATTGGAGTTTCTATCGACCAAATGAGCTTCAAATGGTAGTTTTTTACACATTGCCAGTGAGTTAGTGGATGTTGGTTGGTTCAGTTTTTCCATTAGGGCTGTGTCATTGCTATCTCAACACCATTGTTGGTAGCCACAAAAGTTTTCCATTTTTTCTATGACATTTTCTCTGAGAGTTTCTACTCCAGGTTGCTGAACGTCATGCTGGCTAGAAAAGTCTATATTTGCATCATCATTGTCTCTGGCAGATTGTGTAGTGGAGACAATTGTGGCAAATGCTTCCCATTCTTGCTTACCTGGGTAGCCTCGTTCCCAGGCTCTCCCCGCTAAGAAGGGCCCTACCCCCTCTTAGTGGGGAGAGCCTGGGAACGAGGCTACACCTGGGTACAGTTCACTGAAATCACACAGCTATTGCTTGAATTCTTTGTTGTTAAAGATCACCTGACGGATGGTGTCCTTTTCCTTGACGTCGGCTTCTTCTCTTGCGGTCACGGAAGCCATGTACGCTAATGCGCTATTGGAAGCCCTACATACTTCATGCGACCAAGCGCGGCGCGCGGGTGATTCTCTTGCGGTCACGGAAGCCATGTACGCGAATGCGAAGCCCTACATACTTCGTGCGACCAAGCGCGGCGCGCGGGTGACGGTCGTACGATAATGATAATTGGGGCGAGCCTGAGCGAGCCCCACATAGACGGTACAACTGGGAGATTTCATATATGTATTATCATTACTAGATGAATGCAGGGCATTGTGGGGCGAGCCTGAGCAAGCAGCATGCCAAGGACTAAAATTGTGCATACGCAGTTCGTATACACGCGTGCCCTTTCGCACTTCTTGTCGAGGTGTCGAAGTTGGCGTGGCGTTTAGTAAGAAGTGAAGTTGCTGTTTGTCTACTGTGCCTCATCCGAGTGTATAAATGACAAAGGCAGTGTTGTACATTATTCACACAGGAATGACCTCGTAATTGAAAGTCTTCAATTCCATTGGCCAACCCACATCTAGTTTTCTGCTTAGGGATGAGAAACAATGAACTGATTTGGAAGAGGCTAACATGCAATTTTTTGTGTACACAATCACCGTTATGGTTTTATCAATTTTTGTTGTAAACAACATGACATTAGTGTGATATAAAAGTGATGACATAATATTTCCTGTTTACATGAGAGCTTACATTGGAGTTTCTATTGACCAAATGAGCTTCAAATGGTGTATGGTGGTAGTTTTTATACACATTGCCAGTGAGTTAGTGGATGTTGGTTGGTTCAGTTTTTCCATTAGGGCTGTGTCATTGCTATCTCAACACCATTGTTGGTAGCCACAAAAGTTTTCCATATTTTCTGTGACATCATATGGTTTGAAGTTGCAAGGCCTATTAAAGATCACATGAATCATTCCATTTTCTCTGAGAGTTTCAACTCAAGGTTGCTGAACGTCGTGCTGGCTAGAAGAGTCTACATTTTGCATCATGATTGTGTCTGGCAGATTGTGTAGTGGAGACAACCGTGGCAAATGCTTCTCATTCTTGCTTACCTGGGTAGCCTCGTTCCCAGGCTCTCCCCGCTAAGAAGGGCCCTCCCCCCTCTTAGTGGGGAGAGCCTGGGAACGAGGCTACACCTGGGTACAGTTCACTGAAATCACACAGCTATTGCTTGAATTCTTTGTTGTTAAAGATCACCTGACGGATGGCGTCCTTTTCTTCCTTGACGTCGTCTTCTCTAGCGATCACGGAAGCCATGTACGCTAATGCGATATTGGAAGCCCTACATCTTCGTGCGACCAAGCGCGGCGCGCGGGTGATTCTCTTGCGGTTACGGAAGCCATGTATGCGAATGCGATATTGGAAGCCCTACATACTTCGTGCGACCAAGCGCGGCGCGCGGGTGACGGTCGTACGATAATGATAATTGGGGCGAGCCTGAGCGAGCCCCACATAGACGGTACAGCTGGGAGATTTCATATATGTATTACTAGAGGAATGCAGGGCATTGTGGGGCGAGCCTGAGCAAGCAGTATGCCAAGGACTACAATTGCGCATGCGCAGTTCGTACACACGCGCGCGTACCCCTTCGCACTTGTGTCGAAGTTGGCGTGGCGTTTAGTAAGAAGTAAAGTGCTGTTTGCTTACTGTGCCTCATCCAAGTGTAGAAATGATAAAGGCAGCGTTGTACATTATTCACACAGGAATGACCTCGTAATTGAAAGTCTTCAATTCTTGGCCAACCCACATCTAGTT
This sequence comes from Agelas oroides, assembly GCA_949130485.1. Taxonomy (NCBI): domain Eukaryota; kingdom Metazoa; phylum Porifera; class Demospongiae; order Agelasida; family Agelasidae; genus Agelas; species Agelas oroides. Next base: position 1,668,995 of record OX422186.1, read on the forward strand.
TTCTGCTTAGGGGTGAGAAACAATGAATTGGTTTGGAAGAGGCTAACATGCAATTTTTTGTGTACACAATCACCGTTATGGTTTATCAATTTTTGTTGTAAACAACATGACATTACACTAATAACAATATAAAAGTGATGACATAATATTTCCTGTTTGCATGAGAGCTTACATTGGAGTTTCTATCAACCAAATGAGCTTCAAATGGTAGGTTTTTTACACATTGCCAGTGAGTTAGTGGATGTTGGTTGGTTCAGTTTTTCCATTAGGGCTGTGTCATTGCTATCTCAACACCATTGTTGGTAGCCACAAAAGTTTTCCATTTTTTCTATGACATTTTCTCTGAGAGTTTCTACTCCAGGTTGCTGAACGTCGTGCTGGCTAGAAAAGTCTATATTTGCATCATCATTGTCTCTGGCAGATTGTGTAGTGGAGACAATTGTGGCAAATGCTTCCCATTCTTGCTTACCTGGGTAGCCTCGTTCCCAGGCTCTCCCCGCTAAGAAGGGCCCTCCCCCCTCTTAGTGGGGAGAGCCTGGGAATTAAAGATCACCTGACGGATGGTGTCCTTTTCCTCCTTGATGTCGGCTTCTTCTCTTGCGGTCACGGAAGCCATGTATGCTAATGCGCTATTGGAAGCCCTACATACTTCATGCGACCAAGCGCGGCGCGCGGGTGATTCTCTTGCGGTCACGGAAGCCATGTATGCGAATGCGAAGCCCTACATACTTCGTGCGACCAAGCGCGGCGCGCGGGTGACGGTCGTACGATAATGATAATAATGATAATAATGATAATAATGATAATACATATATGAAATCTCCCAGTTGTACCGTCTATGTGGGGCTCGCTCAGGCTCGCCCCAATTATTATTATTATCATCATTATCGTACGACCGTCACCCGCGCGCCGCGCTTGGTCGCACGAAGTATGTAGGGCTTCGCATTCGCATACATGGCTTCCGTGACCGCAAGAGAATCACCCGCGCGCCGCGCTTGGTCGCATGAAGTATGTAGGGCTTCCAATAGCGCATTAGCGTACATGGCTTCCGTGACCGCAAGAGAAGAAGCCGACGTCAAGGAAAAGGACACCATCCGTCAGGTGATCTTTAACAACAAAGAATTCAAGCAATAGCTGTGTGATTTCAGTGAACTGTACCCAGGTGTAGCCTCGTTCCCAGGCTCTCCCCACTAAGAGGGGGGAGGGCCCTTCTTAGCGGGGAGAGCCTGGGAACGAGGCTACCCAGGTAAGCAAGAATGGGAAGCATTTGCCACAATTGTCTCCACTACACAATCTGCCAGAGACAATGATGATGCAAATATAGACTTTTCTAGCCAGCATGACGTTCAGCAACCTGGAGTAGAAACTCTCAGAGAAAATGTCATAGAAAAAATGGAAAACTTTTGTGGCTACCAACAATGGTGTTGAGATAGCAATGACACAGCCCTAATGGAAAAACTGAACCAAACAACATCCACTAACTCACTGGCAATGTGTAAAAAAACTACCATTTGAAGCTCATTTGGTCGATAGAAACTCCAATGTAAGCTCTCATGCAAACAGGAAATATTATGTCATCACTTTTATATCGTTATTAGTGTAATGTCATGTTGTTTACAACAAAAATTGATAAACCATAACGGTGATTGTGTACACAAAAAATTGCATGTTAGCCTCTTCCAAACCAATTCATTGTTTCTCACCCCTAAGCAGAAAACTAGATGTGGGTTGGCCAAGAATTGAAGACTTTCAATTACGAGGTCATTCCTGTGTGAATAATGTACAACGCTGCCTTTGTCATTTCTACACTTGGATGAGGCACAGTAAGCAAACAGCAACTTTACTTCTTACTAAACGCTACGACAACTTCGACACCTCGACAAGTGCGAAGGGGTACGCGCGCGTGTGTACGAACTGCGCACGCGCAATTGTAATCCTTGGCATACTGCTTGCTCAGGCTCGCCCCACAATGCCCTGCATTCATCTAGTAATAATTGGGGCGAGCCTGAGCGAGCCCCACATAGACGGTACAGCTGGGAGATTTCATATATGTATTATTATCATTATCGTACGACCGTCACCCGCGCGCCGCGCTTGGTCGCACGAAGTATGTAGGGCTTCGCATTCGCGTACATGGCTTCCGTGACCGCAAGAGAATCACCCGCGCGCCGCGCTTGGTCGCATGAAGTATGTAGGGCTTCCAATAGCGCATTAGCGTACATGGCTTCCGTGACCGCAAGAGAAGAAGCCGACGTCAAGGAAAAGGACACCATCCGTCAGGTGATCTTTAACAACAAAGAATTCAAGCAATAGCTGTGTGATTTCAGTGAACTGTACCCAGGTGTAGCCTCGTTCCCAGGCTCTCCCCACTAAGAGGGGGGAGGGCCCTTCTTAGCGGGGAGAGCCTGGGAACGAGGCTACCCAGGTAAGCAAGAATGGGAAGCATTTGCCACAATTGTCTCCACTACACAATCTGCCAGAGACAATGATGATGCAAATATAGACTTTTCTAGCCAGCATGACGTTCAGCAACCTGGAGTAGAAACTCTCAGAGAAAATGTCATAGAAAAAATGGAAAACTTTTGTGGCTACCAACAATGGTGTTGAGATAGCAATGACACAGCCCTAATGGAAAAACTGAACCAACCAACATCCACTAACTCACTGGCAATGTGTAAAAAACTACCATTTGAAGCTCATTTGGTCGATAGAAACTCCAATGTAAGCTCTCATGCAAACAGGAAATATTATGTCATCACTTTTATATCGTTATTAGTGTAATGTCATGTTGTTTACAACAAAAATTGATAAACCATAAGGGTGATTGTGTACACAAAAAATTGCATGTTAGCCTATTCCAAACCAATTCATTGTTTCTCACCCCTAAGCAGAAAACTAGATGTGGGTTGGCCAAGAATTGAAGACTTTCAATTACGAGGTCATTCCTGTGTGAATAATGTACAACGCTGCCTTTGTCATTTCTACACTTGGATGAGGCACAGTAAGCAAACAGCAACTTTACTTCTTACTAAACGCTACGACAACTTCGACACCTCGACAAGTGCGAAGGGGTACGCGCGCGTGTGTACGAACTGCGCATGCGCAATTGTAGTCCTTGGCATACTGCTTGCTCAGGCTCGCCCCACAATGCCCTGCATTCATCTAGTAATAATTGGGGCGAGCCTGAGCGAGCCCCACATAGACGGTACAGCTGGGAGATTTCATATATGTATTATTATTATTATTATTATTATCATTATCGTACGACCGTCACCCGCGCGCCGCGCTTGGTCGCACGAAGTATGTAGGGCTTCGCATTCGCGTACATGGCTTCCGTGACCGCAAGAGAATCACCCGCGCGCCGCGCTTGGTCGCATGAAGTATGTAGGGCTTCCAATAGCGCATTAGCGTACATGGCTTCCGTGACCGCAAGAGAAGAAGCCGACGTCAAGGAGGAAAAGGACACCATCCGTCAGGTGATCTTTAACAACAAAGAATTCAAGCAATAGCTGTGTGATTTCAGTGAACTGTACCCAGGTGTAGCCTCGTTCCCAGGCTCTCCCAACTAAGAGGGGGGAGGGCCCTTCTTAGTGGGGAGAGCCTGGGAACGAGGCTACCCAGGTAAGCAAGAATGGGAAGCATTTGCCGCAATTGTCTCCACTACACAATCTGCCAGAGACAATGATGATGCAAAATATAGACTCTTCTAGCCAGCACGACGTTCAGCAACCTGGAGTAGAAACTCTCAGAGAAAATGTCAGAAAAAATGGAAAACTTTTGTGGCTACCAACAATGGTATTGAGATAGCAATGACACAGCCCTAATGGAAAACTGAACCAACCAACATCCACTAACTCACTGGCAATGTGTAAAAAACTACCATTTGAAGCTCATTTGGTCGATAGAAACTCCAATGTAAGCTCTCATGCAAACAGGAAATATTATGTCATCACTTTTATATCATTATTAGTGTAATGTCATGTTGTTTACAACAAAAATTGATAAACCATAACGGTGATTGTGTACACAAAAAATTGCATGTTAGCCTCTTCCAAACCAATTCATTGTTTCTCACCCCTAAGCAGAAAACTAGATGTGGGTTGGCCAAGAATTGAAGACTTTCAATTACGAGGTCATTCCTGTGTGAATAATGTACAACGCTGCCTTTGTCATTTCTACACTTGGATGAGGCACAGTAAGCAAACAGCAACTTTACTTCTTACTAAACACCACGCCAACTTCGACACCTCGACAAGTGTGAAAGGGTACGCGCGCGTGTGTACGAACTGCGCATGCGCAATTGTAGTCCTTGGCATACTGCTTGCTCAGGCTCGCCCCACAATGCCCTGCATTCATCTAGTAATGATGATAATTGGGGCGAGCCTGAGCGAGCCCCACATAGACGGTACAGCTGGGAGATTTCATATATGTATTATTATTATTATTATCGTACGACCGTCACCCGCGCGCCGCGCTTGGTCGCACGAAGTATGTAGGGCTTCGCATTCGCATACATGGCTTCTGTGACCGCAAGAGAATCACCCGCGCGCCGCGCTTGGTCGCATGAAGTATGTAGGGCTTCCAATAGCGCATTAGCGTACATGGCCTCCGTGACCGCAAGAGAAGAAGCCGACGTCAAGGAGGAAAAGGACACCATCCGTCAGGTGATCTTTAACAACAAAGAATTCAAGCAATAGCTGTGTGATTTCAGTGAACTGTACCCAGGTGTAGCCTCGTTCCCAGGCTCTCCCCACTAAGAGGGGGGAGGGCCCTTCTTAGCGGGGAGAGCCTGGGAACGAGGCTACCCAGGTAAGCAAGAATGGGAAGCATTTGCCAAAATTGTCTCCACTACACAATCTGCCAGAGACAATGATGATGCAAATATAGACTTTTCTAGCCAGCACAACGTTCAGCAACCTGGAGTAGAAACTCTCAGAGAAAATGTCATAGAAAAAATGGAAAACTTTTGTGGCTACCAACAATGGTGTTGAGATAGCAACGACACAGCCATAATGGAAAAACTGAACCAACCAACATCCACTAACTCACTGGCAATGTGTAAAAAACTACCATTTGAAGCTCATTTGGTCGATAGAAGCTCCAATGTAAGCTCTCATGCAAACAGGAACATTACGTCATCACTTTTATCGTTATTAGTGTAATGTCACGTTGTTTACAACAAAAATTGATAAACCATAACGGTGATTGTGTACACAAAAAATTGCATGTTAGCCTCTTCCAAACCAATTCATTGTTTCTCACCCCTAAGCAGAAAACTAGATTGTGGGTTGGCCAAGAATTGAAGACTTTCAATTACGAGGTCATTCCTGTGTGAACAACGTACAACGCTGCCTTTGTCATTTCTACACTTGGACGAAGCACAGTAAGCAAACAGCAACTTTACTTCTTACTAAACGCCACGCCAACTTCGACACCTCGACAAGTGCGAAGGGGTACGCGCGCGTGTGTATGAACTGCGCATGCGCAATTGTAGTCCTTGGCATACTGCTTGCTCAGGCTCGCCCCACAATGCCCTGCATTCATCTAGTACATATATGATTTCGTCCAGCTGTACCGTCTATGTGGGGCTCGCTCAGGCTCGCCCCAATTATCATTATCGTACGACCGTCACCCGCGCGCCGCGCTTGGTCGCACGAAGTATGTAGGGCTTCGCATTCGCATACATGGCTTCCGTGACCGCAAGAGAATCACCCGCGCGCCGCGCTTGGTCGCATGAAGTATGTAGGGCTTCCAATAGCGCATTAGCATACATGGCTTCCGTGACCGCAAGAGAAGAAGCCGACGTCAAGGAGGAAAAGGACACCATCCGTCAGGTGATCTTTAATTCCCAGGCTCTCCCCACTAAGAGGGGGGAGGGCCCTTCTTAGCGGGGAGAGCCTGGGAACGAGGCTACCCAGGTAAGCAAGAATGGGAAGCATTTGCCACAATTGTCTCCACTACACAATCTGCCAGAGACAATGATGATGCAAATATAGACTTTTCTAGCCAGCACGACGTTCAGCAACCTGGAGTAGAAACTCTCAGAGAAAATGTCATAGAAAAAATGGAAAACTTTTGTGGCTACCAACAATGGTGTTGAGATAGCAATGACACAGCCCTAATGGAAAAACTGAACCAACCAACATCCACTAACTCACTGGCAATGTGTAAAAAACTACCATTTGAAGCTCATTTGGTTGATAGAAACTCCAATGTAAGCTCTCATGCAAACAGGAAATATTATGTCATCACTTTTATATCGTTATTAGTGTAATGTCATGTTGTTTACAACAAAAATTGATAAACCATAACGGTGATTGTGTACACAAAAAATTGCATGTTAGCCTCTTCCAAACCAATTCATTGTTTCTCACCCCTAAGCAGAAAACTAGATGTGGGTTGGCCAAGAATTGAAGACTTTCAATTACGAGGTCATTCCTGTGTGAATAATGTACAACGCTGCCTTTGTCATTTCTACACTTGGATGAGGCACAGTAAGCAAACAGCAACTTTACTTCTTACTAAACGCCACGCCAACTTCGACACAAGTGCGAAGGGGTACGCGCGCGTGTGTACGAACTGCGCATGCGCAATTGTAGTCCTTGGCATACTGCTTGCTCAGGCTCGCCCCACAATGCCCTGCATTCCTCTAGTAATAATACATATATGAAATCTCCCAGCTGTACCGTCTATGTGGGGCTCGCTCAGGCTCGCCCCAATTATGTGTCGTATGCGTACGTCGTGCCGCATATCCTAAACTTATCCAATTTAACGCACGTAACGTCTATAAAATACGTATAGTGCAGACGCCACGTGTTCTACAATGGAGTCGTACAGCAATTCTTCAGCAAGAGTCCCCGAGTCATCAGGGAATAGAGAAGACAGACTGCAGCGTAGAAGAGAGCGAGAGAGAACTCGTCGTGCCTCTGAAACCGCGGAACAGAGAGAGGAACGGCTGAGAGTGCGGAGAGCAAGAGATAGGGCTAGACGCGCCGCTCAGACTGCCGAAGAGAGAGACGCCAGATTGCGGCAAATACGCGATAACCGACGTCAGAGTCTGGCAACTGAAAGCGAAGAGGAGAGAGCAGTTAGGCTTCAGCAGATGAGGGACAGGCTGGCCTCTGAGACTGACCCCAATCAACTGCATCAAAATACCTTGCGCATCCATCGCATTCGAGCTCACGCTCGCCCCCACAATGCTGTGCATTCACCTAGTATATAAACCATGGTAAGGAGGTGTATATGGCGAATATACTACCCGAGACCGAGGTCGAGAGTAGTATGATTCGTAATATACACCGATTTACCATGGTTCGATATATACTATGGTGCGTGGGCGGATCGGCATGGCGCGTATACATAGTACTTCCGGGTTTTGAATTTGTAATGACAAAGCTAGTACAGCGTGAACGTTTCGTCTTGTAAGCGATTGCGAAGAATGAGTTTGAAACCGCTTAAACATCCTCGAAACACCGATGCAGCTGGCAAGGTGGCAAAGTCCAAGGCCCAGAAAACTAACCAACCTATGAAGCGCCTTGCACTTCGGTCAGAGGGTCGGGTCGCAGCAAATTCTGACGATGATTTCGAAGGTTCGAAACCGCCACAAGCTAAGAAACGAAGGTTTGCTGTATCCGTGGCCGAGGAGGTAGAGTCCAGCAAGAAACCACTGGAAGTGAAAAACACTCAAAAATCTACAATGTGGGCAGTGCGTGCGTTTTACTCATGGCTGGAAGAGCACAATGATCGCTCCGAAGAGAAGTGCCCATCTGAAGTTTTGTGTATGGAAGATAAAGCTTTACTCTGTCACTGGTTGTGCATCTTTGTAAAGGAAGCAAGGCGCGAAAATGGCGAAGAGTATACTCCAAGGAGTGTTTCGATGCTTCTGAGTGGGCTGCAGCGATTCATCAATTCAAAACAGGAGCCGCACGAGCCATTAGTGAAGTTGGCCGATCCTACTAACTCTGCTTTTAGAGAGCTGCACAATGTTGTTGAACATCGCTATCGAGAGCTTCACGAGAAAGGGATTGGTGCTACACGGAAACAAGCTGATATTGTTTCAAAAGGAGAGGAGCAGGGTCTGTGGGAGAGCGGTACACAGGGGCTCACTCTCCATTAGCCCTATTGAATTCCGTGTTCTTTTACAATGGGCTGTATTTTGTGCTCCGTGGAGGTGATGAGCATCGTAATTTGAAAATTTCCCAGTTGACATTCAGGGAAGTAGACAATCCTAGCAATCCGGATGAGAAGATCGGGGTAGTGGAATACAGGGAGTTTAGTTCCAAGAATCGACCAGGCGGCAGACATAAGTTAAACCTTCAAAATAAGGTCATCACCCACTATGCTCGTCCTGACTTAGGAGAGCGATGCTTTGTCTATTTACTGAAGTTTTATCTCAGCAAGCTTCCAAAGGTTGCACACGAGAAGGACGTTTTTTATTGGAAAGAACACACGGAAATTCCTACTGTGCCTGGAAAGCCATGGTATAAGGCAGTTCCATTGGGACACAATACCCTGACAAGAAAGCTTAAAGATATGTTTGAATAGGCTAGGTTATGTTCTGAGAACAAGAGCAATCACAGCTTGCGGGCTACAGCAATTAGTCGCATGTTCGTTGAGAAAGTGCCTGAAAAGATAATCATGGAACAGTCAGGGCACCTATCAAAAGAGGGTATTCGCTCGTATGAAAGAACAACAGCTGCACAAGAGAAAGCTGTTTCTGATATTTTGTCGGATATTACAGCAACAAGCAGTTCACAAATGAACTCCTTGTCTGATACTTTGGCTGTTGTGCCAGCTACAAAGGCTGTCCAGTTAGCTGCCAATACCCCTCCTAGTGAGGAATGGCTTGATGGCCTTTTCAGCGCTGTTCCTGAACCCCCTTGTGAGCAAAAGGACTCAGCGCAGAAATTTTTTCAGTTTCAGCACATGCAAGGCTGTACCATCAACTTGAGTATCTGTATGTAAAGTTTACTCCAGACCACTTCTTTCATTTTGGCCTTTGTACTCGCAGGTCTTCAGAAATTTTTCTGTTGCTATATACACCACTCAACCAATAATTATATTATGCAGCTACATGAAATATACACCCCTGACTCAGCAATAACTACCTGCAGTCACGAAATATACACCCCTGACTCAGCAATATACTCCCTGCGGTCGCAGCTGTGCGGTGTGTATGCCATATATGACCCCATGCGGTGCCTTTCATCCGCCCACGCACCATAGTATATGTTATATATAAACCATGGTAAGGAGGTGTATATGGCGAATATACTACCCGAGACCGAAGTCAGAGGAAGTTTGCAGTAGATATACCCCGAGCCGCCATATACACCTCCTTACCATGGTTTATATATAACATATACTATGGTGCGTGGGCGGATTACATAAGTGGTTCCGTTTCCGGTATTGCATTTTTGAATTTGAATCGACGAGGCTAGTGTCGTTGTGCGTTGCTGCTGCTTTTTGACTGGAAAAGGATGAGTTTTAGTACGCTTAGGCAACCAAAAGACCCCCGAAACATCTCTGCAGTCAAGGCAGAGTCTGAGCCATGACGAAGGGCCTTTCACTCGTGTCGACTTGAAACCAAGATGCTACTGGCGCTCGGCCATGATGCCGATGGGCAGCTAGCTTGCTCGCTCTCAGAAGCTGGCGATCATGAAACAATGGTTCGAGCTGGCAGTAGAACGCCCAGCCTCACAGTTCAGCTAGCAGTTGTCCTAGCGCTATCCCTGGATCAACCGCCTGGCGGGTGAAATTATTATCGTCAGCATCCGTCAGGGTAGTGCCAGCTAGCTGCCGGAGAGCAGTAGCGTCTCAGGTCCAGCCGTGCGTGGTTCAACACACCAAGTAAGCACTATCGCTGCACGAATAACCTGGCAAGTTTGTGCGACGCTTTGGCTGTTGTGCTAGTACTGAGTACGGGGGCTCTATAGTGCTGGCAATGGCTCTCCTATAGGCTATAGTGAGGACTGGGGGGTATTGGCCATTCCATTGCAAAACAAAAAGTTTTCCGTTTCTTTGTGCTGTAGTTATGACTGATTGCCAAATATACACCCCTGACTCAGCAATATACTCCCTTGCGGTTGAAATATACACCCCTGACTCAGCAATATACTCCCTGCAGTCGCAGCTGCGTGGTCTATATGCCATATATGACCCCATGCGGCGCCTTTCATCCGCCCACGCACCATAGTGTATATATATATATATATATATATATATATACCCAAAGAAATAACAATCGACCCTTGTAGCTACTAGAAAGTTTTGCTATACTAAATTATATTGAACTCTTGGTGGCCATACTCTGAACTAGGGCTAGAAACTAAGGATAAACAGAGCAACATTAGAAACAGCAAAGTAAACCAAGGTGTGATTTCCTGGAAAGAAACTTACGTACCACCAACAAAGATGCAGCATTCCTTGCATATGTCTGGTTTGTGGCGAATAGTTGGCTGGTAGGATCAAAATCTTCCATTAACCACTGAAAGAATGTCTTATCGTAGTTGGCGCCAGCATTCATAATTTGCTCAGCATGGATATGACAGTCCACCAGTCCTGGCATTAGAAATTGACTTCATTGTTCGCACAAAAAGGATGTGTGTGTGTGTGTGTGTGTGTTGTGTGTGTGTTGTGTGTGTGAGGGGAGAAAATAGCACATGAATGACAACACTTTGATTTCATCTTACATTAACATACTTAAGTTATTTCATTGATACAACACTGTATAAACCCAAACCTTGTGGTGTTCATGGTTTAATAGTCAGTTGCATGATGTTTTCATATACGTAGACTACAGATAGATTTCACACTAATCACAAAATGAGTATACAAATGAGGAAAAGTAGCGGACACTAAGATCAGCAAACTACAGTTACTGCTAAACCAGAACACTACACAACACTAGCCAGCCAGCAAATTCACAGTACTACATGCTACTAAGCAAATCCACAGTGATAAAACAATGTTAGCTATACTATAGCCAGCCAATCTACAGTGTTGCACCTACAATTGGTATAGCTAGCCAGCAAATCCACAGTGCTATACACAATACTATATAGGTAGCCGCAGCAAAATCCCAGTGTTGTATAATACTAGCCAGGATCTTGAGTGGCCGGTGTAGTTCTCTATTTACTCCACCTTGACATGCATACGCCAGCCTTGACACCGTCTCAAACGCAAGAGCCACTTTGAAAGCAGTTTGCCAATGTCATCAAAATTGCAGTAGACTTGTTTTTTTACTTGAATATGCCTAGCTAGAAACAGATTCATTTTCTAGATGACAACGATGAAACATTTAATATATAGATTGTAAAGCTCCAGAAGTTTGCAATCTGTGGTTATAGCATGCTTCTTTGGGCTGTACAGGATATATTGCCTGCCTTCTTCCTTGGACTCAGGGAATATACCTTGTAACTACAGTCCTAGAACCCATGCTATACACTACAAAAACACTTCGGTTACTTCACCACATTTTTAAGTTGTCTATTATCCAAGGAATGCAATCCTACCATAACCATGCATGCATGCGCCACTGTAAAAAAAGTAGGTTACTTTAACCATATTTGTAGGTTATGTCAGTTGCACCAGAGTGATACGTATCATTATCAGAAGTCCCATTAATGCTTCTAAAATAAGTTTCTTGAAATTCCATTTGAGAGCTTCTTTTTCAGTTTCTTCTATCAGAAGTCCTATTTGACTATATTACTGGCACTTCTACCAAAACTACGAATTGCTAATTGATAGGAGTTCTGAAAACAAGACTGATTTAATTAAAGAAGCTTCTCAACGCTTTGATTTCAAGGTCTTCAGAAGACTTGTTTGGAAGCATTCCTTGAACTTCATGATGGGTACACCACACATGCAACTGAGATAACTGAAATATGGTTGAAATAACCCAAATGTTTTTACAGTGATGCAACCAAGAACTCCTCCAGAGGCAAATGCAAAGAAACAACAAGCTTCACCATAAAAGCTCATTTATAGGTTTTCTTAAACTCATGACTGCAAGCCAGGAGATCAAAGAGCATAACTCTGTATATAAGTACCATACTTAACGAAATATCATACCTGTCTGGGAGGGTAATGATGTCATTCTGGTCAAACCCATGCTGCTGAGCAAGAGCTTGCAGCTGGGAGGATGGAGCCACAAACAGAATCTAGTTTGTGTGTGTATGTGCACGTTAGTGTGTGTGTGTGTGTGTGTGTGTGTGAGTGTGTGTGTGTGTGTGTGTGTGTGTGTGTGTGTGTGTGTGTGTGTGTGCAGGGGCAAATGGGATCTCAGCAGCATTAAGGCATGGGCAGCCATTAACAGTGCCTTAAATGCAAAATTTGAATAACTGAAAAAGTATAACCACAATGGGCACCAAACTTCACAGTGCACTAGAACTGATGAAATTATGAGGCAACACCCACTGTGGTGATTATGCAACTTTTATATTGGAGCCAGTGATGGCCAAGCCAATTTCAGCCAAAAAGCATTTTTTAGCACCTTAGCACCTTAGCCACTTAATTTTTTCCCCTGCTTATGTCAAAAGCATGCACATCCTCTTCACTATGAATCATGCATGGAAAAATATGAATCCATTTGCTTTTGGAGAAAACAGTAATTAGTGCACACAATCAAATGAAGTTTTTGGCCATAGTTTGTTTTGTACAGCATGGTTTTGTTTACCATGCAAGATCTTGGTGATATCAACCATTCACATATATTTTGTATTTTGGCAATGTCACTTTTTGGAAATAGTGACACCATAATTGGTCACGTGATTACCAAAGTGGGCATGGCAATTAAGGTTAATGAGATCTATTCTCTCTCAAAGTTCAGATAATATATGTTAAGTGGAAAGAAACTTATGGAAACCTCCTACTTTTGTTTTCCACCAGTGCCTTAATTAGTAGGGGGATACCAAGATATTTTAGCTTGTAGAGATGTCATTCACACAGATACCATGCAACTTGTGAACTGATCTGCTTCATTGTATGGCTGTCTTATGAAAATCATGCTTTTTAACTAACCATGCGGAGTTTTCAATGCTAGTAAAGAGGTTTTTTGAAAAGGAAATGATTTCACTGCAAAAACACTTGGGTTACTTCAACCACACTTTTAGGTTGTCTCAGTTGCATCAGTGTGACCAAGGAATGCTACCAAATAGGTTATCTTGAAGGTTCATTGAGGAGCTTTTTCATTAGTTACATTAGCTTGTCTCTTTTTTCAGAAGACCTATTTGGCTACATTCCTGGCATTTCTACCATAACCATGCAACCAAGGAACTCTCCAGGGGCAGATGTGTAAGATCAAAGAAACAACAAACCTCACCAGAAATGCTGATTTATAGGCGTTCTGAAGGAGACACTAATTTAACAAAAGAGGGAAGCTTCTCAACTAAACTCTTTCAAATTGTAAGCATTCTGAACTTTACATGTCACGCACACAAAAGGAATGCAACTGAGGTGACCAAAATATGGTTGCAGTAACCTAAACGTTTTTACATAGCCTCATCCCCGGCGCGCGTGAAAAACGGAGAAGCGCCTGGTACACACTGTTTGCGCATGCGTTTAATCTCCCCAAGATGTGGGGACTCCGGACTATTTTCTGATTCTTCCGTGTCATGTGACGTCAGAGTTCGGATTCGATATAGTAAACTTGTCAGGATAATATAATGGCGTGTAATGAAAGTTCGGATTTTCAGCAAGCGATTTCTCAAGCCCTTCAGCGACTTGCGACCCCAAGTATGTTTCTCTAAACTTTCAACTCTCCGCTTGCACTTCGCACACATGAGATTCGGCAAGCCGTCGTCATCGTTCAACGTTATATCCAACAGAGCGCTTATCCTTGATGCTAGTCTTTCCTGGCTAGCTTTTTTACCGAACAATGCTATTCTATGGTGGCTATAAGCCACAGAGGATCTGCAAAGGCGGCACACCGATGCCAACTGGCCCACGTCAGGATGTTTACTACTTAAATTTCGTCAGAGAACACCCCCCTAAACTGTGTAAACATGAGCAACGCAATTTTTAATTAACCGGAAGCACATCAGTGTGTACCAGGCGCTCTTCCTCCGCGCCGGGTACCAGGCTAGTTTTTACAGTGAATTGAAGCAACCATGCATCATTCAATTTCATTTGTGCTCTTGGTGGATGATCTCATAGCATGATTGTGATGCTTGTTTTGTGGTGGTTCGCTAAGGTGCCTTCAATCAAGTGGAGCAATTTCTATGAGAAGGTGATTGGTTGGGGTGATTGTCATTTGCTATCCTGTGAGCAACAAACTTGAGTGTGCATGGGCCAACAGTCAAGTGGAGGGTGGGAAATGCATGAAGGGTGGAACAGGGCTCACTTTCATTACGTGTTAGAGGATCTGGACAAAAGGTACTGAGCAATTTACAACACATATCTACTTGGCAAGAGGCAAGTACTCTACACACCAAGCATTTACATTCTGAAGTCTGGGAATGAGGCTACTGCCATTCAGTAACAGGAAGATGAGTTCACTGACAGCTCATTCCAATGTGGTATTCACAGCTAGTTATTATGAGGCCTGGTATGCTCTACTGTGTAGCACCTATAAGTGTTCATGACAGCTCATTCCAATGTGGTATTCACAGCTAGTTATTATGAGGCCTGGTATGCTCTACTGTGTAGCACCTATAAGTGTTGCCATTCAGTAACAGGAAGATGAGTTCACTGACAGCTCATTCCAATGTGGTATTCACAGCTATGTTATGAGGCTTTGTATGCTCTACTGTGTAGCATCTATAAGTGTTGCCATTCAGTAACAGGAAGATGAGTTCACTGACAGCTCATTCCAATGTGGTATTCATAGCTAGTTATTATGAGGCCTGGTATGCTCTACTGTGTAGCACCTATAAGTGTTGCCATTCAGTAACAGGAAGATGAGTTCACTGACAGCTCATTCCAATGTGGTATTCATAGCTAGTTATTATGAGGCCTGGTATGCTCTACTGTGTAGCATCTATAAGTGTTGCCATTCAGTAACAGGAAGATGAGTTCACTGACAGCTCATTCCAATGTGGTATTCATAGCTAGTTATTATGAGGCCTGGTGGAGGGAAAAATTTATTCTCAGACTGATATATTTTCGGACCCCAGATTTCAAAGGTCTCAGCACAGTAGCAACTGTGCCAGACCATCAGAGCAACAAGACATGCTGGTGCTGGTATAGTTTTCGATACCCGAAACTATTGTAGTGCACGGGGATAGAAAATCACGGCCGAAAATACATTGTAAAACAATGTGTAACTTTTTTTCTGCCGTCTCCTCTGAAAAGGAAAGACTAAAATACTTGCCCTTCCATTGGACTTGCCTATGAGCGAATACCATGCTGCAGCAGTTGCCAAATTTGGCTAGTGACACGATATAATACATGATTATCAGACTTGTCCGCTAATACATTCTTTTTTCCGAGGACAGGTGCTTGAACAGATGTAATATTTTGTTTGCTAAATCCCGGGTAGAAGAGTTGAATTTCAAGCATGTTGATTATCAAACATTAGCCCACGTATCCTACAGTTCTTATGTCTGCTGGACCTCTGCATGTGCAACAAGAGCACAACATTTCTTAAGTGTCCGAGTATCAATTAGTGCCTCTATGCAGTGAGTGACTCTAGTATAAGGGTTTCCATTCAGTAGCAGGAAGATGAGTTCACTGATTGCTCTAGCTACAACCCGTCAATTGTGCATTGGGAAATCCATCTAGCTTCATCCCTAATTGCCTCCACTGGCCTTTACATTGTCCAGATTTTGATGACTTAAAGTATGCAAAAATGGAGGGGGAAAGAGTTACAGGAAGAGAGGCTTTTCTTTTAGCTATAGATGGGCTTTCTGAGAGAAAGGAAACCAAAATGGACTTTTAATATTGTGTGACACCCTTTGCATGGTATACAATACACAAAATGTTGTTGTTTGCTGCAAATAACTTAGACCCCTGGAACGTACTTGTATCAAACTGTAGCACCTACTGGATGTTGGAGATAGTTTTGCAGTCTCAGACCATGTGAGGGTGTAGCTGGCCTATGAGATGTCATGTTAAAATTTGATGCACAATTTTTCTTATCAGTGTCTCACTCATGACCAACCGTTAGTGCAACACAATTTGGGCACAAGGCACTGGCAACACCTTTAAGGAACACTACACTGTAAAAAAAATTAGGTTACTTTAACCATATTTGTAGGTTATCTCAGTTGCACCAGAGTGGTATATACATATCATTATCAGAAGTCTCAGGAATGCTTCTAAAAAGGTTTCCTGAAATTCCATCCAAGAACTTCTTCTTTAGTTTTGTCTATCAGAAGCCCTATTTGGCTACATTACTGGCATTTCTACCATAAGTATGCAACCAAACCTTTTCCAGAAATGATAATTGATAGTTGTTCTGAAAAGAAGACTGGGTTTAATTAAAAGAGAAGCTACTCAACATTTTGATTTTTAAGGTCTTCAGAAGACTTGCTTGGAAGCATTCCTTGAACTTTATGATGTGTACACCATACACATGCAACTGAGATAACCGAAATATGGTTGAAGTAACCTAAATGTTTTTACAGTGTAGCAATGCAAATGAAAATGTCCTATGTTCCCGGGCTGAAAAGGCTTAAATAACAGCAGTGCATAACAAGGTGCTGGTTCATTTTTTGGATTTAGCACAACATAGAGGCAGATTTCAGCATTCTCATCATAAATATATAAGAATGAAGTTATTGTTGCGACGATTTTGTGTGCATCATTGGGAAAAAATGTTTGTAGACTGGTGCAACTGAGATAGCCTAAAGATATGGAAATTGACGAAATTAAGTGTTTTTCACAATAAAAACATTGAGTCAGTTACTTCAAACTATTGTTTGCATGGTCATTTCAATTGCCATGAATTTCAATGGATGCTTCCAAACACACATTCAGACATTAAATGCTATTTTACTGGAATGTCAATAACGTTCGGACTTCTCTAATCGAATTAATGCTTGTACCCTTTTCTGCATCATTGATCAGCAAAGTACATATCAGTTTTCCATGAGTGGAAAGTCCACTCAAGTTTGGAATGTAAGGCATGCAGTTAGGATGACTCTAATGTGTTCATCAATGTGAAGGAAAAAAGAGGAATGAGGTAGGAAACTGAGATAACCAAGGTGAGTTAAAACAACTTTTTCGTCTCTACAGAGTAAGCCTCCAATCAGCTTGCATAGACAGGAGCTTATGGACCGCTATGCGGAAGGAGCGTCAAACTTGCATATCCATCCTGTGTCGAATTACACTTTAAAATGCGCCTCATATGGATTTTAACCTACTCATGCTAACGAGCTTTGAGGTTGCTACTGTGACTTCTATGGATTCTCAAGAGCCCACCTGCTGTTACAATAGCCTAGCCTCATTCCCAGGCCTCCCCCGTTTTTTGTTCTTCGGTGTGCGTTCAGTATAATGTACGGGAGCGGAAGAGAAAAAAACGGGGGAGGCCTAGGAACACCTATCATGTGAATGACGTCTGGTGGCTTATATACAAAAAGGTGGCTTACAAATAGTTTCAAGACAGAGGTCTTAGCCATTTTCCAGAAATAGCATATTGGTAGACATCATGAGCTGAACCATCGGCGGCTTTCCAGTTAATTAACGCCGCACACTGCACGCAATACGGCCATCGGACTCACTTATGAATACACCAACTCTTCGGGTAGCAAACATTAGCGCATGGAGACGATCGCTCTTTCCGCGAAGCAAACTGATGGATCTTCTCAACACGCATTTGGAATTCCCCATACATTCTCTATGGCCAGCTGCTGAAGTTTTACCCCAGCCCTCGTACATGACGACGTCATTATGCAAGTCGGCCATTGAGATGACCATAATATGGTTGAAATAACCCAAATGTTTTTACAGTGTAGGCTATTGTATCTATCGAAAGGAGCACGAATAGGCTGTCTCGGAGTTCGCTGCTTACTAGAGCGCTTTTTAATTCAGAATCCAGTTGACGTGATATCATGGTGATTTCAAAATATTGACGGTATAGGCAGTTCACCAAACTATTTTCCCCCTAGGCGAAAAGTAGTCTGGGCACAAGACTAGCCCGAGTCATGTTAAAAAATAGATATTTTAGGCCCTGCCGGGCTAAGGTAAATCCATCTTCTTTATCATTACTGAAGCTCCAAGTATTTCTGCAGTCAAAATAATTAACACTGTAAAAGTATCTCTTGCATGTGCATACCAGTGTAGACAAATACCGGTACTTTGCTTGCCATACAGTGGATCTAGCACTCACCTCCCCGAGGTTGTTCGCATCGAAGCCAAGGAGATGATCCTGCAGGATTTCGATCCGTTCGAGTACCCTGGAGTGCACGAGAGTGCCTCGATACACCCTCAGCTGGACCTGCCCCACCGTTAGTCCCAAGCACAGGGCCACGAAAATACTCAGAGCACTCAATCTCATTTTGCGAGATATCGTATTCCAGTAAACAAAACGTACTTTGCGTTGGGGGAGTACTCTAGACTTTTATGATAATAATAATAATAATTTTCGATAAACACACCAAATTTAGGTGTACAGGAGGATGATATTCATAGCGATATCCGGCCGTTTTACTTTACCTGAACAATCTGATTGGTGCGACAACATGCCAATACGCTCGTATGATTACGCCCCAGTTTTACCAGTGAACGTGTCAAGGCCGCAGGGCGCGCGCGAAAAGTTTGGAGTCTGGAGACGAGACTACCACATGAGGGGTTCCGCCAGGCCACATCTTAATTATAAACTGATTATTGGATGTCAATGCCGACAGGAAATGGGGAAAATCTCCAATTTTACGGACAGTGAACGGACCAAAACTGACCATTCGCTACAATTTTAACAAGACAAAGAAGTCTATCAGCTTGGATTCCAGGTTTGTCGACCTTGAAAGTAACAGGGTTCTCTGCCACCTTAAAGAGGTGTGTAGAGAGTTTAATTTGAACCACTGTGTCGCCCAATTATCAGAGAGTCGGTAGACTCTCTATGTAGGGATGGCGCCGACGCGCAATATATGATGAGGTTTAATGTAGTTAAACCAAGTTAACTGGGAGAGAGGCGGGGGCTGTGAGGTCGGGCCGAGGCGGGGCGCAGGGCCGCCCAATGAAATGTGGTTTATGTAAGAGACTGTCTTTCTACCACTCCTATTATGGACAATGCAGATCTGGAACTTCTTATTTTGTCCCTCACAGTAAACAATAGAAAAACCACAATCGGAGCATTTTATCGCCCACCAAATTCATCCTCGGAACTCATGGATGCTTTGTATACATGTTTGGAAAACTTGGACATCACCTGTTTCACAAACTTCATCCTCCTTGGTGACTTCAACATTGATTTCTGTAATACATCTCATCATCTTTTTTGTAAGCTGTCTAACCTTATGCATGTTTTTTCTCTTACTCAGGTAGTAAAGGACCCAACTCATTATAGCCAATCAGGACACAGCTCAATTATTGACCTCGCACTTGTGTCTAACTTGCAGAATGTTAGTGAGTGCACCGTTATGCCCCCTTGCAAACTCAGACCACAATTCTGTCTTTTTGCAAGTAAAAATGAAAGGGAGTAAGGAAAAAGCCAAAGCAACTCACAGGCGTTATTGGAGGTATGATCTCGCTGATTTTGATAAAGCTCGGGAGAGAATTAGAGATACTGACTGGAACACACTACTTGAAAATGATGATATTAACGTCTCTTGGATAAACTGGAAAAATAGGTTTTATGAGATCATGTATGAATGCATCCCTCAGACAACCTCCACCGCAGGGAGTGCCGCACCATGGTTGAACAGAAAGCTCGTAAATGGCATGAGGAGACGGAATGTTCTCTTCAAGAGGGCGAAGCAACTGAGAACCTCCACATCCTGGCTAAAGTATAAAATTCAGCGCAACAAACTAGTTTCAAACCTTCGCGGAGCAAAAAAGGAGTACATGGAAAAGTTATGTAATCTATCCTCAAATGCCAAAAAATTTTGGAGTGCTATGAAGAAATTAAATAACTCATCCTCTTCAATACCAACTCTCCTACATAACAACTCTACAGCCTCATCCGATAAAGAAAAGGCGTCAATGTTAAACCAGTTCTTCTCCAATTGCTTCAATCGATCTGAACCCCCACTTGATACCTCAGATATTGAACAGATGCGAGTACATCCTGACCTATGCCCTCCTGAACTTCTCTGCTCAGAGGAAGAGATACTGGAATTGCTGCAAGCCTTGGATACTAATAAGGCATCAGGACCAGATGGTATAGCGGCTAGAATGCTGAAATCTACTGCATCTGTCATTGCACCCTCTCTCAAAACTCTTTTCAATTACTCTGTAATGAATGGAGTAGTCCCAGATGAATGGAAAAACTCTAATATAGTACCTATACCTAAGTCTTCCAACAGAGCACAAGCTTCCAACTACCGGCCGATCTCTCTTCTCTCTATTCTGAGCAAGATACTTGAGAAGCACTTTTACAATCTAATCTTCACACATGTTGACTTATTCTGTCCTCTATCCCCAAACCAATGGGGATTTCTGCCTGGTAGATCAGCCGGTTCTGCCTTGCTCACAGTGACTGATGAGTGGCACCAGATCTTGGAGCAGAATGCAGAGGTGGGCACAGTCTTCTTCGACCTGAAGAAAGCGTTTGATTCAGTACCCCATAGACCTCTCCTAAACAAGCTAGCCAGTATGGGTCTTGACTCCCATATTCTACAGTGGCTGGGGGACTACCTTTACAACAGACAACAGAGAGTGATTGTAAATGGAGAAGCTTCAGATTCTTTACCAGTACTCTCAGGTGTCCCGCAAGGATCTATTCTGGGGCCCCTACTCTTCATTATCTATGTTGACTCAGTGTTTCTGGCAGATCTATCCCCAGATACCCGATTGATTGTTTATGCTGATGATATGCTTCTCTACAAGCCTATCAGGTGCACACAAGACCTAGTTGACCTGCAATCAGACACCGACAAAATTGGTCAATGGACTCGGGACAACTTTCTTACTCTAAACAGCAGCAAATGTAAGACTATGTTGATAGCTAGAAAGAAACAGTGTTCAATCTCAAATCAGTTTGCATTACTCTTTACTCAGAGTCACTTGATCGAGTCTATCTTTTCAAGTACCTTGGTATCACAATTTCCTATAATCTCTGCTGGTCTGAACATATTTCGGACATTGTGGCAAGAGCAAAAAGAGTGATTGGACTTATTTATAGGAAATTCTACCGTTGGTGCAACACAAGCACTCTCAAAAAACTATATTTGACTCTTGTCCGACCAATTCTAGAGTACTGTTGTCATGTCTGGGACCCGTTCTTGCACAAAGATATTGAACTACTTGAGTCAGTGCAAAAGTTTGCCTTCAGAGTATGCACAAAACGCTGGAGAGAGCCTCACAACCACTTAAGAAACCTCCTGAAACTACCACTTCTAAAGGATAGGAGAAAGAAGCTAAAGCTCACTGTGGTCTACAAATGTCTGAATGGTCTCATGGTCATGCCCTCAAACATTTTTTTCCCAGTGAACCGTTCAAGTTGGAATCTGAGATCACATGGAAGCATATTTCTGTATCAGCCATTTGCACATACAAATAGTTATTTTCATTCCTGTGTCCCAAGTTCTGTGTCCTTATGGAACCAATTGCCTGAGAACTTTCACCACTGTCTCTCCCTTCCTTTTTTTAAATCCCTTATCGATAATGTTGTTTGATATAACTTCTTTTTTCTTCTTTTTATAGGGTGAACTTTGCACTAGCTTACGCTATTTGTTCATCCTGTGTGTATATATCTAATATATATATATTACAAATTCGTATAAAAAAATAAAAAAATAAAAAAATTTGGTTGGAGCTTTGCAGGATTGCTCTTGCAGCCCGCGGATGGTTACCTAGGTACATTTGGCGTCGCGCGTACCTCAGCTGCTTGCAGTAGGTTGACAGCTTTCAGCTTGCAAAGTTTGCGGTCTCCTTTCAGTTGCTCGTCTTGACACAAAGTTTCCACTTTGACTGCTTGAGGATGGTCTCGCAGGGGAGCTCGGTTGACACAAGCGTCGGTAGCCCAGTGGTCAGCCCGACCACAAGGCTGGTCGCTGGAACGTCGGTGTTGGCGACTATCATTTCTTCAAGTATCGGCCCTCAGCACGCAATTCCTGGTGCAAATACCAGTGCGGGTAAGTACGCTCTCCTATACAGTCGTGTAATGTAAGGATTCTTGCGGGTAGTTCTTTTGGTAGCTGCTCATGCAATTTCTACCCTCCCTCCCCCCCCCCCCCCCCCCCCCCCCCCCTGCTGCTGCGGCTGTGCCGAGAAGACACAGCGTGTAGTTTCGTGATGTTATATATGTTGGGTACATTCGTTGGCTGTAACAGGTATTTAATTAAGTGGGTGCTAAGTAGTTGCACGCGTGGTGGTTAGGGTGCAGTGCTTGCGTGGGCAAACAGGAAGCGCTCGGAGGAGCGCTTGAAGGTTACATACCACGGTCTGGCATTTGGGCCCACGCATAATTGTGGACTCACTGGTGTAAGTGGGTGCTTGTTTCCACAAGCAGGGCTTGTCACTGGGTGGTATAAGTAGTGCTTGTTGCTACAAACAGGATAGAGAAAAGAAAGTCTTGGCATAAGCAGGATTGCTAGTGCTCGTGATTACGAGCAGGGTAAAAGTGCTTACAATAAGCAGGATGATCGTGCTCGTGCTTGTAAGCAGGTTAAAAGTGCTTACAATAAGCAGGATGATCGTGCTTGTGCCTGTAAGCAGGTTAAAAGTGCTTAGTATAAGCAGGATGATAGTGCTCGTGTTTACGAGCAGGGAAAAGTGCTTAGTATAAGCAGGATGATCGTGCTGATGTTTAAGAGCAGGGTAAGAGTGCTTAGTATAAGCAGGATGATGGTGCTCATGCTAACGAGCAGGGTAAAAAGTGCTTAGTATAAGCAGGATGATATTGCTTGTGTTTATGAGCAGGGTAAAAGTGCTTAGTATAAGCAGGATGATATTGCTTGTGTTTATGAGCAGGGTAAAAGTGCTTAGTATAAGCAGGATGATCGTGCTCGTGCCAACGAGCAGGGTAAAAGTGCTTAGTATAAGCAGGATGATAGTGCTTGTGTCTACAAGCAGGGTGGTATAAGCAGGTTATTAACGTGTGGAGCTGCAAGCAGGATGATAGGTGTTGGTATGAACAGGATATTTGACTAAGTGTTGCTCTCGTAGACAGGGTTTTAAAAGTCAGGCCAGTAGTGGTCCGGGCCGAAATACAAGGGGGTCATGTACAGGGTGAAATGTTGACATTACGGTTTGTTATGTGCAACAGGTGGTGCATCAGGTACATCTGGGTCAGTGACATCTGGTGGAACATCAAGTCCTAGTGGTGTGTCGGAATCTGGTGGCGGGAGTGCATCAGGATCAGGGTTCGTGGGTGGATTAGGCGTTCTCCCACCTCCCAGTGCCATACCATGGGTGCCATTACTGGTGAGTACTGCATCAGGACATATTGGAGTTTCTCCCACAACACAGCCCACACCAGTTGTCACCCCGAATCCAATGCCTGTTCCACCCATTGTGACCCCCTTCGAAGCAGTGCCAGGGGTGTCAGTTGTTCCGGCAGGGTCATTTATGGCTGAAGGGCTGCTGCCTGTTCCAGAAAAATTAGCTCAGAAAATCATCCGTCTTGAGTTCATCGAGATGAGGGAGCTAATGCCAGAGACATGGCTGCGCGACGAAGAAGAGGCATCCAGGAATACCCTGGCTTGGCCTCGACGGAAGGCGGCCCCAGTAACTGACATTCTCTTGTGGCTTTCATGCTACTCGGCAATGGTTGGTGTGTTGTCGAGAGCATATCCACGGATGGTACCAGAGTTCATGGCCTATCAAGCCACAATAATAAAGTGCTGCCGAGACTTTGACGGAATCGCATGGGCACAATATGACCGCGTCTACAGGCGCCAGGTAGCCCAGACCAAGGACCTACGCTGGTCAAAGCTAAAGCTGACCCTCTATAGCCTATGCTTCGCAGGCAAGGCAAAGAGGCATGTTGCATGCACCTTCTGTTTGAGTGATATCCACTCATCGGACCAATGCCCCGATAACCCAGCGAAGTTCTTCCTACCGTGGCAGCAACCCATGCCTGCACTTGCGGCTCCAGTCCTGCCAGCCCTGAAGCCACACATCTGCCATCTTTTCAATGCAAGGGATGGGCTGTGATGCACATACAGGCAATGCAAATTCGCCCATATCTGCTCGCTATGCAGAGGGCCTCACCCCCGCTCTATATGCGACAGGCGGGCCAACGGAAGTTCGGAAGCATCTGGGAGGAACGGCACAGCAGGAAGTCACAAACGCCTCCGTCAAGAGTAGAGGGACACACGAACCTGTAACAGAGATAATAAGTTAACACACACTAGTGGGGGATCTGTGTACACCCCAGTGTATACAAGAAGGGGATCAGTGTTAGTTATTGGCTGTTTGGTATCTTGCCTGAGTCAGTTGTTGTTCTGGTACAATTAACTTGAAAGTTACAGTTAAATCCCCCCCCCCAACTCACCTCCTCATAGTTTGTCCACCCCATCGGGCGTGACCGGGGTTGAACTTGGTTCACGTCACTTAACTGTAGGTAGAGGAGGTAGCTAACATACAAGTGTTTACTCCAAAGCCTTATGACAAAACATAATAATAGTGTAATTACTTTCTTACTGTTACAGAGCTATACCCTTACACAAAGGATGTGCTCAGGCTGGACCAGTGCTGTCCAGACCTTGAAAAAGGGAAGGTTCAAGGGAGATTAGAGGAGGTAGCTAACATACTTAGAAAATTTATGAATATTCATGCTTTGATGTGGCACACACTAATCAGGTGTCTTACTGGTGAAGAAACCTGCTTTCAGGTGTCTTACTACTGTTGGTTTCACGTGGTTTAGAACATGCGTGATCGTGACGGAACCGCGCCGTCGCCGACGGTTCCGTCTGAAACCCATGTCTAGATCCAACACGTGCCTGACCTTTGGCGGTAAACCGTTTGGTTGTGTGACTCACTGACTGTCGAGTTGTCAGTTGTCAAGTTGACTGGTGGTAGCCTACCCTGTGACTTCTCTGTGATGGATGCTTGGGGAGCATTCTACCAGGCAACAGGGAAGACCGCCACCGTAGTTTCAGGGGCGTCCCGAGTGCTTACTAATGCCACACATCAACCGCCGCTAGCTGAAAACTGGGGAACTGCGGAAGCTAATTGTCTCTCAGCAAGTGTTTCCTATGCTTCGGGTATGCAGGAGTCTCCAACTTCAGGCTCAACTTTCGAAAAGGTATAAAGTGAAAGCTAATTTTGTGTTATGGGCTGGGCTTTGACTATCAGATGCCTTACCACAAATTGATGTTAAGCTTCTCACACAATTTGAAGTTGTAGGTAAACCCAGGTGGCAGGCCATTTAATCGGTTTGATGTTACCATTACAATTCTGCAGACCCTGCATTCTGAGTATGAGGAATATTCATATTCTGTGAAAATTATCAATCCAAATGACAAGGGTGGGTACCGTGTTGAGCAGCTGCAAACCAAATATCCAAAGCTGACAACTGTAGAACAAATTCGGTCAGAACTGACAGAGCAACTAAAGGCGTTTGTTGATGGAGCAAGCTGTGAA
Organism: Agelas oroides; assembly: GCA_949130485.1. Classification (NCBI taxonomy): domain Eukaryota; kingdom Metazoa; phylum Porifera; class Demospongiae; order Agelasida; family Agelasidae; genus Agelas; species Agelas oroides. The sequence continues at coordinate 1,694,621 of OX422186.1, forward strand.
TTTGGCTATCTTTTTCCGGGTCATGGGCTAAAGGGTAAACAGAGGGTCATTGAAAATGATGAGGATATTATTGCAATGTATGCTGACTATAAAGGAAAAAGAATCATTACATTGTGGATGAAGTGTTCTTGGAAGCAACCTTCATCTCAAAGGAAACGATCTCATTCCCCAAATGCAAGTGGCCAACCACCCACATCAAAGCGGTCAAATTATTCCTCGCATTTAACTACGATGACTGAGGTGGAAATGATCATGAACAAATTGAAGGAAAAACATGAGGGAAAATATACTCCCGAACAATTTCGAGCATGGGCGCACATGATTCAAATGAAGAAGTGTGAATCATACGAGAACCCTCCTGACAAGCCATTTTTTGGCAAGTCAAGAAAGAAAGCCCTAAGCACAGCTACTCAAGCAGCGATATCACCTGGTAAAAGGCTAAGCATGCGATCAGAATGCATTGACCAGCTGGACAAGTGGCACAAGTTGATGGAGCGTGGTGCGATATCCCCCGAAGAGTACAAGGAACTGCAAGGAACAATCCTGACGGACATCAAGAAGTTTTAAGTTGCTGTATGTGACCATAGTATTATGTATACATGTTTAAGGCTGTTAACTAACACTTGCCAGCATGGATGTGTTGCTATATATGTATATGACTCTTTGATCACAATACTGTATATATATAAAAC